>OV049926.1:121534970-122734970 GCA_920104205.1 Eupeodes latifasciatus
TGGACCACCGCCGCGCCGCACAGTGTGAGAATTCGCTCATTTAGCGGAATTAAATTAATAGCGGTTACGAGTTTTACCTTTTGATAATTCTTTTTTTGCAGGATTAATTATAAATATGTGAATAATGAAATTTAACAACAATTATTAAAATACTTTGTTAATTTTTTTTTTTACAGAGCTTTAAAAGTACTCGTTTTTTGCAGTTTGATAGACCCTTCTTAGCAAAGGAATTTCGCTCAGAAAAAAAAGCTTATGCTTGATTTTTTTGGTCATATTTATAACTAATAGATACCAATATGAAATTAAAATAGAATTTTATATATACTTAGCCAAAATTTTAATGAACGGAGTTCTGAAACTACGTGTTTTATGCACTTAGGTAAGCACATCAGGAACAATTAAATTATGCTGAAAAAAAACGTTTGTTCCTTTTTACTTATATTTATTAATAAAAAACATAAAATACATAAATTAAAATAAACATTATTTATATTTTTTTACAAAAAAGACCTTAAAAACAAGGTTTTTATATTATTTAGTTGCATTTAAAAGGTCTAAGATTTAATGCTTGATAGCACTTTTTTTCCTTTTCGGAATGCACCTTATACTGGCTATAAAAGGGTCCGATGTTATCAATAGCCTATTTAAAAGACCCGTTATTGTGTCCAACAGCGAAGTTTTTCTCGTTAATAGCTCACGATATTTGCTGTTTTATTTGCTCCTAGCTTCTTGCGCTTCCTCCGAAAGTTGGTCAATCGGCAAAATCGGTGGATTAAACTAATAATAATTTAATTGATTTCAACTATTAAATTATCTACAATTCATGTTTATACACTTTGTTCTATTGAAATGAAAATGAAAAAGTTATAGTTAAAAACAGATTTTCAATAAAAATGTCTTTAAAAGTCCAAAATCGAGAAAAAAGAAAGAAAACTTTTAAAATAACATTTATTTTGAAAATTGTTTTTTTTTTTTTATTGAATTATAACTTTTTTATTTTTAGTCCTACATAAAAAGTTTATTTACATAAATTGTAGAGAATTTAATTATCTACAAGATAATGTCAGTATTTTTTGCGAAAAATAACTATTTTCAAAATATCACGTAGAACTCTTATCACCCCTTTATAGAAGATGTCCCCTCAATAAGAGGGAGGGGGGGTGTGGTGGGTTGAGCTCCAAAAATCGAAAATTATACTCACACTTAACTCCCCTACACATACAAAAAAAAAAATCTTGTCAATGTAGCACTTCATGTTAATATAAGTAAAATAACAATTATTTTGACATTCATTTTTTGCTGAAGGCCATTTCGAAAATGAAAAAAAAATGTATGGGCGTCGCACCTATGCGCAGCAACTTAAAGCGGTTAATTATAGCAGACATATCAGGCTTTAAAATGCATATAGTCTCGCATCCGAATAACACCGAATAATTTAATTTTTTCTCTAATGAATGTTCAAATTGTATAAAATTACGCTTTTTTTTGTACCCTATCCTCCAACAAATATATTTAAACACCATATAAATTAAAATTTTACTTTCTTTTCAATTCTCCGATATCCTGTTAATAAAATAAAAGCAAAACTTTCAATAAAAACTGAACCGCGCACTCACAAAAAAATAAAGACCTAAACCACCTTAATTGGCCAATTGCCACCGAAAAAATGACTAATTGCAACTTTGACATCAATTATCTTCGTTCTACATCACTCCTGCTTAACAATTCTTTCTAAATCGGTTAGTAGAAGGTTTAGGCTCCAAGTAAAACCAACTTTTACATCAGTTTGTGCATATCATTTTTTTAATTAAATTCCGCTAGATTTGCGAATTCTCACACTGTGCGCCGCCACCGTCATCCACCATCACCCCGCCGATCGTCGTCGCCATCATCGATCGCATCAGTCCTGAAAAGGTTCTTACAATCATCCAGCGATAGTCATCTAGGTACATACTCTACTCGTATATCCGAAATAACGAAACAGTAGCTAATGGATGATTATCTGGTGAATAGGTTACCTGCCCATTTTCATCACTCTGCTATATAGAGATGAGTGCATATATATAGTGAGTGTATCGATTTCCATTCTGAAATCCCAAAATTATATCCGACTTCATTCAAAACCCTAACCATCACCGTCATCGTATAACTTCTATTGTGCCTGTCCGATGTAAGCCATAGTCATAGCTAAGCAGGTAGCATACCTTTATATCGTTCAGAGAGGTAATATGTCAAGAAATTATTCCATACCCTTTTTAAGGTGTCTCTAAATATTTGGGGACATTACCTATCTTCGCAGGAGATCTCCAGCAGCGATTGTCTCTAGATTGGCCGCCACTGCCGCCGCCACCACGCCGGCCGCGTCTTCGTCTCACATTGTCTTCGTCATATACTTACTCGCTGCTATAAGACGCAATAAAATCGCTGAAAAAGGCAGGTAAACTGGGTCTGAACAAAATGCGCTTAACAATGTCCTTAATGTGCTTCAAATTGAATTGGGATATGCCATATCGTATTGGATTGGTATTACACAGGTGGTTGAGATCAACGATTAGTCTGGCTGAAGGATAATGGAGGGCGTAAAAAGGACTTAAATGCCTGAATGTAGATACATTGCTCGTAAAGATACAAAATTGATGGTCTTAAAAATGTTTTTTATTTTAATTTTTATTTAGCTTTTCCACTGATTGCCTTCAGATAGCGGAAACCACTGAGAGACATACATAACAAGGACAATGATGGCAAAGTATTTAAAAAATAAATGCTCTATTGTTGGGATCTTATTTATAGAAGTAGCAATAGCGTTAATGTAGATTTATTTTTTAAATACAAAAATCCTCCGTTTTATGAAATCGGTGCAGGCGGTATTTTAAAACCATCATGAAACACCAGCTGCTTGAACTTATGGTTTGAATTCCATCGGTCCAACAAAAATGAATACTGAAAAGTGTTGTGCATGATGTCCCAAAAAGTTCGAAAATAAAAAATGAGTTTTTTAACCATCAACTTGAACTGTCGAAGCTTAAAAAAAACGATTAGGTTTTCCATAAACCACTAATTCTAAAACAATGTGTTTGTTAACGTCATGGAACAACCTGAAACAAAGTATTGGAGTGTTGAATTTCCAAAAAGAGGCAAGGAGCAAAGATAAAATCCTCTTTTGTTTTTTAAGTTGTTTCGTTCGTCCCAACATAAAAAAAAATGTTTGTGCAAATTTTCAAACAGATTGTATTTGAGTGATTTTGAACGTTTTGAAAACGTAGGATTTATTTTAAAAATGACCAAGGCTAGAACCGTCTAATAAATTCTCACAAATGTTTGATATTCATCAAACTATTGAGTGTAAAAACTAAAGAATGTAGTATATACTCGTATCAATAAAAAGTACCAAAATAATGATTGATACAGTGAACTTTTCATGATTATGTGGAAATCGGAAGGTTAAATTTACTTCTTTGTAATAATATTCGTATCTTTCTTATTTCTTTTGAAAACCGATACCTTTTAGAATGTTTGTTGAATGAAAAATAAAAGAAAACCGCTCTTTATCTATCACTTGCGTGAATATAACTTTAAACAGATCAAAGAACTTGATGTTGACAGTCTATAATACTCGTATATTCAAACCAAGTTTTCTTAAAAAATAAATTAGTCAAGAAAGTCAAGGCCTAGTGACTTACAACTCTCAACCATTCCTGTGTGCGTGTAATGTTGTCAGTGATTGAGGGCACCTACAATTTTAAGCTGAATCCGAACGGCTAATTTGAGAAAGCACTTTTCATGACAAGAATTACTCTTGGAGGATTTGTCTATTCCTCGCAAGAAGCAGTACCCGTGAAAAAAAAAAACTTTTTTTTTATTAAACCCAAGACCTCTGGCGTGACAGCACTAACGACCACACCACGGGTACTATCAAGTTTTCTTACTATTTTAAAAATTGAAACAAAGAAAAAAACAAAATTAATGTTCTAAGTGTACTCAGAGTCTCTGCGGCCGGCGATATAAAATCAGTGTATTGTCGTTTGTGTGAAAAATGCAATTTTTTATGAAATAAGAATATGAATTCATAACAATTTTTAAGGTTTGTATTAGAATATCTTATATTTTTTTGAAAAATTCAGGTATAGCTTGTAGTAAATTTGGATTTTTCGTAAACACAAAAAGTAAACAAAAAAAATAAGAAACAATAAATATTGAAAAGTCGTATTTTACATTTTACAATTTAAATTATTGGTTTAAATTAGTGAGAACTTAAACAATAATGGACCAGGATATTTTTCATATCTATGGAAAGTATAGATTACCAAAAAATCGAAAATTTTTGAAAAGCAACCCTGTTTTTAATTTTGAAAATTATCATATTAAACAAAAATGATACCTATACCTACATCAAAATAATAAACTGCCTATATAAAAGATTGTTTGGAAGTCCCTTCAGCATCTTTTATTGGTAATATCTCTTAAATTAAATTTATTTAAAATTGATATCTCTGCCGATTCTGGGAATGTTGTCGACGAAATAAGGTATCCCGAACGTACGAACGTGGGTACACACGCACACACGTATGAACATCTCTCTATAAACTTTTGATATACATATGGATAAGTTTTGCATTCGTAAAAATTTTGAACTCGAGATTATGATCAAACATGACATTACGATGGTAGAGAAGTCAAAAAGTCGAAGTCCCCCGATTCCGTCCAAATCATAATGTCGATTGAATTTAATTGGAATTAAAGTTTTTAAGTTAGGCGTTTTTTTTTTTCATTTTCTTAAAAGTAATCCCCACACAAATTTGTGGGCCAATAATCTAAATTCGAATTTTTTCAATAATAGTGTATTACATTTTCTCTAATTATTTTTTTTATTACTTCGGAAGGGTACCTTTTTTTTCATTTTAAAGCTCTCATATAGTCTATTTAATATTTGATGACCAAAAATATCAACATTTTGTCAACATCAGGTCAACATTTTTTTACGAAAATGTATATTAATGTATTCTAAATAATAACTGCATACCAACATTTTTCAAACAGAAATAAAAGTTTTCTTGTATGCATAAAAAAATAATTAAGAAAAAAGAACGCTCTAACGATTTTTAAAAACAAATTCAGTAAAATGGAAACAAAATTGAGAAATTAAATGATGTTTAAATTTTTAATAACAAACTTATTTTGCAGGTACAATTAAAAAAGGTACTAATTTAAAACAGGCTCTAACATAAGAAAGTTCTTGCTATCCAGTCATGATGTTTTTTTTTTTTTTTTTTTTTTATGGAGAATGTTCTTCTACTTAAAATAACACAAACAACACACAAGAGAATTTTCTACCCAAAAATATAATTTTAATAACTAAGTACACTGTAACTTCAGCCTAGTATTTTCCAAATCCATAATCTGTTCTTACTCACAACTTTTCCCGAAAATACAAGATATGTACATATGTATATGAATATGTATTTTTCCAAGGTGAATGCGTGCGTTTAATTTTCATAGACTTTTTTCATTTTAAAAAATATCATTTGGAACAAAATTAAACAAACCAAAAAAAAAATTCAAAGGTCTCTTAACGTTATGAGCTAAGAAACAAACACTTTTTTTAATTTATTCTCTAGTCCTTTTTTTTTAAATCGGTCACTCCTATTTGTAATTTTAAGAAATATAGCTTATATAGCTTATTTTTTCTTATTATTTCTTAACTTATTTACTTTAATTTTCAAAGTAAGAATAATATTAACAAGTGCTAACGTTATTTTCTTATTGCCTTATTATAAAGTGTTCAATTGGCGCCGCAGGTAGATTTTGGCACCCCTCGTGGCGGCCATTTGGTTTTGGTGACATCTGTCAAATCTTTTTTTTATTATTCAGTTGCTTATGCCAAATCATAATGGAAAGTTACACAATTGAACAGCACGTTCAAATGATAACAAATATTAGCAAAATGAGTGTTCGTCAACCCACGTTGCGCGCATTGCGCCCATTTTACGGTAGACGTGGTGGCCCTTCACAGTCGACTCTTCAACGTTTGGTGGACAAATTTGAGACGACCGGTTCAGTAAACAATGCCCTAGTTCACACAGGACTGTAGTGCCACCTTAAGTAAGGTTCAGTAAACAATCAGCCAACACCCGCCAACAAGGAACGCAAGATCGGCTGAGACCATCGCGGCGGTCAGTGAAAGTGTACAGCAAAACCCGAGGCAGTCTATTCCTCGCCGTGCACAAGAACTCGGCCTTTCGCAAACTTCAACTTGGCGAATTTTGGGTCGGGACTTGGGCCTACTCCCGTACAAGATCCAACTGACCCCAGGAGCTCAAAGTTCATGATTATAGACAACGCGTGCCGTTTGTTCGCTAACTGGGATACGAATCGTTTGACTAATTTCTCATGGCTCAAATTGAACCAAATGGAACTAGACGACATGTGTTTCCAGCAGGACGGCGGCGGTCGGCGGCGGCGGCGGCGCTACGTGCCACAAAGCAAACTCCATACGATTGATATGTTGCAAGAACGATTTGAGGGTAAGGTTATCTCTCGCAGGGGTGATGTGAATTGGCCACCAAGGTCATGCGATTTGATCCCGCTAGACTTTTTCCTGTGGGGTTTCTTGAAGTCGCAGGTCTATGCAAGTAAACCACAATCGACCGATGCCCTGAAGGTGAACATAACTCAGGCCATCGCTCAAATTCAACCAGATCTATGCGGAAGAGTCATTAAAAACTACTCGGATCCGTGCCACCGTAAGGAGCCGAGGCGGGCATTTGAATGATTTCATGTTCCACACTTAATGGCATACATGCACCTTTCAATTAAAAAAATAATTTTGTTAATACCCCACACACAGCTTATTTCATTCTATTTCAACATCTACCCGCCCTTATTGAAAACCCTTAACTTAATATCTAAACAGATTTACATAATTTGACTTTTTTATCCTGGTATCAAGCCTTTTAGAATTTTTTTTTTATTTATACTAGGACAACCTCATACCTTTATACTATTATAATAATCTCGTAAGAAGAAAAATTATTATCGTCACCTAGAATTACTAGACTGAATTTACATTAGTTTAAGCTTACACGAGGTGCAACCTTATTGCAGATGTAAAACTATATACCTACCACCTTTGAATAATTTGGAAGAATTATTTCTTACATCTTCTATGAGACCCCTATCTTGAGGTCACATCCTTGAAACGTGTTTGAGAAAAAAAAATATTATTACAGATTTACAAAAAAAAGTGTGAGTTTATTATGAACCGCTTTACATCATGGTTAGAAATCAATTTCAATATGAATTGGTCGTTCAAAGTACAAGAGTATCTAAAATTTATGCTGACACTAATTATATTTACTCAAACTTGTGCATGTTGTTCTTTAAAAACATCAGAAACCAAATGGATAAACCCATACTAAGGCACCAACAAAAACTCATAAATACCAAGTAATCATTCAAATTCAGATTATCCGACAGGAAGTCGTTTGATCACGGAGTCTCGCTCTATCAAAATTTCTTCTTGCCGTTGGGAATGGATATTATCTGAACAACCCCTCGTCTTTGTAATCCGGGAGACAAAATCACAAAACATCACTCATTCAGATCAAATTAATCTACACACGCATTCAAAAACAGACATTATAGAGGCAAACATTGGGCAAAGAAGGATTTCCCGCCATCCAGGAGCATGTTAAAAGGCTGATTATAGTCCTTATAGCATTGCTGAATGATGTTTTGGTGCGCTGTGGAACACCATATCACTCTCAAAAGGAGTATACTAAAATCAAATGAATTAATAATCATTTTTCGACACACACAAATGATCTGAAACACCAAGTTTACAAACACATGAATTGGATTTCGAAGGCGAAAGGATAATCCAAGCATTGTCCTTGTCACATGCATATTCCTAGCAATGGAAACAAATGGCAGTGAAAGGACAAGGGAATTCTCATCAACAACACAACTCATCTAACTTATCCGCTTTTCTGTTTCGGTCCGGCTAAGTTGATTATTTCTTGCTGGATGTCTGTAAACATAATTTTGTGTTTTCATAAGTCATTACTTAATCTGTTTACAAAGGTCCTTTAACACCTTCCAGGCCTCATCAATCTGTTTATATCTTTGAATCACATGAAGGATCCTTCATTTCACAATCGAATTACATACATAGATGGGTTTTATCAAGCGGCAGGTAATCGGTAATGATATCAACACAGTCACAGCTGAAGCTGATTGTGAAAACTGAAACTGAAAATCATTTGGCTCTCTCTTCTCTTACTCTCTGATGGGAATCGGTCTCGACTCGGTCGTGTGGCCAGTCCGCAAAGGACTTCATTAACATTGGACAAACACGCATTAATGATGCCAATTTAATCTAAAACACGTGTTGGCGATTTAACAAATCATTTCCTAGCCACATGTGGAAGTTTCCTGTAAAACAGGTAGGTTTGTTGCAACACACCTCCGCAAGTTGCACATTCAACAACTATACAACTACAACTTTACCAACTAGTATAGTTGGAGTTGGATTTCAGTGCGTTTTGCAATTTATTGCGTATCCTGTTATATCGAATAAGGACACACAGTCAACCAACACAGCATCATCCTGGGACTTTTTGGTTTGTTTTTATAGGACTATTAGTGCCCTTGCGTGTCCTTTTGGTCAACAGCTGGATTCGGTGCTTTGTGGTTATGTGTGAAATGTTAATTGTAATTCTGCCTGAAAAAGTAAACACTGCAAAAACTATCATGTTTTTAGTCTGGTCTCTGGGTGCTGCGCATCTGTTTGTTGCCAGGCGATTATGATTGTGGAATTTCTGTGGTTTTCCTGTTGCTTGTTTGGAATTAAAAATTAAAATATTTATTTTTTAATATAAATCTGTACAATTTTTGCAAACACGGATTAAAAGCTTTTATGTGTTGTAAATTTTGTTTTTTTTTTTTTTATTTTGTGTTGTAATCGAAATGAATTTATAAATAGGAAACATTTAAATCTTTCGTGAACGATTATTGCATTAGGTATTGATTTTTTTAAAGATTATGCATAAAACAAATAAAACAAGGAAACAAAATTAACTAAACATTTATTTTGTTATGTTTTGAACGCAACGCCATTAAAAGTCATTAATAATAATTTAATATAAGGTTTCAGAAGTATTGTAACTTTGGAAGGTTTATCGATTAAATTGATTGCTTAAATAAATTAATCAACGTTCATATTAAAATATTAAAAAAAAAACTGTGACATCCACTTTATGAAAATGACTTCATGCCATATTACTGAGTTTTTCAAAAAACAGATTTTCAAACATTTTCTAAAGACTTTATTCCAAGTAATTGGCATCTGGCCTCATAACTAGGACTAAAGTTCCAACCCATTCGTTTAAAAATATATTTCGTGAATCGTCTTTGAATTTTCTTGATGCGATCAGAATGAACTTTATAAACAGGACTCCAAACAACATCTGCGTATTCCAAAATTGATCTGACAAGAGATGTAAGCAAGGATAATAATACGAAAGAACCTGTAAAATCTTTTCCATTACGTTTTATAAAACCTACTATAAGATTGACCTTATAGGAACCAAATTATCAAAATGACTTTTGAAAGAAAGTTGGGAATCAAGAATAACTCCTAAGTCTTTAATAATTGAAATCCTATCTAAAGCCACTGATTCAATTGAATAATTGCATAAGAAAATGTGAGATTTCCTGGAAAAATAGATCGCGTTACACTTTTTGATATTCAACTTGAGGCTATTGATGTGATACCAATTTGATAGGAAATCAATGTCAGATTGCATAAGTTGACAATCATCCAAACTCGAAACTTTGAAAAATATTTTCCGATCGTCTACATATAATAAGCATTCACAGTATTTAAAGATCAAGACAATATCATTAACGAACATTATTAAAAGGAGCGGACCCAGGTGGCTACCTTCGGGGACACTTGATGTATGAATTTTCTTTGGGTATGTATCTCCAATTTTAACTTGTTGTGTTCTACAAGATAAATATGACGATAACCAACGAAGAAAGTTTTTTTTTTTTTTTTTTTTTTTTTTATCCGATGGAAATCTTCAAAAGACACTCGGTAAGAATCGGTACCGAGTAGTGTGGGACTCTTACCGCACTAAAACCACCGGTGAATCAGGACCAATCTATGAAAGATCGACAAATGATTTTTATTTCTTAATTTTTAAATCGCATTGGGGGAAGTTTAAGGTTATAACACTTTCCCGTAGCTTTTAGACCATCAGCTCATGAGGCTTGGTTCTTCTTAATCTCCGAACATTGTCTCGTACATTTAATACGGTCTCCATTTCAGAGTTAGTATGACTTTGCAGTCGCTGATTGTGTGATACAGCGTGTTTCTTAACCACTTCTGTAACCATTTCAATTTGAAGGTCACGATGTAGATCGCTATTTCTTATATACCAAGGGGCATTTATTATTCCACGAAGAAAGTGAAAACCAAAAATCTCAAGTTTTTTCAGAAGTGTTTGGTGGTTCACATAATCAAAGGCTTTACTAAAGTCAGTGTATACTGCATCCACTTGAAATTTTTGTTCCAAAGCATCAGTGACATACGAAGTGAAATAAGTCAAATTGGTAACACAATTTGATCGACCGGAGACAAGGCCATGCTGTACTTCAGTTGAATATTTACTTGTAAGAAAATCAAGCTTTGTTTTCACAATACTTTCAAACAATTTGGGAATTGCAGAGTGTTTACAAATACCCCTATTATTTTCCACTTAATTTTTAGAACCTGATTCATGAATCGGTACCAAGTAAGAAAGTTTCCATTCTTCAATAAAAATACATTCTTGTTGAATATGCTAAGGAGTACAGATGGAAACATAACAATATCTTAACACTGCGGAAGGAATGCCATCTGCATCAGAACTATAATTAGATTGAAGTGAATTTGGTGGGCTTTAACCTTTTGACAATGGGAAAAGAGATCAGGGGAATGGACTCAAATTATTTTTATGAAACTTTTTATGACTAATTAGCACTTTTTCCGCTCAAAGTTCTCGATGACTTAACGAATTTCATATCTTTAAGATTTTGAATTGATTTTGAGACATTGGTTTAGACCTTATCTTTCACGTAACTTCAAACAAAAAATACTAAAACTCAGGTAACTTACGTTTAGCGGAACAGTTACACTTTCTTAATTGTCGAATAAATAAGGACCAATGACATAGCTAAGCCAACTCAAAATCCAAAACCTGTCACTTTTGGGCTCCGTTTTTTAATTAACATTTTTGGATTTCTTAAGACCTTAAAACTTCTTTTCTTCTCACTTTCTAGTACATTTTAACAATTTTTATGTTAAAATCTCAAAATATTAAAAGATGGGAGTTTTTAAACATCTTACTGAAAATTTCTTCACTAACAATATTAAAAACTCAATGCAATATGATTAAAGAATTGCAAAACCACGAAAATAACACCTTTCTTCATATGTTAACCTAATGAGACCATGTTTTTGAATATAATTTTCATATTCAAATTTATAGTGTCCGACCGAAGTTCGATTTTTAGCCGAAGCCGAAGCCGAAGCCTAAGGTTGAAAAAAGTCAAGAATTCTCCTTTCCTCAAACGATGCGCAAAAAGTGTCAGGCAAAATTCAAACATTTAAATTTTGTTCGGCGCCTACTATGATGGCACACATGTTTTAAAATTTTAAAAGATTGCAATCTGTTCTTCGATGTTCAAAAATTTCAAAAATTGAAATTTTTTCCGGCGCCTAGTACGATGCTCGATATAATAAACAGATTCTTCGGCTTCGGCCAAAACTTCGGCCTAAAATGGCCGAACCCGAAGGTTTGGCCGAATGTTGTTTTTTTGGCCGAATTTCGGCCATACCGAAGGCCGAAGCTTCGGTCGGACACTACAAATTTATGAGCAAAACATAGTCATACAAAAAATTCTCGTTTAATTACGTTTTAATTTACTTTAAAAAATAACACTTAAAGTTTGGAATTTAAAAATATAGGGAAACCACGTGATATAATGGGTGATTTTTAAAAGCTATAAGAAAGTTTAAAAAAAAAACACATAAAATTCAGAAAAATGCATGAAATCTTTATTTTAATCGATAATACAGTCCATATAATTTAATGTTTAAAGATTATTTTATGCAAATATTGACCTTGACTGCGCCTCAAATGGTCCATCCGCTTAGTCCAATTTTGGCATACTCTTTCCAACATTTCGGCCGGTATCTCACGAATAAATGCTTCAATGTTGTCTTTCAATGCGTAAATTTAAGCGGGCTTGTCTGTATAGACATGAGCTTTAACAAAGCCCCACAAAAAATTGTCTAAAGGCGTTAAATCACACGATCTAGGCGGCCAATTGACCGGTCCCGAACGTGAAATAAAATGTTCACCGAACTCGCCTCTCTATAAGTCCATTGTTGGGCGGGCTGTGTGGCATGTGGCACCGTCTTGTTGAAACCACATGTCATGCAAGTCAAGCTCTTGCATTTTGGGCAAAAAAAAGTTGGATATCATCTCGATCTCACGGTAGCGCTCACCATTCACAGTTACGTTACGATTCGCATCATCTTTGAAGAAGTACGGTCTAATGATGCCACCAGCTCATAAACCGCACCAAACTGTGACTTTTTCTGGATGCATTGGAAGCTCTTGCAATGCTTCTGGCTGATATTCACTTCAAAATCGATAATAGGTACTGCTTATTTACGTACCCATTGAGTCAAAAATGAGATTCGTCGCTCGCTGGAAGAAGCGCGCGATGAACTTTCTTAACAGAGCACGCATTTTAATAATAAAATTCAATAATTTGCAAGCGACCAAACATGTTTGACAGTGAAACAAAACACGTAACGTGCGTCAGCTCTTTAAACCAGTGTTGCCAAAAAGATAATAGCTAAAAAATCACCCTTTAGAAACGCGCAGGAAAACTATTTTCTTGAACTTTTTAACAGATTTGAATTTCCAAATTCTTCAGTAAATTGAATCGAAAAAACAAAATCTTTCAATTACCATACATGGCATAAATAATACGTATTAGGAGATCAATTTCAGTATACAACATATTTCTGAAACATCAATCTTTACTTGTTTTCAATACCTACCAATTTCGCAGCAAAATTAGAAAGAGCGATATCAACAAAAATTCCCTTCATAACCTAATTATATAGGAGTTTCTCATAAATTAAGTTTCAGTATTGTTCACTATATTTGAATGACTTATTTTAAATTCTTTTCGAATAACAACGACAAAAATATGGTTATAACTTGATATCCGCACTATTTATCATCATCAGTGAATTCCATCCTTAAACAAGACATATGTAGAAAAAATAGTCATACACATTTGTCACACAAGTCATACGAACTGCCGGACCACCCGTCGACTTTGTAGGTTTATGACGCCGATGCCAAACTATGCTCTCGAGTTTAAAAAATAATAAAAACACTACTTCCTTATATTTTCCTGAATACCCAATACCCATAGTCCCACAAATATGTATATGCGATGTCGTATATTCAATTCAATTCGAAGGCTTTTCAATATAAATTCGTTAAAAATCAAAATAACGAACGTTTGACCTTTTTTGTTGTTGTTGTGATGTGTGTACTTTTGTGATGGAATTGATCATTTATCACACGTTGTTGAATCCTGATAGCAGGGATTCAATCTTTTATGTTGTATGTATCCTTATTTTTCCATCTGTGTTTTGTATTGATTGTGTTTAATAGTAGATATACGAGTGTATGGACTGTGTGCGTTGGTAATATTTGGAGGTCCTTTTTTATATAGAAAACATTCAATGCTAATGTCTTTATAGCACAAATTGTGGCTGTGACTGTGGCTGATGATGTCCTATTTTGTTTTCTTTTTTTTTTTTTTTGAACAATGCAGTCCTGAACAAAAGGGATACAAACAAGGACCCACTATATTCTACTGTCTATAAAACTATATAACTATATAACTTATAGTTAGATATCATCCAATGTGGTCCGCAATGTTTATACTTTCCGGATGCATCAGCAAACAAAATAATAGACAATTTTGTGTGTGAATCCTTGTATAGTCCTTTCATATACCAAATTGGTTCTATATAATACCTATGCAGGAAAAATGAATTGTTTTGCAATGCGCCCTTTAACTTAAATTAGAGTCTAATGGGCAATTGCCTGATGCCAATGTTAGTCCTTTATTGTCGGTCAGATGCGGGGACGTCCCATCATGTCCCATTGATTTCAAAAGAAGGACATTCGTATAGCTGAGACCTACTATAAATCTACGTATTGGTACGTATACAACTTTGCTAACAAGGTGTTTTGATGACTCTCTGGTTTATACGCCAAAGTGATGTGTGGCTTCTTAATTTAACATAGATTGTTTTCGTTATCCTTAAGTGTCAATGATGATGATGGCTTCATTAAGACGATTATATTGGATACGTATGTATAGCACATCATTGTGGGCCTGGGAAGCAGCTTGAACACATGTGGTGTATGTGGGTCAGCATTAAAAATGGTCATTTATCTTTCGGATTTAGACTTGATCTTTAGACGTTCAAATATACGCTTTACGATATGGCTATGAATTTAACAGAATCCCACTTGATACACTATAAATATGACAGCAAGGACGGTACAGGAAGAGAAATAGATTATATATAGCATCGGACATACAATCACAAAGACATAACATAAATAACAAACGAAAAAACAACACAAGCAAAAAGAGGAAATGAATATGAATGGAATGCGTAAATGGAGCTGGTATGGTATTAAAGGACTATCACACTAAGTTGGCCATGTGGAATTGACAGAAAGGCGAACGAATAAAAAATGGATGTCTTATTTAGGGATAACGATTTGACATTCTTCTTTATGGACGATGACGAAGGGTAGGTAGGGTAGATATCTATATGAAAGTAAATGGCATGCCTTTTAATATTTTTTCCTCTTAACAACTTTTTGACAAAAAAACATCTAAAAGAAATCATCCCAAAACTCATCCCTATGCATGTTTTTCGAATTCCGTTTGGCCAAAAAAGCCCCCGAGGGTCGATTTAAAGCTCAGCCTCCTCATAAAGGTGTATGGAAATGCGATTAGAGCCAAAGCAACACAAAATCTATAGATACACGCAACATCGATGAATACGAAATTTGACAAGCAAGAAGATTTATATCAAACCTGTATCCTGAGAGCATATTATAACATAGTCCTAACATTGAATTTTTCGCTTAAAAGAAAAAAAAAACAATTGGAATGGCATCATACAGTCCTTCCTTCAAAGGTTAAAAGCTTAAAAAAATCATATCTGAAAAGGGTTCAATGTCTCTGGAGAGGTGAAAATGATTTTTAATGTTTTGGTTTATTAATATTGATATGGCGTGGTTTGCTTACATGGGAACTCACGTTGATAAAGATTGCATAGGGAATTGGATTGTGCAATGATTTTGGAATCTAATTTATTGGAAGTTGATATTGAAGTTTTAGAGTAATCGATTCACAAGTAGTAAAACTCAATTTTTAAAAATGCTCATTCGACTTAAAGCTCCTCAGCATAAAAGTGTCGTCAACTTTTTATCAAACAAGATTAAAAATTTGTTACGAGATTTTAAAAACAGCGAGAATTCTGCCTATCTTGAAAGCCTAACAGCAGACAAAAAAACGAATTATTCTCTTTGGAAGACGATAAAAGGTATTAAAAAGCCTCAAATAATGTCGGCACCTATTCGAAAAAATAATTCTGAATGGGCAAAAACTGATAAGGAAAAGGCGGATTTATTTGCTAAGCACCTTGAGGAAACGTTTAAACCTTTCGATGGTCAAGAGCTTCTGACTAATGACGGAGAGCTCCAACCAGCGCCGGACAATTTTTCTATCAGGAATATTACTTTGACTGAACTTGTCCAGGAAATAAAACGGCAGAAAAATAATAAAGCTCCTGGCTACGACCTGATTAACGGTCGTGTCCTCAAAGAGTTGCCTAAAAAAGCAATGGTTAAGCTCTTACAGCTCACTAACGCTGCTTTAAGACTTGCTTACGTACCCACGCAATGGAAAGTCGCCGAAGTAATAATGATCCCCAAACCGGGTAAGCCACCGAATGAGAAAAAATCGTATAGACCAATTTCTCTCTTACCAATTATATCTAAAATATTTGAAAAATTGCTTCTTAAACGAATGCTACCAATTATTGAAGAAAAACGTTTAATTCCCGACCACCAATTCGGTTTCCGGAATAATCACTCGACAATTGATCAGGTTTACCGAATAACTAACGAAATTGAAAAAGCATTTGAAGAAAAAAAGATTTGCTCAACTGCATTTCTTGACGTTTCTCAAGCTTTTGACAAAGTTTGGCATGAAGGGCTAAAATATAAATTAAAAGTCTTTCCAGAGCAAATATATAACATTCTTGAATCGTACCTAGAAAATAGATTCTTTCGAGTTAAGCAAGGAACGGAGTATTCGGAGTTTAAAGAAATAAACGCTGGGGTTCCCCAGGGTAGCGTCCTTGGACCGATTTTGTTTGTTCTTTATACCCGAGATATACCCCAAACAGAAGGCACAACTTTAGGCACTTTTGCTGTACTCGCAATATCGGATTCAATAGAAACGGCAACCTCTAAGCTTCAAAAGGCATTAAATAGCATTTCAGATTGGACAAAGAAATGGCGAATTGCTCTTAATGAAACGAAATCGACGCACACAAATTTTACGTATAAAAAAGTATATAACTTACCAATTTATATAAATTCTGTGCAAATTCCATACGCTAATGAAGCGAAGTATCTAGGCATGACTATAGACGCGAAACTTAAATGGAAAGTTCATGTAAAAAAGAAACGCGATGAACTCGAAAATAAACTCCGCGAATTGACATGGCTTATTGGAAGATATTCCAATCTAAGCGTTTATAACAAACTTCTTATTTATAAGCAAGTACTGAAACCAGTTTGGACGTACGGTATACAACTTTGGGGTTGTACCAACGTAAGAAATATACAAATTTTGCAAACATACCAAAACAAAGTACTTAAAATAATAGTAAATGCTCCATGGTATGTAAGAAATAGCGACTTACATAGAGATTTAAATATAAAATATGTAGAAAACGAAATTAAAAAATTTGCTACAGAGCTATAAGATCACGACTTAGAAATCATAGTAATAACTTAATCCAACAATCTGTTAGCGAGGCGTTCGTTTTTCGGCGTCTGCACCGAACAAGACCTTCTGATCTAGCGCAAACAAATTAATCTCTCCACTCGAATTTTGTGGAATCTTCAGGTTCTCTCGTTGGGGAGCTTCCTGACAAAACGCGAACAAAATGACGCTAAAACTACTTGTTAAGCTGGACTTAGTTGTAGTAATAATATAAAAGATAAGGGAGGTGAGTTTTAGTCAGTAAAAATCTGACACTACTATAAGCATCGGGCTTATAGTGTCTCTGAAGATTTCTCACCTTCCTGCGGAAAAAAAAAAAAATTCGACTTAAAGCTTCATTCTTCAAATAGTTAGTTCTATGGAAGTCAAATAGTTGATGAAGAAATAGTAAGTCATTATAAACACGCCTTTGAAGGAGAGATTGCATTTGAAGAAGCAGAATACGATGTTCTTAGGGAGGCAGATCACAAGGATCATCCCAAGGAAGACCCTTTAAGGCAAAGCGAACGAAATTATGTTGAATTGATAAGCAATATAAGTTTTCTATAAATTTCGTAATAGGAAGTCCATATCTGCGAAGCATATTCAAGATGAGGATCGAACATGGCAATTGTACAAAGAAGGAGTAACATAGGGATCACTGACGATGTCTCCCGTGATTTCCCTGGGGGTGTTAGGTTTGGAAATCTACTTATTAAGGTACTACTTTATGCGGACGACCTTGTTGTTTTGTCGGACAACCCCACCACATTACAGTTACAAATTAATAGTCTTAAAAACGTTTGTGATAAACACCTCAAAATCAAAAATTATGATTTTTGAAAGCACCCGTCGAAGGAGAAACCCGCTAGAAGCATGGTCATTGGATCGTGAACCTATAGAGGTGGTTAACCAATTTAAGTATTTAGGTGTTCTATTTTGTAGCAATCTAGATTTCCGGCCCCATGTTAAGGAAAAATGCTTATCGGCAAAAACTGCAATAAACCTTTTATGGAACAAAATCTTCTGCAATAAGTACATAGGCATCTCAGCTAAATTTAGAGTTTTTGAAGCTACTATAAACTCATGCTTATGCTATGCCAGTCAAGTTTTTGGTTACCAAGATCTCGATAAATTTGAGATAGTGAAACGCTTCTTTTTTAAACGAATATTTAAACTTCCAAACTATACACCAACTTACGCTATACATGTTGAATCAGGGATCCCTCCGATTTTTCTAAAACATCTTAAATTTAATGCCGATTACATAGTAAAAGTAATGCAATGGTCAAATGAAAATCTTCATAAGCAAATGATGGATTTCGCATTCCGAAGGAATTTATCGCCGTTTAAAGAATGGTATGAAATAGCAAATGCGCACGGATTTAATCTAAACCTTAGTACAACTTCTCTTGCTAATTGGAAAGGTAGGTTTTATGAATGTATTGCATTGGCTGATGATTCATTGTATCTCAAGTTCTTGAATAGGGCTCGAACCTCTCCAAGCAGATTGGTCTATAAGCAACTCAATCACACTTTGTTTGTAAACAATTATTTTAATAGTAATCTTTCTGCAAATCAAATAGGTACTTTGTTTAAAGCAAGAACTGAGATGCTAAATCTGAATTACAAACCTCACAGAAATGATAACCCCAGGTGTAACCTCTGCAATCGAAATGAAATCGAAGATGTCAACCACTTTTTAGCCGTTTGTCCAATTTTACAAGAACTCCGAAGACTTTATTTATCAAAAAGCTTTCTCAATCACGGAAGCGAAACAAATTTTAAACGGAGAGTGGGGTTGGAAGGACCTTTACAATTTTATTGATCATGCCTTAGATTACCGAAACAGTTTTTTAGAGTAAATTTAAATTTTTAAATATATGTATATTTATGTATCATTACCTAAGATGTAACGAGGAAATATATATTATAAACTTAGATATTATGCTTATTTAAATTCAATCTATTTATTTAATTGTCTACATAATCTATTTATAAACTTATTATAATCTTAAACTTTCTTTTTTTAATCTTGATAAATGTCAATTTTCAGGCAGACGGCAAATATATTTTTTGCCATGCTAATGTTCTTATATAATTTTTCAAATGTATTTCGAGTTATGGTCAAATAAAGAATTTGTAATAATAATAATAATAACATAGGGATCACTGAACTCCTGTGCCCAGGGTTTAATAAAACCAAGCATATAACTTGCTTTATTAACAATAAAATTAATGTAATGTGTAAATTCTAAGTTGGAACAGAAATGAGCACCTAAATCTTTAAAAGTGACGACACGACAGAGTTTTTGCTGTGATATACAATAATCAAATACACTACCGATTGGTTTTTTACTAAAAAATATTATCGTCTGGCATTTTAAAGGGTTGAGTGCAACTGTCAATGTCGGCTTGTAAAAGAATACGATCATGGTTTGGACTTTATTATTTTAAAAATCTTCATGTCGTCAGCAAAAAAGAGAACTTCACTTGAGCGCAGACATGACGATACATCGTTAATTGACAGGATAAACAAAAAAGGGCCAAGATGGCATCCCTGTGGAACACCAGATTGCGCAACAAAAAGTTCTGAATGACAATTTCGAAATTTTACCTCATAGGATCTGTTTTCAAAGTATGATTTGTTCCAAGCTAAGAAAACAGGTGGAAAACCAAGAGCTTTAAGTTTAAATAAAATAATTCCGTGGCTAAGTTGGCCAAAAGCTTTAGAAAAGTCAGTGTATACACAGTCAACTTCATAACCTTGTTCTAAAGCGTTTAAACATATGTTTGAGAATGTGAGGAGATTTGCAACGGCTGATCTTTTTTCACAAAACCATGTTGCTGTTCGCAAACGAGATTCTTACTAAAAATGCTACACTTTCACAAAGAACTTGTTTAAAAAGTTTATGAATGAAAGAAAGTTTTGCTGTAGTTTATTATATGTATCTGCCTTGTTACCTTTTTTATGAAAATTCGAGAATTCGATTTTTTGAGTTTTTTATACAGCTTGTTTGCTGTAAATCAGTAAGAAGGATTTTATCGAGAAAAGATAGTTACAATTGTGAAGAAGAGAGAGGGAATCGAAGAACGTGGGATTCGTTACTAATTTGAAAGGGGAAACAAAGCTATTTGGTTTACTCATCTTATTACACCTAATGGATGAGCTACAAGGTATGCTCTTAGTATAGATACTAAGTGAGAAGTTATATCTTCTGGGCTTGTTGTTCCTGGGTCCAGACGAGATATACAAATTATTTCTGTTTTTAAAACAGCCTTGATAGGGATGGAATTGTTTATTACTGTTCCAGTAACGGAGTCGCTACAACAACATTATATCATTGCCGGAAATATTTGTCTTTCCGGCATTAAATATACCTACATATTTTTAGCTGTGACTCGAAGTGTTCCAAGTATTTATTCAGATGTACCTTTAAAATCTCAGATATATTTGTTTTATCAGAAAAATAATCAAAATTTCTCAGTTTTGCACTTTTGCACACATAAATCTGATAATAGAATTTTTATAATTCGATTTCTCGAGAAGAAAAGAAATAAAACCATAATTTGATTTGCTAGATAATGTATAGTGAAATGTGTTTATAATATGATTTTCCTGCTTTGCCAACCTGCCTTAGAAAATTTTCAGAAATCTAAGAAAATCTGCTCAAATTAAATTCTAATAAATTGAAAACTAAACAATTTTGTTCTTCATCTTAAATATTTGACATTTTTCACTCTGTGTTACGTTATCTAGCGTAGCGTTGAAATAATATTACCGCCATGTAAAATAATCCTAATGATGCGTCAAAATGCGTTTTGTGTTGCAAATATTGATCAACATTAAATTCAGATAAACTGACGGTTCGTTTATTAAAGAGATTCTTTTTTCAGTCGCACTTCAAGAATGTGAAATTCTTTACCTATGTTGCTCTGTTTTTTCACCCATATTGATATTCAAAACCTTAAGATCAATTGAATCACTTGAAAAGTCGTATGGCTAAATAAAAGTACATATAAGCTAATTTATTCAAAAATATGGTGAATCTCAAACACATACATACATACATATGTATGTATTTAAATTAAGGTATCTAAAAATATTGCTTACATGTCATAAAAAATTAAAATGCATCTAGTAGTTGAAGTATTTGTTTCAAAAGTAAATTTCTAAACATTATTGCACCTTTGTTGAATAAAATCCAGGATTTTACTTTAAGGATGATAAATAATGACTATCCTCTTACAACCTATTTAAATAGTTTCAAACTTATATTCGGTAGCTAAGAACGAATTTACCTATAGCCATTTCTAGCACAATTCTCCATATCATCAATTTTAAACTCAGTGAAAACCATGAATTTTCAAAAGCCGACTTTAGAACATTTTATAACTCATAAATACAACACACATACATCTATGTATACATATTCTAACACATTACACGAAGTCAACATGCCTTGTCATAATACGTATCACCAAAAGCTGCTAATGAATTTCTTGCCGGGTAATTATTAGTATTTTTTTCGTTCCTAAGGATTTAATATTCTTCGTCCATAACCAGTCATTTGGTTCAAATGATCTATAAGATGAGTGTCATCATGAAGAAAAGAAAATACGAAATTCATTAGGGTCTTATCAAAATAAATGATACGACATTCGGATATCCTTTTCGACAAGATATAACACATATCTTTTACTGAAGTATATTATATACCTATTGTAACGTAACATGCCCCTTTGCATCATTAAGCATCGTCATCGTCAGTCAGACAGACAGTCTTGACTTGACTTGACTTTGCTATTGCTACCTACCTATAGGTTTACAAAAATGTATATATAGGAAGGTATTGGAGCTATTCTTCTCCTTCTTTAATATCATTGGATTCCCCTTGGATAGAAGATGATGTTTCTATTTTGTTTGTTGTATAAATGACCACTGGAGTCGACTGAATGGCAAGCAAATAATGAAGACAATGTCCAAATCCAAATAAATGAACATAAAGAGGAGAAAAAAATGGTGAGAAAAGCAGACCAAAATAAATAAATATAAACATTTATATTGAAGACCACATCCAGACCAGATCCAGACCAAACACATCCAGATCCAGACGAACACACAATTTCACGGTGGTCTTCATATTATTGTGTATAGTATGGTGTGCAGTGTACACATCATCGAGGACATTTTCCATGATGTATGTGCTGTGTATAGGTACCCTTTGAGTGCTCGAAACTGAGTGTGTGGAATTCCCTGGAGAAAGTACGAGTACATACCTAGATATTCTATCCAGAAAACAAAATTCATGAAGCATTATTCGCCTTTTGTAACGAATTTGAGGTTCTTTGCTAATGTGGACATGGACACATTTTCCAGAATGTCACATAGACTCCCTACTGAGCCAACGCACCAGGAAGTGCATGTTGACCACCCGATGTGCAACACCAAAATACAGACGTTAACATTTCTATACTTCGTATACTCTGGGCAAGGGCTGCTAATCATGGCATGCGAGATTTGAGTGTCTTTTGCGAACAGAACAATATGGGTGTTGGATGGATGATGTGTGCGCATGCATAAAAATATAATGTGGTCCGCATGCTGTAGGATGATTCTGATTCTTTTTGCTTATTGTTTTGTTCCTGTCAGTTTCCCGAGGATGGTTTAATTTACCCAAAACAGACCAAAATTGACAACAAAGTAAAACAGAATGGGAATATTAATTTTCAAAAATCACGCAAGCAACTACCTTTAAACAATCACACATTTAGCCGTCAGGTTTCATTAAATAATGTGACCAAAAAGACATCACCTCATGCTGTTTTCAGAGAACTCATTCACTATGAAAATACATTGTTTTGTTTGATCAGGAACAAGATGTTTAATAACATGATAATCAAGTGAATTAAATTGAGCAAAATTTTTACTGCGAAAAGATAGAACTATTTTCTTTAAACTGTTTTTCTTAAATTTTCAAATCATGTTTTATGGAAAATACCAAACACCACAATACGACACAAAATGTACGTCACAGTTATTCTACTGCTGTACCTGTAGGTTACCCAGAGTCTAAATGATTGGATGTCCTTCTATACACCAAGTTTTTTGTAGATATTGTACCCATTGATGAAGAATTGCTGCTTGAATCTTGGATAGCCTCAAAACACTCTTACGAACATGGTATTCGAGCCTTAACAAAAAGATGGGAACAAGTTATAGCTAACGATAAGCATTACTTTGAATTAATCATTTTTATTTATTGTTTTACAGTTACTGAATTTAAAGAAACTAAATTAGTTATTAAAATAATTAATTAAATCAATGAACATTTAATTCAATATCTTTCTTTGTTCTCATCAAACTTGAGTCGAACAAAATTTCTTATCGGGTTTTTGTAGGTTTTCGTGTTTTGTAAAAAAAAAGTTGTCAGTTGAATTTTTCTAAAAAAATAACTAAAAGTTAACAAAAAATGATAAAACAAGTTTGATTTCAATGTCTTTTCTGTATTCGAAGTTTTAAAGTCGTTACTTCGATATGTCTAAGAAAATTACCAAAAACTATTTAAGAGGTAAATCGTTAATGTAACGTATACGTCCGTACGTTCGGGAAGCTTTTTTCGTCGGCCATATCTCAAGAACCAGTAGATATATTGACTTCATACAAATTTTGTTATACAGGTAATAATGTAGAAAGACGCAGAGAGGACTCTCAAAAAATTTGAGTGGGCCGTTTTTTCACCATAGCAACTTATTTTTTAGCTAACCCAAAATATCTCACGAACCAGTAACGCTAAAGACTTGAATAAATTTTATATTATATATTGTGACGTAAACTAGTAAAAATTTGAAACAAAATTTAACTAACGGTTTTTGTATGAATCAAACAAACTGACAAAAATAATTGTCACCTCAAATATTTTACAAACAAAAAATTATTTTATCTCCAAAATCATTTTTTGACATCTGGTAAAATTTTAAGAAAAAACTAATTCACAGTTTTTTAACAAAAAATAAGAACCTGCAAAAAACATTACTAACATTGTCTATTAAAGATATGAACTTCAAACTAATTTCATCTTATAAAAAATATTTATTTTTAACATTCAGTAAAATTTTGAGAAAAATCGAATTGATATTTTTTTTACAAAAAATAGAAATTTAAAAAAAAACATTACTAAAGTTGGTAAAAAAAGATTTTCCACTCAAATATCTTTTCAAAAATTAAAGATATTGGCTTCAAACAAATTTCATCTTAAAGAAAATATTGTGTTCGACATTCAGCAATTTATAAAAATCCGACAGTCAGTTGCTTTCATAAGAATTAAAATCTACAAAAAATAGTACGCAAAATTGGTAAACATTGACGTTCGATTCTTGATATCTCGTGAATAATTGAAGGTATTGACTTCAAATTATCATTTTGTTAAAGTTTTAAGCAAGACAAATCGACGTACGGGATGGGAAGTTATCAGTGTTTGTAGCATCCCAGCATCTTTTTAAAAATTTAAATAGTAAAAAACAACACCAATTTATTTTTTTAAGGTCCTTTTTGATGGCCTCTGAAGTTTCTTGAGATATGTTCGACAAAGAAAGTTATATCCAACGTACGGACGGATGAACGTACGTAACCACGCACTCAACGATATCTCCCTAAAAGCCTTTGATTTAGAGTTTAGCAACCTTGAAATGATGAGAAATGTCAAAGTTTTCAATTCGATAAATTGAAACGATAACAATAAATTACTGTGGAAATAAAAAAAAACAGTCATTTTTCTCGATGTTGCCTTTTTCTGCCACGTTGCATTAAGGTCTGGAAGACAAAATTCCAGAACTATTCCTGGACCAATTCGTAAATACCTTACCTAAAACTCACAAATACAAATCGTAGGCAAAATTTTAAACAACCTTTTGTTAACAGTTAACAATAATTTTCTTATTTTTAATTTTCTAACTATGTATTTATAAGTTTACTAGTGTCTCCAAAATGTTAAACCTTTCTCTTCGTTTTGCTAAAAAGTAATTGTTAATTCCCTTTTCATAAAAAACAGACTTCCAAACATGTCTAAACAGTGACAGTTAGTGAAAGCAATCAAACTTAAACGGACCTATTCTCAACTGTAGAGTGGATCATTCCATCCACTGCTCTTATAAGAGCATTTAAAATTAGGTTAATAATCTTTAAAGTTAAGTAGATTGCTTAAAATGATTTTAACCTTTTAGTAAATCGTGTAAAATTAAATTAATTAAATTAGGTTCACGAAACGAATAATGCCCGATATATCCATATCACAGTCTAACTTTCAAAAATGAGGATTCTTAGTTGGGTATACTTCCTCTTCTATCCCTCAATTGTTCAATATCCCTTGATGCACTTCCAAGATCCCACTAAATGTATGCTCTATTAAACTACCACCCGACACTATTCTAATTGACAAGTTACTAAAATAAAAGAAGTATCATCAAAAATAATGTTTTTTAGTAAGCTACCATTTAAAAAAAAATATCTCTCCCTTCAATGTAAATATATGCTCGTTGATATATTTAACACTTCCTTTTTCTTACATAAACATAAATAAAGCCACATCTCCAGCGTTAGATACTTTTACTTCAATTCAATTTAAAAATCCAGTTTAGTTAAATCCAATAATCCAACTGACCGCACAAAGATTACAGTTAATGTAATTGAAATACACCAAACAACTTTATCTACTTTCTCTTGCGGCACCCTTCTTCGCAACACATTTTCCAACTCAACACGCAAAAATACATTAACATTTCAAAAGACAACGCAACGACGACCACAGAAAACAATGATACTTATACCTTATACCCATCAGTATACCCACCTAAGTTATACATAGCAGCGATTTTGAGTGCTGGGTCCTGGATGCTGGGTCCTTCAACCCGAAAATTAATTCAAATAATTTCAAACTAAATCCCTACGCAACTGTCTTAATTTAAAAATACTCGCCACCACACCACGGCGCGCCGCGCCGCACCACCCTCCCTACCCTCAAAAAAACAACATAGAGCTCCAAAAGCTGCGCCTTCCTTAATCCATAGTCGCTTTTTTGAAATCCTTCTTAACAGCCAATCTAACCGCGCTGTGGATCACATTTACAATAATTTACATTTTTTAAGCTCGAAATAAACAGCGCCACCCTATATTATGTATACAAATATAAAATTACTAAAAAAGGAACACTGCAGGGGAGCGGGTGATGGTACTTCCCCTTGCAGGCCATCTACATGGCCATCCGGCTCCGGCTCCGGCAGCAAAATAACTCGAGCGTATACACAGTAAACAAACAATTGAAGCAAAGTAAAAGGAAAAGCCAGCATCATAAGACCAAGAGGACGAAAACGTAAATATAAAAGTATAAACGACAACGATGAAAGAAAATCGTTAAACAAATGAAAGCCACCAACACAGCGGATAAGAAAATCCCTTTCGGCTATAAGACGTTCAAATGAAATATTCATTAACGCGAAATCACTCTTTCAGCAGAATAAACCCCATCTCCAAGCCTCCCAGCTCAGCTCCTTGTCTCTTCATCATCAATTCACTTACCCGCTGTTAAACGAGCATTCAAAAAGCCACTCTCTGGCTGCGTTTAGGACTGGAAGAAGTGTGTAGAGTAGTAGATGAGACAACAAGGACCTCGCTCGTCGAAGGACTTAAGATGCCGATGTGTAATATTTTTCCTCGATTAGGATTCCTCTGCACTTAGTTTTTCTTTTTTTTTTCAAAGCGTAAGTAAGTACAGATTCACTTTTAAATTGTATGAAGAAAGTCTGAACTCTGAAGTCGACCGTACCGCGGAAGCTTCTAAAAGGACTTCCGGTCGAATAGGTTCATCGTCTTCTATATTCGTTGAACTATGATTCCAACCAAAGAAGCCCAAAGAAACATTATTTCCATATTCCTGATGATCTCCAAATTTTGGCCTCATAGCCTTTTCCTTACCGAAGAAGAAAATATCCATCAGGCGGATTGTAGAATGCACGATTTGACAGCGTGCATGAATTATTCCAATCGCTTATGAGCGATGCAAATAAGTCGAACAAAGAATAAGTACAGTTTATATTAGCCGCACAGGAGATTTCATTATTTTGTCAAAGCAAACACACTTTTTATACAGCTTCCCGACGCCGCCGCCGCCGCCCTGCCTTCCAGGATCAAACCATGTCAGAATATCTTCAGGGCTCCAAAAGGACTCTTTTTAGAATTTGCAACATAACATTGTAAGCTTTTGAGAAGTCGAAGTATTGCCGCTGTAACGTAATACTTTCTAATCTGGAAAAGTAAACTTTTCAGGAATTGAATTCGAACATTTCATAACATAAAATGAAGAATCAGAAAAATTTACTTAACTACGAGATATGAGACTTCCACTATAATATTTTTCGAAATATTGTAATTGATAACATACAAATTTTTAATGAGTGTTAGGAATCTTTTTCTTTCATATTACATTTTAAAAGTTATGAGATAGTATAGACTCTACACTTTTGTTAGGTTCATAACTAATGGCACAGTTAAATATCAGGTTTGGAGATATATGACCTTTTTACAAGTAGCATCAATTTGTATTTAAATTAGCTTATTAGGTATTGCAGCTTATAAATGTCCATGATTTTTGCAGTATTTATGAGTTTGCCATGGCATTTTAAATTTTAGATTTACAAAATATTCGATACACTTTTCAAAAAAGTAATGATTTTATATTTTTAAGAAATGTTTTTGAAGGTATTGATTTTTTTTTTGAATAATTAATTACAATCATGGGAGTTATCACATTTTCTTCCTAAACAGATATGTCAAGATGTTTTTAACTTATAACTTATGAGTTATGTATTGAACATTTTTCTAGGTTTAGATCTATTGTATTTAGTTTGACGTGACATGGACTCAAGATATTTATGAAAAACTACTTTTAGATCTTTATATATAAAAGAAAGTCGTGTTAGTTACACTATTTATAACTCAAGAACGGCTGCACCGATTTGGCTGAAAATTGGTGGGTAGGTAGCTTAGAGCCAGGAGAAGGACATAGGATACTGTTTATCCCGTTCGACAGCGTTCCAGTGTGACTTGACATAAAACGTCAGTCACTGTAAAAGTGGTATAACCAAAAAGAATCAGACTTGGAATAACAAAACGCAAATGACAGCTATGTGATGGACGTATGGGTGACAATTCGATTTTTGTAAGAAATCAATATGAAAACCATTTCTATTAAATAAATAATTAACAATCATAATAATGTAAGAAATCAGTATTAAAACTATTTCTATTAAAAAAAATAATTAACAATCGTAATGTAATGATGGAGCCATTGCCTATTTCAAAAAAAAAGTGAAATGAACTATAAAAGGTGGTAAACCAAAAACGCATCAGGCTAGGAATAACAAAAACGTGCATCTCGAACAGCTAAGTAATTTTGTCTATGAATAATTGGTTGAAAATTTGAGTTGTGAAATAAATGTTTAGATGATTTGAAGTGAAGTTTAATTAACAAGGGGGTAGTAATATCCCCATGTGCGCTTATTATAAAAAAAACAATGCTGCGACCAAGACGATCGAATCTTTCCCGACAAAGCCGTAATGCAAGAAGGATACGAAACACTAAAAATAGGACAAGAAATCGCACGTGAAGAGGTCAACAAATAGATAATTTGCGACGCAGAACAAGAGATTTATAAAGTGCTGATTTGAATCGAGCAGTGTTTCAGCTTGCATCCTAGCGTTTGCATTGGACAAATGGACGTTGTTTGCCAGTATTGTGGTGCATTAAAGTTTTCCGGAGAAATGCCCGGATTATGCTGCCTTAATGGTAAAGTGATATTAGCATTGTTGATTCCGCCACCTGAGCCATTGTCTTCATTGCTTTGTGGCGAAAAAAATTAATCACGCTACTTTCTTGCAAACACTCAAAATTGCAATGGTTGTTTCCAAATGACATCATTTGGAGCAGATATTATCGAAGAACGAGGATTTAATCCGACATTTAAGGTATGTACTTATTTTTGTACTTACATAGAATATAGTTAAAAAATAACTTACATTACTCATTCTTACGTATTAAATTTGCAAATTCTGAACTCTACTCTCACATCCAAAAAAGTCTTTTTATTTTGTAGATACAAAGACAGATTCACCATCGAATTGGAAAACAATTAATGGATATTGGAAATAGGCGAATGGAAATTGATGAATCTACACAATGTATCACCCTGCAAGCAAACTTCTGTAAGATCACATAAAGCATCGACGAATTAGTGTAGAAAACTACAAAAATCATTAGTGGCTCAATAGGCCATCGATACTGTGGGGAATGAAGACGGGATTGTCAACTATCCAACTGAATTCTTGAAGTCGTTAGGTTTTCCAGGCATGCCACCGCACGTTCTTACACTGAAAATTGGCGTACCCATTATTCTTCTTGCGCCTGGATACACGAGCGCAAAAAAGAATTACTTTTGTGGATACACACAGACAAAAAAATTAAGCAAGAAAATTTGACAATAGAGGAAGAGTCGGAAATTAAAACACAAAAAACTTCGTTGGATACTCAGCCGCAGGTACTTTTTTTCGAATGAACTATTATAAGTTATTATTTAGACTCTCAATCAAGAAAATGACGAACAATATTACCGAGGCAATAATTTTGACTGGAAAGTTCAACGGTGAAGACGTAGGTACTGTTGCCACGTATCCCACTGATCCCGACAGATATGCCATTCGAATTCAAAAGTTTACAGTTCCCGGTGCGACTCGCTTTCGCAATAATTATTAACAAAGCGCAAGGACAATCGTTACAAGTGTGTGGATACAATTTGGAGAATCCATGCTTCTCACATGGACAGCTCTATGTGGCTTGCTGACGTGTGGGAAAACCTTCTGATTTATTGGTCTACGCACCAGATGAAAAAAAAGATAATCTTTATTGTGTATCCCACATCACTTTTTTTCGAAATAAACAAATTCAATAAAATGGCTTAGAATGAATTGAATATGTGTGTAATGATTTTTCTTAAATTTATTTTAGCTGTTGGTGAAGCAACGCACGCCGGGTACAGCTAGTTTATAATAAGATCGTAAAAACTTTTGTAATTCGTCGATTTAGAAGGTTTTTTTAAGACTACATTTTTATTCTTACGATATCCTTATTAAATGTGGGAATATAGCGACTTGAGAAATATTATTAAAGGTACTTTTGGATTATTTGTTTGCAAAAATTATTTTGGCAAGCTTTTTTCATGAAAAATGTTTCTCGAATAGGTCTTTTGGATTCGGTTTCATAACTGTAAGTCTTTTAGTTTCCTTTGTCAGGACATTTTACTTCAAGAAATATTTTGTAAAGCTTACTCCCAAATTCTTGACGAAGCTTTAAAAAAAAATAAAAAACTCGATCTAGTAATTCTCGGTTTATACTCTTGAAACTTCATTTTAAAATATTAAGAACTCGAGCATATTTTCACAACTAATCATATCTGTAGAATTCGGTTTAAAATCATTTTTGAGTTGTAGAAATTTTAGATCTCGCGGTTGAATGGAACTGGGTTCTAACGTGTGTAGCTGTTTCTGACTTAAAATTCTGACAATTTACAAACAAAATTAAAAACATCTGTCAGTTTTTGTTGGATATAGGATTTGTTTTTGATATTCTCACTTTTTTCGAAAAACAAATTGTGTTTTCGTTGTTTATTGGATTGCGTGTAATATTGGCGCTATTCTAAATTATTATTTTTTGATAAATGTATCCATATACACATATGCACTGAACATCTTAACTTGAGAAATTGGTTTCGATTTTATTCTTTTCAATGTTTCTTAAAAAGTTGCACTATTTATTCAGATATTAAACTCCTGTAAAATAATAGAATATCATTTTATGCATGCAATTTATATGATAAAAACTATTATATTAAAAACATTCAAGAAATCTTGTGTTAAGTAGATTCAGATTATAGATTATTGACCAGGTAAAAAAGGCAGCAATAGGCAGTTTCAGACGACATAAGGGACTTGAAAGTAAGGCAAGTTTCATATTTCTTTACCATACAAAATATAACTCATGATAAACTTATACCTTGTCTGAGGAGTTTTTTTGTCGACAATAATGTTTTTAGTACTTTTTGCACTATCAACTGAAGGTATTAGTTAGTGAAGTAAAGTTCCAAGTTTGGAATTAATGACATTTACAAAATTAACTGGTTACCTTGTCGAATTTTGCGTTCAAGGAATGCAGCTCACTGCAAACCAAGTCTCTTATGTTGTAAGATCCTGCCCAATATTCATAAAAGTTTAGTATTTTTGAATACTTCTTCAGATGCACATAATGTCAAAAAGAGTCTTACTTAAAATGAAATCTAAATCAGAGTTATAATGCTTTAGAACTTGATGAAGAAATGAGTTAGAACTTAATCGAGTTTTAGTTTTAAGAAAACCCGAGTTTTAGAGATTAAAACCTTGTGAAGAAAGTGGCCATTAGAGAATTTTTTTTTCAAAATATCATTTTTTAACTTCCCATACGAAGTTATTGTAATCGGTCCGATTTGTCCAATTAAAAATTTTGACATTTCTCGACGTTTCAAGGTCCCTAAAGTCGAAATAAAAGAATTTAAGAGAGATGTCTGTGCGTGCGTGTTTAAAGATGCAGAAGGACTCTCAAAAAAAAATGAGTGGGTTGTTTTTTTACCGAAGGAATTTAAAAAAAGGTGAAAATTTTGGTTAACCCTAAATATCTCACGAACCAATAACCAATAGAGACTTGAATTAAATTTTATATAATATATTGTAACGTGATACCAGCCAAATATATTTTTGGAAAAACATCCAATTAACGGTTTTCTTATAAATCAAAAAAAAACTGAAAAAAATAAATATTTGTCACCTCGAATATTTTACAAACAAAAAATGATTTTATCTTCAAAATAATTTTGTTTATCGAACAATCTGGTACAATTTTGAGAAAAATCGAATTGACAGTTTTTTATAAAAAATAAATACCTACCTAAAAAAAAAATTACTCAAAGTTGGTAAAAATTGATTTTCGCCTCAAATATTTTTCAAAAATTTGAGATTATAGCTTCCAACTAATTTGAGCTTTAAAAAAATATTGTTTTCAACATTCGGAAAAATGTTGAACAAAATCGAAAATACAGTTTTTTTACAAAAAATAAAAACCTAAAAAAAGAAAATTAATAAAAGTTGGTAAAAATTTATTTTCAAATCAAATATATTTTCAAAACTTTGAGATATTGGCTTCAAACTAATTTTATCTTTAAAAAAATATTGTTGTCAACATTAAGTAACATTTCAAAAAAAAAATCGAATTGACAGTTTTTTTACAAAAAATTAAAAACCTAAACAAAATTAATAAAAGTTGGTAAAAATTGATTTTCGACTCAAATATCTTTTAAAAATTAAAAAAAAATGGCTTCAAACTTATTTTATCTCACAGAAAACATTGATTTCGACATTCAGTAAATTGTTTATAAAAGCCAACAGTCAGTTTTTTATTGAAAAAAAAAATAAAATCTACAAAAAAAGTACACAAAATTGGTAAAAATTGATGTTCGGTTCTCGATATCTTGTGAATAATAGAAGACATTGACTTCAAATTAATTTCATTCATCCAATTTGTATTTGTTTATATAAGAAATAAAACCTTTTAAGAAATGCTGCTAAAATTGGTAAAAATTGGGTTTCGAATAAAAATCTCGCTAGCAAAAATAGATTTTGAAATCAAACTATTGCATCATATACGCAAAAAATTTTTGGTAACTTTTAAAAATAATTCAACTGACAACTATTTTAACAAAACACGAAAACCTACAAACTTTTAAGCACGACAAATCGACAGACGGGATGAGAAGATATCAGTGTGGGTCGCATCCCAGCCTCTTTTTTGTATATTATAAAATGTGTACGAAATTCTGAAATTCTCTTGCCTGGTTCTTAGGATCTACATAATATCTAAAAGCCTGTTTGGTCACTCCATTTTGTGTTCTCTTGCTTATGGCTTTGTAGTTTGTTTGAAATCATCATTTTGTGTCATTTAATTATTATTTTTAGGATATATGGTTGAACTCAATTTAAGGCCCTGCTGATGGATTGGAACGACCCTGGACTCCTTTGTGTGCCGCTTGAAGAGAACAGAAAAAAAATGCAATATGTATAATATAGTATATGAGAAGTGTTTTTATATTGACACATCTTGGCAAAGATAACGTAGCTATTAAAGGATATCCCCGGGGGAAAGATATCATAGCGCAATAAACCAAGCATAAGTGGAAAGTATCTCAAATTACTTTCTTTATCACTGTCATTGTACAAGTGGCGCTCCACTCATTCTCGTTGGTACGTAGGTACATAGCTGACATCTTCGAAAATTATTCAAAATGCAAAGTAACGCACTCACTCTCTTAGGTCTCGATAGCTCGAAAATGAAATTGAAATACTTTCATTATTCTTCTTTTTTATTATTATTCGTTTGTTTAATTTTAAGGAAAACGCTGCTATCTCCACAACCTCGCTGTTCAATATGCTTGTTTTTATTTTCCAAGGAACAATCGGTCGGAATATTTTGACACTTGATCGATGGTTGGCCTTGTTCGGGCACATGAGACCTAGGTATACATAGGTATAGTATCTGAGTTCGAAAATAAAAATGTTTACTTTGGGAAGTCATTTAAAGGGCAGTGTAATGTATATTTTTTGCTATTAAACTTTCTAATTTATGAGTTCTATCGTTTCTATTGCTGATTTAACAAAACGTAAATGTTTTTCTTTTGTAGATTTAGGGGGAACAGCATTTCTCTAAGAGTTTTTTTTTACTATTATGTTGATAGAAGTTGCGATTAAAAGGCAGTAAAAATGTTTCTATCGGAATAGAAAAATTTAAACATTTCTAAGAATATAAATTGAGCGGGTTTATTCTCTTTTTCGATCTTGTTGGCTCTGGCAATTGGAAAAAACACTTCAAACGAGTTAAAAATTATTCAAAACTGACTATTATATCATATTATTCCCATAACGAGAGATAAAACAAGGGGTTCTAGAAAGTTTTCTATGTTCTGCAGTGCTTGACAAGACAATAAAATAATAATATTGAAAGATGGAAGGATACGAGTATTTTGATAATGACGAATCAATTCTCTAGAAAAATTTGTTTGAAATTGAATACAAAAAAAGTTCTCTATTTACATAATATCAGTTTTTAAGGTTAAACAAATTTGATTTTGCCGAATTTTGTCCTTAAGCTTTAGAGGACCATAAGTGATCTTTTTAAATTTAAGATACAAATAAAAACTGTTAAGTGCTACAATTTTATTTTATACTTTGCCTATATTTACAGTCTTTGTCTAGTTTTAGCGGAAGCTTGAAAACAATAAGGCTACAAAAATACAAAAAAAGTTCTCTATTTAATATTAGTTTTTAAAGCTAAACAAATTTGACTTTGCCGAATTTTGCCTTCAAGCTTTAGAGTAGTGATCTTTTTAAATTTAGGATACAAATAAAAACTGTTAAGTTTACAGTCTTTGTCTAGTTTTAGCGGAAGCTTGAAAACAATAAGGCTACAGGGTAGACCAAACATACAAGTTTCTTTTTAAAAATGTTAAAAAAAAAATAACACACTAAAATTTGTTAAAATATCATTTTTTTTACGTTTCCCCACAAAAAAAAGTCCAATGATATCAATTCGCAGTTCTTAGATGGCCAATTAACTTCGCAAAGTGTAATTTCTGGCCTCATTTTACAAGAAATATGATGCCTTAGTTCCACATGTATAATTTTTTGTGGATGCATTGTTTTTTCGACAATAATGTATGGATCTTAAAAACGCAGAGCTGAAAACCGGCCTCTTTAAGATTAGATTAGATAAGATTGGTTTTTATTTTGATAACGTTAATTACAGTTTTTATAAAGCTTACAAACAAAAAACGGCCTCTTTAAAATAGATAATTTTTCCCTTAAAATCGTTGTCCAATTCAAATTTTCTTAAGGTGAAGCTTTAACAAAGCGAATATCCGAAATCTTTGTTATAGAATTAAGCCAGTGCGTGAAATGTTGAGATATTGATATCATGTATTGACATTCTGGGATACAGAAGCTACATCCCCGCCTGTGAGCACAGCACGACGCCTTGTAACTTGTTTCTTACCCATTAAACCATTCTCACGAACTTTGATTTCTTAAAAAAATAAATTCTTCAACAGCAACAATAGCAACAGCTTTAGACCTTTGTGTTCCTGACTAGAAACAAAAATCCTGAAAAACATTCTTTTACAAGATTTTGTACGATAACTAAAAGACTACCTTAGCTAGAAATATATACCCAACTTCATGAGTATCAATGTATCGCAATAAATTTACTTATAGCTTAGCTAGCAGTTTTCAAGGCGTAGACAAAGAACTACTTTCCATTTTCTTTGTCTAAAACATATTATTTGTCCCCAAACAAAGAAATCCAAAATTAATTTAAACATCCCAAACAATTTGTCACTTTTCGTATGTACGAGTACAATACGCGTGTGCAATTATTTGCGGTCATAATATTTCGGCGGAAAGAACGTCTGTACGACCATTAAAACGCCTATCCATCATTAGACCCTTTTTGGTGGTCCACTTATGTTACCACCTCAGTAAATCAAAAACACAAAATTAGCTACCGCAGCTGGAATGTATACAACTGAATTGTAGAACGTAGACTATAGACCTAATGGAGCATGGTTTCCCATATTTCGAAGACGATAAGATGAAGCTAGAAGCGGAAGACCAAAAAAGTAGACAAACTAAGGGCTACTATACCAACCAACTTTCCTTCCTTCCTCAAACTAACGTCCGCATGAAAAGTAATTGAAAATTTTTGTGATAATTTAAAATTATTGCCTTTTGCAATTTTGTTCGTCTAGGTTTTTGTATTTTTGTATTTTTTGCTTTGCAAAAAGAAAACATAAAAATAAAATTAAATCACCCTCCGACACATGGAAACACCCTTTCCGTCTTCCGGTGGCATGCAACCATCATATAGAAGTCTCTTTTTTAAAGGGGTTCAGTTTTGCACAGTTTTCATAAAATTTTTTGAAAACCTTATACGAAAGTCAAAAGCAAAAGCATAGCGAAGCGCCAGCGGTGTATACGTATTGTGCGGTATGAGCGAAAAAACGAAAATGTTTATATTGTCAAATATGCTCCCCTCCTCAACTTAACTCAACTCCTTGAAAGAGGACTTTACTGTTTGAATTTGAAACTTTTCAACTTTTATTGCTGGCACAGGATCATAAATTCACACACCGCCCGGAACGACGACGTCGACGACTACGACTACTGTGTGTTGCTGAACTCATGCCAAGCCATACCGGTTGTTGCTTAGGAAAACAGAAATCTTAGGCCCATTCCGACAAGCGCTTTTGATAAAGTACGGCCTTCTTCCGTAGAATACACATCTTCGACGTTCTCAATGAGAACGACCTACGAGCGAGTACAAACGAGCTGGCCTTTGTGACAAAAGGCAATACCTATAACCTATGTACCTAAGTAACTGAACTGGCAAAATCCGAACAAGACCAACTCAACTCCTTGATGGCCAGGCGGCCATAGAGTACGAGTATAGGTATAAGCAGAATTAAGTATATAGTATTTAAAGTTTTCATCCTGTCACAGTTCGACACCATAACGATGTCGAACCTTTTAACATGGGGTCTATAATAATATAACCGTATACAGATGGCGCGGCGATTGCTTTTGTTTTTGCATTTTGCAAAAACTTAACGCTCTCGTGTAGTTGGCACATTAAAAACTTTGTTAAGCATATCGGCGCCATTGTTTCGTGTCACTTTGCACTTAATAAATTTCCAATTTCCATGAAAATCGGTTGAAAATTGCCAAAATTCGAAGTTTAGTTCCCAAAAATTTGTCGACATCGATGTCGATGTTGAGCAATTTTAAACACGTGCTGGCAATGGCTATAAATTTTATTTTACAATTTTATACACGCAGCTATGTATGTTTGTATACCTACTTATATTTTACAATATAGAAAACGGAAGGGGTTGTGATGTTGATGCGAGTGTAAAGAACAATATCGTCCCAAAAATACAATTTTTTGTAATATATGAAATTTCAAAGCTCTTCTGTTTATAACTCGTGTGTATGATGATAATAATAATAATAAGTAAGTAAGTGGTGATATGCTACAATGACGTTGATATTTATGGAATATAATATCCTGCTGTATCCTCGTGTCTACCTACATTTGTTTCTTAAGTCGATGGCTCGGCAAGGCGAAGAGGGCAAGAACGAGGAATAGGACGAGTACGAGTAGTAATTCCCTTTCAATCTGTTCCGGGGCGTGCAACCCTTTTTTTAAAGGGATTTAAAACTGAGAAAAGTTTATAATAATGCAATTACACTGTGATAAATAGGTGTCAGCAGTTGGTGTTAAAGAGTTGAATTGCGTTCTTTTTCATATTTCCGTGAATAGGTATAGGAAAAGATTTTTGTTTTCTTTTAATATGAAAAATATAAACTGGGTACAGAATGGAAAAAACACCGTAGGTAGTTTACATTTTAAATAAATGAAAATTTTAACACCTGTGACTTTCCTAGTGGTTTTATAGAACATTTCTTTCGATTTATGTTATAATGTTACGAGTGTTTTTAAATTTAGTTCATTTTTCAAATGTCATCAAAAATTAAGTAAGTCACAAGGATTCAGTTCATCTATAGAACCCAACACATTTTCATTCCCAATCACAACTGAAGTTTGAGTATGATAAAGTCTATTTGGAAAGTATCGTGTCAAATTACTTAATTCGTATAGGGTCGCCTAATCGAAAACAGCAAAATAAAAGGCAAAGTTAATGTGAAAGAGTGCATTCATTTTTGCCACAAATATTGCTTTGCTAATTGATTTTCCGTTTAAAGAAGTAAAAATAAGACATTAATCAATTTTACTATTTTCAATTTTATCAATTTCTGTTTCAATTTGTACGAAATCGAAGTTAGTATGAAAGTAATGAAAGATCGAAATTTTTTTGTTTGTCAGTTAATTTTGCACTCGTTTTCTTCTAAAATTAAAAGACGACTTCAATGGGAATTCCCTTGAATTCAAAACTTATCGTATTAGGTTAATGGATATATCTTAATATTATATACAAATTACGCGTCACGATGTTTTTCCGCAATGGACTCCTAAACTACTTAACCGATTTTAATCAAATTTTTACACCGTGTGCATTTTGATCCAACTTGAAAGATATAGGATAGCTAAAATCTCAATTTATGATCGCAATATTATTTTATTGCAAATTATTTGTCTATTATTTGGCAATCACAATTATCTGTTTGGTCCAAACGATTCTAACAGATGGCAAGATCTGTTGACTGGATTGAGTAAGTATTTAATAGATGGCACTATTTTAAACTTTCTAACGTTTCATATAAGCTACAATTTAATAGCATAACCACCACATATTGCTGAGGCTAAGTTAGAGCTCAAATTAATTTTGTAGTATAAACGAAATACAGTGAATTTTACTTTTTTCCATTTTTGGCGTTAGCATAGCCGGCCACGTGTTGTTTAGACTGAAGTATAAATTAATTTTATATTATAGTGAAAACAATACAACCAAATACGCAATGCATTAAACTGCCAGGCAATTTCTGTATTGTTCTTCAGGAAAAAAATTAATTGATTCAGATTCAAGTTACTTGAATCATAACTGGCTCAGTCATCGGGCTATTTTGGCAGCTAAAAATGTTGATGTTGACGAAATTAACTTCCAGATACAACAGTTGTTACCAGGCGATCTGATGTCTTTTAAATCAATCGATACTGTTGTTAATGGAAATGATAGTGTAAATCTTCCCATTGAATTTTTAAATTCACAAGATGTACCTGGAATGCTGCCCCTTAAGGCCCAACTATAATAGGCATAAGCAAACATAAGCTTATGTCAAAAACCCAACGAAAATTCACTTAAGTTTGTGAAATTACTGCGGATAGCCATAATGCAATTTTGCTCACGTATCTACATGTCAAAATAATATCAACACAGAATGACAATGACAGAATACACAACAGATACACAGAATGAGATATTCATGTGCACACTGTCTGTTTGTGTGCCAACTACACAGGAGATTTTTCTCTCCAACTAAATGTCTGATATCTGATAATGTTTGATATCTGAAGGTTTTGTCTCTCTTGTATGGGCATACTTGGATATTTTATGTTATGATAAACATTCTGAGAGAAATTATCTGCAGTGGAGTTGGCCTGTGTGTATTTGATCAAAACTGTCAGATTTTACTTATGCGGCGAGCGACTGGGATCGCTCTTGCTTAAGTTTGCTTAAGTTAACGAAACTGAGAAAAATTGAACGAAACGGAGCTAGACTCCATTATGTTCACTCGTATAGAGATTCTTTGTATTCGCACGTTTACTTATGCGCGCATATGCTAGCTTATGCCTATTATAGTTGGGCCTTTAATCCTCAATTAAAGATCTCCTGTGTAGTTTGAATCTACCTCAATTATGCAACCGTACACATTTGGTCATCAAAAAGATCACCGAAAATATTCTCGAAGCAACCATTTTAACTGGAAAGTTTAATGGAAAAGTGATCCAGTTGCCACGTATTCCAATGATACCGTCAGATTCTACCATACCCTTCAGAAGGTTACAGCACAGATAAGAAATAAGATATAGAAATCATTGATCTATATTTGTTCACTCCAATCAGGCAATTAGTGAAATATCAAAATCTCAAATGGCCCTGATAAGAAGCACTTTCAATTCACTACCCATCTTGAGGGAGTACCCCAATCGCTTAATGGCTGAGTGGGGTGGTACTTGCCCGCAACCTCGGAGGTTGGGTATTCGATTCCGTGTCTCGACATTTTTTTTTCTTATATATATATATATAATTAATTGCTGTATATGAAGAATCGCACCCGCACCAGAACGAGAAATGTGAGGTTGAATCCGCTCGATTACGGGAAAGCACAAGACGCAAATCTATCACCCAAGGAGAAATACAAAGTATCACATCGAGAAGATGGATGCTGAAAATTTGCACGCTGTAGCAGAGGCATTGGTGGAAGTGTATCCGGATGATTTAGAACCTAGTCTTGGTAATGAGTTGGTTCAATTTGTGTCTTTGATTGACTCATACAAAAAGGAAAAGGACTATGGAACAGATCAATCGCCGGAACTATTTTACTACCAAATTCTCGAAAATCAAAATTTCAGAGCTCTCAAACCTCGAAATTGCATTGAAAATGGTAAAAAATTGCACTGGAGAGCGCTCATTTTTAAAAATGAAAATTATAAAAATAGGCTTCGAACCACGATGGGACAAAACCGTCCATCGAAGCTTTCTCCCCTGAAAGCGATTTACTCCGAGAACTGGATTTCAACGAAATCATCAACGATTTTTCGGCGAAAAAAGCTCGAAAGGTTCCGTTCGTTAACCCTTAAATTTAATTTCAGATAATTCTTTTTTCCGTTTATATTTATATGTGTTTGTTCAATACTAAAGGAACCTACTTGGTTTCACAATAAATTATTTATTGAAAAACTCGAGTGAAAAAAATGGTTTACTTTATTTTGAAAATGATTTCTTTCGAGGAGCCTCCGCTTCTTTATTGCCCCGAGGCCTCTGGACCTCTAAATCCGGTCCTGCTTCGAACCTATTTGTGTTAGAGAAAGACGCGTTAACCAAAAATATTGTGCACCGATAAGTGCCAAATTAAATTGAAATTAAAAGTAGTATGTATGATTTAACATACTAAATATTATTTTTAGAAGATTTTAAACTATCCGTCCTACCTACCTAATTTATAAGTTTAACTGTCACACTTTATTTACTAAAAACTTTTTTATATTCTCATTTGTTACATACTTGAATATAAGTTAATAAATTTTAAATTTAATTCTTTTGTATTGATTTTTGATTGTACGAAAATTTTGATCAATTGTGTTCAAAGTCCTTCTACTTCAAATTTCAAACCAGTGAATTTGTATAAAAGCTTTAACGTTTCCATCTTCGTTTGTAAGTAATAATTGTAATAAAGGGTAAAGGTAGAAGAAAATCAGTCATGAGGGTAGCCATGTGTTTTCACGAATGGCATATATGTATAGATCTAAAAGCATGCTGGTGATCATGTCTGATGTTCTATTAACGTTCCCCTTAAATAATGTAATATATCAAAAAACGTTAGACACAGCAACGCGTGGCTGATTCTGCTAGTATCTTAAAAAAAAAATAAAAATCAACTTTACAAAAGTGAGACTTTCGTTAAACTAAGGGATGTTTCATATCTATTAATTCAATGTAAAAGCTTTGAATCGTTCGAGAACTGAAGTGAAAAGAAATTCTGCAACGTGTAATTTATGAGAATCGCACTAAAGTTTCTTCCCAACCAATTTGTTTACCTTAATTTGTTTTTATTTAATTTTTAGAAAAATTATGTACTTAAATGTAAACATTTTCTAAAATTCAAGGTCCAAACATTTTTTGTCCCTACAATTTTTAAGTTTTGTTGACTCCTTTAAGATCAAAATATTTTTAAAAGGTTCACGTAAAACAGTATTTTTTTTAGAATTTGTCTTCTAGCACTATTTCCCTTCTAAGAGTAAGAAAACAGATAACGATAGTAATAATAGACTTCCAAAAATTGAATCCGTCAAAAAAGCCAGAAAATTCTTCATATCAAATTCTGTTTTATTTTTCTACGAAAAAAGATCATATTTTTCAGTCAAACTCTCTTTTTCTGGGGTTTTGCATCTATATTTTTTTAGTGTTCTTTGGCATTGCATTAATAGAAATGGCATCAAAAACAGAATATATTATTTTTGGAAAAAAGCTACGTTTCAAAACATTTTCTCACATTTCTGCGTAAAATGCATCAAAAACTCTCTAAACTATTGTCTTTTAACTCTAAATATGGCATATTTAGAATCCTTTTGGAATCGTGGAATACTTTTATATTTAAGGAGTTGTCCAAATTAAATAGTTAGACCATTTCTTTGATGACAACAGTGTTCTAAAATAATCTATTAGGTAACTAAAGCTGTCAATTTAGCCCCTGAAATATGAAAATGTAAGGTTAAGATACACCTTATGTTATTTAAATTTTTTCAGCCTCCACTAAAGAACATTTTTAAGCGGTGCTCAAAAATTCTTCTTTATCTTAAGATCTGACCCTTCCCACCCACGTAAATAATAGGAATCCGGCCTTTGACAACTGCACACATTTCTTAGCCTGGCCAAAATTATTTTTCGTCCACTTTTGTTACTATTTCTACTCATTCTTTAATGTGTAAAAACTCATCAGGTTTTTATCATGGTTCCTAATTACTCTGATCATCGATCAAAAAGAAACTACCTTTGTTGTATAGGTATTTTTAACTTCTGGAAAAAGTGTATTTAACGTCTTTTTCAAAAAGGAAATCCTTCTTTTTTGTTGACCTTAGAAAGTTAAAATAAATGATAAAAGTGAAAAGCGGAGCAAAAATTAATTGAAAACGTCTTGATAACAATCTTTTCTTAAGAGCTTTCTGGCATAATTAAGACGATATGTGCAATCTGAAAATTTAAATGTAATTTGTTCCTTCTTTTTCTTTTGTTATGATCTATCACCCGAGGAGGCGCATTGTTTCGTCCGAAGCATTCGCAACGTTTCAGCGATACACTCTTCTCACTTGTAGTGCGTTTTAACCTCTTCATAAGGAAGAATACCAAACATTGTTTGAGATGACAAATGAGGGATGTTATAAGATACAAAAACAGTGCTACCAACCCAGCAACAAAAAAACTCTCGGCTTCTGATGGGACACCCTATGGATTTAATGTTCCTTTAGTAGAAAACATACATTTTTGGCTTAGACTATACATATATCATTAGTTTTGTTTATAATACTGGAAAAGTAAATGTCGTTCCTTCACTTGTCGGAGTCACTATCCCATAGCCCTAACATTGAGGACTAACACCACCATATTTGTAAGGTTCGAAGAAGGATGTGTTAGCAATAGCGGAAGTTGGCGTTGTATAAACCCTATTTTTGAACTTATTAACTTAAACTATAGTTACTCCTCTTTAGCCAGTACAGATTCTTGAAATAACACTCTATATGATTAATTTAAGAAAGGGATAAGTTAACTTTATCTTAACAAATAAGGTGGCATGGAAATTGAGGTCAACATAAATTTTACTTAACTTGAGGTATTTTATATTTGAAATACGAGGCTTCCAATTTAAGGTGTCTTACAGTTTTCAATAATGTTGTTAAAAAAAAATACGACATAAAGAACACAAACAAAACATAAATAAAAATATCTCACCTCACATCTTCAGTGCACAACTAAATCCCATCCTAAGCCTTCTTCCGACCCGAAGACGACAACAAAGACCCAAAGTCGTTAATGGTTTTTCCCACATAAACCGATTAGTGTATTGTGCTATGCTGATGCTCCTTTGTTCCGCCCAATTCAATAATACGATCCAATTCCAAATCGCTCTACAACACAATGTTCCTCTGCTTGTAATCATTCGCGCTACTGGTTATGCCCCATGGTTCTTATGATGCGCAATCGACGTGTGTGGGTTCAAGTCGGAGAATCTATATTCCTAAATTATTTTCATCTTCTCTTAAAAATCTGTCATAGCTCTATATATATGTATGTACATATACCTCAACTTTATTCTTCCCATAAAGATGGTCTATCAAAATCATAAAAATGTACTTCTGAATTTAATTCGGACTTCACCTAGTATCTGCTTCGGCTACACTGTACACACCTTTAGTGGTGAATTGAATGGAATTCTTGAGAATCTGGATCTATTCAAACTGCAGGTGATTACACGATCGTTGATCATCATATTTATTTGATTGCTTAAGCTGTGTAATAATCGATTTCCTTTATTCTTCTAAGCATGGCAAACAAATAAAAACAGTGGGATGGACATTTTAGGTTTTAAAGAAAGTCGTAAATTTTTTTCATCAACTAAATTTAGATTCTGGAAGAAGTTATTTTGAGTTTTTTTTCTAATTATATGAATATTTTTTAAGGTTCTCACTTTTATTATGATCGCATAAGTGAAATCTAGTTCTGCTTTTGATCGTTAATTAAAGTTCAACAATACGCCCCTGTGACATTTAAGTAGCACAAGACAAACAAAGGGTTTATTCGGTTTTCTTCTTCTTATAGATTTACGGATATGTTGATTTTTCTTCTTTTTAGATTGAAAGAATAAAAAGCATTGGGAGATAGAACAAGCTTCTAGTTTTTACTTATTTTTGTTTAGAAATAGTTTAACTTGGCTACCTACGATTTTGTGAATGTTAAATTATGAATAAGAATGAGAATAACGTGGAAACGCCTGCGTCAAACAATTGGTAAAATTTTATGGTTTTCTAAAAACTTTATATCAAATTTAGAACCATTGACAATTGTTGGTTTTTCGTTTTGTGTATTATATTTAAGCTTAACGAATTCTTTTTTTAAGTTAATTCCTTACTACAAAAAAAAAAAAAAACAACAAATTGCTCTTTCATATAACTAATTAAGAACTTATTACTCGTATTTATGTGATGTATTAAAGTGAAACCATAATTCATATTCAATAAAATATTTCTATCCAGAAGCCAGAGAGAACATACAATTTTTTCAATAAGGATCACTATTTACGAATCTGTTACTGTTGAAACTCTAATTTTTTCAAGTTACTAAAGTGTTTTTTTTAGACGTGTGGTTTTCAAGAAGAAATGAAATGCTACTTACTTACTTAAGGTGGCGCCTCAACCAACATGCGTCTCCAGCCAGCTCGGTCCCTAGCTAGCTGTCTCCAGTTTCGCACGCCAAGTTGGTTGAAGTCCTCACCCACCTGAGTGCGCCACCTGAGTCGCGGTCTTCCTCTACTGCGCCGTCCCTCGGGATTGGATTCGAAGACCTTCCGGGCTGGAGCGTTGATGTCCATTCGCTCTACATGACCCAGCCATCTAAGCCGTTGGACTTTTATTCTGCTAACTAGGTCAGTGTCGCTGTACAGCCCGTACAGTTCGTCGTTATATCTTCTCCTCCATTCTCCATCTATACGTACGGGACCAAAAATCACCCGAAGAATTTTTCTCTCGAAGCATCCTAAGACGTTCTCATCTTTCTTTGACAGGGTCCAGGCCTCAGCGCCATAAATGAGAACTGGGATGATGAGTGTCTTATAGATGGTGATTTTAGATGCTCGAGGGAGGACTTTACTTCTCAATTGCCTTCTAAGTCCAAAGAAGCAGCGATTTGCAAGAGTTATTCTTCGTTTGATTTCAGCGCTGGTGTCGTTGCCTGTGTTTATAGCGGTGCCTAGGTAGACAAAGTCCTTAACTACCTCGAAGTTATAGCTGTCCATGGTGACGTTTTGTCCAAGACGTCGTTGTTCAATGTCCTTTTTTGATGACAGCATATACTTGGTCTTGCCCTCATTGACCACTAAACCCATCTTCTTCGCTTCCGTCGCAATGCTCAAAAACGCTCCACTGACATCACGCTTTGATCTTCCAATTATGTCAATATCATCTGCGTATCCGAGTAATTGGATGGACCTTTGGAAGATTGTGCCTCTAGTGTTGACGGTTGAGTTTTGCACAATTATTTCCAGAACGATGTTGAAGAAGTCGCATGACAGTGCATCGCCTTGTCTAAAACCTTTTTTGACATCAAATGCATCGGTGAGATCTTTTCCGACCTTAATGGAGCAGCGTGCATTCTCCATCGTCATTCTGCACAAACGGATAAGTTTGACAGGGATGCCAAAACTAGACATTGCTCTGTAGAGCTCTTCCCTATGGATGCTGTCATACGCGGCTTTAAAATCGATAAAGAGATGGTGGGTATCGATTTGAAGCTCCTGGGTTTTTTCCAAGATCTGCCGTAATGTGAATATTTGGTCGATAGTGGACTTTCCTGGTCTGAAGCCACACTGATAAGGACCTATCAGGTTGTTGACGAACGGCTTCAGACGTTCACATAGTACGGCAGAAAGGATCTTATATGCAATGTTAAGGAGACTGATCCCTCTGTAGTTGGCGCAATTTAAAGGATCTCCTTTTTTATGTATCGGACAAACTATGCTGAGATTCCACTCATCGGGCATGCTTTCTTCCGACCATATTTTGCAGATAAGTTGGTGCATGCTCCCTACCAAGTCATCGCCTGCTGCTTTAAATAGTTCGGCAGCTATGCCGTCAGCTCCAGCAGCTTTGTTTGACTTCAGTTTAGATATAGCTATCTTCACTTCGTCTAGGTCGGGTAGGCGGAATTGTTGATCTGCGTCGCCTAAGTTGAGTGGTTCTACCTCCCTTACAGCGGGATTCGGTTCGTCATCGCCGTTATATAATTTGGAGAAGTGGTCTTTCCATATTCTCAACATAGACTGCGGTTCTACTACGATGTTCCCCTGATCGTCTTTACAGGCTTCGGTTCGTGGCTGGTACCCTTGGGAGTTTTTTTTTTACCTTTTGGTAAAATTTACGAACCTCATTCCTGTTGTAACATCCCTCTATCTCCTCGATCGCGCGCTTCTCGTGCTCTCTTTTTTTCCATCTAAGAAGCCGGTGTTCCTCTCTCCTCCTCTGCTCGTAGAGCTCGCGAGCAGCTCTGGTCCTTCTGTGCAGGGCCGTTTTGTATGCCTCCTGCTTCGCTGCGTGCGCTTGCCGGCATTCGTCGTCAAACCAGGGGTTTCGCTGTTGTGGACGTGTGAAACCTAGCACTTCAGAGGCGGCATCTCTGATGGCTGCAAGGCAATGTTGCCACTGGTTTTCAATGCTTAATGCATGCAGCATAGGACTCCTTAAGAGGTTACTAGAGACTCGATCGGAAAAGGACATGGCAGTCTCTTGCGATTGTAGCCGTCTAACGTCGAAACTTCTCACAGTACTTCCTTGTTTTGGCTTGGACCGGGATATCCGTAGCCGTACCTTGGCTACAACGAGGTAGTGGTCCGAGTCAATGTTGGCCCCTCGGAATGTTCGGATATCCTGTATACTGGAGAAGTGTCGTGCGTCGATCGCAATGTGGTCAATCTGGTTGACGGTTGATTGATCAGGAGATTTCCATGTCCCCTTGTGGATATTGAGATGTGTGAACTGCGTACTAGCTACCAGAACGTCTCGCCCCGCAGCGAAATCGATCAGCCTGAATCCGTTGTCGGAGGTGGTGTCGTGCAGGCTGTATCTTCCGATTGTGCCACCAAAGATGTCTTCTCTTCCTAGCTTGGCATTAAAATCTCCTATGACAATTTTAATATCATAGCCAGGGCACTGCTCATATGTCTTGTCCAAGAGCTCGAAGAATATGTCTTTGGCGTCTTCATCTTTCTCCTCTGTTGGGGCATGCGCGCATATTAGGCTTATGTTGGCGAATTTAGCCTTGATGCGGATTGTCGTGATGCGCTCGCTCACACTGTTGAAACTCAAGACTTTTTGCCTGAGTCTAGTTCCAACAACAAATCCACACCCAAATAGACGCTGCCTTTGTTCTCGGTAGCAGTCGCCGTAGTATATATCGCAGTCTTTTAGTTTGCGTTTGCCCGGTCCATCCCCCCATCGCACTTCTTGGATGGCGGTAATATCTGCCTTACAGCAGTTTAGGGCTTCCGCTAATTGTTTGGCTGCACGTGGTCTGTTAAGGGACCTAACATACGATTTAATTTTATGGCCAAGAATTTAGCTCCATTTTAAAGATAAGGGTTTTTATTATATATTTTAAGAATAATTTCGGGCAAAAAGCCACTGCGCCTGCCTCGAAAAAAATTCAGCCAAAAGGTCCAATTTTCGAATATGGCAATACGCCGAATATTCTCTTGCAATTGGTCAATAGCATCGGGCTTATCTTTTTTTTTCTGCGTAGACAAGCGATTTCACATAACCCCGAGAAAAATAGTCCAGCGGTGTTAAATCGCAAGATTCTTATGCCACAGGTCCAGAACGCGAGATAATGCGTTCAATGCACCAAAAGCTTTCTTCAAAAAATTGATGCGTCGCCGTGCGAACCAAACAATTATTTTGCTTGTAAATTTTCACGGTTTGAAAAATTTGCTTAGGAGTATATCTTTTCTTTATAAAATGGCACACCAAAGTGAGGATAAATCAGATGGCAAGTTTTAAAAAAGACCATTTCCGGAAAAAAAACATGATATACTCTTCAACAACGTTTTTATACTGTTAAAACTCGTCCTGAAGCAAATTTCCGGCTGTGCAATATCTAAATGTTTGCACAAATTTGGGCTTTTGGGAAAAGTTAGTGATGTGAGGAATTAAAACCTTGGACATTATTCAAGAACAACTGAGCTGCTGTAGCCCGTAAAAATAAATTAATTAGGTGGTGCAACAGTCAATTGTGAACTAGGGCCTAGTGATTTACAACTCTCAACCATTTCTGTGTGCGAGTAATGTTGTCAGGGATGGAGGGGACCTACAATTTAAATTTGATTTGAATTTGATTTGAAAAAACACACTTGTCATGACAAGAATTTCTTTTGGAGGATTTGTCAATTCCTCGCAAGAGGCAGTACCCGTGAAAAATAAACTTTAGATGGCACAGTAAAGGATTGAACGCAAGACCCTTGGCATGACAGTCCTACGCACTAACCATCACGCCACGGGTACTACTGTAGCCCGTAGTGTTTACGAATACCCAAATTTGTCCATCTTTGGAACATAGGCATTCCTCAAACCACATTACACCGTATATTGCATAGAAACTTATTTCTTAAGGCTTATAAAGTTCAGTTTACATAAGAACTCAGGCCGATCGATCAACAGTATCAACAGCATCAAAATGATCCGGATTTTTTTTCAAAAATCATCCTCAGTCACAAGGCCCATTTAAACCAACTTTTAAGGTATAAAAGTGTAGAAAAATAGAAAAATCAATACTGGTCACACCTTTTGACTTAAATTTATTTAGCAATGAACTATTGAATATGACATCTTCTGTTTTCTGAGAAGTGATTTTTCATTAATTTGGTTTTAAAATAAGAAAACAACAAAAAAGTCTAACTAGAAATTTTAAATCCCGAAAACTAGATCACAACAACAAAGTAATGGTTAACTTTTTCTAAATAAAAGTTTGTGTCCTTTTTTGGTAGGTACTCGTATAAGAAGAAATATGAAATTTTTGAAAACAATTTCGGTGGTAATTTTATGTTTTTTTTTTCTTATTCCAAAATGTGACAAGTTGCATTGTTCTCTTGTTGTCGATGGTCGTTTGAATTACACAATAGCCCACCAAAGAACAAAACCCAAAGTTTATTTATAGGACGTAGTCGATCCACAAAAGAATATTTGGCGCAAAACTTCATGCCTCGAAGAACACGTAAATCTTTTTTTTCCATTCACGACAAAATTTCCTAATATCTTGTCCCTTCTAATTCCCAGGCATGTAGACGCTGGACACAGCCAGCAGCGGTGGCGAGTCATTCCTTCCTCTCCATTTCCATTCATAGTACGGACATATTGGCCATCCAGCATCTTTGGTGAGTTTTATAGGAAGAAAACGGATGCCCCATGTGACAGGGATTGTCGCGACTTTGATTAATTGGTATTGGGTGTTGATTCTTCGACCTAAGAAGTTGGCAGTTTTTCTCCGATTCTTCGTTGCAAAGACCAACACCAACGACCGACAGCATTCAACTTGGGCCAAAGCAACACAGGAAACGGGATCGAAAAAAAAAGTATGGTGAAGCTAAAAACATATAACCTATAAGATCTTCACGCCTTGATCCCTAAACTCTACACCGCACCACACCCTGGACAGACATCTATCAAAGTCGTTATGTTTGTATTTTATTGCTCAATGGATGTGGCGTGTATTTGGTTTTTGTTTTTTAAGTCTTGCATCCAAATGAGCCAGGAGTGAAACACAAAATCAGATCAAACGAGGACAAGCCAAACTTAACCAGGGAACTGACCAGCAGCTTTCATGCTCTGATCTGACTGAGAGGTGCTCGATCCGCTGTCTGTTCTGTTGTACCACAAGCCCAGCTTTATGCTGAAGCTGACGCTAACTCGGAGGATGTTCAAAAACTAAATCAGCTGCGAAATAAATTCAAATTTAATTGGCAAGATATGATCCTACAGCGCGATTTTCTTCAACTAACTGTCATTCGGGCGGTCGGTCGTTCGATCGTTTGGTAGGTCGGTCGGTCCGTCGCATCCTAAAACTCTTGGTTCATCGATGATGTTATGTCTGTTGTCTGTTCCTGTTGCTGCTGCTGCTTAATTTACAGCAACGCCATGCCATCCTCTGGTCTCTGGAATATCTGCTTTTGGATTTGTATTTGGTTTCGGTGTTTCGGTGAGGTTTCGCGGATTCAAGTGCATCCGTATCGGATCCACATCCACCCACGGGTTGTAACGAAACGAAACAACTTGTTAACGCGAACATGCTTGCTTCGGAATTAAAATCGAGGATGTAGCGCGACCTAGTGTAGTGATCGAGTTGAGGATCCTCGTTTCGTTAGTCGTTTTATTGGGCGTTTGGCTTTTGGCGTTCGGGTGTGATTTTTCCCTCCTGTAATAATTATATTAACACTGAAGCCCGAGAGTATGGGGAGAATTGGTCACTGGCATGAAATGTGCAGCCCACACGTTCTGCATATAATAATGTAAGTACGAGTACGAGCATCATAGAGGATCCTCATACAAGCAACTTTAGGTTTGTACTCGTACATGGGTTCCTAACTTTATAGCTATAAACGTTACGTATATATGTATGTATGTACTTTCTTGTTAGTTGAAAATATGTCGCGTTCGTTATGTTGTCTTCTGTCTGTCTGACGTATCTCTTTGATCTCGTTCCAGGTTCAAGAATCAATCCTTTTGGTTTGGAAGATATGTGCATTAGGAAAAACTATACTCGTATGCTCAGCTCAATCATGATTTGAAATGGATAGAAATTGGCAAATGGTCTCAATGTGTTAAATGGAATCTTGATCTTGCGAGAATGGGATTTAAGGTCTTGCGATCACGGCGGCGCTGTTCTTGTTTTTGTTCTTAAATATCGTTAGAGAAATGCATATACGTTCCTTCATATAAAATGTATGTACCTACATAGGAACTTTGAGTTTGTATTTAATTAAAATAATTATTTTAGGAGAAGAAGGTATAGAAGGGTTCTTTTGTTTACAGGAGTTAAAGTCGACAGCAATAATGTTTGTTTCCTTGCTAATCCATATGGGTTTCCATGAAATGTTAATTTACTGAAAGCACGATTTTAAAATTCATAAAATAATTACGGCTTATGTCCATACTTAACAGATGTGATCTTTAAATTTTAAATGGTATTATATTATATGTATTTGCATAAATTCTATAAGTTGCTAAGAGAACTAAAAATAACAGTTTCAACTCGAATAAGATTTTAACGCAATAACTACCACATATACTAGATAATTAGACAAATCCAAAAAACAACTTAAGTTCAGTAAAAAAATATTCAAGTTTTTCAAATATAGTAAATAAACTAGTATTAGAATATGAAATTCGAAATGCTTCCAAGTTCGTCAGAGCTTGTTGCACATTGTTTCAAGTTTTATTTTTGAAAAATAATCAAAAAAAAATGGTTTTGTTCAATGGTTTTTTTCAGTACGCTGCTGAACGACGAAATGTGACATTTTAGTGGATAGCTGTACTAGATTTCTTAGTACAATTCTCCACTCTTTTCGTTCTCAATTTAATTGCCCAGCACATTAATTGCTTGCGAAATTTTGACGTTTAATTTTTTTATTGAAAAAAAAAATTGTTTACTCGTGACTTTCGTTGTTTTGACTTTGATTTATATTTGATTTAAAATTTAAAATAAAATGGATTTGTCTAATGTGTTCCAACATTGCATTTCTGAATCGGAAACTCAGGATGTTATTGGTGATGTGCAAGAAGTGATGAAGACAAGCAGTGAAATTCAACTTCCAGACAGAACTCTCCACAAATATTTTTCCGCTGTGGTTTTCGTTTTCATTTCGCTCTGCACTTGGAGACCGCCGTTTCACTTCAGCTGCGTTCTAGGCTTAAAAGTCAAAAGAAATACAGAAAGGAGATGGCCTCCAAAGGTTTCTTTTTAAATCGTAGGTTATTTTGACACTGAAAGCTTGAAATCTTGACAGAAAAATGAAGCATCAACCGCGCCTGATATACGCATGTTTGTACAAAAAGGTCGTAAGACTAGCATCTAATAGACAACAGGGACTGAGATGTGGCTGTTGTAGGTTCAATTGAATCTGCAATTGAAAGCGCTCGTTATCGCTTTCCAGTTTGGGCCTTAGAGGAGCTTGCATAGAACATTGATTTTGGTAAAAGTATCATTTAAAACAGTTAAAATAAAATAATGAAATAAATATAAAAATTGTTTCTTTCCAGGCAACGGCCTAGTCACTGATAAAGCATCGGTTCCCATCGATCACCGAAATCAGGCATCAGTGAGCGGGGTTAGTACTCAGATGGAGGACCGTCTCGAAACCTACCGCGTGCTGTTGTCATGTGTTCTTTCTGTCTGTTGTTCTTTCTCTTCTGTCCTTCTATCTTGTATTAATGTCTTGTGTTGTTATTACCTTATATAGTCTAGTTGCTCAAGGTGCTGTGTTCTATACTCTGTACATTTATGTGCTAGTGTGAAATGTAATGTAATGTAATGTAATGTAATGTTTCTTTCGAAGAAACTTCAATTTTTTCTATACAGGTTTATCTAAAAGTAAACTAAATAAAACACATGAAAAATATTTTTTTTTATTATATTTCTTTTTAACTTCCCATAGGAAGTTATTGTAATCGGTCCGATTTGTCGATTTGAAAATGTTGACATTTCTCGAGTCGAAATAAAAGGTTTTTAGAGAGATATCTGATATCTGTGCATGCGTGTGTACGCACGATTGTACGTCCATACGTTCGCAACGTTTTTTTTTGTCGTCCATAGCTCAAGAACCAGTAAAGATATCGACTTAAAATAAATGTTGTTATACAGATAATAATGCAGAAAGGTGCAGAAAGGACTCACAAAAAATTGATTGGGTAGTTTTTTTACCATAGCAATTTAAAAAAAGGTGAACATTTTGGTTAACCCTAAATATCTCACGAACCAATAACGCTAGAGACTTGAATTACATTTAATATTATATATTGTAACGTTATACCATACAAATATATTTTTGGAAAAAATTACATTAACGGTTCTTTTTTATAAATTAAAAAAACTGAAAAGACAAATTTTTCACCTCGAAAACTTTCCGAACAAAAAATAATGTTATCTCCAAAATAATTTTGTGCAATGAGAAATAACGTTTTTAACATCTGATAAAATTATGAGGAAAATCGAATTGACAGTTTTTTATAAAATATAAAAACCTAAAAAAACAATTACTCAAAGTTGGTAAAAATTGATTTTCCACTCAAATATCTTTTCAAAAATTATAAATATTGGCTTCAAACTAATTTTATCTCCCAAAAAATATTGTTTTCGACATTTATATGTATTTGTTTATATAAGAAATAAAAAAACTCTTAAGAAATTCTACTAAAATTGTTAAAAATTGGTTTCGACTAAAAATCTCGTTAACAAAAATAGATTTTGAAATCAAACTATTTCATTATATGCAATATATTGGTGGTCATTTTAAAATTTTTAAGAATAATTCAACTGACACCTTTTTAAACAAAACACAAAAACCTACAAACTTTTAATCAAGACAAATCGACAGACGGGATGGGAAGTTATCAGTGTGGGTCGCATCCCAGACTCTTTTTTATTATAAAGTTTGAACGTTGTCATTATGTGTGAAACACTACATCATTAAGATGACCACCACGCGAATTGTTGCAAGCATAGATTCTTTTCAGGTGATTTTTGATTACTTTTTGACACATATTGGGCGGTATCTCAACCATAACTTGACGAATGTTGGTTTTTAAGTGCTCAAGAGGTAACGGTCTTTTGCGTAGCAATACAAAAAATACTCTATCGGTAACAAATCGAATGAACTTGGTGGCCAGTTGATATCGCCACCACGAGAAATTACGCGGCCAGGAAATGCCTCTAGCAATAAAGCTATATTTGCTTGAGTTGTGTGGCATGTGGTACCGTCTTGTTGAAACCACATATTCTCCAAGTCGTATTCTTCAATAGCAGGTAACAAAAATCGGTTATCATATGACCATAACTCTTCGAATTGACGGTGACACTCGTTCCATCGTCGTTTTCGAAGAAGTAAGGTCCAATCACACCTCCGGACCAAAGAGCGCACCAAACAGTGACTTTTTGTGGATGTAATGGCCTCCCTTCAATTACTTGAGGATTCTCAGAACCCCATATAAGACAATTTTGTTTACCCACCGAGTGAGAAATGTGCTTCGTAGCTGAAGAAAATTTTGTTCGAAAAATTGCCGCCACCGCCTGTCTTGAAGCACCCATTCGACATATCTACGACGTTGTGAATGGTAAGTTGGCTTTAGTTGTTGTGTGAGCTGGACTTTATATGGATGTAGGTGTAGATCCAAATGTAAAACACTATAATCGACTCATTCCGGTCTTCGGCAACACTTTCACTTTCAGCAGCGATATTTTCAGTCGTACGAGCGAAACGATGATGCACAGGCCTTACAATATCTGTATCCAGTCACTTCAAATTTCTTCACAATTTTGCCAATTGCTTGCGAAGTTGGACGATTAAGTAAACCATAATCTCCTCTTAAAGCACGATATGTGGCTGTGGCAGAATCATCATTTTTGTAGTAGGTTTTAACAATTTGTATGCGTTGTGCGATAGTAAAGCGATCCATTTTCGTAAATGTCAGACCTTCAACTAAAAAAAAATTGTCCTAACAACTTATTTTGACAGATGTCGAATTCCAGCCCTATACTTTTAAAACCGCTAAATGGATAACCCGTTATTAATACCACGTGAAAAATTTAAAATTAACTTATTTCCCCATTTTAGTTCGTTGGGATTTAGTTCACAATCAACTTAAACGTCTATTTTCTTAGACGTCTTTTGATGGCTTGGGCATATTAATTTGAATATATTTTAATAAAAAAAACGAATTTTTACTTTTTTATTAAAATTTTAGAATACATTTTCAACTTTAAGAAAGTTCCATGAATTTCTACTTAATTTTAGATTTTTACCAAAATTCGAAACATTCAAAGTTATAAAATGAAATGATAGTCATTCAAAAAATATGCACTTTAGTTTCACTTTTCTAAATTTTGTTTCTTCGTCATTCCAAAACCACTTCTATTACAAAATATGCATTCAAAGAAAAATATCCTTTTTTTATGTTTCTATATATATTCCCTCCATCTCAAAACACTACTTATAATTATGTATCAACACAACAAAGGAGTAACCTTTAAAAGGCAACATCAGTGATACACATTCGCCATCAATGGGAGGAGGGGAATACTTTAAGGATCAAACTAACATTCTTGTGCAGTGTACTGAAGCTGAAATGAGCTGAATTGCATAAGAATTCTCAAAGGTTACTTTTTTCATTTGTTTTGTCTTTTTGAATTTAAACACGAAATGGGCGGACATCCAATGTTGCAAAAACTATTCCTCGATAATGTGATAGTCCCTTTTGTATTAGAAAGCTGATGCTTTTAAAAAATTTCTCAGAATGGCAAATTTCTGACTCTCTGTAGTCTCTATAGCCAATCTTAGTGTTTAGGTATAGCTATTTTTGTGGTGGCTGCGGTGGGGGAATGATTTGCTTATGCCATCAGAACAATAGGTTCCGTTTTATGTATTGTCTGATGCCTGCCAAGCATTCAAGTTGAACATTTTTCCACGCTTTAAAGTTGTCTGCTTCGAGACTGTGATGATGGTGGGTGCATGGTATAGTCTATAGTCATTTGTCTTGGAACATTTTATTAGCATAAGGTGGTGGCATATTGAGTCAAGTAAATCAAGAACTGACTGCTTCAAATCGATGGTGGTCCTTGCGATGAAAAAGGTTTAGAATTCAGCTCCTGTATGTTGTATTGGCCATTAGACTGGCCAGAGGGACTTGAGCATGGGAATGAAGTTTCTTGTCCTTTTGATACTGCCTCGGGCTTTGCGATGACATGTATTTGGCTTGTCGACTTGTAAATCAGAAGCTCATAAATTAGATAAAAATACCTGTATGTTTTTTTAAAACATTTACCGTTTTCTTAGTTGTTTTTGTTTGTCCTTTAAGAGGGTGAATAAATGTCCAAGTCGAAGCCTTCGTCATGAATAAATGTTAAGCCAAAAATAGACGAACATTGTCACAACAGAAGAAAAAACAAAACAACTTGCCCTTGGTACTGAGTGCCGAGTGGCATTTTGGGATTATTCGGGATGTTTTCGGATCGATTATGTCATTTGGAATTCATAACATTTCTCATGGATTTTTACGTGGGAGGGATAATTTCTACCTTACCTAGGCCTAAACAAAAATCCAGGTAGATTGATTTTTGTCTGTGCATAACGATCAATAGTCGTCGCTGTCGTCGTCTTTTTGTCGCTGTGTCGTAAGGAAATTGATCATTAAGGTGTTGGATTTGAAGACTTGGCGATAAATCACAGTTTTATTACATCAGACTGGTGAAGACAGTATTGGAACTATACGTACAAGAAAATCAATGTTATGTATAGGTAATGTTGTTAAAAAAGTATAATTGCTCAATAAATCAGTTTATTTCCTGTGAGGAGCTATTTTTTTTTTCATAATGATAGAGGGAGACTTTTTTAAATATAAAAAGAGTTTTAGATGGCTTATTAAATTTAAAAACAAGAAGGGTTTCAATCAGAAAATTTAACCTTAGTTGAGAGAAATTTTATATTTATTTGTCACATTAATACATAAGTTAGAATATTCAATAATGATTATAACAAGGCACCTGTACTTTAAGCCACATTTGTTGACCCTTTATATGTGGCAAGCTGCCTTCCAAGACGTTTTATTGTAGATTTTTGTGAAATTATTTGCAATGAGCAAACCATCTAAATCTTGATTGCGTAAACAGGGAGGAAACAGGAAACCGGGTTGAAAATTTGGTATTTAAAAAAGGGAATATGCACGGTGCAAGGATGGAAACCTAAGTTACGAAATTCAGGATAGGGGAACCAATACTTGTTTTGTCTTATAAATAAACTTTGTTCAGCTCAAAATTTTGACCCATAATTCGATCATATCTACTCATTTTAATTTTTCTTCAATTTACATTTTTTGAAATTAGTAGTGTATCAACTCTTAAAGTAATTTTTTTTTAAAATAAGGTTTTAAAAGGAGGTGTCAGTTTTTAATTCCTGACTATTACAATTACTGAAAAAAATAGATTGTGGTAAAGTATTTTACATTTTGCAATTGACAGCACCTCCGAAGTGATGTTCTTGTGCGCAACATAGAGGAATCCAGATTCAATAACAGCTTTCCTGTAGCCGCCCATAATGTCTCCACTTAAAGCAACCTCATAAGTCTGACCCTCTCTTTTCATCGGCTCTAACCATTTGCGAATCATACCGGATGTTATCTTGGTCATTGAACGCCAAATGTTTTCTATTTTAATTTCGTGCTGATTGTAATATTCAAAGAGTTTTTATACTTCTTTGATTTTAAAAAGTCCTTTGAAAAGTTTTTCGCAAGCAACTTCACATTGCACAGTCCTTGGCGTAGCATGGATAAGTTGTAACGTATTGCTTGCCAATCGATTCGATTTAATTCATTGATAACTGAGAGACAACATCTTCGAAGTCAGATTGAAGATCTGCTGAAATACCGACTACTGAGAACAACAAACGATATTTTCAAAACTCTAAAAAGATATTAATTCAAGTTTTAGAACTGATTACTGATTTTCTTCATCTTAGTTCTGTAAGAATGCATTATTTATAGATATTGAACGTTTTTCTCAAGTGAGTGTTGACTTGTAGTCACATGATAATGTTCCGTACGGTTCTTGAGATTTTAATTAGGATGATTCGATTTAATTCATTGATAACTGAGAGACAACATCTTCGAAGTCAGATTGAAGATCTGCTGAAATACCGACTACTGAGAACAACAAACGATATTTTAAAAACTATAAAAAGATATTAATTCAAGTTTTAGAACTGATTACTGATTTTCTTCATCTTAGTTCTGTAAGAATGCATTATTTATAGATATTGAACGTTTTTCTCAAGTGAGTGTTGACTTGTAGTCACATGATAATGTTCCGTACGGTTCTTGAGATTTTAATTAGGATGAATGCGGCTTTAATTTATCTTTTTTTTCTGTGCTATGGGAATGCTATCCATCGATAAGAAGTACGTTCCAATTTTAATCAAAATCACTTCGGAAAATAAAATACGAAAAAGTTAAGTTGAGTGTTTCAATCAGCACTGAATCAAAATAGAAAGTGTTTGGCCTTATCAAGGTAACATTCAGTATCAATCGGAAAAACCTAAAGTGAGTACTACAAAGTTATCCGAATTCCAAGTTTTATTCTTCTTTTTGACGGAAGTATTATCCCCGTAAATCATTTTCCCATTCCTAGCATTTCTTATATTTTTTGGAATAATATTTTGTACTTATTCATTGCATTTATAAAATACAAATTCTATTTAAGTTAAGTTATAATATTGAGAAATTGAAATCTGAATCAGCTTTGAATATTGAATGTCTGCAAAAAAGAAAAAAGTTTTTTGAGATGCTCTCTGTCGCATTATGGTGCATCTTAACAAGTTCTATCACTGAATACTCAAAGACTATTCTTTCCAGAAAAAATGTATTCCTGTTCACGGTTTACATACATAACTATTCCTTTTTTGTTGTCAAAAAGTCGCATCTACATTTGCAATGGTTTTTTGAAATGTAATTTGCATTATAGTCATTTTAATTCAACTTAATCATGGATTCAGCCAAAATTCTTAGAATTTCAATTCAAAAATAAGGAAAACCTGCGAAAACTAATAGTTTTGGGAAACATTTTGTCACACTTCGAGCAACACGATGATTTCATGGTAGAGCATAACAGGCAACGTAATAAATACCATCCATCCATGAAAAAAACACTGTATTTCGAACAAAGAGGTGCTTGCAAACCTACCATACCCATACCTATACTTCTTGCATGAGGGAAAACTTATGTTATTAATGTTAGCTCATACAATATGCGATTTCATGCAGAAAAGACAAAAAGTCTTTATACGGTCCCTGGGCTGATATATGCATAGCACACCTATAACTTTCAATACTTCGTATTATGTAAATTTTAAAAACAATTAATTAACACTGGTTTACGTTTTAGGAGAACAACTGTGATTTAATTTTAAAAGGCCATCATTAAATATTCGTGTTTAGTATAGCTTTTTGTGTTGTTTGTGTCCTTGAAGTGGTTATAACGACAATGGATAAAAACGGTCCAATGTTTGGACACTGAAAGTATTTATCTTTGCATGCTGCAATTTTATGGGTACATGATCCAATAAATGTATGTGTACTAAAATTTAATTTGGTCCAATTATTGATTTACTTCCTCATTTGTGATAATTTGATTTTTAAAAAATTAAAAAAAAAACTAGGGAGCTTATATGAACATATACACTTTGGGCTGATCGGTTTGGACTGGGTGTCAACCCACACAAAACTAATTTAGTCCTATATAAACCACATTTTGATATACTTAGCACACAAATAGTTTCAAGCTCTGCTATTCACCTCAAAGCTTTATTTTAGTGGTTTAACAACAACATTAGCCACTCCGTAATTCTTAAGGAATGAGAATCAATTTCAAAACACAGACTACACGATCCCCCGATTGCAATTCGACAGAAACTTCCAGATTTCTATATCTTCCAGATCTTTCATTTTTAGAAGACGAGTCAGAATTTTTCTACACAGATGGATAAAAAACAAAAGAAGGTGATGGTAGAGGCGTGTGCTCTGAACGACTGAAATGAAGTCTCCCATTCCGCCTTCCCAATCATTGTAACGTGTTCCTGGCGGAATTTTTGGCGATAAAAGAAGTCTTGTCCTGGCTTAAAGAAAGCGTGATGTCAACATCTAATATCCGTATTTTCCCATATAGTCAAGCCACTATCAAATATCTGGAGTCTGGACTCTATAAAAGTCAATAACTGTCTATCACCTCTCTAATGGAGATGAATCAAGAGTTTAGTATTCACCTATGCTGTGGTGCATTCCAGCCATAGGTAGATACATTCCAAGAAATTGTGAAACAGATGAACTCTCCAGAAATGGTACAGTACAACCTATTCTATGACTTTTGACTTATGCTCACATAGCAATCGCTAAGAAGAAGGCAAATATCAGGTGGAGTAACATCACCACGTGTCAGTTCACGAAAAACATCTGGCCTTCACTAGCTCAAGGTGCTTGCTATCTCTAAGCAGATCGCATATATGTACGTAAGCTCGATAATAGGTGTCATAACCAGGCACTGTCTTATAGGAAAGGATGCCGAGCGGCTAGGCGTATTCTCAAATGACTTTTGCAGAAGCTGCATTGATGAGGGAGAGGAGGAAACTTCACCTCCTCTGTAAATGCCCTGCTCTAGCTCAAAAACGCAAGACTTACCTACGATCTCAACCATATTAACATAATCAGTCTTTCACGTTCTGTAAGGAAGTCAAACTGGTTTCATTGAGATAAGAAGAAAGTCTCAAGATTCATGTGGTATCAAAATGGGCTATTAAACTGGCCTAATGTGTTCTACTCCGTCACGGACAGCTACTTTTACCTAACCTAACCTATATCAACTTGTTAGGATTTTGGTGAACTTTTGACGTGTTGGTAAGGATGACATGCTGCGTCGATTCCAATCATAAAATCAATTTATAATTATTTGGTCAAAAGTCCAAATTTCCTATTTTTCCCAGACTACAAGTATACACCCAAAACAAGCCGTTTTAGTTTCAAAACTATCTATAACTACTGTAAAATTTCTAAGAAAAATCTGAGGTAAACTTGGAGGCAGTGGTACCCCAAACATTCATCATTCATCTACATAGAAATACTTGCTTTAATCCATGCTACAAAAAATCTTAATCGTAAAAGGTTATTCGTTTTTACGTATGTAGATAAAGCTACAAATAAGCCTCCTCTAAAAAATAATAAGAGCGCATAATTTCAGAAAGGATATTGGTATACTCGTACGATGATAATGTCGTCTCTGTTAACAACAACACATAACGAGATGGCAACAAAATACAAAGCTATAGCATGTTAACTTCATTAGAACAACTTGTCAACCTTCTTCTTCTCATTATTGAATGAAACGAATGAATTTCGCACCCGCATAGTCGTACATGTACATAATAATGATGTTTTATATGCTTAAGGGTTTATAAGATTCAAGCTCTATGCTCGAACCTCGAAGCCCCTCTCTCTTCTACCAATCTCAACCCTAAAAGACAAGTTTAATTATTCTGTACTTATGTGTGTACCACTTGCACAAATTATAGTGTTACGTTATATCGTCAAATTGTACATACCTAACCTACAAACTGAATGTGAATCCTTTTACTTTGAAGGGGAAAATATCTTTGGCTTGTTCAAATGTGAACCTATTTTACTCGAAGTTACGAGTAAATCTTATTTAACACAACAAAGTAGGAGTTTTATTATCTTCATCCATAGAGCACATGGTGTGTTTGGGATTGGATCCGAAGGCAATATTGGTCGGAATTGTTTGACATACCGTTGAACGTGACAGGATCATATATACGCCTCTGGGATTGCGATGGCACCAATTTTACAGGATACGAAACGCTTTTATACAACCAGCTAGATTTGTACAGGCATTGTGTGTATTTGTATATCTTGGATACTTGGATGTTATTGCATGTTTTGTTTTACAACGATTTGGAATTCGCGTACATAATAGGTATAATGTACGTACATTACATACGTACAAATACATATGTAATTTACTATGCATGAATCTTAGTTTGTTTGTCACTCCAGCGATTCCTTTTTCATGTAAGATAATGTAAGATGTATAATACACTTAAATAAGTTGATTAGCTTAAGAAATTAATTGAAAGTAACTTTTGTAAGAAATTTAGCTTCATAGCTATAGTAAGAAAAAAGTGGGTTGCAAATATTATATATGTATAATTTCCTTGAGATTTTTTAGACGTGTGGTTTTCAATCTGGCAATACTTTTAATGCTGCAAAAAGTGGTAAGTGGAAGTGTTACTTCTATAAAAAAACGCTCTTTACTTAAGTTCCTCCAAGAAACTAATAGCAATGAAATTATATTTTTTCAAAGGTTTTTGATGACTTTAAATCGAATTCGACTTCAAAATCAATCTATCACGTCAGGTTTTTGAGATCCAACCATTTACAACTCGAAAAACAACCTTATTTTGGGCTTTTTGAGGCTAAGTCATTTTATGAAGTAGTTTTTTTTTAATATAATACGTAATGAATTTCCAAATTGACATAATCCTTTACTTCGATATTCTGTTTAAAAATTTTCACTATTTTACAGAAAAACGGCAAACCGCTATACAAACAATTTTTGATTTAATTTCGAATTCGTAGTCTTAAGGTTTTATAACATTTAATTTTGCTTGTATTTCAATTCAGCACTAAAAATGTACTCTTAAAAACATGAAATAATTATATTCAAGATTTTTTAATACTTCAGATAGATTTAATTAAAGACCCATAAGTCATTTCATAACTAATCAGAAATTACGAAAACTAAGTGATATACTAACAAATGAGTTAAACTGTATCTAGTTGATAAAGATTTTTACTTTGCAAAATCATCATTTATAAGAGGTACAGAAGTCCGAATACGAATTTAGTATTTAGTATTTAGTATTTATTTATTTCTTGATTAGCTTACACTTTAAGATACAATATCTTATTTATAGTGTAGCTTGTAAAATGTACAGTAGCTACATACATAATTGATTTTAATTCAAGTTTTACATATTTTTACAAATTTGCGAATATAACTTAATCTATGCATTATTAAAGTAAAGTTTAAGTTCTTTTCCCATTTGTTTTGTGTTATTAATACTTTTTATTTCTCGCGGCAATGAATTCCAAATTCTTACTGAGTTGACAAAGAACTGACATGACGTTCAGATGTTAGACACTGAAAACGCGGAATTACTAGATCACGACATCTATTAGAGTTGAAAAAGTTTAATTCATTGTAAAGATCCACAGGTTGGCGGGTTAGAAGTATGTCAGGGAACAAGGTTATTGTGCGGAATATTACAAAATTCTCAAACGACATCCCAAGAAGTTGAGATGTATGCTGCGAAACTCTATCGTAATGTCGCAGCCCGTAAATATATCTTATTGCGCTATTAAATGCAACCGTTAATTTCCTTTTACTCTCGAAGTCTAACTTACAAAAAATTTCACAGCCGTAAGTAAGCAGAGGTAAAATCAGCGTTTTCACTAGCAGAATTCTAATTGTTAAAGGAATAAAGTGCTGTGTTGACCATAGCATGCGTAGGACACAATACGATTTCCCAATTGTGTTGTTTATATGATGTGTCCAGGTAAGGCTCCTGTTAAAAGCTACACCTACATTTTTAGCTGAGTCGACGTAAGCAATAGGACAGTTATTCAAAAGGATTGCTGGAAAGTAAGACACATCAATTTTGTTTTTTGAAACCACGAGACACTTTGATTTCTTTGGGTTAAGAAGTAAGCAGTTATTAACCGACCAACGGTCAATCATGCTTAAGTCCTCATTTATACAAGCTGCAGCGTGTTCAATACGTCCCAATGGGCAGCTCAAATAGAGTTGGGTGTCATCAGCATACAGGCGTATTGAACATTGCCTTACAATTGAAGGAAGTTCGTTAACATAGATTGAAAACAACAAGGGGCCAAAAATCGAACCTTGCGGAACACCCCTAACGATAGGTAGGAAGTTGGAAAGAGTTCTGTTAACCTCTACTGCCTGCACTCGATCAGTAAGGTATGAAAATAAGAGCCTGACTGCGGACGAAGAAAAATTAAAATGACGTAAGAGTTTTTGAAATCGATTTCTCTTATCAGTTTTTACAAACAACAATTTTGTTTTAATAAAAATAGAGTATAAGAATCCAAAGTGTTTATTGTTGAACAATTTCTTTTTTTTTTTTTTTTTTTTTTATCCGATGGAAATCTTCAAAAGACACTCGGTAAGAATCGGTACCGAGTAGTGTGGGACTCTTACCGCACTAAAACCACCGGTGAATCAGGACCAATCTATGAAAGATCGACAAATGATTTTTATTTCTTAATTTTTAAATCGCATTGGGGGAAGTTTAAGGTTATAACACTTTCCCGTAGCTTTTAGACCATCAGCTCATGAGGCTTGGTTCTTCTTAATCTCCGAACATTGTCTCGTACATTTAATACGGTCTCCATTTCAGAGTTAGTATGACTTTGCAGTCGCTGATTGTGTGATACAGCGTGTTTCTTAACCACTTCTGTAACCATTTCAATTTGAAGGTCACGATGTAGATCGCTATTTCTTATATCCTAAGGGGCATTTATTATTCCACGAAGGACCTTGCTTTGGAATTTTTGGATGGGTTCAGTATTTGTTTTCTTTGTACAGCCCCATAGTTGGATGCCATATGTCCAAACGGGTTTCGATACTTGCTTATATAACATTAGTTTGTTCTGGATAGATAGGTCAGAGTTGTTTCCTATTAACCAGTACATTTTTCTGTACTTCAAGTTTAGTTCTTCTCTTTTCTTTTTGATGTGTTCTTTCCATTTAAGCTTTGCATCCAAATTCATTCCAAGGTATTTGGCGGTATTGGAGTAAGGTACTTCTGTACTGTTTATAAAAATTGGAACATTGTTTATGTTTTTGTTTGTAAAGTTTATATGCGTCGATTTTGTTTCGTTTAATTTGATACGCCATTTGTGCGTCCAATCACTAACTTTATCGACTGCATTTTGCAATTTTTGTGTAGCCTTCGTAACGGATTTATCTGGCACCAATATTGCAGTATCATCAGCAAAGGTGGCCATGATAGCGTTGATGTCCACTGGAATATCCCTTGTATATAACAGATACAGGGTTGGTCCTAGGACACTTCCTTGTGGTACACCGGCTTCAATTTTCTTAAGTTCCGAGTAATTTTGGTCGTAACGTACTCTAAAGAGTCGGTTCGTAACGTAGGATTTCAGTATTTCGTAGTACTGCCTGGGGAAGTCCCTATGCAGTTTGTACTCAAGTCCCAAGTGCCAAACCTTGTCAAAAGCTTGAGCAACATCTAAGAATACAGACGAGCATACTTGTTTTTCTTCAAGTGCCTTTTCCACAACATCCGTAATTCGATGCACTTGGTCTATCGTGGAATGTTTATTTCTAAATCCAAACTGATGGCTCGGAATTAGTCTTCTTTCTTCAATTTTTTTGCTAAGCCTTTTCAGTAGCAGTTTTTCAAAAACTTTTGCCATGATTGGTATAAGCGATATTGGTCTGTAAGATGTAACTTCTGTTGGTGGCTTACCTTGTTTAGGTATAACAATGATTTCTGCAATTTTCCAATGATGTGGCACATATCTTAATTTAAGGCATGCGTTTATTATAAATTGGAGTTTCTTGAAGGCTATAAGAGGCATTTCTTTCAGAACCTGAGGAGTTATAAGATCGTACCCTGGTGATTTTTTGTTTGACAACTTATGTTGACACATGCTTCTTACTTCTTTGAGCGTGACAAAAGGTATTTCACATTCGTCGTTTCTGTCAACAAACTGTAAGGGATCTGTAGCTGTGCTTGCTGGGAATGGCTTGAAAACATTCGCGAGATGTTCAGCGAAGAGATCAGCCTTTTGTTTCGGGTTTCCGATCCATTTACCATCTTGAGATTTTATCGGCGGGTTTTGTGTCTGAGGTCTTTTTAGGCGCTTAGCTGCTTTCCATAAGGAAACAATTAACAAAATATTAAAAGTGTCCCAGCCGCAGTTCGAAAGCTATGTCCACTCTGGACTCTCACCATAATCTCAAGCACTTCTTCGATATTTTCAGCAGTCATTGTTGTTTGTCCAACGGTTTAAGCACTTTTCTATTCAAAAGGTTGAAAACTTTAATATTGTTTACTTTATACACCCACACAAAATTTTAGCTGAGGGTTTGATTTATGAGCATGAAATATTTTTATTTTTTTTATACATAAATCGGATTTTATTCTATTTTCTATTCTTATTTTGAAATAAGAAACATTTTCTTAAAGGTGATTTAATATTTTCTTCTACGAGTGTTTTTTTTAGCTTCTGTTGAGAATGTTAAACTCTGTTCATATGACTGTTCAATAATGTTTGGCTATTCATCATGCATCGTTTAACGCCAGAACAACGCTTCAAAAAGTCCAATTTCTAGAAATGTACCTACTCTAAATGCTTCTTCAATACTTTTTATATTTCCAAATCTGCCAATTAACAATTTTATCCAATGACTAAAGTTTTTTAATACAAAGTAGAAGACAATGCACTAATTATTGGACTGTTCAATTTTAAATTCTAAATAGCTAATGGCCTAAAGTCTATCAAACATTGGTATTTTGGCGTTTCGTCCCGGTATTCTCACCCTTACTCATCAGTTAACAAGTGAGAAAACTTTGTTAATACACAACGTTTGTCTGTGTTCGGCTAATCTTATATTTATAAGCTTCTTGGCAAAAATATAAAGTGAATCAAATCCCACTGAAAAAAGTTTTTAATCATAAAAGCTGGAAGAGGTTTGCTCCGAATTGAAATTATTGTCAGAACTATGTCATTTGCGTGGTTCATCCAAAAATCTTAAAATATAACTTAAAAACAAAATGACAAAAATTCACCTTGTTTTAGGATAAATATTTCTCAGGTAAGATAATTCGCTTACAGTTTCTAAATTGTTTCCAATGCTTTCAAATGATTCATTTTGGATAGTTTGAAGCATGAAAAATGAAAACAAGATTTCTCAAATATTCGTATCACACGAATTTCATATCCAATCTATCAACATCTTATAATGCTGAAGGCTATATAGTCATGTTAGCGAAACCATATTGTAAAAAGATGTATTTTTAAACGAATTATTGAACCTTGTTTAAATTCGCTAACAAAAAACCTAATCAATCCACACAAGAAAAACATTTTATAAAAATAAAATAACAACAAAATTGTAAAATTTATTGGTTTCCCATGACAGTGTCTCCGCGAAGTCCAAATTGAATACTAAACAGTTCTTAATTAGGGTTTTATATCTGAATTTCTTCGGTCGGTCGATCGTTTCGATCGGACGTCGCTAGGTGGACTGATGTGGACATTAATAACGCTGGGATCTTCTCACTTCACAGCGAGCGAAATCGTGGTCACCAGCCGTGACATTGTTTTATGAGAGACCTACAATTTTTGGTTTTATACTTTCGTTGGAATTTTCATTCAGGTATTTTTTTTATTTTGCTTCATATTCGCTTTTAGCCTTTTTATTGAATTGAACTAAAACAAAGAAGAATTATTCACAAATATAATAAAAATGGAAAAAAAAACACATAACAAAATAGATTCAAAGGCCAACGAGACCAATGTTTTCGGTAGAAAGAAGACGAAATTATACAACTCCTCGTCAACTGATCCCAACATCACGAGTTGCGTGTTTCGAACGGAATGGAGAGTCTATAAGTCTGGTTTCCGTTTGGTTTTGGTTCGTGTTATTCGGGAACCGCACCGCAAAGAGTTGTAAATTTCCAGCCCAACAACACTGCCGAGATTACATAGTTGCGATAAGCGGCGGCGTTCAAGTGTGGAATTTTGATTTGGCCAATTTTTATTCCATTGGTTTTTGGCCACCTCGATGACCAGCACCACCATCACCATCAACACCATAGCCATCACCATCACTATTACCACACCAATATTTCTGGTCCCAGGTTCTTATCTCACTCCCGAACTCTACAAGCGCTCCATCAGGTGTTGTTTTGTATTTTTGTATTTCTTTGTCAAGGATGCATTCAATTTGAATGGGCAAGTGGCTGGATTCTCTCTTCCACCGATATCCAAATGGGTGATGGTGAGATTTATCAGCTCCAGAACGGATGTGCGGTTTCAAAAAACAAATAACACACACACTATACTCATAGCTCTCTTGGCCATTCATTAATTCTGATGTCTACTCGGAAGAGATTAGGTTGGGTTTCTTGATGCTTCTGGGTGCTTTTCGGGCTATAGTATTTTACGTGTGTGCTAAAGTGTAAGAAATTTATGGAGGGTCATGTGTTCGGAGTCATATGTCTGCAAAAATGGTAATTTCACGTAAATACTCTCTTCTCTCAATTAGATGGTTATTTACATTTTTTCTTTTTTTGAAAATATATATATATATCCCTGCTTCGTGTGTGGTCTTAAGGCTAAAGGTACCTTACCTAGTAGAGATTTTCTTAGATATTTTTTAAGATAAATCCAAGCAACTTTAAGACGAATGTCGCTCAAGTGAAGAAGATGTTTTCAGCTGGAAATTATTACGCACCATACTAAAATAGTCTTTAACTAAAAAGTACAGAAATGTTAAGAGTCATACTCAAAGATATCTATATTACTATTGCTTTGACTTGAATTGCTATAACACACTTAAACTTGGTAAGGTGCTTTATTTCATGGCATAAAGTTTGTATAATGCTGGTATTTGACAGCTGTAAAGCTCAGGTGGCATTTGAAGTTTTCTAATATTAGATGAATATTTGCCATTCATCCACTTAAATGGATTAACCATTGAACAACGCTTTAAATGTAAATAAAATAGAGAAAAATGGTGATTCAAATGAAGCCAATTTTCGTGCAGTGCGCAATGATAATGGTCATCATAATTCTCTGAGTTCATCCTACTGTCAATTTGTTAGAAGCGTTGATAACAAATTTTGGATAAGTCAATATTTTCACTGATACGCTTTCAAAGATGAATTTGGGCTGGTCCTTGAAAAGATATGAACTGAGCCTAATATTATATGTATTATAAACTTTTTTCTGTCGAAATAAATGAGCTGATTTTGGAAAAAAAGAATAAGTCGAAAGAAATAACAACCTACGAGATTTCCAAGTGATAAGACAGTCTATAAAAGTCTAAGCGCAACAAACTAAAACAAAAACGAATCAGCGACTACAATTATGATGAATGATGTAGATTTCTGAAAAGTCCGATGCGAGTCACTTCAACCAAATACTCTTTTTGGAAAGCAGCAAACCGTCTTAAAAAGCCTCAGACACAAAACGCGCCAATAAAATCCCAATATATCAAAAGAAAACCTTAAACAAAAACCTAATCTCTTTGCTGAATATCTCGCGAATGTTTGTAAACATTTAGATCCCTTACAGTTTGGTGATAGGAACGACGAATGTGAAATTTCTTTTATCACGCTCAAAAGAAGTAAGAAGCATGTGTCAACATAAGTAATGTAATAAAAAATTACCAGGGCATGATCTTATCCCTGCTCAGGTTTAGAAAAAAATTAACTAATAGTTTTCAAAAAACACCAATTTGTAATAAACGCATGCCTTAAACTAAGGTATATGTACCAAACCGTTCAAAAATTTCAGTAGTCATTTTTGTACCTTAACAATGTAAGCCACCTACAGAAGTAACTTTTTACAGAAATACAGGCCACAACCACTAACAATATAATAATCGCAATTCATGCTATTAAAAAGGCTCACCCAAAAATAGAAGACTTATTCCGAACCATCAGTTTGGATTTAGAAATAAACATTCAACTAAAGATCAAGTACATACATCGAACTATGGATGTGAAAATTTACTTGAAGAAAAATGACAAGGTTTGGCACTTCGAACTTGCGTTCAAATTACATATTGGCCTTAACAGACAGTACTACGAAATCTTTTGTTACGAACCGACTCTTTAAAGTATATAGTACGACCAAAATTACTCGGAACTAAACAAAATAGCGGTATGAGTCCCACACTACTTGGTACCGATTCTCAGAGTGCCCTTTGAAGGTTTTCATTGGATAGAATAAAAAGTTTTCTCTTCAACAAATAAATAAATAAATAAATAAGCTAGAGTAACGCTCGTATGTTTCTGTGTGCGATTAATATTAGAGGGATATAGGGGACCTACAGTTTTTTTATTGGCTAATTTGAGAACTAACTATTCATGAAAAGAATTTGTCAATTCTTCGCAAGAGGCGGTACCCGTGAAAAAAACTTGAGGGCACTGGCAGGGATTGAACCCAAGACCTCACGCCACGGGTTTTCTTTAACAGCTTGAACGACATCGTTAAGGATTTAAAAATTAAGAGCCTTCTTCCGATTCACATCGTAAACATTTATGTTAAAATTTTTGTTAGTATGTTGAAGTGAAGTATTTTGCTTTTCATTTAAGTCCCGATCAGTTTTATTTCACGGTGTAGTTAACGTAATGATGGAAGTTGAAATAACTATATATTTTGTTAATAATATAACAATTAGAATCCATTAAATAAGTATTTACATATATAATAGTTTTTGAAATAGGAGGACAAGTCCACTTTAATGTGGGTAGGAGGAATCAGTCAAGTTGTTACAGATAAATAATGCAGCAATGTTTCCGAAGTCTATCTTCCTTCGATAAGGCTTAAATTTGTCCATAGCTTCCTTGAGGAGAGTGTCAATCCCTTTACTCCGCGAATAACATTTTCTAATAAATAAAATTCTTACTTACTTACTTACTTACGCTGTAGTCCTGTGTGAACTAAGGCCTCAACCAACAAACTTCTTCATCTAACTCGGTCCCTAGCTAGATGTCTCCTATTCTGGCTAAGTCTACGTCGCTGTACAACCCGTACAGCTCGTCGTTCCATTCCATCTTCTTCTCGAGTCCCCTTCTATGCATACGGGACCGTACATCACACGAAGAACTTTTCTCTCTAAACGAACCAAGGTGCTTTCATCCGCTTTTGTCGTAGTCCATGCTTCTGCACCGTATAGCAGGAAGGGGATGATGAGGGCCTTATATAGCGACAATTTGGTCCCTCGAGATAGAGCTTAGCTGCTCAATTGATTTCTTAGCCCCAAGAAACAGCGGTTAGCAAGAATAGTTAGCTAGTAATTGGACAGACTTTTTAAAGATAGTGCCTCTAGTGTTGCTGTGGAGCTCTGCATTATTCTTTCAAGTACGGTCTTAAAAAAATCGCATGACAGCGCATCACCTTGTCTAAAGCTTTTTTTGACATCGAAAGGTTCTGTAGATGCTGTTATATGCCGTCTTGAAATCGATGAAAAGATGGTGGGTGTCGATTTGATGTTCTTTGTTTTTTTTCAGGATCTGCCGTAATGTAAATATTTGATCGACTGCAGACATTCCTGGTCTAATACCACACTGATAAGGAACTATTAGGTTGTTGACGATGGGCTTTAGACGTTAAGTAGACTGATGCCTCTATAGTTGGTGCAGTTTACAGGGTCTCCTTTTTTCAGAATTGTTACTATGATTCGATTTATAATTTATCAAAACTAAATACAAAGTGAATTTCTTGATTGCATTGAATCCCATTACGCATAATATTATCCCACGAATCTTAGAGGGTTTTTTAAAGCGACAAATACAAAAGAGCCCATCTTAATAAGATTGATATCTAACAGTCTTCAGAAATCAATTTGATCCTAAATCACAATATAAACAGTAGCTCTCTATTGTCATCTTATATGTATGTACAGTACATTCGCCGCATCTTAACAATGCAAGCTTCTTTCACCAGCTATATCTTCCACTAATCCCATTGGGTTCATCTTTTCATCTGATTTATAAAGAACAGGACTGGATTTTGGCTTCAAGGGGCCTTTTATTTATTTGTATTTTAATCTTAAATATTAGAAATAGAAAACTTCTTGTTTTGAGTAAACATTAGTTTCAAATCTAGTATTCGAAAAAATTTAAAAAAAAAAAAGGATTTCTGATGAAATTTATGATCCGTTCTTCCATTAATAACAGCTACCACTTCCGTTTAATTTTTACAAATTTATGAAGTTGTAAACTAACCACAAATATCCGTATAAGAATTGAAGTCTCCAGGGTATATACCAGATGTCTAGAGTTGTTCCCGAAATAAAATATTACAGAGGAGCAACGACGTGTCATTGTGTTTGAGCTGGCTTGTCTTTACATCGTTAATGGCTGATTCCTTCGTATCGGGAAGAGTGGTTTTTATGTGGCTTTGTTTTTACACTATTAATTTATTACTTAGCATTTTGTTAATCTTTACTTATCACATCTACAAAAAAGATGGTGTTTCAAATTCTACATGGGCCTAGCATTTGTAAGACCCATCCATGTGCATTGTGCAAGCCCATAAGCCCAATTGGCTGTAATATACATACATATGTATACCTTACATAGTTTATGTAGGACAAAAAATTTCATTTGCGTATTATTGCGCTTCGGTAAATATCAAAAGATCATTTGTAACATATTCGACATCAAATTGTGATTAAATGGAATATTCCGCCGCAGGAATTTATCAAAACACGCCAACCGATCTACAGAGCGAAGAACATAACCAAAACTCCAACAAAAAGACGCTTGCTTTGTCGTCGTCGTCATCGTCGTAGTTGTCGGTCCCCAATTAGGTAGCGGAGCGCGTATATGCATGTAGATTTAGGTACATGAGTACTAATCGTGGTATTCGATGTATTTCCAAAGCAATGGCCATTGGACATTGTAAGGAGAACCTACATACGTACCTACAATAATTCCTATTCGTGTTCAAGTCAATCCCTCGCGGCATAGGTAAATGAAAACTCAAGGCAAAAACAACAACTCTTCTGACTCGTGAATGTTTCTATATGTATCTACTTTACTTGTTGAGTACTTCACTTGCCTATGTACGGTATTCCTATCTTCCTATCCTAAGCCGCTTTGTAGTTACAACTTTCTCCGTAATCTTATATGGGAATGATTAACATTTAATGGAGTTTTTTGTTTGGACTTTTGAACAGGGTTATTTGAAGCTGTAGAATTTTGTTTAAAGATAATGCTCGTACAAAATAAAAATACTATTTTGTTCGTTTTTGAAATTAAAATACAGATATACAAAAATATTGTTTTGTTTTGTATCGTACATTGGTTGTAAGAGGGGATACCGCCCTTGATCTTCTATTGTGCAGAAAAACCAGAAACTTTGAAATTTTTTAACGAATCTAGCCTATCTAACCTATTTTTAAATTTTGGATACAAATTATTCATGCGGTTTTGAATTCTTAATAAAAGTTAGGTATACTCGTATTACAGTGCAACTAATTTTTTTTGAAACTCGAAAATCAGCTTTTCTTGTGAAAATAAACTGTTTTGATAAAAAATAATAATGTACAAATGTTTTGATTTCAGAAAAATCGTTTAAAAGTAGGATAGTTTACGAATTTTTCGGCATTTACTGCATGAAAAAACACAAAAAACATATCAATTGTGTAACCAGTCAACAAAAAATGTGGATCGGGTCCAAATATTGTTTTTCAGAATTCTGTCCGAACAAAATTCTGTATGATTCGGTTTGGTCATAATTCTATATGTCTTAAGGTCAGTATTTCAAAACACTGTATATTTAGAATATTGTGTACCAAAATTCTGTATGAACAAAAAATTGTATGTGATAATATTGATTTCGAAATTTCTCATCACAAGATACTGTATCCTTAAAAAATGTGTTTTCGATAGTTCTGTTTTTAACTACATACCTGTACAAAATAAAATGTACGCAAATAGTCTGTTTAGAAATATTTCCTGTATTTTAAAATATTCTTGCAAGAAACTTTGTTTTTTTAAATTTAAATTTCATTTGATTGCTGAAAGAAACATTAATTTTTCGAATTTTTTAATTGAAAATCGTTAAAGCGCTTTTTTTTATATTAATTTTTAATATGCATTTTTTTAAATTTTGTCTTTAAAATATTTTTGGTATGCAATTATTAAGTGATTATGAATATACGTTTTAAATTTGAATTTCGTTGACCAATTTCTGAGATATCGATTTTTGAAAAAAAAATCATATATTTTTAAAAATCCAAGAAAAATAGAATGACATTTTTGACCATCAAATATTATTGAGGCAGAAAAAAATTATTGAAATTGGTTGATTAGAACTTAAAAACAAAATAACGGTTTTATGACCAAAAAATTTGTATGGGGGTATTGTTATTTTTTCTCTTACCAACAAAAATGAAAAAAAAAACTCCTTACGCGAATCGACTTAAAACCTTAATTTCCAAGTTTGAACTTAATCTACCCAATGGTTTGGGATGTAGGGGCAGGACAGACAGACGGAATCGGGGGACCCACTTTTATCGACTTCTCTACCATCGTTGTGTCATGTTTGATTAAAATCTCGATTACTAAATTGTTTACGAATGCAAAATTTGCCATCTAGTTCTTATATTTAAAAATAAATATATAAAAATGCTATCACTTCATTTAATGTATTATTTTTTGAAAACTAGAACAAATTTTGTATCCGAATTTAATTTTAAAAGGCATATAGAAATGATAAATAAATTAATAAATCAATAAATAATTGCATAGAACTAATATTATAAGAATTTATACAAAAACACAACCTAAAAGAAACATAAAAGAGTCAAAATATAGATAATATATAAATTAATATATTTAATTTCTTAAAATATTTGAAAAAGAGAATTAATACAAAATTGTTGTGATTTCTAATTCTAAAAAATGTTTTGCTTTAAAAATGCAGTATTTCAAAGTGCTGTAAATAGGCTAAAAAGTAAAAACGATTTTTCTTCTTCAGACATTTTTAAATACAGAATTTTGTCCTACGGAATTCTGACCATACACAATTTTGTAATAAAACATTTTGACAGATGTGGATAGATAGAAAAATAAATGATTTTTATTGAAATAGATTACGTTCATACATATTTAATGAAATGTTTAAACTTAAATATAAATGACATGGTTTTGTCCGTCTGCCAGAATAAAAATGCAGTATTATTAACCATACAATATATCCACCCAAACTTTTGTCGATACAAATTCACCTACGTATATTTTGAAAATGTAGATATTTAAAACTGGTCAAGGCATTGAAAAAACTTCCTCAAAGTTCTTTATGAGAGATATTGGTCGCATTCACAAATCTAGTGGCTACGTAGTCAAGAGATTCTAATTGATTCTGAAATTTGTATGTGATAATATTGATTTCGAAATTTCTCATCACAAGATACTGTATCCTTAAAAAATGTGTTTTCGATAGTTCTGTTTTTAACTACATACCTGTACAAAATAAAATGTACGCAAATAGTCTGTTTAGAAATATTTCCTGTATTTTAAAATTTTCCTGCAAAAAACTTTGTTTTTTTAAATTTAAATTTCATTTGATTGCTGAAAGAAACATTAATTTTTCGAATTTTTTAATTGAAAATCGTTAGTGCGCTTTTTTTTATATTAATTTTTAATATGCATTTTTTTAATTTTGTCCTTAGAATATTTTTGGTATGCAATTATTAAGTGATTATGAATATACATTTTTCGTTGACCAATTTCTGAGATATCGATTTTTGAAAAAAAAAATCATATATTTTTAAAAATCCAAGAAAAATAGAATGACATTTTTGACCATCAAATATTATTGAGGCAGACAAAAATTATTGAAATTGGTTGATTAGAACTTAAAAACAAAATAACGATTTTATGACCAAAAAATTTGTAAGGGGCCTATTGTTATTTTTTCTCTTACCAACAAAAATGAAAAAAAAACTCCTTACGCGAATCGGCTTAAAACCTTTCCAAGTTTGAACTTAATCTTCCAAATGGTTTGGGATGTAGGGGCAGGACAGACAGACAGAATCGGGGGACCCACTTTTTTTGACTTCTCTACCATCGTTGTAGTTCTTATATTTAAAAATAAACATATAAAAATGCTATCACTTCATTTAATGTATTATTTTTTTGAAAACTAGAACAAATTTTGTATCCGAATTTTTGTGATTTCTAATTCTAAAAAATGTTTTGCTTTAAAAATGCAGTGTTTCAAAGTGCTGTAAATAGGCTAAAAAGTAAAAACGATTTTTCTTATTCAGACATTTTTAAATACAGAATTTTGTCCTACAGAATTCTGACCATACACAATTTTGTAATAAAACATTTTGACAAATGTGGATAGATAGAAAAATAAATGATTTTTATTGAAATAGATTACGTTCATACATATTTAATGGAATGTTTAAACTTAAATAAAAATGACATGGTTTTGTTCCTCTGCCAGAATAAAAATGCAGTATTATTAACCATACAATATATCCACCCAAACTTTTGTCGATACAAATTCACCTACATATATTTTGAAAATGTAGATATTCAATACTGGTCAAGGCATTGAAAAACCTTCCTCAAAGCTCTTTATGAGAGATATTGGTCGCATTCACAAATCTAGTGGCTACGTAGACAAGGGATTCTGATTAGCTAAATCTAACTACAAAAGGAGTCCCCTGTGACGTTTGTGTAAAAATTTCGGCTACAAAGTTAGTGCACACAGGTTTTAACGTTTCAAAATCAGCTGCTCGGTAAGGACACAAGAATTCAAATTGAAATTATTCTTTTGGTATTTAAATACAAATATAAATCAATCATATTATCTCTTCTATTTGGTTTTATTGAATTTAAAAAGAAAACAAAACAATTTAAAGTTCTGAAAACACAAATATTTCTTATTTTATATGTATATTTGTATTTGTCATTAATATGGCAGTTCCGGACTGCTGACTAGCTTTGTTGTGCAGTTTTGAATTCACAAAGCTAGTTGAATTTTTACTACGTAGTCACTAGCTTTATGAATGCGCCCGTTGTCTGTTTGTGACATTTCTTAAAATTGTCTGTGTCAATCAACAAACGAACACATGTATTTCAAATAAAACCCTTCAACCAAAAATATTTGTTTTGAAATATAAAAAAAATAATTCCAATTTTCAAACAATTAAGATCATATCCGGTGAAATTTTAGAGGTATTTTGGAGTAAAAATGGATTTAGTATTAAAAATACAAAATTTTGTCCAGTTTTTTTTCTTTTGAATGGTTTAAAAAACCTTTAATCAAACTAATATACGTTTGTACACTGTTAAAATGTTACAAAGTTAAGGAATATATTCAATTTTTGTATGGAGCCTAAAGTGTTCACTAATAAGTTGGGAATCAAATGGAAGATTAATTCATCCAATACAAACTGCTTACATTTTGGCACTCGTTACCGAACATTTTAAGCCTAAGTTAAGTATTAAGTAATTCAAAAAAAAAAATGTTTCAGAATAAAGATAACGACGAGATATTTGCGTCAAAAATTGATTTTCGTCATCATATTTTTTAATTAAAATAAAAATCTTTACTGTTTCGATGTTTCGACTAGGGGTGAATTTAATATATTTGTTCTGTTAATTCTTAAGTAGCAATTTGGACATATTAAATAACCTGATTTTAAGTGCCTCAAAAACAAATTAAATTTTGAATGACCAATTTACGTTCGAGCTCCAAACAAGAGTAGTTACTAATATTTATGACTCAGGCCCATTGCTTGGTAATCCAAAAGTAATGCAGAATTTTTCACAGGAGAAGTCATAGGGAATTCTTAAAAATACGAAGTTCTATAGTGTCTCAACTATTTAAACAATATTGTTGTCATTTGATCTAGTTCCTAACTTTTCAATCATGTTATAAGGTCAAATATTATACCTTTACTAGTATTTGAGTAAACATTTCCATTAATTTAAATGAACGCCGAGTTGTTAATTTTATTCACTGTAAATTTCATACTTACTTAAAGTTATTTAAAACAAATATGTCTGATTGAGTACAATTCTTTAAATACTTTTTTGATACGTTTTTTATTTTTTTTTTAAATAAGTGCGACTTTTTCGTGATGTGAAAGTGAATTTTTTAGAATATAGAATATAATATAGAATGCTACCTATGCTTACTCTAGTTTCAAAATCCTCAATGCGTCATATTTAACCCCAAAATCCAGCATTACTATTTGTTAAACTTCTTAAGGTAATTCTCAAAATGAAAAGGCTGACAAAAATTCTTGTGATTTAATGACCTCTTAAATTTTGTCATCACAGAATCGCCTCCTGATATATTAAACCATAAATAAGGACATATTGTCCCACCCTTTTAAGTAAGGTCAGTATTTTTATTTCGAAAGGTTTATAGTTGCTTGTAATAGTTCTTTTGAAAAATGGCTAAACTTCGTCACACTCATTGCAGATTTAAGGATAAAGTATTAAAAAGAACAACTTTGAACAATGATTGTTTCATTGTTTCTAAATATCTATGATAAACCAATTTTTTTAAATCAATTAACCTATTTTAACTTCCCATAGGAATTTATTGTAATCGGTCCGATTTGTCGAATTGAAAATTTTGACATTTATCGACATTTCAATGACCCTAGAGTCGAAATAAAAGATTTTTAGAGAGATGTCTGTGCGTGCGTGTGAACGTACATTTCGTCGTCCATAGCTCAAGAACCAGTAGAGATATCGACTTCAAATAAATTTTGTTATACAGATAATAATGCAGAAAGATGCAGAAAGATGCAGAAAGGACTCTCAAAAAAATTGACTGGGTAATTTTTTTACCATAGCAATTTAAAAAAAAGTGAAAATTTGGGTGAACCCAAAATATCTCACGAACCAATAACGCTAGAGACTTGAATTAATTAATAATTGTAGTGATACCACACATATATAGTTTTGGAAAAAATTCCAATTTACGGTTTTTTTATAAATCAAAAAAACTGAAAAAAATATTTGTCACCTCCAAAATTGTATGCAAAAAAAAAAGATTTTATCTCCAAAATAATTTTGTGCAACGAAGAATAATGTTTTCTAGTAACATTCTGAGAAAAATCGAATTGACAGTTTATTTTTATAAAAAACTAGCTGACCCGGCAGACTTCGTACTGCCTCAATCGATAAATAAAAGACCTAAACTAAACATTTTAATCTGGTTAGTGGACAAAATAAGGCCAGGTGAGATTGATTCCATAATTTCAGCTGAAATTCCAGATGAAACAGTTGATCCAAAATTGCATGCAGTAGTTACCAAACACATGATACATGGACCTTGCAGACTTTTCAACTACAATTCACCCTGTATGGTCGACGGCAAGTGTTCCAAGCGATACCCAAGAGACCTGCTTGCTGAAACAATAACGGGAAATGATGGATACCCATTGTATCGTCGGCGATCAGTTGCGGACAATGGGTAATCGGTAATTGTGAAGGTAAGAGGACAAAATGTTGATGTAGACAATCGTTGGATTGTGGCATACTCGCCAATATTGTCCAAAGCTTTTGAGACTTACATCAATGTGGAATATTGTAATTTTGTAAAGTCGATAAAATAAATAAATTTGTCCTTGTATCTGTAATATTTTAAATTTTGTCCATTAATTATTTCATATATACAGCGTGTAACGGAAGGGGGGTATCAACCCTGAAGGAGGTGAATGTGCTTATGAAACTCAACAACTTTCACCATAGAAAATAGGTCGAAATATGAAAAATTGGCCCTCCCTTAAAAAACTAACTACCAGCTGATTGATTTACTTACAATTTTTTTTATTTATTTACAATTTTTTTTTCATATTTCGACCTATGTTCTTTGGGGAAAGTTGTTGAGTGTCATGAGCACATTCACCTCCTTCAGGGTTGATACCCCCGTTACACGCTGTATATATATTTTAGTACAAACTTGAATATTATAAAAAAATATTCTGGTATAATACCTTGAAAGTGGGCATGAAATTGTTCTGTATAATATGTGTAGCGCCAAATGATGTCATCTGGAAACAGTTGTTATATTTCTGAACGTTGGCCAAGAAGTGCTTAGAATTATTTCCAATCCCAGAAACTAAAGAGCGTAAAGGATCTGGTGGTGGGACCAATTGTGGCAATTTTACTTTGCCTCCAGCACAATATAGTCCAGTAGATTCACCAGTGTATTTTAACGCCTTACAATATTTATACAAATTATTTTCATTTCCCCAATTGTTACCGATTTGTCGGCACAATAATCAATTGCCGGATCATAATGGAATGCAGCTCGTTCAAGAATCACAGGAGCACTGCGTCATGCTGATTCGCTCAATTTCATTATTTCGTGCTCGCTGTTGTTGTGTTTGATGTGCACGAACTCGTTGCATTTTAATCCTATCCACTTCATTGTCACTTACTAAATAACGCAATTCTGTTTCTGACATAGCAATACGACTATTTTCTTGATCTGTCTCTCTCTGGTCATCAGTGCGGTTAGCACTATAGGTAGCTCTTCGCACATTTGATTGACTGCGACGACCTAAGTCAGGTCGTCTTCTCCTCGGCATCGTAACGTAATTAATCAAAGTGAGAAAATTTCTCGCTCACTTAACAGTAACTTAACAGTAAAGTGTCACTATCACAAAATATCAACAAAAAAGAGCACACTACTTGGAATGTCACTATCACAAAGGATCACAAAAGTAAAGAAAGTTCTCGCGCACGTAGCGGTAATCGTCACTCACAAAGATAGAAGGATGCACTCATAGAATATCGTAACCATGATCGTAACACAATATCGTCAATCGTAATACTTTTTTCCGTGTTCTGATTTTTTTATTTATTTTTTTTGGAGTTTACCTTTAAACCATAAATCTCCGTGTTCTGAAGTGCGACAGAATGATTGACATACTAGTTGGTTGTCAAATCTAATGTCAAATATTATGGTTGTGTTCAGAAACTTAATTTGTGACAAAACTTAAGATTTATCAAACTTAAAAAAATAATCTGATACAGTTACAACTAAGGTTAGCTAAAATTAAGTTTCGCGAAGCCGACCAAATAAATTGGAAATCAGTACTACTAATAGTTTATTACATTTTTTGTCGCGTTCGCGATTCACTTTTGTTTATTTTCGGAACGCGACATAAGATCCTCCAAAGCGCACGCGAAGACTATTTTCATAGATATGATTGAATTTGAACTTTATGCAGCGGTAATAAATTGCAAATTGACTCTTTGACGTTCCTAACGTAACCTAAATTGCTTAGACAACAGTGAGTGATTATAATTTAATATGAACTTTATTGAATAGCAATAAAGTTCAAATTGACTCTAGAAAACGTTTGTATGGGAAATAGAAAAGGGCTGTTTTTAGAGTTTTCCCGGAAATTTTTCGATTTTTTCTCACCTTTTAAACCTTCCCTAGACCTCCACGAACATTTCAAGACTTAGATAAGAAAAATCCGTTCAGCCGTTCTCGAGTTTTAGTGAGACTAACGAACAGCAATTCATTTTAATATATATAGATAAAAACCAAAAAACATTACTCAAAGTTGGTAAAAATCGATTCTCGACTCAAATATCTTTTCAGACATTTAAAATATTGGCTTCAAACTTATTTTATCTCACAGAAATTATTGTTTTCGACAAAAAAAGTAAATTTCATATAAAAATTCAACAGTTCGTTTTTCATAAAAAAAAATATACTCGTAATCTACAAACAATAGTACGCAAATTTTGGCAAGAGTAAGATAACTCAGGCGACAAGATATTATAACGGATTTCTTAAGAACAGTTAAAAACAAGCATTTTTTACTATAGGAGGGTGGGGGTGTCCATCTCCCCCCGTTTAGGCGGGATGGGCAATTTAAAAAAATTATTATTTAAAATGGAAAAAAATAATTAAAAAATAACGGTAATACTTACAATTAAGTTTTATACATTTTTTTAAAGCCAACATTCTGTTCTCTTAGCCAGTTTTTAAATAAACTCAAAACTATGCGTAGTTTTTGAAAAATTTAATTTTAAACTCAAAATTTGAGTAAAAAAAGTTAAAAAAAGGTTTAAAGTGTAGTTTTTCAATACTTCAAGATTTTCTACCATTGTTTTTATTTCAGAATTTATTGATCTTATTTGTTTTTGATCAAAAACTGAAAACTAGATGATTGTATGTCTTTTAGTTTTTGAGAAAATTAAAAATAACCACAACTACTATTTTAATTTAATTCTTTTTTTTGCTTGAGTGGTCTTATTTTGATAGTAATAATGGTAGGTGCGAGTTTGGGTGTATGTAACAGTAAGGTGTGTGCGAGTTTCGGTGTATGCAACAGCGGGATCTGTAAGGGGGAGCATGCTGCCCCCCTGCAACCCCCCTGCTTGGAAACACTATAGGATTTTGGGAGGGTGCAAGGTGGAGTGGGTGCACGGTGGGGAGGGTGAAAGTTGCGGTGGGTGCAAGATGGGGTGCATGCAAAGTTTCTTTTCCATTTAAATAAGCTTGATTTAAGAACAATTAATTTCCCTAGGTATATCTTAATCCATATTCGATTATTACTATAAAAATAAGACTACGTTAATACTCAAGCAAGGAAAAGGTAATTTAATTAAAATATTTTTTCTTAGTAATTTTCAATGTTCTCAAGAGCTAGAAGACATAAAATCATCGAGTTTTCAGTTTTTGATCAAAAACAAATAAGAGCAATGAATTCTAAATAAAAAATAGTAGATATTCTGAAAGTTTTGAAAAATTTCACTTTAAACCTTTGTTTTACTTTTTTTGCACAAATTTTAAGTTCAAAACAATTTTTTTCAAAAACTATGCATAGTGTTGGCTTGATTTAAAAACAAGCTAATAGACAAAAGTGTTGGCTTTAAAAAAATGTATAAAACGTAGTTGTAAGTATTACCAATATTTTTTTATTATTTTTTTCCATTAAACGTACATATTTTTTTAAATTGCCCTACCGCCTAAACGGGGGGAGATAGACCCCCGTCCCATAGTAAAAATGCTTGTTTGTAATTGTTCTATACAAATCCGTCATTAAACTTTGACGCCTGAGTTATCGTACTCTCCCCCAAATTTTTTAAAAATTGATGTTCGGTTCTCGATATCTCGTGAACAATAGAAGATACTGGCTTCAAGTTAATTTCATTCATCCAATTTGTATTTGTTTATATAAGAAATACAAACTTTTAAGAAATGCTACTAAAATTGGTAAAAATTGATTTTCAACTAAAAATCTCGTTAACAAAAATAGATTTCGAAATCAAACTATTTCATTATTATGCAAAATATTGTTGTGAATTTTTAAATTTTTACGAATAAATGAACTGACAACTTTTTCAACAAAACACGAAAACCTACAAACTTTTAAGCGAGACAAATCGACAGACGGGATGGGAAGTTATCAGTGTGGGTCGCACCCCAGTCTCTTTTTTCATTTTAGATTCCTAGGTCATCATTTCTTTGATGAATCTTTTCTGTAAAACAACTTTTCATTAAAGTATGTCAAGTCGATTTTATAATAACAATATTATAATATTATTTATTTTTAATCATAATACAATTAAAAAATCATCAGAATTCCAAACACTTAGGCTGTGTTTACATTTATAAATTGATACCAAATTGATTGCCAATTCCAACATATTATTCCATCCAAGCATTAACGAATTTAAGGTCCTTTTGCGGTGCTAAAACAGAAGAACATATAATTGTTGTATTGATCACAATCTAAAATTTGTCAGCATCCTGTTGAAAAAGTCGAATAAGGAAAACCAAACCACAGGCCTTGGATTGCCGACATAATGACAATAATAATGTTTATAGCCATACGAGTTATATTGCTTGTCACAAGAGAAGTCTTTGTTCTCTGTCCACCCAAAAGACTGGCCTGTTACCATGCTACGACTTAAAAAAAACCAAAATAAGCACACTACTATACAGAGGGCTAAAGCCATCAGTTCTTAACAACAAACAACGATGTAATAAATTTAAGAATTAATTAATTTTATATTTAAGCACATATTGTACCTATATATGTATGTATCTTTTACAGTGTCTATGCCCTGCTGCGTTTATTAAAAACCTTCACTCCAAAAAATAAGCGTAGGTAAGCGGGCGGCGCGGCGTTGCCCGTTGGGCTATCAATTGGAAAGCTCATAAAGATGTCATCGTCGCGTCGTCGTCGTCGTCGTCGTTCGTCGAGCGAAGGTCACGATGACATTCCACATCAGTGTGATGGACCATTTGAGAACTTAATGGACATCTGTCAAAGTGACATTTAGCAGTGACACTAAAACAAAAGCCATATATACCTATTAAAAAAGCAACAACATAACATCATACAACAGTTATACGGCCCGTTCGAAATTTATTACAACGCCTCGACGAGATATCGGTTTTGTTTTATGGCCCTCTTGCGGCCACTGTCTTAATTGCCCGGCTTTATCTCACACTCATAGGTAAACAGTTATAGATTTAGGAACACCAACAACAACGACAAAAACAAAAACAAAAAACACCGAATTAATCGTCTTGTGGATAAAACAGTTGTAGAGTCTGCTTTTTATAGCCTTTAAGTATCCGGTTTGATCGGTGCGGTGATGGTAATGATGATGGCGATGATGACCACTTCGATATGTTAATTTCTAGGAAATCCAGAGCGTCAAAGTGCGCGATAAACGCACAAATCCAAAGGGAATCAATGACGATAATGATGTCTCTTTCCCTCTCTGGTCATTATGAATCTGACATCTCATACGATGAAGATGAGGAAGGAAACATTCTAAAGTTTAAAGCGATAAGACTCACTTTACTAATGAGCAAACATGTGAAATTAATAATAATAATAATCAAAGACACAAGAAACCAGTTAGAAAAATAACTAAAATCCAATCATTTGCCATATCCGCAATTATTATGTCGGTTATCAAAACTGGGTCTACCAGCAATTAATTATGGATAAACAGCTATAAAAAGAAGAAAACAAAAATCAATCTTCCGATTTGAAACTAATAAAACTATGTATATACCAACAAAGATACAAATATCTGTATCTATCTACATATATGGCAGTAGATCATTCTTCTAGGTCGAGTGACTGGTTTTACATACGAAAAATAAAAAACGGTTGACATTCTAATTAAAACACGAAATTGCTTTGAATAGTTAATTGTGTTGACTAGTTTTATTTACTCAAGATTAAAGTACTTAACGGAAGATGAAAATCAATTATTTTAAAGTCAGTTATACGATTTCTTTTTGCAAATATGCAGATATGCTTTGGATAGTTTTTATAAAATGATTTATCACTTTATTTATTTTTTATTTAATGCTAGATTTGTCATTTTCGAAAATTGTGTTGTTTTATTTTATTAATATGAATGATGTTATAAAAGCTGATTTTTTGAATCAAGATATAATTTTTAAATACTGTAAGTCCCATATTGGCATTTATTTCCGTTTAAATGAATAATAGATACCGTTTTTTTTCTAACCTACAAAAGTAAAATTTAAAATAATATTCCAATTTTATTCTAATTTTTAAAATTTTAAATTTAAACAGCGTTTTTATTCAAAAACGAAAAAGAATTAGTCGCTCTTAAATCTTAAAATATGAAAACTAGGAAAAAAATTGATCATACTCGTATATTGAAAATAATCTTTTAGAATGTACCAGGGAAAACTCCTACTAGACGAGAACCGTAAGCCAATATGAGAAAGCCAATTGGGACTATCTCAACGACTTCTTCAGGAACTTTAACTGGTCACTATGCTTCCTCGATAGTGACGTAGATTCCAGATATGGCTACAACTTAATTCTTTGTTGAATGAAAATGTGTATCCCATATAGCGTAAAATCTATCAAACCCAAAGAAAAAGCATGGTTTGATTCGAGCTGTAAAGCGGTTATTAGAATAAAAGATGTTAGTTTCCCGAGGCATAGAAATTACGGCAAAAAATACTACAATTTCCCAAAGGTAATAAAAATGTCTGGTCATTTGTGAAAAATGTGCGCAACACCAAGTCATCGTCAGTTCCTACGCTCGTTTCCAATGACACTCCTTTTTAAGCTAAGGTTAAGCTAATAATTTGATGCCTGCCAATAAGTACAATGACGCCTCTTGTACTTTATAGCGTAAACGATTCTATGGGACGAAACTTTTTTCGCACTCGTACGGTTGCTACACGGAAAGAATTCTTAGATCAGATCAAGAAAAATAAGCTACAAATCACGAAAAATGAATCCAGTTTTGGACCTTGGCTTCGAAATAAGTAAATTGCTACTTTTTGTTTGCAATTTCATAAAATGAGCAAAATGAAGATATTGACACTCAAAAATCATATTTCACTACATTTGAGTAGCAAAAATTCGATCGAGGAAATCAAATATTTCAAACAGCGAATTGCAATTTGATATCAATTTGTATCAATTTAATGTTTGTTTTTATCGTAAATTTCAGCAGGAGTTTGTAGATTGAAATTGTTTTCTTGTAGATTATGATTCGTTTTTTTTAAATACCTACACACACAAGTGGCAAATTTCAACTCTTGTTTTCTTAGACTGCGACAATATACATTAGTTTGCAAATGACAACCAATGTTTTGCTAATTCTTTTTTTTAAATTGCAACTTTTGAGTCGTAATTTGAAACAGGTTATTCTGCAGTTTGGAAATGACAGTCACAGTTTTGATACTTAGTTATCTTTAAATTGCAACTTTTGAGTCGTAATTTGAAACAGTTTCTGCAGCAATTTGTAGCTTTTAGAGATTAATTTACTTTCCATTTTCAAGCAATCATGTAGAGATTCAAGAACAATTTTTTGCAAAATCAACAATCTTCATTAGTGATTTACAACATAAACTTATTCTAATAAATATGATTTAAAATGATGAAAAATATAAACCAGCATAAGTGTTCATATATGCGTTTCGGCTCGATGCAATGGTTGGGCTCATTAGAAGATGACCATTACACTTTGTCTTGACGCATACTTTCCCGAATAAATCGAGACTCCATATAATCCGAGCTGCATAGAGCAACTGCGAATTATACAGTTGCTACAAGTCACCGCTTATTCTAATAAATATGATTTAAAATCATGAAAAATATAAACCAGCATAAGTGCATATTGCAGCTTCAATATTTATATTGTGATTATATTTTATTGATTTGAGAATTGAGAATGCTTAAATCGCCGCATACATTTCGCAAAACAAGATCAATTTTTGTATTTGTATTTATTTATTATCATTAAGCATTTTAAAACATAGAGTCTTATTTTTAATACTTATTATGTTCAGATTTAAATTTAATCAAATTAAAAGAGGAATCAAATTAGTATGCTAAATTTACAATTTGCTTGCTTGAAGTTAAGAGAAAAGTTGTTTTTAGATAAATGGTCATGATCCTTTATATATACAATGTACACAAGAGAAAAAAAAATTAAATAACATAATTTTTTAAATTCTAAGACAAAGTGATTTTTATTTTGGAAACATTTTCAGCATTTGTATAAGTTCTTTAAAGAGTTCTCAAAACGAGTGCTGCTGTGTATCCCTCTCAGGTTAGCAGACAAGGAGTTCCATAGGGCAACAGCGTGTACAAAGAACTGTTGTTTTGAATTTCTGAATTTGAAGGAAGGGACAATTAGAACATTACTTCTTTGTGATACTGGGAACCTAAGCTTTTCGTATAGATATTCAGGAGATCTAGTATGAAGTCTAAAAAGAAATGTCAAAGTTTGATAGTTTATGTAGTTGTTGAAGGTCATGTTGAAAACACTACTTGCTTGCATCGAAACATGATCGAACCGCCGCAAGTCATAAATAAATCGAACAACATTATTAAACGCGACTTGAAGTTTTCGTTTATTGGCACAGAAAATGGGACTGCCATAGAAAAGTATTGGTAGGACAAGAGATTTTGCTATAATCATTTTTGTTGAAACTGGAAGACAACTGGCAGATATATATAAAACCCGCAAAGCAGCATATATTCGACCAACGGCACAAGTCAAGTGATCGTCCCATGTAAGTTTCTGGTTAAAAACAATCCCAAGATTTTTAACTGTTCTAACGTAGCTTAACGTTTTCCCCTCAAGTTCAATACTAGGGAAATAAGAAGTATCTATTGCAGTGTTACTGATGACGATTGCCTGACATTTCTTAGGGTTAAGTTTAAGATGATTCTCCCTGGACCACTGGTTTATACACATCAAATCTTCGTTTATTCTGGCAGTTGCGTCTTCAACCATGCCGATTTTGTAGCTCAAATGAATTTGAACGTCGTCAGCATACATATGAATTTTGCAATGCCTGAGTACAGATGGAAGGTCATTATTGAAAAGTGTGAATAAGAGTGGTCCCAAAATCGATCCCTGGGGCACACCATTAGGGGTAGGGAGGAAATCCGACAGCCTAGAGTTAGCAAAAACAGCCTCAGTTCGATGGCTTAGATACTGTGCTATGAGGGTTAAGGCTGAGTTTTCAAAGAAGAAGAAAGAATTCAGTTTTTTCAGAAGAATTGTATGTGAAACAGTGTCGAACGCCTTAGAGAAATCAAGGAGAACCAGAGTTGTGACTTTATTATTATCGATTTGTTGTCGTATGTCGTCGCTTATTTTAAGAAGCGCAGTCGTACAGCTGTGTTTCGGTCTAAAGCCAGATTTCGTCGGTGTAATTAAATTCCGTGTTTCCAAGAATGCTGTTATCTGCTGACTAACGATCTTTTCGAACGCTTTTGAGGTGAATGGTAGGATAGAAATTGGTCGGTATTCTTTTTGTTGCGAATTTGACTTTTTAGGAATTGGCAATATTTTTGAAGCTTTCCATAGTGCCGGGTAACAGGACTTTGTTAATATTGAATTAAAGATATGTGTCAAGAAAGGAGATATAAAAGTAAGAATAATTTTTACAAACTTAGGATGCATATTGTCTAGTCCAATAGCGTCCGATTTTATGTCTTTTACGGCCTTAAATACCTCAACTTCAAAAACTCTTTTAAATCTGAAACTTGAGAGAAGCTCATTACTTCTTTCAAAGTTTGTGTCAAACGCAACACCATTATTTGTGTCAGAAACAGAACTTACGAACTGTTTGTTTAGTTCATTTACATCACAGTCATCCTCAGCAATCTTTTGTTTCGTCGTAATACCAAGAGATTTTATGTTCTTCCACAGTTTTTTGGAAGAAACATTGTTAAATCTCGACGCAAAAAATCTTCGCTTGGAATTTCTGATTTGAATATTCACTGCATTTCTTAACGTTTTGTACTGCATGAACAAATGTGGTAACTTGAACCTTTTCCAACGTTTGTAAGCTATATTTCTTTTCAGAATAAGTTTATCAATGTAACTAGTGTACCATCCTATTTCAGGGTTTTTGATTCGCACGTTTTAAATTGGCACAAAGGTGTCAAAAAGGTCATTAATTTTGTTAGTAAAGAAATAAACTTGCTCATCTACGTCTGAGATGTAGTATATATTTTCTAAATTAGAGTTATAGATATATACTTGTTACCAATGATTGCATATCGATTGCATTGAAATTCCTAAATGAAATGCTTTCTGTTTCTGAGGTCGGATTTAGGTTAATGTTATAGAAAGCGATAATTAAGTCATGCTTGGAAAATCCGGGAACATCAAGCTGCCCATAGAAGTTCACAAGATGTGGTTGATTGACCAGGAATGTATCAAGTAGAGTGGAGCTAGACGAAGTAAAATGCGTGGGTTGATCAGTGTTAACTGGAAAAAGGTTGATGGATAATAGATTTTCGTTGAAATTTTTGGTCCTACTGTTATGTTTATCTAATAGATCAATATTTAAGTCTCCTGCAATAATTATGTGGTTAAAGTTAGGTGTTACTTCCTCTAGAATGTCTGTAATGACGTTTGTGTCTGTTATGTTAGGTGGTTTGTAGATAACACCAATCAGACATTTATTGGATGCACAAGTGACTTCTATAAATAGGTATTGCAATCCACTATTATTGTCTGTACTCCTTATTAACTTGCTTTTGAAACATTTTTTTATGAAAATAGCCACTCCCCCTCCCCAGAAACAATACGGTCTGATCTGAAAACTTTAAAGTTACCGGTGCTCAATAAGCAGCAATCAACTTGTTCGGTCAACCATGTTTCAGATACGCAAATGACGTCCATTTTGGAATCATTGAAAGCACTTTTAAATTCATCCAAGTGTTTGAGCAGACTTTGAGCATTTATGTGACATACAGATAATCCATCGTATCTGTTTCGTAAAACTTTGAGCATAGTCCCTGTTTTGTTGAAATTTGTATTGCTGCTGACCCCTGTGCAACCCCTCTACCTCTAGCTTGACTCATAAGTCATTTTATATATAAAACACCACCTGAGAAGAACGAAACAGCGTAATGAAGAACTTTGTTAATGAGTAGTCAAATTAAATTATTCCCCTAAAATAGTAGATTGCGAGTCAAAAGTTGCAATTTACTTTCATTTCAACAAGCTCGAATTATAACTTTTGATAATATAATTACCAAATTATAAAATTTTGTATTTTACGAAGATTTGAATGCTGAATTACAACTTTCTCATTCATTTTATAATAAAATCGTCCTGGTTTACTAAAAAAAAAGGGTTTTCGTAAATTGCAACCTAAAATTTAGCAATTAGTGATTTTTCAATTCTCTCCGTGTAGATTTATGACAATCACAAATCCACTGGCCCAGAATTTACGGCAGTTGTTCTGAAGAGGTGTTCTCTAACGCTGGCAAAACCACTGCGTAAGCTTTTCCATCTTTCCTACTCTACAGGTCTCTTTCCGAGTGGATGGAAAACAGCATTTGTACAGCCTGCCCCTCCCCCTCCCTCTCCCACTCTATGAGCTATCGTCCAATTGCACATACATCCCTTCTTTCCAAGATCTTGGAAACCCTGATCAATTTTCAGCTTAAGAAATATCTTGAAGAACGAAAGCTTCTTAATGACCGGCAGTATGGCTTTCTTAGCAATAGGTTCACTGGTGATCTCATGGTTTATCTCACCTAACAGTGGAACAAATCCTTACATCGTTTCGGAGAAAGTAAGATTAATATCAAGTCATATTTTAAAGTCATTTGCTACAAATTGAATAGAAAATGCATAATTTTAATATTGACGAATCTCTTCTTTGTTGAGTTAGAAATTACCTTTCGAACCGTTCAATTCAAGCAGTATTCCATGGGTTCAAATCCCCACTGTCCAATGGGGAAGTAAGAACCGTGTAGAATCTAATGCTTCGAAAACTCAATGCTGTCTATTGTCGCAAAAGCTTAACCCTCCCACAATGCCGCTATCCATGGGTGGTACTTGCATCGAAGAGACTGAACAGCTTTCAGTTCTAGGTACGTGTATGACAAACCACACATTTGACATCGGCAAAAATGCTGCTAAGTGTTTAGGTTTTCTCCGACAATGCAAGAGGTTGGATTTAATAAATTTGGCCAAGTTTTATAGGAAATTGTTTTCATTTTTGGGAATTGGAATAACACTTTTCACTATGTTTTATTTTGAATTCTGTCATCTTTTGAAATTTGACAAATGCAAAACAATGCCATTACCTCGTAGACACAGTTCACAAAACGTGAAACACCTCCTTGGTGCACCATACGGTTTACTAAATTTGAGCTGTTGGGAAAAGTTATTGATAACGAAGAATCGAAACCGTGTGCGTCACTAAAGACCAACTGAAAATATTGCTACTATAGCTTGTATACTATTAACGAAAACCCAGGTTTATCAATTCCTCGTTGATGTTTGCCTATAGAAATACCATATTATATTTAGGTCCTAATGCTTTTCAAATTAATTTAACACAAGAACTCAAGCCAGTCGATCAACAACAACTTTGTATTTTCATTGATTGGGTTCTTGAAATTCATAAAAATTATTGGAATGTTCTTTGAAAAACACAAGGCCCATTTTCACCTCTTAGAATACATTCTCAAGATTTTACTATTTAATGAAGTTTCAGGGCTTGTGGGAGGTGTGATTGGACCTTATATTGACCACTGAAATATTGTGATAAAACGACTTAAAACATTTATCTTTGGGCTCATGTGAATGATACGATATTTTCCTCTTTACAATATAATAGACACTCTTCAATATCAAAATGAAACCTTTGATTGCAAAACCCTGTATATCATTTTCCTTTTTTGTGCTGAAAAAAGCAGTTGTTTTTTTGAAAATATTCGCCAAAATGGTTCTAAAAACTTTCACTTCTACCTTCATCTTTAATAACCTAAAATAAAATTAAATTGGACGCTGATTGTTGTTGTACCTCCATTTTATCCTATAAGAAGCTACTTTCAACTGATTTTTGAACAAGAACTCCTCACAGTTGTTCTCAAAACTATCTTTCTCAAAGTTTCATCAAAGTATGAATCAATATTAGAAATTCATAAAACAACATTAGGAGAGCTGAACATATTGCCTACGAACTATACCCAATCTTAAATATTTTCTAAATTCAATAGCAGCTTATTCCTTACAATCTAAATTTAACGGTTCATTTAAGAAGTCTTCCCTGGAACCGGATATACTGAACCAGCCCCTAATAAGCTGAAAACGATTATCGTTATGAAAAATTGCTTAAACAAATAACAAAAATGTACACATGTACACACCTCACGCATTCCCCTCTTATGCATCTCTATCTTCGCTAACATTCAAAAATAAATTCGCTTATATCCACAAATTCCTCGCTCTATATGCTACAATAAGTTCTACATAAATTTCAAAGCAAAAAAATCATAAAATAACTACCAACAAACAAATCATTTTAATAATTCATTATCATTTCGATCACCATAATATTACCGAGCAACACATCAAGGTTTAGAAAATTCATTAAAAAAAATAAAAGAAAATAATTCAAAACCCTTGAAAGACAATATGAACGCAAACAGTTCAAATTATATATACAAACGTTTCGACGACAGCTAACGTGATATATGGCATTATTTTTCAAGTCAGCATTTTTCCGCTGATTTGATTTTACGCTATACCTACAAAAGCTAAAGCACAACAAAGTCGACCGATAACCATTTGTGAAGTTGAGGAGACACAGAGAAGCCTCTGTTGACAGGAAATAATTGTTTTGACAACACAATATCTGAGCAAAACACTCAATCGAATATGCTAATAAACCGGCTAATATGGTCTTCATATATCATAGACGTCAAAAGCGAACGATTTAATAATTCGAAATGAGTATCAGTCTCATCGTCATCTTCAACCAACATCAGAAGATTGCCAATGACAACGATGACGATAAATAAGACGACGCGTCATATGCTGCTGCGTTGCGCTGTCGATCGAGACGGCAGCCGATTGCCGAACCACCGAAGAATCCGCCTCAAAAAATTAATTAAAATAAAATTCCTGTCAGTTGGAGTTTAATATTGGATTGCGTCCAGAGAAAACATTTGGAGGAGGAACTTAAACAATCAGACAACATTGTTAGATCAAGAGGCTGTTTTGGGTATCTCGTATCTTCTGGTATAAACGTTTGTTAACTAAACCTACAATCTCAGATACTTCTCACAAACCGGGGAACTGCGATCATATCGAATTCTTTCTTTGCTTTGAGATGCTGTGATACTGATGGTGCTCTTCGAAAGAGCCATTAACTTGAGTTAAATGTAATGATCGTCACGATCACCGCCTGGGGATTTGAATTGATCATCATCATTACGATCACCGTTCGGTCGTCGTTACCTCACTGCACCGTCGACCATGGAACATCCACCACCAAGTACCTTTACCTCTATCTACCCAGAAAGCAGCATCAAATCTGCACAGCATGAGTAGCTGTGATTTGACACCCGAGATGACAGCTAAAATTGAGGAAAATTATTAGGCCAAATGCGGATCCTCTTCGGATCGTTCTCTTGCTTCGTAGAACTCAAACCATCCCGCTCGCTGCGCTACGCTGCTGTGTTGTATGTAGTGAAAGCGTGTGTGGGCATAACAAAAAGCCATCTGGGCTAGAAATGTGGGTCTTTTATTCCGTCGTCGCGTCGTTTACCTTATTTTTGATAAGTTATGATCGAGGTGTGAAAATTCAAAAAAAGATTGTCCCCTTGATCGCGTTGATTGCTGATCGTTGTGATCGTCGATCGTGGGGGCTTGTTGTTCTCGGTGGCCGTTCAGCAGCCAAAAAAGAAAAAAATGTGTGTTTTTTGAGGTATTCTCGAGGTATACGGTAATCCGAGAGGCGGTAAATTTGTATTTCCATTCTTTAGCTGCTTACTTAGCACACCATTAGCATTAAATTAACAGCAACTTAGCGCGCCCGATTGTAATCGAAACGAAAAACGAATCGAATTGATTCGGATTCGGATCGGATGGCTTCTGGTGTGTGATTGTTGGTTTTTGGCTCTTTGAGTTATTTGGAATCGGGTGTTATTTTTGGGCGTTTTTGAGATGCAAATCAGCCAGCGTTGGCATTTTAATTTGTTTTTATAGTTTTCGGTTGTGTGCTGTGATGGCTGTGGGCATGGGCAATGGGCATGGGCATAATAAGCATATCTATACACAACAACTTATTGTATTATTTGATTTTTTATTAGTACAATCGGGGTCGGTCGCGGGTATTTACGAACATCAGAGAACATGTGTCACATACTACACACGGCATGACAGAGCGCAACGCCGACGAAGACGAGGAAAAAACTGAAGCTCATCACTCGATACGATATCCGAAGAGTTTACAGAAAAGATGTAAAACGTATCAAGTTTTGTTAGTTTTTTCTTAATGTGATTTAAATTCATTTTTGAAGGCAATATTTTAGGTCAATTAAATCGTTATAGAGTGTTTGTTTGAATGAATTTATTTATTTTGAGAGACTGGTAATGTGAATAAGAAGTTAATCACTACTTGATGTTAATATAGCGGTATCAGCCACTTCATGTACGGTGTAGTGTGGTGTGGTGTGGTGTGTAGTTGGGAGTTGGAACAACACGTATAACACTAGTAGCTTCTGAATTTTAAGCAGAAGAATGACTATTTGATGGATAAATTATGTAAACGTATCTATAGTCAACACCGAGGTATTTGATTTCACATGGGTTTATAAACTGTTAATGTTATAGTCATATTTTATTTAATGTTATAGGTATATAGAAAATCGTTAGACCAATAAATTTTAAAGGAAAAAATCGATGCTTGATTGTTGTATAATCGACATGAAAAGCAACTTAATCTATTTATAGAAAAACATACACTCCGATTTTGTTGTTTTCAAATATGGGCACGAGTACGATAACTTTGGCGCCAAGATATAATAACGGTTTTTGGTAGAGGGTCTTAATACAAGCATTTTTTACTATGGGAGGGGGGGTCTATCTCCCCCCGTTTAGGCGGGAGGGGCAATGTAAAAAAGTTATTATTTAAAATGGAAAAAAATAATTAAAAAATAACGGTGATACTTACAATTAAGTTGTATACATTTTCTTAAAGCCAACATTCTGTTCTATTAGCCAGTTTTTAAATCAAGTCCAAACTATGCGTAGTTTTTGAAAAATTTAATTTTAAACTCAAAATTTGAGTAAAAAAAGTTAAAAAAGGTTTAAAGTGTAACTTTTTCAATACTTCAAGATTATCTACCATTGTTTTTATTTCAGAACTTATTGCTCTTATTTGTTTTTGATCAAAAACTGAAAACTAGATGATTTTATGTCTTTTATTTTTTGAGAAAATTGAAAATAACCACAACTACTATTTTAATTTAATTCTTTTTTTTTTGCTGTGTTTGGGTGTATGCAACAGTAAGGTGTGCGCGAGTTTGGGTGTATGCAATAGTGGCATCTGTAAGGGGGGTCATGCTGCACCCCTGCAACCCCCCTGCTTGGGCACACTATAGGATTTGGGCTGGGTGCAAGTTGGAGTGCGTGCAAGGTGGGGAGGGTGCAAGGTGCAAGGTGCTAGATGGGGTGCATGCAAAGTTTATTTTGCATTTAAATAAGCTGGATTTAAGAAAAATTAATTTACCCTAGGTATATCTTATCGATTATTACTATCAAAATAAGACTACGTTAATACTTAAGCAAGGAAAAAGTAATTTAATTAAAATATTTTGTTTGGTAATTTTTTATTTTCTCAAGAACTAGAAGACATCAAGTCATCTAGTTTTCAGTTTTTGATCAAAAACAAATAAGAGCAATGAATTATAAAAAAAAATAGTAGATAATCTGAAAGTTTTGAAAAATTACACTTTAAACCTTTTTTTTTAACTTTTTTTTGCACAAATTTTGACTTTAAAACAATTTTTTCAAAAACTATGCATAGTTTTGACTTGATTTAAAAACAAGCTAATAGACAAAAGTGTTGGCTTTAAAAAAAGGTATAATACTTAATTATAAGTATTACCGTTATTTTTTAATTATTTTTTTTCCATTTAATGTACATATTTTTTTAAATTGCCCCTACCGCCTAAACGGGGGAGATAGAACCCCCCACCCTCCCATAGTAAAAAATGCTTGTTTTTAATTGTTCTATACAAATCCGTCATTAAACTTTGTCGCCAAAGTTATCGTACTCTCCCCCAAATATGTACATACATAGGTACGTACATAGGTGTGACAGTTATTTCAAAATAAGCCCCTACTTGAGTATATTATAGGAAACGTTTATACCGATAACATACAAATCTGTTAATAAGAGCTAAATGAAATATATACTTTTATACGTAACCATCATGAAAATTAAATGCTAACAAATATAAATTTGTATTATTTGCTGTTATCTCAAAAATTACTTAAATATTTTCTTATGTTTTAGGCTTCCTTAACGGTTGTTCGTGTTATTTAAAGAAAAAAAAGAGGCTGGGATGCGACCCTCACACAAACAGTTTGATTTCGAAATCTATTTTTGTTAACGAGAATTTTAGTCCAAAAAAAAAACAATTTTTACCAATTTTAGTAGCATTTCTTAAAAATTTGAACATATACAAATTGGATGAATGAAATAAATTTGAAGTCAATGTCTTCTATTGTTCACGTCATATCGAGAACCGAACATCAATGTTTACCAAATTTGCGTAATATTTTTTGTAGATTTTATTTTTTTATGAAAAAATGGACCGTTGGATTTTTATAAAAAATGTACTGAATGTCGAAAACAATATTTTCTATGAGATAAAATAAGTTTAAAGCCAATATTTTTAATTTTTAAAATATATTTGAGTCGAAAATCAATTCTTACCAACTTTTATTAATTTTTTTTTAAGTTTTTATTTTTCATAAAAAAACTGTCAATTCGATTTTTCTCAAAATTTTCCCGAATTTTAAAAACAGTATTTCATATAAGTTAAATTTAGTTAGAAATAATCTCAAAGTTTTGAAAAGATATTTAATTCGAAATTCAATTTTAACCAACTTTTGTTATTTTTTTTTAGGCTTTTAATTTTTGCAAAAAAAATGTCGATTCGATTTTTCTCAAAATTTAACCAGATGTTGAAAAGGTTATTCTTAGTTGCACAAAATTGTTTTGGAGATAAAATCATTTTTTGTTCGTAAAATTTTCTAGGTGACAAATATTTTTTTTTCAGTTTTTTTTATTTATAAAAAACCTTTAATTGGAATTTTTTCGAAAAATATATTTGTTTAGTATCACGTTACAATATATAATATACAATTTAATTCAAGTCGCTGGCATTATTGGGTCGTGAGCAATGGCGGATCCAGGGGGGGGGGTGTCGTAGGGGTCATGACCCCCCCCCCCCCTGGGAGATAATTTGTTTGCTTTTTCGTAGGAATTTCCTTTAATTCAAAACTATAATTGTATTTATATTATTATATTTTGAATTATTTATTTTTTGTATATGAAAACAATATTTGTATTTTACTTCCTTAAACTTTTTTTAAACTGAGGACTGGACCAAGAACATAATATGAATCGGAATTCAGCATAATTCATCAACTTTTGACCAACTGACGATCCAGGAAGGGGGGGGTCATATGAGCCATAAAGCTTATAGTGTTTAGTTGTATAAGTAAAGAGATCCATCTATATGTAGATTTATTAGTAATTTAACGACATTCATCAAAAAGTGGTTTGCTGTCAAATACAACTGAAATTTTTGTTTTCACTCAATTTAGAATTTGAAAAAACTTTAGTAATGCTATAATTGTCATAAAAATTGTTTCTAAGAAAAAGAGCAAATGTCCGTCTGTTTGTCTTTCCTGGCTCCTACAGTCCAAACAATTGTGTTGATTAAAATTAAGGTTTTCAGCCGATTAGCGTAGGGCGTTTTTTTTTCATTTTATTAATACGAAAAATAACAGCAGTCTCCATACAAATTTGTTGGTTAAAACATGTGATTTTTCTTAAACTTTTTCTAAATTTTGTGTTCTTAATTTGGTTTCTTTCTACAAGAAAAACATATTTTAGTATTGCTCCAGAAGGGTACCCCTCAAAAACCTTTTTCTTTGGACCGATTTCAATAATCTTCTCTTTCTGTGCAAGCTCTTTTTGATGATCAAATGATCAAATTGGTGATGATTTTTATGATCAAAAATGTATTTTTTTTTTGTTTGATTTTTAAAAAAATATTAATTTTGTTTACGAAACTCGATATCTCAGAAAGAGGTCTACATTTGTTGACGAAATTTAAATGTAAAATGTACATATATTTATAAGCTCTTTAATAGTGCCTACCAAAAATATTTTTAAGACAAAATTTCAAATTTAAAATGATTTTCGAAAAAAATAAGTTAATCTAGATTTTTGACAAATAAAATGGCATTTAAATTTTTGAGAAAAACTTATGTTGCAGGTACATTTTTAAACCTTAAAATATAGGAAATATTTTTAAACAGACTTTTTGGAAGAAATTAGCAAGTTCTAGCGACCCAGTCGTGCATTTTATTTATTTCAAAATTGGTTTTCTGTTGAATACAAAAGATCTTAAAAAATTAAATGAATCTACTTTTAAAGTCAATTTGCTTTGGATGCTCTAAAACTAATATTTAAACACGAATTTCAATAATATAAATGTCTCAAAACGAGCAAAAGTGACACTTTTGTTAAACTAATGGGCAATGGCTAATTAAAAAATATAATAAACGGGTCATATCTAGTGATATACAAGCTTTGAATCTCTTGAGATTTGAAGTGAAAAGAGATTCTGAAACGTTTGATTTGTGATTGCCACACAAACGTTCCTTCGCAACTTATTTGTTTATCTTAATTTGTTTTAATTTAATTTTTTAGAGAAATTATGTACTTATGTAAGTGCCCCTATATCCTTAAATTCAAGAACCAAACATTTTTCTCTCTAAAATTTTTAAGTTTTGTTGACTACTTTAAGGTCAAAATACGAGTAAGCAGACTCCCGAAAATTGAGTTCGAAAAACTTCGTCAAAAAAAGCCCGACATTTCTTCATATCAGATCCTCTCTCATTTTCTGGATTTTTGATTTTTTAGCGTTCTTAGCATAAATAGAAATGGATACAAGAAAAGTATATTTTATTTTTGGAAAAAAAGCTACGTTTTAAAACAATTTCTTACATTTCTGCGTGAAATGCAGCAAAAACCCTCTAAACTCTTGGGTTTTAGCTCTTAAATATGGCATATGTATTTAGAAAACTTTATGAATCTAGGAATGCTTTCATATGTAGGGAGTCATCCAAATTAAATAGTTAGACCATACTTTGCTGGACAACAGTGTTCTATAATAATTTGATAACTAAAATTGTCATTTTAGCAATTGAAATGGTTAGGTTAATATACTCGTACACAGGGCCGTCGAGAGAAAATCCGGGCCCGGGACGGAAAAATCTCGGGCCCCCCCTTATTTACCATTTTTTTTTCAAAGTTCATGCCTACTGATATGGTACGTTCTAATTTCAATTACGAATAGCATCAGCATGACATTGGTTGGAATCAACGGAAATAATAATTTTTTGTTCGCAAAGTGAACCGAAAAAAAGTGTTAATCATCAAATCAATCTCACGGGTATCGTCCAGTTTAGTTGAAATGGAAGATGGATAGAAAATAATTCTACATGCGAGTAGAACAGACAACGACAGTTAGTAACTGATAATACGGTCGATTAACTATTTAAAAAAAAAATTAGCATGAAGATCTATTACCTACTATGAAAATAAAATAGAGCGAAGTAAAAGTATTTGAAATTTGTCCCTAAAAAAAACTATGTATTTTAAAAGGTTTACATTAAATATTCTTTATTGTTTTTCTTTATATTAAAATATTATCACAATGTTTTCATAAGAGTTAGTTTGCATTCAATGAAATATTTCTTTTTGCAAACGAGCTTTCCTAGCTTTCTGAGCGGCAAAACAACTTATAATTGAATCGAAATTCAATTTCCTTGCCAAAGGTGCTTCGATGCATAGTGTAGCAAGTCCAGAAACACGATCTTGTGATGAGCACGAACGATGAAAATTCTTTGTTCTGGCAAGGACGCTAAATGAACGTTCGGCACTAGCTACGGTTACAGGAATTGTGGAAAACACACGGAGAGCAACACAAATGTTGGGGAAAATCGTCTCCAAGTTCTGGGAATAAATAGCATTGAGCAAACTCAATGGCGGAAGTTCTGCTTCAAAATTGGCTTCATAAATGTGTTTCAGATGAATTATTTCTTCTTTCAACTCTTGAGACACATGCGAGTTATACTTTTGGATGAATCTTGTAGCGGAGTTTTCAATCTCAATTTCGTCCATTGTTGAAAACTGCGATAAAAATGAAAATGTAGCATTCAAATTCTTCATCGTATCGAACCGACGAGAAATTCCAGATAAAATTGAATCAACTATGACATAAAAGGTGTTTCTCTTGAAATTTATTTCTTCGTCTGTTTCAATTTGCTCTCCGCCTCCTCGATTTTCTCCAAAATGTCTCTTTAATTGCCTTTTTCGGTTCGATGGGAACGATTCTGGAACATCCCCCAATCCAGTAGCAACTGCTTTGCATTCAGATAAAATTTGATCCCATCCGTTTCGAATAATGTTCAAATCCGAGATCAAGTTGTCAAGATTTCGAATTTCAACGTCAATAGTCATGTTTCTGGATTGAAGAATGATACTTCTTTCATTTATAGCGCTAAGAACCTTGCACCAAATCGAAGACATCAGGACGCATTCAAATTTATGCATATATTTTAAAACGCCATTTACATCTCTTCGAGCTTCAGCAGTTAAATTAATATCACTTAAGGCTTCTAATGATGTTCTAAGGTTTTTTAGATGATTTGCAAATGGTTTCACTGCCTCAATTCTAGCTGACCATCTTGTATCGGAAAGTTTGTGAAGGGATCCGGGCACATGTTCCTTAAGAATTTCCCAACGTTGGGCACTGCTGTTAAACAAGTTGAAACACTTTTGAACAACACCAAAAAATGTGATTGCGGCAGTACAACATTCCGCTGAATCGACTCCACACAAGTTAAGGCTGTGAGCTGCACATGGTGAATACACGGCATTCGGATTTTTCTTTAAAATATGACTTTGTGCACCATTATACTGTCCTTTCATATTGCTTCCATTGTCATAGCCTTGTGCACAACAGTCTTCTAAAGGGATTTCATTCTTTGCCAATGTTTCGCAGATCAAATCAGCTATTGCGGTGCCATTTTTTTTGTTGCAATCGACAAATTCCAAAAACCGTTCTTGGATGGAGAACACATTTTCTTCCAAGCGCAGATATCGCAAAATAAATGTGTTTTGTTCCACATGACTTGAATCGGGTGTTGCATCGACAATTATAGCGAAGTATTTGGCGTTTTCTCTCTCCTTCAAAATAGCTGAATTCACATGTTGGGCACAAATTTTAATGAACTCATTTTGAATCTCAACGGAAAGGTAGTGGACTTGCAAACGTTTGTGTTCTTGTTGTGAAATTCTTACTTTTTCCAAGTGCTCCTGAAGTAAGGGGTCATAATGACTAATTAATTCCAAAATGCCCAAAAAATTTCCATTATTTGGCTCTCCAATAAGATTACTATCGCCTCGTAGTGCTAGTCCCCTTTCGCCAAGGAAGAGAATGGTGTCCAATATTCTATATAGAATTCCTTGCCATTTTTTGGTTTCCCTAGTGATTTCGTCATTGAGAAGAGAATCAATCGAAAAGTTTTTCTTTATTCGCAGTTGTAATGAGCGCCATCGAACGTAACACTGGACATGATCGGTATTGTTTTCATGGGCAGGCAATTTGTCGTAAAGCTTTTTCCACACTTGAAGGCAAGAATATCCTTCTGGACGACACAGATTTGAACGATGTGTATTGATTTTATTTGTTGTAAACAAACGACAAGGTAGGCAATAGAATGCATTTTTAAGGTTACTCCACACTAACCAATCGCGCTTTATCAATTCGCCGTTGGGTAAGATTTTCGAAAGCAGCGAGGTCGGAAATTGCTCGTTGTTTCGATCACGTGGAAAAGAAGCAGGTAACTTCTCATGGCCTCGACGAACTACGGCATCTGCTAAGTCAGGCTGCACGAACTCGGTATGTATTGTTCCAACATCGTTATCTTTAAGAAGGTCAGTTCTAACCATTCCCTTAGTGGAGTGTAATGTGCAATCTTTTTCTTTTTCCAATCCAGAAATTGGATTCGAATCGGAAATAACTGCACTTTCGGTCACTCGATTAAGTCCTGATGAGCAACTTGGCAGACTATCATTTACATCGCTTGAGTTCAATTCCAGTATTTCATTTGATTTTATTTCTTCTTCTGGCGTTTTTGAAACGAAATCCAACAGAGTTCTTTGGGTTTTCATGCTTTCTCTTTCAAGTCTCTCGCGCTTTAAGCGTTCTTTGCGCTTTTGAGCTCCCGACTGGTGTGTGTACATGATCTGTAATTGAAACGTTCAGTTAAAAAAGTAATGAAAATATCTATTTTTAAATGTTTTTAACTAATGGAAATGTACATACCTGTATTATATTTTAATTCACCAACACTAGTCTAATATTTTTTTTCAGTTTGGTAGGTATTTTACGCAGTAGTCACTAATTATGGTTCCAAAGTGTAAACTCACAAAAAACTTGTTTTTCTTTATATTTAAAAATTTGTAGCCGAAATAATTACACTTTTCTTCAATGTATGGTCTTTTGGATTTCCAAAAACGTTATGATGGAAAACTGTAAGCCAGCGATATTTATATAGATATTTGCAAATATCGGTATCCCCGCTAAAACCCTATCTGTGTCCCAATGTTTCTGAGAAACGCGATATATATATGTACATATCTCAATGACCATAGTTAGGAAGGCGGAAGAATTCTTTAAAAAACATTTAAAACAGTGCAGAAAATCTAAAACATAGAACAAAATTACGGGGAACCGAACGGGAAATTCCGGTGGACTACCTACATTATAAAAATCAAATGTTGGTAATTTTTTAATTTGACAATCTTTAAATTGTTTACTTAAACCTTTTTTTATGATACATACTCCCAATTAACAAACAATTTGACCATATGCATTTAAAGTCCAGTATCTAATAAGCTGCATCGTCGTACAAAAATTGTATACGAGTAGGTACATAATGCATCTAGCTCTATTCAGGTACACACAGACACAGTATCTTAGAACTAACCCAATCATCCCTAAATTTTAATTACCTGCTGTTATAAAATACGAAAACGTATTTACCAAGAGTCATTCATTCATTTACCCTTTGGTATTCATTCATAAAAAATCTTTCCTTAAATGCACAAAAAAGCATTATCCAAACTACCTGCATATGGCTGGTTTAATATACACACTTTGAAGTGATTTGATATCCATCAAATCTTCAGTAAACAACTTATTCAAAGTATTAATTAATAAATATTAGGGAAACCACAATTGAAAAACGTTTGCGTGGGATTTTCCGGTCCCCCGAAACCGAATCAAAAATTTCGTTTACAGCAGAAACAGAAATAGAAGAAAAGAAACTTTATAAAAACAGAAACCGAAATAAATATTTGTGTTTTGTTTTAATTTGCCGGGCCCCTTAAATTGACTTTAAACATTTTTAAAATAAAATAAATTTGATAAAATAAATAAGAAAAGCCAAACAATTTATTATAACTTTCTTTGAATAGTTCAGAGTTGCCCAATTTTCCATTAAATATTAAACAAAATGTACGCCAATAATAATCAGGGGCCCAGATCGGCAAGCTTGTGACTGATAGATTGGTAGAAAACATACAAACTGGGGCCCGATTGCGAAAGCATGAATGGTTTTTAAATTTTCGGGCCCCTAAAAATAAGTGGGAATAGGTATGTTGATGATGAGAGTATATTGAAAAAAAAACACTCTTCTCATTGCTTTCAATTTTACGGGCCCCTAAAAAATCCCGGGCCCGGGGGGTTCCCCCCCCCTTTCCCCCCCTCTCGACGGGCCTGCTCGTACACATTATGTTATTTAAATTTTGTTAGCCTCCTTTACAAAACATTAAAGAACATTTTTAAGCGGTGAGTAAAAACGCATCTAAGTGTGTGACCCCCCCCCCCCCTGATGAAAAGTCTGGATCCGCACTTGGGCGTGAGGTATTTGGGGTTAACCAAAATGTTCACCTTTTTTAACTTCCCATAGGAAGTTAATGTAATGGGTCCGATTTGTCAAATTGAAAATTTCGACATTTCTCGACGTTTCAAGGTCCCTAGAGTCGAAATAAAAGATTTTTAGAAAGATGTCTGTGCGTGCGTGTGTACGTACGTCCGTACGTCCGTACATCCGTACGTCCGTATGTCCGTACGTCCGTACGTCCGTACGTTCGCGACGTTTTTTTCGTCGTCCATAGCTCAAGAACCAGAAGAGGTATCGACTTCAAATAAATTTTGTTATACAGATAATAAGGCAGAAAGATGCAGAAAGGGCTCTCAAGAAAATTGCGTGGGTGGTTTTTTTACCATAGCAGTTTAAAAAAAAGGTGAAAATTTTGGTTAACCCTTAATATCTCATGAACCAATGACGCTAGAGACTTGAATTAAATTTTACATTATATATTGTAACGTAATACAAAACAATTATATTTTTGGAAAAAAATTCAATTAACGGTTTTTTTATAAATCAAAAAAAACTGAAAAAAAAAATTTGTCACTTCGAAAATTTTACGACTAAAATATGATTTCATTTCCAAAACAATTTTGTGCAATGAAAAATAATGTTTTTGACATCTGATAAAATTTTGAGAAAAATCGAATTGACAGTTTTTTTTACAAAAAAAAATAACCTAAACAAAAAAAAAAGTTGGTAAAAATTGAGTTTTGACTCAAATAACTTTTCAAGACTTTGAGATATTGGCTTTAAACTACTTTTATCTTTCAAAAAATGTTGTTTTCAACATTCAGTAAAATTTTGAAAATAATAGAATTGACAGTTTTTTTACAAAAAATTAAAACCGAAAAAAAATTTAACAAAAGTTGGTAAAAATTGATTTTCGACTTAAATATCTTTTCAAAAATTTGAGATTATGGCTTCTAACTAATTTTAACTTATAAGAAATATTGTTTTTAACATTAGGAAAAATATTGAGAAAAATCGAATTGACAGTTTTTTTACAAAAAATAAAAACCTAAACAAAAAAATTAATAAAAGTTGGTAAAAATTTACTTTCGACTCAAATAGCTTTTCAAAAATTAAAAATATTGGCTTCAAACTTATTTTATTTCACAGAAAATATTGTTTTTTATATTCAAAAATTTTTTTATAAAAATCCAACAGTCCGTTTTTTTATAAAAAAATAAAATCTACAAAAAATAGAACGCAAATTTGGTAAGAATTGATACATTTAGACAAACTTTTAAGCAAGACAAATCGATAGACGGGATGGGAAGTTATCAGTGTGGGTCGCATCCCAGCCTCTTTTTTAAATTGATATGGTAAAAAAATCACCCACTCAATTTTTTTGAAAGTCTTGTCTGCATCTTTCTGCATTATTATCTGTATAACAACATTTTTAACTTCCCATAGGAAGTTATTGTAATGGGTCCGATTTGTCAAATTGAAAATTTTGACATTTCTCGACGTTTCAAGGTCCCTAGAGTCGAAATAAAAGATTTTTAGAAAGATGTCTGTGCGTGCGTGTGTACGTACGTCCGTACGTTCGCGACGTTTTTTTCGTCGTCCATAGCTCAAGAACCAGAAGAGATATCGACTTCAAATAAATTTTGTTATACAGATAATAAGGCAGAAAGATGCAGAAAGGGCTCTCAAGAAAATTGCGTGGGTGGGTTTTTTACCATAGCAGTTTAAAAAAAAGGTGAAAATTTTGGTTAACCCTAAATATCTCATGAACCAATGACGCTAGAGACTTGAATTAAATTTTATGTTATATATTGTAATGTGATACAAAACAATTATATTTTTGGAAAAAAATTCAATTAACGGTTTTTTTTATAAATCAAAAAAACTGAAAAAAAAAATTTGTCACTTCGAAAATTTTACGACTAAAATATGATTTCATCTCCAAAACAATTTTGTGCAACGAAGAATAATGTTTTTGACATCTGATAAAATTTTGAGAAAAATCGAATTGACAGTTTTTTTACAAAAAATAATAACCTAAAAAAAAAAGTTGGTAAAAATTGAGTTTTGACTCAAATATCTTTTCAAGACTTTGAGATATTGGCTTTAAACTACTTTTATCTTTCAAAAAAATATTGTTTTCAACATTCAGTAAAATTTTGAAAAAAATAGAATTGACAGTTTTTTTACAAAAAATTAAAAACCGAAAAAAAATTAAAAAAAAATTGGTAAAAATTGATTTTCGACTTAAATATCTTTTCAAAAATTTGAGATTATGGCTTCTAACTAATTTTAACTTATAAGAAATATTGTTTTCAACATTAGGAAAAATTTTGAGAAATCGAATTGACAGTTTTTTACAAAAAATAAAAACCTAAACAAAAAAATTAATAAAAGTTGGTAAAAATTGATTTTCGGCTCAAATAGCTTTTCAAAAATTAAAAATATTGGCTTCAAACTTATTTTATTTCACAGAAAATATTGTTTTTTATATTCAAAAATTTTTTTATAAAAATCCAACAGTCCGTTTTTTTATAAAAAAATAAAATCTACAAAAAATAGAACGCAAATTTGGTAAGAATTGATACATTTAGACAAACTTTTAAGCAAGACAAATCGATAGACGGGATGGGAAGTTATCAGTGTGGGTCGCATCCCAGCCTCTTTTTTTGAAGTCGATATCTCTACTGGTTCTTGAACTATGGACGACGAAAAAAACGTCGCAAACGTACGGACGTACGAACGTACGTACACACGCACGCACAGACAAGAAGTGTCAAAATTTTCAATTCGACAAATCGGACCGATTACAATAACTTTCTATGGGAAGTTAATAACAATGTCCTGCGAGATGTTATGCCTAGCCTAGCGTCTTGATAAAATTAGCCTTGTCAGTAAAAATTATACTATAAAAAAAATATACATCTTTTAACGTAATATTAAAAATAACTGGGATACAAAACACAATGATAACTTTTCATTAGTGCCCTTCAATAAAATAAAAAAAGAAAATTAAGTTTTAGTTATTTTTGTAGGTTTAGTGTTTTTAAAAAGTATTCAATTACATTTTCCTAAAAAATGTAAATACTTTTATTAACAGAAATAAATTACTATATATCAACCAATCAAGATTCCGGCCTAAACATAGTTGTACTACTGCCTTAATTGACGTAACAGAAAATATAAGAAATGTTTTGGATGATGGAAAAATAACTGTACTTACACTTTTGGATTTCTCTAAGGCTTTTGATACCGTCAATCGCCATATACTTTGTAAAAAGCTTAAAGATCAATTTGATTTCTCAACTCCTTCAGTAAAACTGATTCTTTCCTACTTAACCAGTAGATCTCAAGCAGTTTTTGCAAACAACTCTATGTCATGTTTTCTTCCTCTGCAGAGAGGTGTCCCTCAGGGCTCTATTTTGGGCCCTTTGCTGTTCTCCATGTATGTATATCAATGATCTACCATCTTGCCCATTGAGTTCATCTGTACACATGTATGCAGATGATGTTCAATTGTATAATAGTTTTCCACTTGGTATGCTCGAGAACGGTGTGCATAAAGTTAATGAGGATTTGAAAGAAATCGTTATCTGGTCCCGTAAAAATGATCATTGTTTGAACCCTAAGGGCCCTTTCACACCAAACGAATCCGAATCAATCAGAATCACTCCGAATCAAGTTGAATCTGATTCGTCATCTCCACTCTTTCACACCAGCTGAATCAACCTGAATCTATAAAAATCATCATGCGTCATAAATCGCACTATTTTCTTTAACTTTTAAAATTAATAACTCCACGTCCATCTCGTATGGTTGTTGATTCAAGACTGACCGGACGAGGAATCTGACAGGTTGAATCAAGTGCGACCTCGAATCAAACCTGATTGAACCAGATTCTTCCGGTCTGAAGGCGGGAAAAGAATCCCTTCACATTTAAACGGAGCGCTCGAAGCCGAATCTTGGTCAATCAGATTCAACTTGATTCGGAGTGATTCTGATTGATTCGGATTCGTTTGGTTAGAAAGGGCCCTAAGAAATCAAAGTGCTTAGTAATTTCCAGGACTGTAATCGACACTTCATATTTCCCTGATATCTATTTAAATAATACAGTTATTGAATTTGTTGAAACTGCGAAAAACCTTGGTCTCACGTTTAATAAAACGCTCAGTTGGAATAACCATATTAGAATTTCGATAGGGAAAGTTTATGGAAGTCTTCGAATGCTTTATGCATCTCATCATATAACCCCATTAAAAACCCGACTAATATTGGCTAAAACCCTGATAATACCACAAATGCTTTACTGTTGTGAGATTTTTAGCAATTGTGATTATGAACACAAACGGAAACTTAATGTTGCCTACAATAGTACTGCGCGTTATGTTTTTGATGTAAGAAGATATGATCACATCTCTAATTTCTCTAAATCAATTTATGGTATTACCCTAGATAATTTATTTAAACTTAGAACACTAACCTTGTTTCACAATATTCTGCAAAACCCATCAGCCGGAATACCTTTACAATAAAATTAACCATACACGATCTGTAAGATCTTGCAATCTCATACCAATACGCTGCTCATTTTTAGTATCTGAACGCCAGTTTTATGTGTATGCCACTCGATTATGGAATTCCCTCCCTCAATCTTTAAAAATAATAAGCAGCTCGACCCTGTTTTGTGGGATGCTCAATTCAATTTTTCATAATTATCTTGTGGATGTTGACGGTGATGATGACAATCAAATATATTTTTTCTTTTGTTTTGAATAAAATTTTCTTTTTAAGGAAAAACTCATTTTTGTTTATATAAATAAATTTCGTTTATATAATTTTTTTTTTTTAATTTTTAAATTTCAATTTATATTTAACATTAAGAGAGCGAATGAATTAGCTTTTTCAATTTTCTATTGTATCTTAAAACCACATTAGAAAAGCACAATGAATGTACAAATAGTATTATACTATACTGATGTTTTACTCTAATTTATAAGGTATTGTATCTTACTGAGTAAATTTATGCAAATAAAAATAAATGAAAATGAAATGAAAATATAGGGTGTCCCAAAATTTATTTATTTAATTCGTTAAACAAACTAACGTTAGAACTTAAGACTAATATTACATTTATTCTTAGATTTATAGATTTACAATGCAAAAACAAAAACAAACAAAAAAAAAGAAAAAAAAATGCTAAACTGAAGTATTGAAAAAATTTACTTTAAATGTTTTACTTTTAAAATTATCGCTTACGGAATATACCAAAAAGTAATACTTGTTGTAAACTGAAATCAATTGGTTGAGGGGACTGTTTTTACCATAGTTTGATCTGCTTGATATAGGACGTAAAGGACGCAAGAAATCTTGCGTTAATTTTGGGACACCTAAAATTAACGCAAGAAATCTTGCGTTAGTTTTGGGACACCCTATACAATCCATGTGTATTTGTATGTATTTTTTTGTTCTCAAGATTTTACTCGAAACCCAATTTTTACCAATTTCAGTACCTGCCTAGCATTTTTCTAACGTATTTCTTATAAAAATCCAGATTTGATTTTTATAAGAATATGATCTTATGTTAACAGCAATGATTTTTATAGAAAAAATCATTTTGAAGTCAATACCTTCGTTTATTTTCACGATTTTTATTTGTTATAAGAAAAAAATGTCAATTGGATTTTCAACAAAATCTATAAGATGGTAAATCTCATATCTCTTTAGCTGTTGCCAAGATATTCGAGTTGAGTAGAAATTCTGAAGTAGTATTTTTGTTAGGTTTTTATTTTTTGTAAGAAAAGGGCCTGAACAATGTTTCTAAAAATTTACCATAGGTCAAAAACGTTATTGTTTGATACTTACAATTATTTTGGAGGTAATATAATTTTGTTCGCAAAATATTCGAGGTGATAAAATATTAAAACTATATAAAAATAAAATATATGATATATAGGGTGTCCCAAAATTAACGCAAGAAATCTTGCGTTAATTTCAAACAAGTTGATATACATATTTATTTAGAAACGAAATCTCATCAAATGGTAACCTTTTTGGATTGATTAAGTGTTTAAAAAAATACTTGTCTTTATAAAGGGTGTCCCAAAATTAACGCAAGAAATCTTGCGTTAATTTTGGGACACCCTATACATACAATGTTTTTAAGAGACCTTATTGTATCTTTTGATGTTATTATTTTTAAATACAAATTAAATGAAGATGGTATATCTGTCGAACAGACGCTCGCACATAAAGGCATCTCTCTAAAAAAAACTTTGATTTATAGTCTAGGGAAAGTCGAAAAGTCGAAAAGTGTCAAAGTTTTCAATTCCACAAATCGGTCCACAGAAAAAATCTAACGGGGTCAAATGTCTTGACGACCAATTGACGTCATAAAATCGAGAAATTAAATGACCAAACAAATTCAAACACAATAAAGGTATGTATATTGGAAGGCTTTTTTAATCACTTTCCAAAACGGGGGTGTTTGCCAAGTTCAATTGCTGCGAGAGTCGGGAGATTTATAAATAAGGATCATCAGCAACACTTGCACTTGGGGGACCAACTTTATCCATAATGCCGAGAACAATCATCGCGTAATGCATAAAAAGTGTTTACATTAAAATAACAATATTTTTTGTAAGTTTGAAAAATTTCAACTCAATGTTTGTACTAAAACAATTCAAATAACACTTTGCTTGACAGGCGTCAAATAAAAGAGGTACCTACTAACTTGAAACCACGAAAAGAATATTCGTTTACATGTGAACTAGTATAGCAATAGTAATTAAGTTTCTATAAATTGGCGTGTCACTTCTCTTCGCGTTTGTTTTAATTTCTAGAAGCCATTGTCACTAATTTTTTTTTTGACAGGTTTGTTTTCCTGGTGATTTCACTTAATGTGCAAACAAATAAGTCAAAATTTATTTAAATTCTGTAAAAAACTTGCACTCGAACATATACGAATTTTTTTCCTAAATTTTGATGACGTTGCTATAACGGTTTCAGGAGAGCATCTTGACACCCTAAAAGAATTCTTACAAAAGTGCCTAAGACAAACTAACACACAACCTCTATACAAAAGTGAATTAGTCCCATTTTTGAGGAAATACAAAATTTCATATGTTCTTAAACGAGGCTAAATCTTAAGGTGTTATTTTAGACAAAAATCTAAATTAAAAACGTAATTTACAAGAAAGAGTTAGAAAAGCTACTGTAGCTCTCTTTGCTTGCAAAATGATTTTGGTAATTAATAGGGCTATATTAGGCATTGTCAGTATTAGGGATGTTGCGAATATTCGCATCCGCAATTGCGGATTATTCGCAATAATTCCAACATCTGCATCCGCATCCGCATAAACTGATCCGGAATTTGTTGCGGATGCGGATGTTTTTAAACGCTTTTTTCAAATTTGTAGTTGCAATCGAAAAATAGCAACAGCACGGCATACTTTGTCATGATCAACAACAACGACCCTTTCACCCTTAGTAAAACTGTTAAATTCAAAAATCTCGGTCCCAAGTAGGCGTTGACAAAAGCAACAACAAGTGATATGCAATGGTCACAGATTGGAGGATATAAAAGCTCTTGCTAGCTAAGTGGCCAGAGGACACAGTTTATTTGTATATATTTAGTGAAAAAGTGATACCGATACAGAACATAAATGCCGCCACCAACAAAAAGCAGCATCTGGATTTATTTATTATTTTAATTTAAAAAAAAAAGAAAGAGGATGCAGGTATGATAGGTATTTATTTCTAAACATTAAATTCTGAAATAGCTTGTTAATATACGATCCAATAAGAAACAGATTGCAGTCTGAGAAGGTTGCAATCTTGCTTTTTATTAAATATAACTCACCCATTTTTAAATTTAATTATTAAACGCAAAGATAATCAATAAAATTTTCCTTTATTTACGGACTTAAAATTATTGTTTTTATTTAATAAATTATAAAATCCGCATCCGCATTCGCATCCGCGGATGTGATTCTCAAAAAATACGCATCCGCATTCGCATCCGCGGATGTCAAAATTTTTACATCCGCAACAAGCCTGGTCAGTATGGTGGATTAAAAAAACTATAAGCCGCGACAAACTAAATAAAGTCCAACGTTCAGCTTGGCTATTTATAAGCGGATCTCTTCGCACGACCCCATTTGCGGCACTGGATACCCTACTCTTCTAACACCACTTATATACTTAGCAAACAAATAGTTGCCTCAAAGCTTCATAGCAGTGGGTTAACAACAACATTGTTTATTCCATAATTCTTAAGTATTTAGAATTCATTTTAAAGTACACAGACTGCAATTCGACAGAAACTATACCTTCCAGATCTTTATGGGAGGAAAGGGCATTCCTAGAAGACAAGTCAATCCTTTTTACATAGATAGATCAAAAACAAATGAAGGGGTTGGTGGAATTGTGTACTCTGAGCGATTGAAATTAAGTCTTTCATTCCGCCTTCCCAATCATTGTAGCGTGTTTCAGGTGGAGCTTTTGACGATAAAAGAAGTCTTGTCCTGGCTTAAGGAAAACGTGATATCAACATTTGATATACGCAATTTCTCAGATAGTCATATACATAGGTATGTAAGGCAGATGAACTAGCCAGAAATGGTACAGTGCAATAGGTGTCATAACCGGGCACTGTCGTATAAGAAAGCACACCACGCGTCTAGGCGTGTTCTCAAATGGATTTTGCAGAAGCTGTATAGATGAGGAAGAAGAGGAAACTGTTCTGTAAATGCCCTCATCTAGCTCAAAAACGCAAGACTTACCTAGGAGCTAGGAGAATTCTTCTGTAAAGATATAAACGATTTCGATCATGTTACCATAATCAGTCTTTCACGTTCCGTAAGGGACTCAAACTGGTTTCATTGAGCTTAGAAGAAAGCCTCAAGATGCAAGTGGTATCACAACTGGCCTAAGTTTGTCCTACTCTATCACGGACAGCCACTTTAACCTAACGTTGTTCGCGAACTTTTTAGGCGCACAATTAATTTATTAGAAACACTACTCATTCAAATAACTCAGATTTATAAGTTAAGCTTAAATATTTTCTTTCAAATTTGAGTGAACATACATAGATTGAATAAAAAAAAAAACGAAGCTTAATGCTAGTAGCCAAAAAATATCAATTTTGCAATTTTAAAATGTTCTTGTTATTGTCTTTATTCTCTTGTCGAACTCCTGCACTTGAAAACTTGTAGCACTATAGCAACCTACGTTTTTTTAAGCTAGTGTGCTTTCCCTACATACGACATATGTAAAAAAAAAAGAATTCAGAAGCATTTGAAGTAGCGAAGTGATTTTCAATTTCAAACCCAATTTGAATTAATACCGCAATACATTGTTATTTTCGCTACATATTCAAAAGATTGGACAAATATAGTATTAAAACGGACGTCTAATTTCCGCAAATCAATCATGATATCGGAGAGTTTATTCCTCTTTTAGGTTTCGCTTGTAAAAATGATTCCCACATTATAATAATTATAACTTCCGTTTTGTGGCAAAATAATATATGGTATCTTTTTTACTAAGTTTGTTCTTTTGACTGATCTTTATCTCTGATTTAATTATAAACGTGTGCTAAGTCTTCATTTTATTTCGGATACAATGAATACAAATTAATTTGATGAAAAGCTTGCTATTATTCCACCGGAAATAAAGTGATATATTTTACGAGTATTATTCTAAATTGAATAGGATATTGAATATATTACTCTACTTATATCGATATTTATGTGGAAATCATTCATCAATTTTATAAATTTGAAAACTTAATTAGAATTTAGTAGCAGAAAAACGTAAACGCAGAATTTAGATATACAGCGTTATTTGATCTACATATTTGTTCGTTTCTTGAAGAACTATCAGAGCACTGTATATGCTCTACATACAACTGCAGTTGGTTTAAAATGTGTGTTGCAAAATTTCAAATCAAAATCAGCTTAAATTGTCTTTAGTTATATTTTTGGATATCTCGGACTCAAGCTTATCAAATTTATTCATACACAATAAACAAAACCGTAATGATTAATATTAATATGAGTAAAATTGGAAAATCACTTTACAAAACTATTTGCCACCGAAAATTCCAAGCCCATAATATTAATCCTATAATAAATAATAACGATCGACTTCGAAATTAGATACTTCTCCTATTACCTTGACACTCTGACTTGGCTTGTCACTGGCACTGTCAGTAGGCTAAGGCACCCTACTGTTAGTTACTATGGTGCTAGAATGGTAAAAGTGTAATCGTACCCCTCAAATCCCATGCATAATTTGAATTACCAACGGGTAGCTAACGTTTTATGTCACAGCTCGTGTTGTACACATGCAAATCTGGCAAAACACTTTAAATACGATATCGTTAAACTGGAAAAAAGTCAACACAAAACAATATACATAGGTAGTACTTCGTCTGTCCCACACTCTGCTTTACCTGCGCTATACCATTCCCTTTAGCTTTAGCTTTAGCTTCAGCTTCAGTCCATATATTCGTGAGGAGTCAGGAGGGAGTAGAAGGCAAGGGAAACCAACAACAAACCGAAATGCCAAACTAAAAGAAACAACATCCCGCCAGCCATCCCACTTCGACTTCACTTGGATTGGAATCCAGATTCAGGTGCCTTAAAAAGCTGAAACTCCATCGGCAGACAATGAAATAAGTGCGCGTTCCTCGGGTGTCTGATGACATTTGCAGTTTTCCACATAATTCCGGTACATTTTCCTAGAACTTAATTTTCCCAGGGCTCTGAGGCGACATCGACAGCCGAACCCACCGGGATTGTATTTGTATACCTTGGCCTTGGCGGTTCGCATTCGTATATAGAATTCAGATTCGCATTCGGTCTGAGCGGGAATAGAGGTGTTGGAACAGAGGCTGATGTTGATGTGGTGTACTCGTATAATGAAAACACGAGCCTTGCTAGTTTTTGCTAGAACAGCGCGATAGCGTCCGCTGTTTGTCAACTTTTGTGAACTAAAGTATTCGCATTCATTTTATTTTTAACGTTAGGCAACAATCAGTCATTTATGTCGATGTCGATGTTGATGTCGTCGTCGTAGTCTACGTCGACGCTTCGTCGGTGTCATGGTCGTAGCCGTATTAAGTTGCAGTTTATCTTTATTCACTCAAAACTGATGGTGTTTGATCGGTATAGTGTGGAGTGGAGGATAGCGACCAGCAGAGGGTGGATGATTGTGTTTAAAGCCCAGAGCCAGAAAGTGGAAACCAAAAAAGATATAATTCTAGTCTATGGGAATTATGCGTCAAACAGGGTTGTTATATGAATTAAGGATTAAATCATTTTTTTTGTATAAAACAAAAGATCACAGTAGCGAAAAAAGGTTTTTATTTTTTATAAACAAAAGACAATTCGATTTCTCTCAACGTTATTCAAATTTTTCAAAAACGTTATTCTTCGTTGCATAAAATTATTTTGGAGATAAAATCGTTTTTTGTTCGTAAAATATTCGAGGTGACAAATATTTGTTTTCAGTTTTTTTCCAAAACTATATTTGTTTGGTATCACGTTACAATATATAATATGAAGTTTAATTCAAGTCTCTAGCGTTATTGGTTCGTGTATTCGTTCGTATTTTGGGTTAACCGAAATTTTCACTTATTATTATGGTATAACAAAACTTATTGGAAGTCGATATCTCTACGGGTTCTTAAGCTATGGACGATGAAAAAAACTTCCCGAACGGATGTACAAACGTACGTACACACGCACGCACAGACATCGCTCTAAAAATCTATTATTTCGACTCTTGAAAACGTCGAGAAATGTCAAATTTTTCAATTCGACTAATCGGACCGATTAATAACTTCCTATGGGAAGCTAAAAAAACATCAGCAATTTTTTTGTAAAGGTTTGTTTAATCGAAAAAAGTAATATAAAATTTTGAAGCATATACAAAGTTATAAAACCACGTCAGTACACTCGTATCCAAAATAACGCAACATTTATGCATTATCTTATGCTGCACCAAATTCAACTTCACCATCGTAATAGCTTTCAACATCCATATACCATCAAATGTCGGTATACCATCATCAGATTCCAATAAACTCAGCATGAGTTTCGGATGTCCATCAAAATTCCTCTACGGACACTAAGTCATTTTCAGACAAAATTCCTTCGAACATTCATAGGTCGGGCCAAGAAATCCCAAATAAAAAAGAAAGAATTTAATAATCAATTCCGTTTTTGAAATCATAAATTCATAATTCCATCATCACAACATAACAAAGCGATGTACAAATGTCATGCAATAATTTTATGACTGTCGGTCCATGTCTCTCCTGTCATCAAAAAGGCAAAAACAAAAAAAAAGAACATAACTGATGAACAGATTCCAGTGCACCCATCCAAGCGACGAAATTTCAAGGTGAACGTTACGTTGTTGAATCAACTCCAAATGCGTGTCTTCCTCCGACGAGATCTTCGATCAATTAGTGAAGAAATTGTTAATTCATCTTGCAAAATGCTGTGCACGTACTCCTTGTGTGTCCTGGATGGTCTCGTATAACAACCGAATGAAAGAGTTTCTCTCACAAAAAACCACCAACCATTATGGTCATGCGTCCAGAAATCATGCATCAATATATAAGTAACGTAGAAAAACAATACCGCGAACCAGACAGCTAAATAAAGTCATCATCATCACAGGATCAAAGGAAATCGGAGCACCAACAACTCATAATCGATAAAACTCAAAATTGCACTGATTCTCGCTCCTTGGCGTAGCCGATGCGAGGGTACCGGACGACAACTCTATAAAGGTACCTTCGTTTTTCGTTCAAACGACCGACGAATATGTTGACAACAACCAAGACGACGCGTTGCGTTGTATAGCGCATGCAGGCATTTTGCAGTGGCGCCACTTCGCCTGACAGTTGTTTGCCCTTAAGCTATAGCTCATAATCCAAGCCCCGATTGGAGTAATTTTACACACTGTCTGTCTATCCGTCCGTCAAGTATCCGATTTGCCTATGCATGTTGCATATCAAATGCGCCATAGCTCTGCCATTAGGAAAGGAATTCCACCAGGCAGCGTAGCGCAGCGCTGCGTACACAATATTGGCAATTGATATGCACGCTAAGCCACCCTCTCCAACACCATAATAACATGGTGTTTGCGGTCGGGTTGAATATGCCTATGGCTGTGCCTATAGTTCACTATTTCCCTCTCGATTTGACGCTTATACGTTTACGCATGCACCCTATAGTACACGCTAAATTCAATGATCAAAGTAGGTAAAGTCTGTACATTATACAACAATCCGTCCAAAAAAAATTTACAGAGGAAAAACATTAATCTCGGCAAATCCGGAAGATCATAAATCACTCCAATAAGGAGTTTAAGGTGTATACTGAATATACGAGCGAGTGTAAGAGTGGAGAGATCTTTTGGATGCCTAGTTTAAAAGAAACATTATTTTGACAGCAAGTGTCAGTTGGATGTGCGAAATTGAAAGATTATTACCAAACGAATTACCCCTGACAGAGAATAACTGAATTATTGGGGTTTCATGCGGAGTTTTGCCTTTCGAACAAGAAGGAAAGCGTCTTTTTACAACGGACCCAGGCCCGTTAACTTGAATGCGCAAGCAAATCATTTGGATTTTGGACACTTCAATTCTTCAGTTTTTTTTTTTGTGAATTATTTGGAAGAAATCACTACCGATTTTTAACTAATTATGGGCAAAAGAATAGCTAAGTTATTTCAAAATCATTTAAGCCTCTATTTACAAATCAAAAATGCCATGACTATAAAAAATATTAGCCTAGAAATTGCACATACGAGATCATCTTTTCTAATCGACCAAAGTTACCAATGACATCCAGCTCTCAAAATATTGTCATTTCATCAAGTAACGCTTCCCTGTTTCCGAACTTTTTGGAAGTTCATATGCAAATAATTTAAACCTGTCGAAACAGCAGCAACAAATAGACAAGAATCGAATTTCGAAAAAAAAAAAATAATTTGACTCAATTTCTATTGAGGCCTATATAGTAATGATCAGACCCTTATACTTTAAAAATGAGGAAGGACAAGGGAGAAACCGCTTACTTCATAGACTGTGCCACTGTGTATCAAAAAATATGCCACGAACTGTACCAAACCCAGCGACGCAAAGTTCACCTAAATAAACCATGAGCTTCTATCTAATGGTCGATCATGCTTGAAAATTGTCATCATGCGATTACATTCTATGTTCTTACGTCAAATTCTCAGACGAGCACATGCTACGCTTCAAAAACGAGTCATACAAAATTCTCCTAACAAAACTTTTGTACTCGATAGTTCGTAGGACTGTCATGCCAGAGGTCTTGAGTTCAATCCCTGGCTGTACCTGTGTACTGCCTCTTGGGAGGAATTGACAGATCCTCCATTAATAATTTTTGTCATAAAAAGTGCCTTCTCAAATAAACCGTTTGGATTCGGATTAAAACTGTAGGTCCTCTCCATCCCTGACAACATTACTCGCACAAAGGAATGGTTGAGAGTTGTAAGTCAATAGGCCCTGGTCCTCAACGGACCTTATCATATAACGCATATAAAACATGTCAGTTTTCTTTTAAGAAACTTATCCAAACAAATTCTTTAATCTGTATTTAAGAGTTGTGTTTTGACGCTTAATCAATTAATTAGGAATTTGAGGAATTATTCGATCTTAACGAAAATGACCTCGATTTACTCTCTTTTAAGCTTTTATGTACCTTAAAATGCTAGCTATATAAAATATCATTCTTTTTTAGGTCTAAAAAATGTATCAAGCTTATTAAAACCATATTTCATCAGCAAGTTACTTTATTGAAATCGATTATTATTCTGTGAAAGTAAACTTGAGCAAAGTTTCTCCCACAGGATTTCTATCTTCTAGACTATTTTCGAAGTGAGCATGGAATTGATAGAATAAACACTATCTGATGTCCTTAAATCACTAATCTTGTCTACGGCCCTGAGAAAAGTAAGGAAAAAAACCTCTTCCTTCACTTCACTCAAATATGACAGAAATAATTACCTCGTTGAGGAAGATATTACTTCATCATCGAAGCCATTGAGAAGCGCCACAGCAACAGCACAGCACAGTGGATGATGGAGGCCAAACGGTGGAAATGTGTGTTGTTTTAACAACTGACACTAAGCCAACCATCGCATCGCGCATCCATTTCTTTTCGTCGCATCACCTCGCACGCTCGTCCATTTCGATTTCAGAAGATTCGCATGCATCTCATACTTTGATCTCATTGCTACTTAAGTGCAATTAAAATCAAATAAAATTAAAATTAACAAACGCGGTTGCTAGCTAAAGAATAATACCACCACCACCTCCAACAACAACAACATTGCATTGCAGTCGCGCTATAACAGAGTATATAACGCTGTCAAAGTGTTTCTATTTTTAGTTATAGTCCATAATGATTTTGGCGCGTTGCTGTTTTGTTGGATTCCGCGATCCGCGCTCCCAGAATCACCTTGGAGTCGTGTTTTTAATATTCAAGTCGTCGACAGTATACGATCTGCGGATCATCGGCATATATGTATATTGTGGCAATAATAATAACAACAACAACAACAACAAGAAAAAACACCAACTTGTGAGCTGTGAGCTGTTAGCTGTGAGCAGGCAAGCACCCGCAGAATGCTGAATGATTTATTGGAAATGCTGAGGACGGTTGTCATTATCTGGGAAGATGATCAAAAACAAGACGCAGCGGTGGCAGCGCGTTACATTCAAGTGAATCTGAACTCAACACCTTGGTGCAATATTTACTTTTGGGCGAGTATAGCGAGTAGCTAGAAGTGTGTGAACGATTTGTATATAAATTGTGAGTTGCCAGGTTTGTTGTCCTTATGTTAGTCGGAGTTGCAATTGCAGCCAATATCATCAACATCGAGACAACGCAGACGACTTCAACTCCAACACCGCGTCAACAACGTCAAGGGCGTTTTCCTATACACGCTAAAATCTACATCAGGATAGATATATAAGTATAAATTGCGGATTATATACTCCCATATGTAGTTGATTGAAAACGCTTTGTAATTAATCGAGCTTTAATCGCTGATGTTTAATTTGTATTCCTAAGAGCGGATGTATTGTCTCCTCTGTTGTGTATGAAAACCACGACTGGCATCCGAAACTATCTATATGATGAGCTCCGCACCGCCGCCGCCGCCGCCGGCCGCCGCCGCCGACCGCTGACACTGTCTGTAGCATTAAACTTTATGGAATTTATGCAATTGATCATTGTGGGCGGCCAGTGCTAATAAAAAATGCACGACTTCGACTACGGAACATGTTTTGAAAATAAGCATTTTTAGCCATTTAACGCACTTATTGCTTTCAGAATGTAGCTCTACGTGGTGTTCAAAAATATACCTTCTTTGTAGGTGGTTATATACAAAATAGAGAATTAAGATAACTTATCAGATTCATATTTGTAGATAACCTTACTTATATCGATTTTACTCGGAATAGCTTGTGTTCAAGTGATGTGACTAGACGGAGCCATTGAACTCAATATTATATAACCTGGACGACATTCTTTAAACAAGGGTTAGGCTTCCTTCGATTCTCGTATTTAAAATCTTACCTCACACGATGTACATATTTGTCCATAGATAAGCGTGAAATGTAGTACCCGTGTCACGATGGTTAGTGCGTTGGACTGTCATGCCAGAGGTCTTGGGTTCGATCCCTGGCTATGCCATCTAACGTTTTTTTTCACGGGTACTGCCTCTTGCGAGGAATTGACAAATTCTCCAAGAGTAATTCTTGTTATGCCATTCGGATTCGGCTTAAAAAAACTGTAGGTCCCCTCCATCCCTGACAACATTACTCGCACACAGGAATGGTTGAGAGTTGTAAGTCGCTAGACCCTCAAAGGACTGTTGCGCCACCCAATTTATTTCTTTTTTAAGGGTGAAATATTCTGCATGCAGTAAGGATTCCACTATGCTTTACCACTTAGCTTCTAACCAACAATGTTCATTTAGAATTTAAAATTGTAACTTTCGAACCTGAGAGGATTTAGCCACACGGTTAAAAATTTTGGGGTACTTTTTAATATTTTTAGGGTTACATATATGACAACACCAAAATTTTATTAAAACTTAATACAAAGCAAATATTACAATTATGAAATTAATACAAAATATATTAGAATTAGAATGATGCATCATTTGTCGAAAACAACTTTGGACTTCAACGCCTATCAGTTCTACTTTGAGCTTAGAGTTCATCTTTGGCTATATCAAAGACTATTTTGGCTGAATGAGCCTATAGCCTTTCAGAAAGTGAGTCGGTTTTGACAGCTCATAGGATTTGCAGTTGAGGGTAAAAGTATTAGAACAATCCAATCTATATTTTCTTAAAGAAATAAGCATTTTCAAAAAATGCTAATACAATTGGTAAAAATTGGGTTTCGACTAAAAATCTCGTTAACAAAAATAGACTTTTAAAATCTAACTTAATTTATCATATAATAAATATTGTTGTTAACTTTAAGTTAATTTTTCTAAAAAATTCAAGTTACAACTTTTTTTTACAAAACACGTAAATTTACAAAAACAACAAAAATACACAACTGTCAAGTTAGCACTACATTTATCGAAATTTAAAAAACTGAGTATGCAGTTAATTGTAGCTTTTTTGTTGTAAATTAGTTGTGGAAACATAAAGTTTGTAGTTCGACGATTTTTAAAAAAAGTGGTAGTAGTGTTAGGTTGATATCAAGTTAGCACTACACTATTTGATTTTGTTAAAACTAAGTACGCAATTAGTTGACAATTATTTGTTGTAAATTAGTTGTGGAAAGAAAAAAATTCCAAACATTTTTTTTTACTTTATTTTTTTTTTTAAAGGGGTATGTAGTGCTAACTTGACACCGTGATTCCAGGCATAAAACAAGCATATTCGAAAATGTAACGATGCAATTAATTGAAGCTTCTTGTTTAAAATTAGTTGTGGAAAGAAAAAAATTCCAAAAATTTGTTTTACTTTCATTTTTTTTTAAAAAGGGGTATGTGAAGTTAAGTGCGTGAACTTAGCCCCCTTTTTTGATTTTTCTATTTTGGAAAGTTGTTCCAGGTTGTTCTCGGTTTGTTCCGCATTGTTCCAAAGTTTTTTTTAAAAAATACCCGAAAATGAGGGTTTACATCCGAAAAACTGTTTTTGGCTTGGCCCCCCTTTTTCAAAAATCGACTTTTAGAAAATTGTTCCAGGTTGTTCTGAACTTTGTTCTAAATTTTTGGGCCTCTATAATCAAAATTTTGAAAGTTATGGGCAAAATTTTAAAAAATTCTACTATTGTTCCAAAAACTTAAAGTCGTTAAATGAAATTTTAAAAGATATTGCCCCCGAATTTTTTTTTAAAAACTGCAAAATACGTCTCCCCATTTTTTTTTAAAGCCTACATTTTAATAAATCACGAATAAGCAAATGCACAGGAACCAAAACTTGGCTTATGAACTATTATTTACGCTGATGATCAAACTTTCAAAAATAATAATAATAAAACCAAATGTACTGCTAACACATTTTAAAAAGTTACTGGACGCTTCGGGAAATTCTAGTTCAATTCTGTACGCTGCACCAAACATTGATAATGAGATCCTTGATGCAATGTTCACATTAGATGAGGTAAATGACGCGTTGAAAAGGTTAAAAGACAAAAAAGCAGCAGGATCGGATGGAATTCCCGCGGAATTTTACAAATATGGAACTCAGGATCGTATTAGTAATCTTGTAACAATCTTCAATAACATAATGGAAGATGGGTGTATCCCTCGACAATTTACAGAATCCTTGATCTTTCCTATCTACAAAAAAGGTAGTACAACAGATCCGGCAAATTATAGGGGCATATCCTTTTTGAACGCTTCATATAAGATTTTTACAACTGTCCTGCAGCATCGTCTCAATGTATGGATCAGGAACAATAATCTAATTGGGGAGTGTCAAGCTGGTTTCAGATCAGGCTATTCTACAATTGACCACATTTTCGTCTTGAGAAGTATTGCAGAATCATTTATGAATAAAGGCAAAATTATATGCATTATTTGTTGACTTTAAGTCAGCATTTGATACTGTTAATAGAAATGCTTTGATATATAAGTTGTATGGCATGGAATTGTTCTGGAGGTTTGCAAGGATAATCCAAAATCTTTATATCAGCACAAAATCAGCTGTCTGGAATGGCGAAGAGATGTCAGATTGGTTTCACACTTGCACAGGAGTTAGACAAGGATGTACTCTAAGCCCATCGTTGTTTGCCCTCTTTATTGAAGATCTCGTAGAATGCCTACCTTGTGGTATTGAGTACGCCAGAAAAGCTATCAAAGCACTGATGTTCGCCGACGATATTGTCATTCTCGCATACTCGCCAGAATCTCTCCAATTAATGATAAACCGCTTGTGTGACTACTGCAAAATATGGAACTTGACTGTGAATTTAGAAAAGTCAAAAGTCATGATATTCAGGAAAGGGGGCGGGCGTAACCGTAACAGTGAGAAATGGTGGTATAATGGAGAGACAATCGAAGTTGTCAACGAGTACAGGTACCTAGGGATACTAATGACTAAGAACCTGGACATGGAGAACCACTTTAAGGATAAGCTTGCAAAGGCTAAGACCGCAATCGCTGCCACGTGGAACAGGTGTTTTTCGAACAAAAATATTAGACATAGTGCCAAATTTCGAGTTTTTGAAGCAGTTTCAGAAGCCATCATGTTATATTCGGCTCAGGTGTGGGGCTACAAGCAGTATGAAACGGTGGAAAAATTGCTGAGATATTATATTAAAAGAATCTTTCATATTCCGTCCAACGCCCCGAATTATCTGGTCATGCTGGAAACTGGACTTCCACCTCTGTTTATACGGACCCTTAAGCTACATATAGATTATATTCTTAAGGCTATCAATATGTCTAATGAAAGACTTCCAAAGATAGTAGCGCTTCATATAATAAGGAGAAATACAGGCTGGATGGAAGAATGGCAGGAACTAAGTCAATGGTGCGGGATGCAACTTAACCTCAATTGCGATAACTTAAGCGAATGGAAACCAAGGCTTTACGAACTAATAGCAAATGTGGATCGTAAGTGTAGAGAAGGATATGTGATGGAAGCAACAGGCTCAGTTCATAGAACCCTATACAGCAGTTTAAACCATAATCTTAATGAAAGGAATTATTTTCGAGATGAATATAGTGTTGACGAAATATCCATGATGGGAAGATTAAGAGGTGAACTTCTTTGCCTCAACTACGTGCCACATAGAGACGATCTACCGATGATTTGTGATCTATGTAACATGCAAGAGAGAGAGGATACCTTACATTTCATAGGCCGGTGTCCGGTCTTAGCTGAAACCAGGAGATATTACCTAGGTGCCAATATCTTATCGGTTATCCAGATAATAGATCTCCTCAATGAGATGAACGTCCCAAAATTATTTATGTACTGCAAAGCTGCGTTAAGATATCGACAAAGAATAATAGATCAAGACTTTTAATCCTTGCGTAAAGGTAGTCATGTTAATTACAAGTTATTCAGTTCTTTTTTTTTTAATTAATTATTCTAATAAAATAAGAGATTTAATACATGTAAATTTTATTTTTGTCAATCGGCTGACGGCAATGCCATGCTCAATGATTTTGTATATATATTATGTAAACTAAATGTTTGTAGATAATAAAGAAAATCTATCTATCTATCTATCTATCAAAAATAATCTCGATGTCTTTTAATTTTATAAACATTTTTTAGCTCATCCTTTTAAGAAATCAAAAATTCCAAATATGTTCCAGTCAAACCATATTTCCCCCAGTTCGTGTCCAAATTTCGTGCAAAACCATAAGCAAATATAGCTAAAGGTGCACAAAAACGAAAAAAATAATATTTTCCCTCCCTTGTGCCCCCCCCCTTGAAAGAATTTAAAATTTTAAGCCAAAGCTGTATTCTTTCAGCAAATACCAAAAGGCCTATAAGATTCCGAATCTATGAAATAAATAATGATTATGCATTGAAAAAAACATCCCCAGCCTCCCCCTCTCAAAAACCCACATTAAAATAATATTTGTATATGCATAATCACTCAGATCCAATTGTTTCAAAGATTCATTCAAATATGTTCCAAAATAAAGATATTATTTTTTTCTTTCCACAGATAATTTTAAACAAAAAAGCTACAATTAATTGTATCGTTACATTTTTGAATATCCTTGTTTTATGCCTGGACTCACGGTGTCAACTTAGCACTACATACCACCTTTTTAAAAAAAAATGAAAGTAAAAAAAATGTTTGGAATTTTTTTCTTTCCACAACTAATGTACAACAAATAATTGTCAATTAATCGCGTACTTAGTTTTAACAAAATCAAAAAGTGTAGTGCTAACTTGATATCAACCTAGCACTACATACCACTATTTTTAAAAATCGTCGAACTACAAATTTTTGGTTTCCACAACTAATTTACAACAATAAAGCTGCAATAAACTGCATACTCAGTTTTTTTAAATTTCGAAAAATTGGTGCTAACTCGACAGTCGTCAAAAAACAGTTATGAAATGGTGTTTGACTCAAGTATGATGAAAACAAAGAGAGGTATTGACTTTAAATTTGTTTTCTCACACAAACTACAGTTGTAAATATTTTGTTAAGGTTTATGACAAAGCGAAGGGCGGGTACGAATGGTAAGTTATTTGATTATTTAAATATTTATTCAAGGTTTTAATGACAGCTTAATCTTATTTTAAAGACGCTTACAAGAAAGACCCATTTATCTTAAAAAACTTTATTAACCCGCAAAATTGCTGAATAAGAACCTTTAAACTCTCCGCTTATGGGAAAATATCAAGTGAGCAAAACTTGAAAACTGCAAAATAAAAAAATAAATAAATAAATTAGGTGGCGCAACAGTCCATGAAGGACCAGGGCCTAGTGACTTACAACTCTCAACCATCCCTGTGTGCGAGTAATGTTGCCAGAGATGGAAGGGACCTACAGTTTAAATGCCGAATTCGAACGGCTAATTTGAGAAAGCACTTTTCATGACAAGAATTACTCTTGGAGGATTTGTCAATTCTTTGCAAGAGGCAGTACCCGTGAAAAAAGTGAGGTGGCACAGGCAGGGATTGAACCCAAGACCCCTTGCATGACATGACAGTCCAACGCACTAACCATCACGCTACGGGTACTACCTGCAAAATATTTTTAGTTAAATATTGTGTTTCCCTTTGGAAAAAAAACTTATTTTGAGTGGAGACAAAAGTTATTGAACAGAACACAACGTTTGCTGAACGTTTTTATTTCTTCTTTAATTTTCACCTTCGCCACATTTGCATTACTAAAATTAAATTTGAATGCCTGCTTATGTCGTAAACGGACTCCAGAAGCAGAGTGTTTTGACTGTCATATTTTGCGGTTTCTTTTAAAGGGGTTTAACTGTATTTCATAAGACAAACCATGACTATTCTCAAATTATAACCACACTCCTCGGACTATACAAAGAACTTGTTTGATTTATATTTTATATCAATCTTACCAGCTATGTAATTTGCATTTTTATCAGATTTAATATTATTATGAATTGAACCACAGCAATACTTTAAGCGACGACGGACGTCTTGATATAAATATCTAGAATTATTAAAGCACCAATCTATTTCCATGTAGATCTGAAGGTGATACGATATACGAGTTAAGAAAATAACCTGATAATCCCAAACTGTAAATAAAAGTTGAATTTATTATTATATTCTCTGCTCCTACGCAAAAAGGCGGTTGCACAATTTCGCCAAGTCAAGACTTTTGACATCTAACATGACTTCGAATAAGTTAGTCTTAAAAGTTAAACCAAACATTTTGATTTGAAAATATCCTGACAACTTGATTTAATTCAACGGCCAATTACTGTCGGTCACGTTCAATTACCGTTGACGTATGTTGGCGTTCAGTTCTCCAGCAACAAAAACGATTAGTTCACAAAAGTTTGTCTCAATCTCCCTTCGATTGGCTTCAAACTGACTATAAAGTCAAACATGAAAGCCTATACACACAAGTAGGTACTCGTACATATGTACATATATCTATAAGATACGAGTAACTATTGAAATGTGGTACAGTGCATTTCATATCACATTTGTGTTTCCTCGCTTTCGATCACGTCTCCTTCAAATGTGTAGCATATGGCGGTCCTCAAAAAAGCAACAAGCAAACAAACTCAAGTCTTGGATCTCTGAAGTACATCGATTGAGGATTGAAAACGATGAATCTAGTGACAGATAGAAATTTATGTTCTCCTTTAATCACCGACAATTCTGATTGATTATGCATTCATAATTTTCTTATTATGCGATTTTTATGATCCACGGACTACGCCGCCGCACCGCCGCCGGCCGCGCTGCTAAGTGGTGGTGACGGTGCGGTGGTGGTCAGGCCGGTGCGGTGTGGCGTGGTGGTGGTGGTAGTGGCAATGGCAACGCAAAAGTAAATATGGAAGAATGTACTGTGCAAAGTCCAACTTTGCATTACAATAAATTATTATTATTGTTATTATTGAATGGTTCACTAGAAATTTACTTTTGGGTTAACTTCTGAATGTTAAGCAGATAGTATTTATACTTCTAAGAAAAAAGAGTGCCTCAGTACTTACATACTTTATAGCAATAAAAGCGTTTGTACAATGGACACTTTATACTAAAATAAAATTGTTTGTCCTTACTTGATGGTTGTTTTCTCTGTAGGTATAGCCTGGCAGGTAGAGTTGTTTATAGATTAAACAATATGCAAACTTAAACGTTCTTTTAATCTCAGAAATTAAAAAATCCGGGATCAATATGGTTTTTGATATTTGAAGTTGTTTGTGATGTAAATATTGTTTAAGAATCGATATGTTCACTCTCTCGTGAACATTGATTTCTCGAATTATTCTCTAAAACCTTTTTTTTTTGCTTCCGTGTTGCAATAGTTTCTAACTTTGTTTACAATTTTTAGAATTCCCACCAATTTAAATATTGTACCTGTTTTTTTGGCTTGTTTCTTTTATAAAAGATACTGCATCTGAATATGTCATAAATACATGGTTTCTGAGAAAAAAAAAATTAATCAAACAAACCTAAACGAACGATTTTATTTGTTGTCAGGAAATCAGTACTGACATAACGAGTGTGCCAAAAAAAAGTTTTATTTTAAAAAAGCAGTTAAAAGAACAAAATTAAACTTTGTCCATGCATTGTTTTGAGTGATGGATTTTTGTAGTGTAAGCATAATTAAAATGGCTTTATAACACCCAATGCTTACTGAAGTGTTCCTTACTTACAAAAAAATAGGTCCAATGGTACCAACACTCCACAATCCGCTCCAAACTCCAAGCACCAGATACGGCAATTGTGTTTTTAACGCAGAGCCGCCCGCCGGCTGCCGACATGAAAACGTTTTCGAATTTAAGCAGCTTTGAAGCTCGAACAGCAAAGCGATAACTAAGAGGATGTGCGGTGCATGCATCTTCAATTGAATTGCGAGCCAATTCGACATTTTAGGGGAATAATCTTTGTACAGAATTCTTCTCAGGCTAGTATTGCTTCATTTCGGTCAAAAATTCTGTTCAAAAACAAACTGTTTTGGCTATATGTACTTTGGAAATAAGTTTTCAATTTTTCAAAAAGTTGTTCAAAATAAAAGCAGCTCATGATACTGAGATTCTGTCCATATTTCGAGCGGGAAACATAAGTCACTAAATGTCACCCCTATTTATAAAGCTTACTTTTAAGAATTTGTGATTTTAGCTTTAGCAAAATGTTAAGAAATTATACCTTCAATGTAAATCAAGTTTAAAATTAGATAAAATGTATAACTCACTTAAATGTTTAATATTTTGCTAAATCACTTCAAATTGAATGCTAATTTATTTAGAACACATTTTTAGATGTTAAGAATTCAGTACTTCTGTATAAAAGAGCTTTCAATATTATTTTTTTTTTAATAGTAAGTCCTTGCGAAACTTTCCTTTTTATAAATTTATGTTTTTTTAAACAATTTTAGAGAATGTTTTTTTCTCAAAATTTAAAAACATAAGTAGAAAAGATGTTATTGATCTTAAAGTTGCTTAATTTGGTCGAATAAAGTATGGTCGGGGTATATTTTAAATCAGTCAATCCGGTTAAACCTCAAGCACCCATGAATGAATACAAAATCCTCCGAATTGAATATTGAAAATAATATTTTAACAATTTTCTATCGACTTATCTTCAGTTTTTAGGTTTTTATTTTAAGCACGTTTTTTGAATGTCCAAGAACTGATTATAACCTACAAAAAGCAATAATTTATTGTATAAGATTTTTAAATTAGTAGTTCTGATTTGGCCCACACTGTATGTCGGATATGTATTTAATCAAAGATATGTTCTTTTTGGTCAAACAAAATTACAAACCTACAAAATTCATAACTCTTTAACAGTGTGCTATAGCGTATGTGAAACATATTTTTTCAATCATACCGAAAAAAAGAGTTTCTGAAAAACTGAAATTTGTAATTTTTTTTTTTCAAAACTGATTCCTTCCTATAATTAACAGAATTGAATTCATCTTAAAACAAAAAATCTTCGTCCCATCGTAGATATATTTCCTTAAAACTGTACATATTTATAAATTTGACAAGTGAAAAAAACGTTTAGCCGAGAACATTACTTTGTCGAAAAGCCACTATAGGACTTTGTCTGGTAAAGACATAATGAACATGCATTTACAACCCAACGACATAATACTAAAAATGATGATAATCGAAACGAAAAATGTCGTCATATTTGTTGTTTAACTCTTTGGAGCTTTTTGTTGTCCTCAATGATTTTTTATTACTCTCTTGTTGTCCCCTCCGCCTCTGATTGCTGGTCTTTACTTAACGATGGCGATAGAGCATAAGCTATGGTGGATGTGGCTATGGCTGGGCGCTGCACTGGCGCTGGTTCTGGTGCTGGTTCTGGTGCTTGTGGAATGGTCAGACAATGCCGCTGTCATAATTCTTTTTGTGTGACGAAAGCTGAAATGTATGTTATTTCTGTAAAGATTCACCCGATATCTCGCCACGATTAATGTTCACTCACCGGCGGAAACAACATCATCAACGTGCGTCAACCAAAGGCTGTACTGTCTCTTGTGTCCATTGTCCATGTCTGTTCGTCCGTCCATCCGTTCCAGGCTTGAGAAGAAGCAAGGATTTACTTTAGGTAGATATGTATGTACATATATTTATACTCATTGAATTGTAGTAGAATATTTTCACCGTGGAGGAGTCCATATTTTTGATCTTCATAAATCAATCTTCAGATGGCTCCCCTTGTGCGTATCAACAACCACATCTATGTGTGGAACCCATGCTAAGGGGTCTTGGAGTTTTTTAAATTCTCCAAGCGAAACACTTGAGATCAGTGTAAGACTTGAAACTTGTTACAGTAATAACATCGGACAAACTACAGAATGTTGTCGGGTATATGGCTTGTAGCTCATGTTGATTATATATAGCAGCGGGGACAAAAAATCACTAACAACTGCAATTCTTTCATCGCTCATGTGTGGCAAGTCATGTCGAGTGGAGCTGACTTTATGATGAGTTTAACATGTTTATAACAATTCCAAGTAGGCACTGTGGCATTAAATCATTCCAATTCAGATTCCGATGATGAGATTCGAATTCGAATTTGAAGCTTGAGAATTGTTTCAAATCATCATTGCATCGATTTGAGGAAATTAATTGGTTTGTGCAATTCGTGCATAGCTTTCTATATATGTACCAACTGACTGAAGACCGATGACGAAGACCATGCCTTCTAAATGGATCAAAAATGAGGTTGTTCAACTACTCACACACTTCTGCATTGCATAATATTTTGAATAATGTCATTAGTTTAAACTGCATAAATATTAAATATTCATTATTGGCATTCAAGAATTTGTAAGCATTTTATCAAATATTTGCATTGACAGATATTGAACAATTTGAGTGATTTAAACTTCGACTTGTATAAAGAAGGTGCAAATCCAGAAATACTGGTAAGAATGTCTTTAGATTACTCTCATAAATCTTTCAAAATGAAGTAGCGTCACCTTTTTGTAGTTTTATCACAAGAATTTTCACTGACAAAATTTTCTTTAATGAATATTTTCAGGTGAAAATTCTACAAAGTTTTCTGACAAATTTTCAATTCCAAAGATGTTAAATTCCCTTATGCCAAACTTTAGTAGTAAAAAAAAACATTACTAGAGAAGTTTGTTTTCACTTTTGGGACAGAAATATTTGTAATTATTCGACACTTCGATCATTTGAGGAAGTCAATTTACATATACCGAAAGGGTTCGAATGGTCATGGTATTAAATAGTAATTTGTCTTCAAACAGTGCTATGTTTTTTTGGACAGGTCATACGACTTTTAAAATATCGGGTGATTTTTTAAGAGCTTGAGAACTTTTTTTTAAAAAAAAAAGAATCTCATCGATTCTTTATTTGAAACGTTAGATTGGTCCATGACATTTACTTTTTGAAGATAATTTCATTTAAATGTTGACCGCGGCTGCGTCTTAGGTGGTCCATTCGGAAAGTCCAATTTTGGGTAACTTTTTCGAGCATTTCGGCCGGAATAGCCCGAATTTCTTCGGAAATGTTGTCTTCCAAAGCTGGAATAGTTGCTGGCTTATTTGTGTAGACTTTAGACTTGACGTAGCCCCACAAAAAATAGTCTAAAGGCTTCAAATCGCATGATCTTGGTGGCCAACTTACCGGTCCATTCCTTGAGATGAATTGTTCTCCGAAGTTTTCCCCCAAAATGTCCATAGAATCGCGAGCTGTGTGGCATGTAGCGCCATCTTGTTGAAACCACATGTCAACCAAGTTCAGTTCTTCCATTTTTGGCAACAAAAAGTTTGTTAGCATTGAACGATAGCGATCGCCATTCACCGTAACGTTGCGTCCAACAGCATCTTTGAACAAATACGGTCCAATGATTCCCCCAGCGTACAAACCACACCAAACAGTGCATTTGGATGCATGGGCAGTTCTTGAACGGCTTCTGGTTGCTCTTCACTCCAAATGCGGCAATTTTGCTTATTTACGTAGCCATTCAACCAGAAATGAGCCTCATCGCTGAACAAAATTTGTCGAACCGAACACTGATTTTGGTAATAAAATTCAATGATTTTCAAGCGTTGCTCGTTAGTAAGTCTATTCATGATGAAATGTCAAAGCATACTGAGCATCTTTCTCTTTGACACCATGTCTGAAATCCCGCGTGATCTGTCAAATACTAATGCATGAAAATCCTAACCTCAAAAAAATCACCCATTATATGTATGTTAGACGGTTTCTTGCATTATTTTAATGTGACTCATTTTGAAGTTTCCCTTAAAGCCTTTTTTGTAAATGAAAGGGAGATGACAGTGATTTTTAAAGGTGACTTCTGTCATTTTGCAAATTTTGCATGTTTATTCTTTGTTTGATGTTATTCAAACTTTAGAAAAATAATGGAAGTATCGGAAATTCTTGGATTATTCATTTAATTGCCGCAAATATTTGGACTAAATTTAAAAATTGATTGATAGAGAATTAAACAAAATAAAAACATATTAAATGAAAACATAACGTTCATTGGTTTGCTTTGCTTTTCCTGTGTAACGTTATCTGTGAATTAAAGGTTAAGAAAAACTACTGGGGCTTCCTAGATAATTTCACGAATGCGTTCTTCAGGTCTTGAATCAATTATCTTTCACGTGGCCTATAAGAAAAAAGTCTTACGAAACTAAATCACAAGGTCTCGATTGCTGGTTGTGATTTTTCTTCAATAAATAACAAGATCAGGCAACTTTTCTTTTAAACTTGCGATTGGTTCGTTGTTTTTGTGTAACGTGAAGCATCTTGTTGAATTTAAACATCGTCGTCCACCGTCAATAACTTTTAATTCCGGCCATACAAATTCAGAAATCTTGGCCCAATATCTCAACCATTTACCGTAACACTAAATGATTTTCAAATTAGTATTAGATCCATTCACACTTGTCAACCCAATAACCTCACCAAAAAGTTATACATTGAGGATGATAAGGCTTTTAAACAATTATTCTTAAAATTCAGCTTATTAACGTAGTCTTCGTGTCCTAGATAAAAATTCGCCTCATCGATGAAGTTGCATTCTAATGCTTTTTTAATACACAATCAGAAAATATACGACGCGACTTTAACAAAATTGTAAGTATTTATGCTAAATACAGTATAATCGGCCCTATTGAGATAACCGTGCGTCGTTGGAGCGGAATTTTATCCGATTTGCTACGAATAGGAGACATTTTGCTTCGACGTAGTTCGATGCGATGCATTCCGATTAAGTCCTTGTAATGGTTTTATTTTGCACTGATACAAGCAAATTTTACTCCGAAATTCTCCTCCGACAGGTTCTTTCCAACATATGTTTGGAAATATGGTTAGGACTTTACTTAAAAACGCTTGCGCAATATAATTGAAAAAAATTACTTTTTTATTCACCAATTTTTCAAAAAAAAAATTATCGAAAATACATACATTTTTAATGTATTGGTAAATTTGCTTATCTCTGCATAAATAACAGACATCAATCGCAATGCGTCACCAAATTTATTTAAAATTTCTTCCGAAGGAAGCTACCCCGAACCGAAATTGAGTTTCCGACGAAGAATGCGTGGCGGAGAAAATTCAGCTTTGACTGTTACTTCGATGGGGCCGAATAATGTGCCTTATTCGATAAATCGACTAGGAATTGACAAACCTGTGTTTACATTAACAAATCGTGCTACAACGTTCTTAGTTATTCTTGAGAGACGCATATTGTTTCGATTCTTTGTATCAATTCAACTTCTCCCTTAAGCTCAAATTTTTCCAGCAGTTTTACTTATGTATGCTGGGGCCCTACTCTGTAATGCGTTTCGAAAGCCAATCCGATTCGAATCTGATATTCGATTCGTTTATGAATTCGTACTCTGTAAAACGTTCGAGTCGAATGAAACAATCATCTAGTACTTTTTCTATTAATCCAATAGATTTACCGAGTCTCGAAGTATTTCTTATGAGATTTGTCAAAGCAAAAATACAAAAAAAATCAAAACAAATCACAAAGACGAGGAAAAAAATAAAATTAAAATTCAGTCATTATTATCACTTGAAAATTATCGTAATGACTTTTTTTACACTTCACTGCTTTGCAATTGCCACTCCTCTCTTTTTAATTCAAGCTTAGAAAGTTTAAGCTGATTTTTTTCATAGTCATTTCGTTTTTTGTGTTGAAATTTGTCTTTTGCTAAGGTATACTTTTTTTCCTTCAAGTCATACAAATTCCACCATAATTTCAAATTGCTTTTGTTTGGTAGGCACATTTTTCGCTGATGATTCCCTGTAATGGGATTTATTTGCTTAAATTTTAAATAAAATTATTATTTCCTTACTTATATTTTATCTATTTCACACAACTCAACAAAATTTTCCTTTTGTGTCCTTTAAAAACGACCTTCGAATTGCAATTCGTTACCTCTCTTGGTGTAGAAAGAAAATTTCCGTTTTCGAACGCTAATGACATTCGGAAACGCATTGCCAGGTACGAAAAATCCGAATGCGGATTTGTCATTCCATAAGTACTAGATTTCTTATCCGCATTAGAAATAGAGAGTATAAAATATTCGTTTTCGAAAATATTTGCTTTCGAAACGCAAATATTTTCGAAATGAGTTAGTTTTGCGAATTGTCACTGCAAAATGTTCACCATTTTTTTTAAATGAATTCTGTTTCATATTTGGAAATTTAAAAAAAAAAAAACTTTTCATTCAATTTATTGATGTAACTTGTATCGATTTTATTATATTTAAATTTGTTTTCTATTTTTAAGTGAAACAAAAAATAATAGGTACTTTAATTTCGAAACAATCTTATCCAACAATTGATAGTTAAAACTATTTCTATACTTTACCATTCAACAGCTTTTATCGAGCTCCTGCGAAGTATCTCGGGATTTAAGTTAGTCAACAAAAACTCATATTAAATTATTTTTTAATTAATTGTTTCCTTTATTTAGGGAATATTATTTAATTATTGCAACTAAGTTTTTTTTTTTGTTTCAAAAATCTTTTCATATTTTCTTATTGTTGTTTTTTTTTCTTATATAATTATTATTATAATGTTTTTTGTTTATTTTTTTGTTTGTTTTTATTTAACATATTATCATTTCTATTAATAATAATAATTATTCTTAGTGATAACATCTTATTTTTTATTTATCAATTAAATAATACCTAATATTAGTTTGTATATATATATTTATATATGTTTCATATTTTATAGTACACTGTTACGTTATATCCGTTTGCGTCACATCCAGCTAAGGTTTGCATACTTTGGGACAAATGGCTTTTTCTTCGGTTTTGTTTTGTTAATTTATCAAAATAACCATGTGTCACTTTTTTAAACATTATACATGTTTTTGTTTAATGTATGTTTTTAACCATTTTTATGTGTTTGTTTTAAATTTACATTTTTTTTTTTTAACTGAACGTCATAACGCACATTCCGTTCACTGATGTGTGTGTGTGTGTATTTAATTTTTTTATATTAAAAATTATACAACCAAGTTACACAGCAAACAAAACAAAATAATAAAAAAAAATAAAATATTTATATTAAAAAATAAACAATTGTTTTAGTATGAATACAAGAGAGGAACAAAAACTTGAACTTATTTCTAAAAAGGATACAAAGGACGTTGCTGTCAAACAAAATTTTACCACCATCACCATCATCAGTTAAATCTCACCGCTTTATTCGTGATATGTCGACGTGCTACAGTGCGTGTCACTTGCTTAGATACATTTTTCTAGACTGTTTCTTCACTTCTTAACGTTGGTCAGACATTTCAAGTTAATAATGCCGACCTTTACCTTACTTTTGCAGAAATCAATGGTTTGTAAAAAGCAAAAGATAGACTTAACACCTTTTTAAAAAAAATGTATCTAACCAAATGAATCTTACTGTAATTTTGTTTTATTTTCTTCTAAATTACGTGGCAGACTTGACTTGGTTGCGATTGATGGCTTAGTTCAATGAAAACAAAAAAAATTCTCTTTTAAATTCTAATATTTACATATACATGGTGCAAATGACGAATTTACAAATTCACACAAGGGATAGTTAATGACGAGGGGGCTTGGGCGAGGACCGGACGTGGGCAAAAGGAGTCTTGGGCTTGGTTTTTCGGGGAGGCTTAGTTACTAATATTTACATACAACTTTAGTCGAAATATTTTCACACATGCACAAGAAGTATTAGTTATAAATACAGAATTCAATTAAATTGAAACAAAAATTAATTATTTTTATTTATATAAATTTTTTAGAGAACGAAAAAATAATAATATACATAAATGTGCCGCTCAAAAAATTAAATTTGAGAAATTTAACTAAAACAACTCACGATTTTTAGGATTTTTATGTTTTGTTTATAGATAAATTCTTTTATATTCAATTAATTCAATGCTATATAATTATGGTACATTTTGGTTTATTGCTAATCTAGTACTTTTTGAGTTTTTTTGTTTTGCTTTTGTTTTGCTTTTGTTTTTTTGAATTTCTTTTCAAGATTTTTTGTGTTTTTCTTTATTTTTGTTGAATATTTACGTCCTATAAGCTCTGATTGCATAAGTTAAATCCGCGAACTGGTATCAGGGTGTTGAGAAACAAGGACACAATGTCTCAAAAAGGGATTAAATTACTTTCATTTTTCTTATTTGTTTTTCAGTTTATTATTTTTTTTTTTTTTTTTTTTCTAAACGTCCGCTTCCTAAAAATTATGTATTTTCGAATGAAATACAAATAAATCACATGTAAATTATTGTCCGAAAGATTTTCCATTTCTTTATCCTTTTTTATTCGTGAAAAAAGAGAAAAAAAAAGCGTTTTTTGCATCACGGCAACACCGAACCGATTTATGGCCGAAGAGTTAGTTTAGGCTGTTCGCGAAACGCAACCAACGACCGGAAAGCGGAAAGTTGATTCGGTTGGAGATGCGAGTGTTGTTGCGATGAGGACGACGACGAAGACGAGGTGGATACTACTGCTGATGAGGAGGATGACGGTTGTGGTGGTGGTGGTTGTTGTTGCTGTTGCAATGCTGGAGGCGATGATGATGACAGTGTTAAGGGTCATGGTTTGCCCGTCGTCGTGACGTTAATGGGTGGTGAGAGTTTGCCCGACGAAGAGGAGGAAGTCGAATGCCGTGAACTTTGTCCTTGGTGGCCCTGATTAGACGAGACTGCTGGCGGAGCATCACAACCGATCGACGAAGATGTACTTGAGGCGGATGGTGACGCACCCGACGGTGGAACCACATGGTGGTGGTTCGTTGTTAGACTTAGAGGCGCAAAGGGAGGGCCGCCGCCGGCTGATGAAACAGCAGCTTTCCAAAGCAGCGGATTCATACTGAGGCCGTTGTGCGCCGCCAGTTGGGCATTGAAGGATCTGTGGTGTTCGAGGAATTCCTGTGAGGGTCCGCTCAAATGCGCAGCTGTCGGCCCATAGAAACCACGATACAGATCTGGTCTCGCATAAGGTGAGTAATTTGGCATGCGGGCAGCTAGTGGGGATAGGATTTTCCCGGGTGAAGAATGTTGTTGCGGGTGACCATATATAGAATGTGGGGGCGGATTCCCGTTGCCGCCTCCTTCACTCCCCGAACCGTCTTTGCTGTCCTTTCCATCTTTGCTGGCCATATCAGCCAGTGACCATATTCGGGGCTTCGACACTAAGCTGGAATTAGTGCTGCCACTCGATGGATGATGATGGGGATGGTGAAGGTGATGGCTCAGATCGGGTGGCGAACCAGCTGGGGGTCGTAGATGATGTAACGCCGCCGGATGGAAGAGCGGATGACCACCCCCGGGGCGGTCATAGATGTCAGGTGAGCCGTTTGGACTTCCGGGTCGTGATCCGGACCATTCGCTGTTATTGCCTTCGGGTCTGTCTAGCATATCCAGGCGATGGGATTGGCGATCGTTGTCTTCAGTCGATCCAAGACCAGAATCTTTGGCGTCTGAAAGGAAATAATAAAACAAAACAGAAATTTAAAAGGCGAATTGTTACAAGGAGAACACAAATCTCTTTGGGGAAAGTCTTCTTTAAACAAGGAAAATGTTAAAACGAATAGAAAAACAATTTTAACTCACCACCTAGCATATCCTTGTCGTCGTTACTTTTATGATCGTCATCATCAACATTCGCGTCATCGTCATCAACACGATTTCTTGGCTCCCACGTCATTTTATTTTCTTTTTTCAGTCTCCGGCGGGCATTCGCAAACCACGTAGACACTTGAGTCAAAGTCATTTTCGTTATAATCGCCAACATGATCTTCTCACCCTTCGTTGGGTAAGGGTTCTTCTTATGCTCATTCAGCCAGGCTTTAAGGGTTGATGTTGTTTCGCGGGTTGCGTTCTTTCGTCTAGCACCATTTAAGTCCATGCCATAACTGTAAAAATAGAAAAAGAAAGAAAAATAAAATAAATAGGTTTATACCCCTTGTATCTACACATTTTGCGAAAACAAATCGGATTAAAAATCGCAGTGCATGCAAACGTTTCAATTATAGTTATTCATTCCCTAAGTACCTATGCATACCTGACAACAACTTACTCGTTAGATACGAGTAGGTATATGTAGGTAGAGAAACCATTCCGCAAGAAATGAGAAATAAGTCTTTGGAACGCGGCCGATTGTACATAGATATCTAACTTCGTCTTTTGTTAACGTCGATAAGGGCCGGTTTAAAGAATGTTGAAGGCATTAAGTATAACAAGGCGCCATTTGGTAGACAAGCGTTGAAAAAGATTGAAAACTCTCGTCTTGTCTTGTCTTGTCTTAATCGTTATTGATTTTCAATGTAAATATCAAACTATTACTTTTGATTAATTTCATCCCAAATTCGACTTCGATTTTATTTTCACAAAAATGGGTTTATGACTCCCCTTAATGTATTACATGATTCAAAACATTGCAAGGAAAGCGAGGAAAGGAATAGGAAAGCAAAGAATCAAAGTTGAAATAACGGTGCACATTAGTCTTAAAGTTTTGACATTTGAATTTGTAAAAATTCGAGGTAGAAACAGAGTTGATAAAGTATTTTTTTTTATTTTTAATTTTTTTATTATATCAAAATCTTTAAACTATCTTAAGGCTAGACAAAAATTCTTAAAAAACTAGCGTAAATTTCAAAAACTTAAAAAATATCTTACTGGCCCTATGCGGGCGCTCAAAGTTAATTCATTATCTTATAACTACTGCCTTTCGGCCTAAAAACAATTTTAATACTAAATAACAATAACTTTTTTTAAAACCAAGAAAATTTGAAAAAAAACTTGGTAAGTTGATAAAGTATTCCACATTCTTGATGTGCGGGCGAAAATATAATCTCTATACTTGCGATATACAAATGTTGCTTACAGTTCTATCGCCTATAACATTCAGAATCAGAATTAGCCCTGGCCCATACACCTATCGAATTTTTTGGACACTAGCGGGTAGGTACATAAAATTAGAATGATCAAACTCAGCGGTTTTTGATTGAGATTATTTTGTGTTGTGTATTCTATTTTAAATATTGAAGATAGCCTATTAGAAAAACATTGTGGTTTGCTGACCAAATGATAACACCCTTAAGCCCTAAATAGAAAATAATATTGTGTTCAAATGTCTGTAAATTTTATAAATTTGTTTGGCCCCCACATTATAACACACCCTTCAGCGAAGCTCTTTACACAGTTATAAGCACTGATAAAAAAAAAGAATGAAAAATTGATCAAAGCTGCTTCCGGTTAGCTCTCTCTCTCTCTCTTCCTCTGGAACTGACCACAAATTGCCACCCAGTCTTGTTGCAACCATTTTAATTACCACCTACAGGCGCGTAACCCCAAACGTGTTGGTCATTTGATGGTGGCCATTTACGCCAATTTGCGGCTTTTTAATATTTTCGCTATAACCCAGAGCATACGGTGTGTCTATAATAACGGGTTGGTCAGTAATGCCGGGCAAAACAAGATTTAACTGCAAACTACACTTTTGCTTATATCCACTATACAAGGCTATATACACAACCCAAATACAGCCCCCCGCTGCGCGCATTGTGTCGCTCACTGTAGGTACTATAAATACATTATAAATGTAGGTACATACATAGATATATGTAGTTAGCCGGCCTTTATGCAATGATGGGGTTTGTGTATGCTTATCATTGCTTTTTGTGGTAACAATATAGTGGTGGAGGCCCTTCGACATTTGGGGACAGTAACAGCAATTTTACGTCATGTTAACGTTGGTCAGCATTGAACACGTGTATCATTGAGAATAAGCACAATGGATGGAGTACGAGTACAGTATACGAGTAATACCCTATCCAACCCTGTTTTAAACGCACTAAACTCACCCAACTTGGGTGTTTATTTACAGTGCCCGTACAATATTACATTATGTACATTATGTCGCGAATTTTTAAAATTTGTTTAAAAACGCAAGTAAAAGTTAAGTCTTATTTGAACCAGCGACATCTGGATCTGTTTTTTGAAAAATCATTCACATTGCGCTGTAGTTACAGTAATTGCAAGTAATTTATATTGACACTTAGAAAAGTAGATGAGATTTGTTTTACTGTAATTAAATAAAAGTTTAACATTTTTTTGGTTTGTTTGTTACGACTTCCAATCAAATGTTAAAAATAAATTTACTTATACATTTTACATACATCTATACTTTTTTCTAAAGGGTGTCCCAAAATTAACGCAAGATTTGAATTAAATAGAAAACGCCGTTTTTAGTCTTTTGATAGTTATATTTTTATTGACTCGTAAAGTACATAGGATAGGGTTATGTATGGAATAACACATCGGACAAATGGCCTCCACGGCTTTGCATGCACATGCGCACTCTTTTGTTGAAATTTTCCATGACCATTCTGCATAAATGTGGCTGAATTTCGTTGATGCAGCGTTGAATCTCCTCCTTTAATGCACGGGTGGTTGTGGGCTTGTTGACATAGACTTGTGATTTCAAATAACCCCATAAAAAGAAGTCTAATGGTGTTAAATCACACGATCTAGGAGGCCAATTTTGATCACCGAAACGAGAGAGTACACGACCTGGAAATGTCTCATGCAGTAATTGAATTGTTTCACGGGCTGTATGACATGTGGCACCGTCTTGTTGAAACCACATATTGGACACATCAATATCATCCAATTTTGGCAGAAAGAACTGTGTAATCATGACGCGATATCGAGCACCAGTAACAGTCACTGCTTGACCAGCATCATTTTCAAAAAAATATGGCCCAATTATGCCTCCAGCCCAAAATCCACACCATACAGTCAGGCGTTGTGAATGCATTTGTTTTTCGACAATCACATGTGGGTTCTCCGAACCCCAAATGCGGCAATTTTGGCGATTGACAAAGCCATCAAGATGAAAATGTGCTTCATCGCTTAGGATGATTTTGCTCGAAAAATCAGGGTCCATTTGTTGATGTTCAATAATCCATTCAACGAACTCTCTTCTCTGTCCATGGTCATTAGGCTTCAATTGTTGTGTTAATTGAATTTTGTAAGCATGAAGACACAGATCTTTGGTGAGTATACGCTGTAGAGAGGTTCTTGAAATTTGCAATTCTTGTCCACGACGTCGAATTGAGGTTCCTGGATTGTCAGCAACACTCACGCACTGCTTCGACATTCACATTTAAACGGCTTGTTTTTGGACGACCAGTGTGTTTGGCGTCTCCAACGGATCCAGTCCCCATGAATTTTTCAATTAATCTCTTCACAGTTGACGAAGTTAAAACACTATTCCGACCATATTTTGTATGAAATTTTCGAACTGCAGCCGCCAAGCTTTCACTATTTTTGAAATATTCTTTAATAATGAAGACACGTTGTTCTCTCGTGTAACGCTCCATTTTTAATAACCCTATACTGCTAGCTGTCAAATTGCTTTTTTTCAGGGTTGCCAACACTTCACTGCACAAATGGCGGCAAATTCAAATCTTGCGTTAATTTTGGGACACCCTTTAGTTCATGTATTAAGGTATTTATTTGAATTGAATAAACGCTCTTCACCTACAAATATTGGATTTCTACTGTATTTTTTTTAGAATTCTGCATGTTGAGAATAGTGAAATTAAATTCGCTGCAAATGATATGGGACCCTTCCTGGCGGCAGTAATTAAATCCATTAACTTAAGGTACAGACAAATGCATAATGCATTACACTTGCAAAAAAAAAACGTTATTTCACTTAATAATGTTGACAGTTTAGCTATATTCAAGTCCGTCACACAAAGAAGTATAAACAAGCAAAAGGTTAACCTTTTAAATTGACATTTTAAAATCAGTTTTGGTTTTAATTGTACTGATTACTCTTGCTGCTTTTTTTAAGCTACTTAGTTTTAATTGTCTTAACTCTTAAAATCCCTTTTAACTTGACAACTGACATAAAATAATGGAGGGTTATTCAATAAATTAAGTATATAAAAAAGATATTAAAAACAGTTCTTTAACTCCCTTTAAAAATAAATTAGGTGGTGCAAAGAACTAGGGCCTAGTGACTTACAACTCTCAACCATTCCTGTGTTCGAGGAATGTTATCAGGGATGAAAGGAACCTACAGTTTTAAGCCGAACCCGATCGGCTAATTTGAGAAAGCACTTTTCATGACAAGAATTACTCTTGAAGGATTTGTGAGTTCCCCGCAAAAGGCAGTACCCTTTAAAATAACTTTAGATGGAACAGGCAGGGATCGAACCCAAGACCTTTGGCATGACAGTCCTACGCACTAACCATCACGACACGGATATGTTTAAATTCAAATACAAAAGGTATTTTAGGTAACAAGGAATTCCATCCAGCTTCTACATAATAAGAGTCGAGGAATGCATTCAAGTCATACAATAAAAAGAGTGTAGGATTCAAATTCGCACAAGAAATTGATAATTATACATAAGATTTTCTTTCAGTGTAGCTTAACACACTTATGCGCGCACGTATGTGGTGCCTAATTTGTTTGTTTTGTTGTTGTTGTTTAATATTTTCTGTTGCGATATCGATTGTTGTATCTTAACGCACATGCAGCAGTAGCAGCAACAACGAACTCTTATTCATATATACAATGTGTGGAGTTGTCAAATTATAAATTCACAACATGAAAGGTTAACTCATTTTCCACAATAGGTACGAATAGATGGATAGGTAGGTGTCTATACTTTACTTACTTATATAGCAAGCAACAGAACCAAACTAACTTTCTGACGCAGCAAAAGACTTACCCAGTTAACTGCCACCTGAAACGCCACATATACAAATTGATATCCAACACCTGCATTGACAGTTGTTGTTGTTGTTGTTGTTGCTATGTTTGATAATGAAGTTGATGTAGTTATTGATGCAACTAAAAAAGTGAGGGGGTTGTTGCAGCAGAAAATTATGAAGTATGATGCCTCATCATCATAGAGGTGCGAATTTTGTATAAAAATATTATTGATGAATTTCAACAAGCGTGTTAAGCGTAGGCTGAAAAGATGTGACATGAAAAAAGGAACAACAAAACAATCAACAAAAATGGAAAAACACCGCGACATTTTTGACAGAGTTGCCAGTATGAAACCGTTGTATCTTTAGAATGTCAGGTGGAAATTTACAGCTTACAAAATTCAACACACAATAAAAAGCCTGGTGATGGTTAAAATGTATACGAGTATTAACGATTTTGGATTTTTAAGCTAGAAGCTTAAGGATGTGACCACATCTAAAAGTTTTAGCAAGAGCTTTAGCATTTTATACTATTTGACGTACTTGAAAATAACTCTTATATGATGGCAACACTGTCTTCCACCGGCACCGTCTCGTTAGTGAAGTGATACACAACCTCTATCACGACAAGAATGTGATTACTATCGACGACAACAACGACAAAGACGTCGACGGTAGTGACGGCGACGCGACGGTGACGACGAACAGACGAAAGTATATAGGTACAAAACGATTGATTGGCTTTTTGCCTGTCGGACAATGCCATAAGGAATCGTGACGGGAAGCTGTTATTACAACTTTGGCCAGAGTATACCACCCCGCCGCCGTCGCCGACGGCTGCTGCATCCCACCTGCTCAGGCCGCGTCACACATTCACTAATTTACATAAATCAATTCATAAATTTTTGTCTTCTACCCTCAAATTAATACAAAAACAAAAAAATTATAGAACTGGTAAAGGCGATGTATAGTAACAAGAAGGGGTGTATAAAGGAAAACCTACTGAACAAAGGCGCATAAAATAAACTTTAATCGGTTGTCACTGTTGTCAGCACCTTGGCGCGAGGAGTGGATTTTAAAATGTTGATATTCTTTTTATTTTTTTCTCTCAGCGAGGTTTATGCTTCCCTTTGGTCCGATGTGTCACGTCGCGCTCGTCGTCGCTTGTCGTCGTTGGTCTTAGCCATCGTCATCGTCGTAGCTTATAAAGCTGCCATTTTCAGCTGGACAATAATTCTCGGTAAATTATTTGCTGTTAAATGGTTTTAATTGAATGTTGTCCCAGAAGAGAGAGAAAAGTTTTGTTTATTTTCTTTTTTTTCCATAGTCCCAACAAACGTCTGAGTCTGAGTCCACACTAAACATCAGAAATATGTCTCCATATATGAAAAAATATGTATGAGCGGCTATTGGTAAACGTTGATTGTTCAAAGTGTGTTTAAATGTTTTATTTTGTTAATGGTTTTATGGTATGTTGTATATAAATGTTTCTATACGTTACGGTCTACGGGGTGGCCTAAAGCTATAAAAGGGGCATCAAAAATGCTGTTTTATAAAGTTATTGTTTTTTGGGTTTGATTTGACTTTTATTAGGTATGTCAAAGGAATTAAAACGCTTAACAGACGACAAAAAATATACAACAATAAAGGAAAAAAAAAACAATTCTGTGAAACATGAAACAAAAATGGATAAAGCTTATTATAGCCACCATTAATGTTAGTATTTCAAGCTATTATAAAATTTTGTTATTGATTTTTCTGATTTAATTAGCGATGGAAGTCTTTATGATAGTGAATGAGTCAATTCTTTAGGAAACCGCACAATATAAGACATTCGCGCATAAACATTTATATGCATATACAATACATAATACTGTTTATATATTTTGCTGTTGAATAAATTATATTATTAGAGTCAGCGTACCGTGTCGCCGTCGACCGCCATACAAACAACTAGAAAAACAGCTAGACATTTTTGAGTTATCATTTTTTCTTAAATACATATGTACATATGTATATAGTTTGGAATTTTTGAAAAATTAACAAAACTGTGAACCAATTTAAAGCCAATGGAGGCCTTCTTCATCGGATCATGGCCATTATAGCTGTTCAAGTTTTCTGCAACATAAATCTACACAAAATAAGGATGTGTTTCTATCTTAAAAGAGATTCAAAAAAATACTATATTGACACGATATCAATCTCGCATAACATGTTCTACACATTGCTCTACGTCTGTTAATTCAACACAATTCTCAGGTATTCGCCTATAGCCGAAAGCAGATATAACATTGCAAAAAAAAAAAGGACAGCGCAATAAATCCTTTCCTAGGCAAACCTACATTGAATCAAATCGATAGCACAAAGTTAATACATCCAATTAATCTCCAACGCAGCGACATCAGCCTCTCTCTCTCTCTCTCGGCTCTCGCTTAACCAGATGTATCTGTCAGATACCATAAATCACAAGTTCCATTGTACAAACATACATTTTTTAGTTGGCTAAAATCGATGATGTTGTTCTACTGCCATCATCAGCTTTATGCACATAGGTATCTACGAAGTACGGAGGGAAAAGATGGTCAGAGTTCTATATGGATGGACCCACAATCGGATCAATTCAACGCTCACAAATCATCTTGTTTGGATCTCTAATTATTGATGTTTCTCTGTTTTGTCGTGACATATCCGATTCGAGAGAATATTTTGTAAGGAATTCGACACGAAAAAGACCTCCAGCAGATGGTAAAAGAAGATCGTGTGTCGCCTGCCTTTCCGCATTGCGCCGCCGCCTCGTCGATCTTGTTTTGCGTGAGCTTATGTATACTGAGAGCGGGCGGTTATAAAATTAAAATTACAATGATTCACTAGAAGATGTCGCTTTGTATCCTACTTAGTTCGTGTGCTGGCTGAGAGATGATCGTGGTCTAATAGAATGGCGCCATTATGTTTGTTTTTAGTTTTAAAGATCAGAAACATAATGTATATGTATCTACATATGTATATTGGGTACCTGTACCTACTTTCTAAAAGTGAATAAGAAACGAATGCTTTTAAGTTTTTGTTTTTATTTTTTGGTAATGTACATTTTCTCTGTTTCCTTTTTTATATGTCAAAGTCCATTCGTATAAGTTTGCTTTTTTATCGCAAAAGGGAATCCTGCAAATCATGTTTTAAGTCTTTTTTTTTTGTTGATAGCGTCAAAGTGCGTATGTGAAGTCGTAATTTATGCAAGTCAGCAACATGCATGCGTTGTCGTGACTGTATTTAAATTCAATGGTAATTAGGCGCATGGATTGGTATAGAAAATACAAGTAGATATTTTGTTGTTGTTGTTTTTGCTGTCTCAATATGCAATTTATTCAGTCATATTATATTGTTAATTTTTTTAATTCTTAAGAAAAAAGAATTATAAGAAAACAATTTTTACATTATTTTCTGATGCTAAAATGCGTCAGAATGTTTTTATATTCATAACGCGTGAATTTGAATGACGCTTGAATAGTGTGTCAGTTGACATATTTTCTCACTTGGGCAATAGAATTATTTTCCATTGAATATACAGACAGGTATACATAACAATATAATAAATAAATTATATAATTTATTTGACTTACCTATTAAAAGGGTAGCCAGCAAAAGCAGCGTCATAAGGATGATACACAGAGGGATATGGCCAAGGCGCTCCACCTCCGACTAGATTTTCTTTAAGATCCAGTCCAGCCTAAAAAAAGAAAATGAAAAATAATATAATATAAATAATAATTCTATTTTTTAAGTAAAAAGACTTCGAAACTTCGCAATGTATGTTTGTTTATATAATTTAAAGGAAAAGTATAAGATGGGGGTTTTATCTGAACCACTCAAGAAATGTTTCACCCAAAAATTTCATTTTACTTTTAACCTACTCACAGTAGCCGCGGAAGATGGTTGAATTTTATTCGAAATTCAGTTCTATTCAATACCTAATTAATTTGTGATGCTGTTAGAAATCTTTCATTTCCAAAGCGAATTAAAATCTTGTTCTGGTGAAAATTATAACAGCTTTTAAAATTCCGGAACAAGCGCTTAACTCTGGTATGAATAACAAAATTCATGTACTTTATGTGAAGCATAACTGTGTTACCTATACTTTTTAATTTTATTAATTTTTGAAAAATTTAGTTTTCATTATTTTTTGTACGCTTATCTATTTTACAGAATTTATCCGCTTCTTTTTACAAATGTTTGATCTTTAGGAATTGTAAGTATGGGACATTTATACCGTAGTTTCAATTTGACAGTGCTGACATTTGACAATTGTTCAGCTGAGCTATCTCGGATACGGCGATGATATTGACAAATAATTGGAAGATCAAAGTGTGATATCAGCGGAGCCTTTTTGAGCATTGCAACAGAAGCGGAGAAGATGAGGGCAATACCAAGTATATGCTTTCATCAAACAATGACATTGAACGACGAACGTCTTGAACAAAACGTCACCATGGACAGCTATAACTTTAACGTAGTTAAATATTTTGTCTACCTAGGCCCCGCTATAAATTCAGACAACGACACCAGCGCTGAAATCAAACGAAGAATAACTCTTGCAAATCTCTACTTCTTTGAACTTAGAAAGGAATTGAGTAGTGAAGTCCTCTATCAACCATCTAAATTCAACATCTATAGGGTCCGCCAAATAACTTTTTTCTTTTTTGAAAATGCTATAAAAACATCGAGTGTAGCTTCGGCTGTGTGGCACGTAGTGCCGTCTTGTTGAAACCAAATGTTGTCAATATCCTCCCCTTCAATATTTTGAACAAAAATTCGTTCAACGTGGCCCGATAACGATCTCCATTGACTGTAACGGTCACTCCTTGATCATTTTCGAAAAATGGTACAATTATGCCTCTGGACCAAGATCCGCACCAAACAGTGACTCGTTTTGGGTGTATCAGCTTTTCAATGTATGCGTGCGCGTTTTCTTTGCACCAAATGCGACAATTTTGCTTGTTTACATACCCGCCAAGATCAAAATTAGCTTCATCTGAAAAGATAATTTTTTGGAAAAATCGGCATCTTCATTTAGTCGATCGCAGGCAATCACCCCTATTACCGATGTCGTAAACGACAGCAAAATATACGACACGACACAATCTGCATTCCATAAGTCGTTTTCAACTTTTGTCACTCGTTTTGTTGTCGTGTGTTGAACGCTTTAATTTAGCATTCTGTAAGACGAAAGAAAACGACGACAATGAAAAAAACGACGGTATCTCTCGTTTGAAAATTTGCTCAAGACGAAGAAATGGAAGTTCGCAAAACTGTAAGTTTTCTTGTTAAATAATTTATTTTATGGAATTTATTAGTACTTTATTTGCGATAAATAAAAAATAAACATTTTTGCACATTTTCAGTTAAAATTAACAAATCAAAACCAATTCGAGGCGCTTGTCCAGCTGATGGAAAGCAACGAGCAGTTGTAGGGGATTTTTGAAATGTTTCATAAGCCGATTTTAAAAAAAGAATGGAATGTAATAGCTGATAAACTCAACAGCAAGGTTATGTTAGGTTAGGTTATAGTGGATGTCCAAGATGGAAACGGACACACTTAGGCCAGTTTAATGGCCCATTGTGATCTTGCGTTTTCGAGCCAGAGCAGGGCATGTGCAGAGAAGATGAAGAACTGTTTCTTCCTCTTCCTCGTCCATACAGCTTCTGCAAAAATCATTTGAGAATACGCCTAATCTCGTGGCGTGCTTTCCTATTAGACAGTGTCAGGTTATGACACCTATTATCGAGCTTATATGCGATCTGCTTAGAGAGAGCACACCTTGAACGTTTTAAATCCAGTGTTGGCCAGATGTTTTTTGTGACTTGACACGTGGTGATGTTGTTCCACCTGGTGCCTGCCCTCCTCACAGCGTCTAACTCAACAGTAAAGGTCCTCCAATAAGAGATGGTGATGGTTGGCAAAAGGTTTGAATTAGTTTATTCTATTTACATTAACTTATTTTTAATACATTTCAACACTTATCATTTTAATAATTTATTTATTTGGTAATAATTTAATAAAAACACATTTGTTGAATATCGAGTAATGAAATGATTTGGAATTTGATTTCAGTTTGACAGATCTCTGATACATTTTCATCGTTTAAAAATCTGCTACAAAATAGTCGCGTCGAAAAAGTTATAGAATGCCACTTAAAAAACGACACGACAAAGAAAACGAGAGTCGTCGAAAAAACGAGACGACATCGGTAATAGGCATGAATATTTCCACAGCGTTGTTCAAGCGTATACATAACCATATTCGTTTAGCGAAAGATTTGAAAATTATCTGTCAAATCAGACATGAGCTAAGTGTTACCATTCACGAAATAAGCACTACTTGAAAAAAAAAACGTTAGATGGCGGACCCTATATAAGACACTGATCATCCCGGGTCTCATTTATGAGGCTTAGGCTTGGACCCTGTCAACGAAAGATGAGAGCATTTTAGGATGCTTCGAGAGAAAAATTCTTCGGGTGATCTTTGGTTACGTCTGCATAGATGAAGAGTCGAGGAGAAGATACATCTACGAACTTTAGGAGCTGTACAGCGACACTGACCTGGTTAAAAGAATATAACTCAATACGAAATTGGAGACAGCTAGCAAGGGACCGAGCTGGCAGGAGACGCATGTTGGTTGAGGCCCAGGCCCGCCCCAGACTGAAGCGACGAAGCGAAGTAAGTAAGTCAGCTCAGCTGTCATTTAAAATGTAAGTAAGTCAGATCAGCTGTCATTTAAAGTGTTATAATATAAAAGTCAATTTATCGATTTCCCTACGTTTGTAAAATGTTTTTTTTTTTTTTGGTCGGAGATTAAAAGTTAAAACTTGAACGGTTTGTGGCAAAACGGCCAATTATGGCTCTTTATTGCGTGAAAAGTTTACTGGTCACTTAATTTCATGTTTTGACGACTGCAATCGGCCACCAAGATCATGCGAATTGAACTTGTCTGCTACCCAAACTTTGAACTTAAATTTTCATCAAACAAGTAGAGCTGTGTTTTAATTTTAAAACCGAACTATGAATGATCCTATACAGATATTTCCCGTCAAAAGCTTAGATCTTACGTAAGCAAAAAAAAAAGACGGACTTCGAGACAAAACCTAAGGCAAATTCTACGAAGAAGCATAATAAAAGAGTAATTTTAAGTAAGAAAGTTAAGATCTATGCTCTTATTTCTACTTAAATTTTCATAGTACAAAATAAGAATTATACATTACACAAGTGAACTTTTATGTACTCTTTTACAAGTCGGTGAATAATTTTTGTCGATACATATTCAAACTTGTTAAATTGAATATTTGATCAACTGTCAAAGTGTCATTTTCTGTATTTAATCTAAAAATTGCATATTCATCAATCATTTGTATACAATATTATATTAAGATCAATCAAAATATCACTTAAAAATGCTTAAAATTGCATCATTTATCAGAATTGCGAATTTTCAAAAAGTCAAAACTCAAATGACCCTTAAACCAAAATATGTACATACATTAGGTTTTTCTGTGTCTTGTCATTTCATTTGTATTTTAATACAATTTTTCGTGAATTCGAGATAACCAAAAAGCCCATCATCACCACATTCGATTATAATATAAAGCTACATATAGACATATGAATATAATTATTATAAATACAAAAAATATATAACCATATCGAATAATCCATGTTTTATATTGTGTTTTACTTCTCGTTATTCACAGTTAATATGACATGCTAATTATAATATAAAAAATAAAAATGATTGCTCAGACAAGATAATGAAAACAAAATATTATACTATACACATATTGGCTATTTGACACTTCCATGGTGTTGTAAATTTATACATTTTCATACATAAAACATATAAGATACTATAGCTAGATGATAATGATGATGGTGGTGTACATATTAAAGTTGAAGTTGATCCATGGCTTCCATAGATCGCTAGCTTGACGTTTTGTCTAACGCGCAATTTTGCATGTTATCTCTATCCGAATGGAAACAAGTACAAGTTTATTATATATATTTGCTGTTGTTGTCATTTTAATCGAAACCAAGCTTTAATCAGTGGAACTTGTAATGACAATTGACAGCTATAAGAATGAGAATAAAAATGATGTTGTATGTACGATTACAAAATGTGTACAAATGAAAAAAACAAGAATTAAAAACAACAATAAAATTCAATCAGATATTGTGTTCAACTTCAAAAACACAAGATGAGCTACATATCTACACTAGCAGTATGCTATGCATAACGCGCATTGCAGTCACAGTCAAGTCGTGAAGTCAACTCTTGATGCTGTTGTTGATGCGTTTTAGTACCTACATAATGTACATATACTCGTACGATTTGCAACCCTATACTCACAAATTATGGTCTCAACAACAATGGCGAACATGACATTTTGCAAATCGCACCTATCTAGAATTACAAAAATCCAACAACAACCATCAGTTGGTATAGTCTGGTTCTGGACGCATCTCTTATAGCTGCTTACGCATTGTTACCGCAGCAGCGATGATGGTGTGGCTCCAAATGGTTACCTTCTGGTTGGGCTGTGATGTTGCCAGCATGGTCGTTGGGCATCAATAATTCCAACGCACGTGTATGTAGGTACTGTAATCGTCGTCTTTCGTCTTTCGTCTTCGTCGACGTTGCGTCGACGCAGTCAGTTAGTCAGTCAGTCGGTCGATGACGACAACGCGACTCTGTTGTTGATTGTCAGTCGCCTTACTGACTGTCACAACTACCACCACAACTTCGCTCCTGGGTAACTTCCGGCCAAAGAACACTATAACCATATCAGTCATCAGAAGCAGCAGAAACAGCAAAAGCAAAAGGTAGTTTCTTTCTCCGCAAAGACGGAGGTATCGGGTGGAGAACCTACATGTTGGGTTGGCCGGTCTTTGCATTGCAGCCAATATACTTATACAGAACAGATAGGTACACGTAGTGTTGTATCTGTATCTATCGCGCAATGCAACGCAACAAGCGAGAATTTATCTCGTTCTGCTCTGGGATGTTGTTTATTGGCTCCTGTTCACATGTTGGCACAATAATTTTCACCAACATGTTCCGATGAATATAGAAACGCATAAATAAAATGATATACTGGTCGACCTGGTTTGGTCAGGCGCGTTCAGTGTTCACCATATATTCAGTACCTCGTCGCGTCGTGCGTCGGTCGGTACGCTCTAGTCCATTCGCTTTAGCATATGTCCAATCCATAGTCCAATATCCGCGGTCGATTGGACGCTGCTGCTTCTTGTTGTTAAATCTGGCGTGTGCACACTGCACACGATATCTTTTGTACTATGAGCTACACTTTTATGGCAGATATTGCGTGATTTGAATTTGTGTGTGCGCTACGATCACGGCTGCTGTGTTGAGATGCTGGACGCTGTTGCAGTAGCAGTTTGCCCCATAGAATATATAGCACAACATTGGTACAGATCGCCTCTATATACATATGTATGTAGTTACAGCTGCCAAAAAGTACATAAATTGCTTATGGATTAACGATAATGGAGAATTTATTATTTTGCAGATTTCCTTGTTGTTGTTTTTGTTGTTGTTTTTATTCTTCATCTATAAAAGAGTATACCTAAAAAATAAAACGTGGGCAAAAATGTTTTCGATATTTTTCTCTATCACTAGCCTGGAAACTATAAGAATACCATCTACGCGCTTATACATACGAGTACATAAAATCATTGAACCTAGTGTTACGCAAAAGTCGACTTGTGGCTATCATTTTTGAATTTCAGCTTTCAACGTTAGATTTCTTGCAAATTGATTATTTTTATTTTTGTGTTCTTGTTTGTTTTCTTATAAATTTGTGTTTTATTTTTTTTTAAGAGAGATACAGCAATGTGTGAGGTCTTGAGGAAGATGAATAAGCATCTTCATCATCATCATCGTGATCTTCGTCAAAAGACCTTATCAGTTAAACGATGTTTGTACTTCTTGCTCAACAGTATGTCATACATTATTATTATTAAAAATGATTTGATTTATTTTTTTATTGTTATCTTAACATAAGTTTATTTATTTTGTTTTCTTTTGTCTTTGCCGAGGTCAGAGAAAAAGGTTAAGAGTTGTTTTTTTTACATTTTATTCTCGGTTTTTGATATTTTTTTTAACTAAGAAGAAAAACAATTTGATACAAATTATATTTCTTATTTCTCTTGTACGCGTTGTTTTGTTTTGATACGGTTAATTTGGCAATTTAGAAATTTGTTTTGCCGGATGAAAACAAACAATTTGGAACGGACTTATGGTTTAATAAGGTGGATGTGGTGAATTTTATGTGCAAATCGAGTCTTCAGGTTTGTTTGTCGGTAGTTTTCAATAAGATTTTGTAAAAGACTGTTTATTGAAAGGGATTAACAATAATAATAATGGCAAGAAAGTCTGATGAAAGTCTAAAATAAAGCAAAAAAAGTCTGATGATGATCATTATGAAGTTTTGGTTAAGTTATAATTGTTAACCTTTAAGAACTAAGGTTATGTAAATGTTTGTATATTTGTAATAATAAATATTTGTATGCTTGTTTTTTTCTTTTTAAGGAGATTACACTTTTTTAAATGTATACTTTAAAACGAAAGTTTTAGTAATTAAAAACTGTGTTTTTATCTATTAAGAAACTAACCTCACTAACAGAGTTTAAATCCAATTTGTATAGATGTTATATGTTTACTTCATAGGAAGACAAATTTAAACAAATGGTGGATTCATTGTTTGTTGATTTAAATAGTGCTAAAAACTTTCCTAAAACCCAAGGTTTTTCAGCAAAAAGGTTCATTTTGATTTTTAAAAAGTAACCCAAGGTTTTTCAGTAAGAAGTTTTATTTTGAAATGCTTAGAATCAAGTGTGCGTTACTCAAGAAAAACCGATAAATCGATAACATTGCTGCCGTAACCCGTTGTGTTCACAGAAACTCAAGTTTGTAAGTTTGTTGATTTCTTTTGTCGAACTTTGGAAAAAGACATTCCACAATTGACATTTAACAGTAATTTGCACAGGGACTTAGGTGGCAAAACTTTTTAAGTTCAGTTAAAAGAAGATTTCAAACAAGTCGTTTCATATTGGAACTAGGAAGATCCAGGAATTTTTAAAAGCCTTTCCATTCTTGAAGTGTTACGATTTTTGGGCTGGTGGTGTGTTTATACCTTATACCTAGTCATTTCAAAAAGAGGCTTGTGAATCTGTTACATTGTGAAAAATTTCTTAGGTCAGAATTGACATGTATTGATGTGAATAATAATTATTTTAAACAAGACAGTGTTACTTGCTAACATAAACAATAAAATAATCCTTACTTTTAAAGAAAAGTTTTCTGATATTATTTTTTGAAGAAAGTCTTAAGGTGACTTCTTTATTTGGGGCTACATAAAGAACAAGGTATATGCCAATGCTCCACAGTCGATTCAAAATCTTAATGATGGAATTCGTAAAGTTATCGAGGACACACAGCCGCACATGTCCGAATCGACCATGGACTTTTTCAGGGAAAGGGTATGGCGGCTATTTGACTATTACCGTTTCGAATAGTTAATAAACATTTATTGAATTCTTATAAAAAATACTCGTTTTAACCTTTAATTGGAAAATCCTGCAAATGAACATCGAAGCTCCAGCCTGTAAGGTATTCAACGCCAAGCCTGAGGGAACAAGAATCAGAGCCAGGCCTCATTTTCGGTGGAGTGATCAAGTTGAGGCCGCCGCACGTCAACTTGGTGTTCGAAACTGGAGGCAGCAAGCTAGAGATCGAGTAAACTGGCGAAAGTTGGCCCAGGAGCACAATGCGCTGTAGGGCCAACTAAAGTAAAGTAAGTAAAGCATTGGGAAAGAAACCATTTCTGTTCTTAATTCAAACAGTAGGTAGGTAAGTTAGCAAATTTTTCCACTAACTTGATATTTTAAATACAAAACCACTTTAAACGAAAGTTGTTTATAATGCACTTAAAACTGTCTCTTTTTGTAATTAATTTTCTCAAAGGTAATTAGTTATTTCCTCACACACTCCAATCCTCGCACATCAAATAAATATAAACTTTTCCCATCAACATCAATAACTAATAAGTAATAATATTGTGTCATATAATATAACTACCTACATACATCTGAGTAAAACGGCTCCTCTCAAAGTCCTCTTTATAATTTTAAAAGTCTGATGTATGTATAAACCAACCGACATACCTATGTATATAATAAATCTGTCATCGCTAATGATCGCGCGTCAAACATCGTATATCTCTCTGTCAATTTTGTGTCAAAACAAACTAATTTTGTTTTAGACAAAAATATCATCATCATCAGAGGACGACTACTGCGACCCTTTTGCGGTGCATCATATTTTAGATAATACTATTTTACACATCAAATAATTTTTCAACTATAAACTCGCTCCATCAATCTGTGGCCGCACATCTGATGTCGAAAATTGGAGTTCTAGTACTCGTATGCTGGGATATAGGGATGGTGTGTGCTTATGGGCTTCAGAGAGGGCGCGCTGTGAATTATAAGGTATATCAACTTGTGGCAATGTTCTTTCTCTTGGTTCTGCAATTTTCACATTTGTTGTGATGTTGAGATTTTAAGCATCAGTCTCCGCCACACAAAGCATCCGTTGGATATGATGGTGTCATGGCCCGGAAGCACTTGACTCCCATTTTCCACTATATACGTACTTATATATATATGGTTGACACAACTCTATTGTTGGTGTTATATCAAAGTTTGATGCGAGTATGTGTGATGGCCGCAACTTAAAAGTGGAGAATTGAATCTTTGTTGCCAAAGTGTAACCAGACATGTGTACAAAATGTTAAAGTCATCATGGTTTTCACTTTATTTAGTATAGACATAGACATACCCCCCTCCCTGCAACATTGTGATTCAACCTTCCCTTTCCCTTGGGGTGGATGTTTTGTGTACTCTTAGAAAGTGACATTGTTATAGAAACTTTTAGAATTTTCAACCCCCTTGGTGTCAATTTTATGGATATATGTACGTTTGTACCATACTCAACTCTTGATAGTCATAGTCACCCATTCCATCAACCCTCTTATATTGTCTTTTTACTTACAACAACCAACCCCGGGGAATAATGGTCGACGGATGTACTTATGTACATATGTATGTATGTATATATACCTATTCAAAGTTTTCGGTCCTCTTTTCTCTAAGTGGAAAGATGTATCTATATAAACTTATACATACTATATTATTGTGTATATACAAATGACACTTGTGTGATGTGTGCCGATGGTAACGATGATGATGACGATGGTGATGCAAAGAGCAAAGAGACGACGACGACCGGCCGACGAATACTCGTATATAGTATAGATATCTTGTATCTGACAAGTGTGATATAACTCTCGGAATGACATGTTTTCCAAAGTCACTGACACTGACTCTCGTCTCGATACACGCACTCTGAGTTTTAATTAGGACACATGTTAGTCCGGTGTTGCACTCGCACATGACTGAAGGATTTACTTTTACCAGCTTTATATTCTCTTGAGTATCTGAATTCTGAACTTTTAAGTCTGAAAGTCGAGAGAACTTAATCTGCAGTTAAAATACAACCAACATAAACTAAAAAACCAGTTAAATTTATGTCGAAGCCATAGTGGAATACAGTGCTGCCGTTCTGAAATGCTCATATTTATATAGTAAGTAGTGTAGATAGCTTCACCAAACTTAATGTAAACATCAATTGTTTGGAGCATTGTAATATGTATGACAAATGAGCAAAGCAACACTTAACTAAAGAGAAAATGAATAATTGATAATTTGTTAGTTAAGTTAAATTCTATGTTTTCTATGTTTTTTGTATTGGTGACTCCATAATAGAAAAGTACCCACCACCTTGTATCTTTCATATTCGATGTTCCTTGATGATATAGAATTTGTCATACAAGATTTGTTAGTTAAGTTAAATTCTATGTTTTCTATGTCTTTTTTATTGCTGACTACATAATAGACTAGCAGCCTGTCCCGGCTTCTCACGGGTAGACATAAATAGGTACAGATATTTAAGTTATAAGCATGCTAATTAAAACGACCATGAATCACTAAATTAGAAAACGTTTTTTTGTCCTACCATTAATACTCTTCCCAGCGTATGCGATGAAAGACATTTTATGGCTAATTTTTTTACACCTTCAGTTGGTTTTAATAGGAATTTCTAAAGATTTCTATAGTAATGTAGTACTAAATATAGCCTATGTTACTCAGTTATAATGTAGCTTTCTAATGAAAAAAGAATTATTAAAATTGGTCCAGTACTTTTCGAGTCTATTCTTTACACACAAAAATACAAAAATACAAATCTTTCCTATTTATAATATTAGTGTAGAAAAGTGCCTACCATATCTTTCATATTCGATGTTCCTTGATGATATAGAATTTGTCATACAAGATTTGTTAGTTAAGTTAAATTCTATGTTTTTTTGTATTGCTGACTACATAATAGAAAAGTGCCTACCAATTCGTATCAAGTTTTCTACGTTTTTTTCTTACAATTTTTCTTTTTGAAAAGTATTTATATATGTATTCAGCGGGTAACTACTTGATAAGTTTTAACATGGCGATTATATATCAATTGTGCAATGTGTTTCTATGTTTCGTGGATTAAACCTATACCAAAAAGTTCTTTCGAAAAAGGCTCAATATTATTATAAAAAAAAAAAAAAATAATAAATCCTTAATTATTTAACTGTTTATGAGTTAATTTAAATTTTATGATGCTATGTTTTCTATGTCTATAGGTATTTATTGCTTTTCAATTGATGGTACATACATTGTACAGCTCAATTAAAATGATCGTCGTAACTATTTAACGACTAAAGAATAATTAAAGATGAACTATCAATCAAATCTTATGTCTTTTCGACTTAAAAAAGACACCTCTGGTAATAAGACAGTTTCACAGTCCATTTGATGGTTCATGTTCTAATTGCAAAAACAAAATAAATATATTTTATGTATGTATGTCAAATTGCTTATAAAAATCTACATTCATCCATGATTAATGTAAATAAATCATTTGATTAAAAGTTTTTATCGTTTAGAGATCGTGTTAGAATATTGTCTGTCATCATATTAAAGTCTTTTTATTTTATCTAATTATGTAGATATGTATTAAAAATACATTTGCCATGAAGATATTTAAACAAATTAAATGGTGTTAAGCCGTCGTCGTTCACTGGGATGATGATGGTCATTTGAAATTTAAATGTTTGTTTTTAATTTGTAAAGAGTGTCCCCATGGACTATAAAGATCGGGAACAATCCAATCAGACACTTGGTACATATGTATATATAAAGCCGATCACATACATATGTACATATTATACTGATGATGGTAAAGTGAAATTTGTATTTTTATTATTTTTTTTTTTGTCGAGTGAAGAAAGCGATATCAAGACGATATACATACATACATCTGTACACACAAAGATATGAATCTTTTTTGATTAAAAATGGAGGGATAATAAAACAACAACAAAAAGTGTCCATTGAAGAAGTAGTAAAACCTAAATTGATATTGAATACCTAGGTGATAAAATAACGACTCTTAATGACCCTCGGAGCTACTTATTGAAATATTTTTTTGATGAACAAGAGATCGATTTGACATGGATGGAATTTCAAACACGGCTGCATTTATACAGTGGAATTAGAGTAGGGTAGAATTTGAAGGCTCAACAATCGAGACGGGGCCCCATAATCGCGGCCTCCTTTGTACAGTTTTAAACGCTTATATTTTCTCATAAAATATTAATAATATTAAGGCGTGTCCTCATAGACGTATTATAGCGGTTATGTGAAGATGTCATTAATTTAAATTTAGCGATATTTCACAACCTCAAATCAACTGTCAAATTAAATGTCAACGTGAACCAATGTTACTAGTTAAACGTTAAACATTTATTAAGGAAAAATCACCCATTATGTTATCTAAACAGGGTGTTCATTGCCAAATTGACTTAAATTGAAATATTTGATATTTTTAAGAATTTTAAAAATCATGGCCAATTGCGCTCTCTGTGATACTGTCTCTGATTATTTAATTGACTCTATTATGTGTAATGGTAGTTGTCAAAGGATTTTTCATGTTCAATGTATTGACGCTCCGTTCAGCTGCATCAAATTGTTTAAGAAAAGGAAATCATTTTTCTATTTCTGTGACGAATGTGACCCGTTCGCTGAAAAAATATTGCTCGTGATGTCCTTCACCATACTAGTCAGCTAGAGAAACTTGAGAAGCAACTACATTTTCTCTGTAGCAAAATGGATAATTTAACTTCAATTGACGACAAAACAACTAATAGAGAAATAACGGCTAAACCAAATAGTAAAATAATAGCTTTATCTAAACGTAGAAGTGATGAACTGGACGAAGATATTTCTGATGCCCCCCAACTATCAAAAAAAGCCGCAATATGTATTTTTAATGACTACAATTTATCTCGACTTGATTTCAACTTTAACAATAAGACTAAAACTTCTTCCTCGTTGCTATCATCGTTAGCTTCAAATTCTAATATTTCTGCCCCTTTGTGTGACACATCGGAAACAACTTCCTCCGTATCAGCAACAAAGCCTGCGCAAATCTCTCATTACCCGACGAATATGTTGAACAACTCATCTTTAAGACAGCCGCAGCCGAATCTCGCTCCGGATAGTTTAAATGTAATTACCACAGACAAAAATGGAATTTCGTCTCCTATTGTATCAGGGCTCAAAATTGTAGAAGGACAAAAGATGCTATTTTTATCCAAACTTGACCCATCGACGAATGCCCTTGACATTAAAAACTTTTTAGCGGATAAACTTGGTACCTCGCTCATCACAAATGTAGAGAAAATTATTCATCGGAATTACACGAAATATTCATCATTTAAAATACGTGTACCAGATTCAGTTTTTCATGTACTCAATTCGTCATCGTTTTGGCCAAAGGGTGTTATAATTCATGAATTTGTGCATAAATCAAACAACCGAGATATAATTCAAAACCCTTTTCGTCAAAATCGGACAACGCTAAATCGACATCAAGGCAGCTTACACAAATTCTAATTTACTATCAAAATGTAAATGGACTTCGGACAAAGACCAACATGGTCTACAAAAACATAAACAATTTACCCCACGATGTCATTATACTGACAGAAACTTGGCTGAATGTTTCTATTCTTGACTCGGAGCTTTTTGATGCTTCCTATCAAATATTCAGACGCGATCGTCATATCAACGACATCTCAGACACTGTAGGAGGATGAATTCTTCTTGCCATCAAAGACTCGCATACATGTTACATGATTGACGATTTTCGATCCACGGACATCGAAGTACTTTGTATAAAAATTAAGATGGTATCCGGACATTTATTTATTATATCGACTTACATACCTCCAAGTTCTAACAATGACATTTATGAAAAATTAAACAGCTGTATAGAAAATCTATATACTCTTTTGGAGCCAGAAGATGAAATTTTGATTGTAGGTGACTTTAATCTACCGAATCTAAATTGGATGCAAATTGACGATGATAACTTTTACGTTCCAATAAACGCGTCCAGCTTAAATGAACATACTGTAATAGATGGTATGTGTTCGTGTGGTCTTAATCAGTTTAATGGAGTATCCAATCGTTTGGGAAGAACACTCGACTTAGTTTTTTTCTCCGATACAGTTTGTACTGAAACCTCAGTAATTGCTTCTGCTGTTAAACTTATAGAAGAAGATCGACATCATCCTGCTTTAGATATCTCACTTAATTTAAATATGTCTTCTCCTAATTATAAATATTCTTATAACAAACTTGAATTTAACTTTAGCAAGTGTAATTTTGAAATATTGTTTGAATTGTTATTTACCATCGACTGGAACCAATTATTTTTAAATTTAAATATTAATGATATGTGTAACGTTTTTTACAATACACTTTTTGACTGTTTCAGTAAAAGTATTCCATTAAAAAAAGCTCGTAAAAACTCGCATGCTCCACCATGGTTCGATTCTCATATCAAAAACTTAAAACACAAGAGAAACAAAGCGTGGGTAAAATATAATCAAACAAGAGCTGATGGTGATTATAGAACGTTCCTTATTCTTAAGCAATTATTTAATGAATATTCAAACTCTTTATACGAAGATTATATACATAAAATTGAAACTGATCTTAAAACTAATCCTGATAATTTCTGGAAGTTTGTCAACTGTAAGAAAAAAACCTGTGGGTACCCTAACTCTATGTCAAGTGCAACATCATCTAGCCATGAACCAAAAGTTATTGCAAACATGTTTGCTAGCTATTTTAAGGAAGCGTTTGATGAATCTAATCCAGTAAATACTTCTTCCTCTTCTTCTTCAGTTCTGAACTTTCAGCATTTAAATAATATCAATTTTGAAATAAGTGAACATACTGTTGCACAAAGCATATTGAAACTAGATGAGTGTTTTAGTCCTGGTCCTGATGGTTTGCCATCCTCTATTTTGAAAAAATGTGTCTCTTATTTGTCGTATCCTTTATGTGTTCTCTTTAACACGTCTTTAAGAAGTTCGGTCTTTCCATTTATCTGGAAATGCTCATTTATAACCCCAGTGCACAAGAAAGGTCCTAAAAATGATATTATGAACTATCGACCTATTGCTAAGCTATCTGTGATACCTAAACTATTTGAGTCTATCGTATGTAGTGTCCTCTCCTTTCATTGTAGTTCAATTATTTGTGATAACCAGCATGGTTTTGTTAAAAAACGTTCTACTGTTACTAATTTATTTAATTTTACGTCCTTTTGTTTAGATGTTTTTGAGAAACGTGGACAAGTAGATTGTGTATTTACTGATTTTAGTAAAGCGTTTGACAAGTTGTGTCATAAAACGCTAATTTTTAAATTATCTCGTCAAGGTTTTAATGAAAATTTCTTAAACTGGATCGTATCTTATTTAGAAAATAGACAATATAGTGTAATATTTCGTAATGAATGTTCGAGTCCGTTTATTGTGAATTCTGGTGTTCCACAGGGCAGCCATTTAGGCCCAATCTTATTTATTTTATTTATAAATGACTTGGTTTCGATCATAAAAAATTCGTCTGTCCTTATTTATGCTGATGACATTAAACTTTTCAAAAGAATTAACACTACATCTGACTGTCTACTTTTGCAAGATGACTTAATATTATTTAGGGAATGGTGCAATAAAAATCGTCTCGTTTTAAATGTTGACAAATGTAAGACCATGAGTTTTACACGCAAAAAAGTTCCAATTGTTTTTGATTATATGTTCGATTCTTGTTCTTTAAGTAGAGTATCTGTCTTTACTGACCTAGGTGTAGTCTTAGACTCGAAACTTACATTTACTGAGCATGTTAGCTTTGTTGTTAAAAAAGCAAATAAAGTCCTTGGCTTCATTAAGAGATTTGGTCGCGACTTCCGTGATCCTTATGTTCTAAAGATACTTTTTGTCTCATTTGTGAGACCAGTTCTGGAATATGCCTGTGTAGTATGGGCACCTTATTATTCTACACACGAAATGAGGATTGAAGCGATTCAGAGGAGATTTTTGCGTTTTTGTCTCCGTTCTCTTCCCTACGAAAATTCTCTGCCCCCTTATTCTCAAAGGCTCACTTTAATTAATCTTCCTTCCTTGACAAACCATAGAAAATATTTACAATTTTGTTTTGCTGCAGCAATAATAAATGGAACAGTATCATCACCATCGGTTCTTAATCGTTTCAACTTTAGTTTTAGTCGATCGAGTATACGGCTCCAAAAACCAGTAAATATAATTTTTAGTAGGTCGAACTATGGTGCTCATAGCCCACTTAATCAATTGATAGAAATATTCAATAAATTGTATTTTCTAATAACATCACCTAATGACAATTTTAAAAATTTCAAGTTTAAAACAATGTTTTATAATAGTTTGGATTAAAATTAGATGTTAAGTAGTTTTAAGCATTATTATTAAGCTTTTGTTCACGTTAGTATTTAACGAATTGAAATAAATAAACTCAATTAGGCTTCATTGTGAATTTCCAAAACGAGAACAAAACATAAATGAGGCCCAGAAATTTAACAAGTACACTCCCGGATGATCTGATGATCTGTGATTGAGACTTTCAACCAGAAATATACTGTCAAGTGGGTGTTTATTAAATTTGCATGTTTTCTTCGTGCGGTGTGGATTAATCGCCACTTAGATTTCGATGATGATGATGTGGAATTCGTCATTAAGTTATTCTTTTTTGTATGTATTATTTTTGTGTATTTATGGGAATACCTTTAATTAACGGAACAGACTGGTTTTTTGACATTTTTTCTTGAGATTATTCATCTCATCTGAAAAGTGTCACAGTCACAGTTGTTGGTAGGTACACTATAAATTTGTGTGATGATCGTGATCAGATCATGTTTTGTTTTATTTTACAAATTCAATGAAATTGTTTCTGTGGGAAATAAAACTGTCCCAAAGAGTTTATTTGTTTGTTTCTATTGACATATCTATAAATCATGTACTCAATTGCACTGTCATGTCAGTTCAATTTTGGAATAGAAAGACAATAATTTCCCATGAAATATACCTTCGTGTGTGCGGTCTTCGGCCATAATGACCGCAAAAAAGACGCCCAATGTAAACAAGCAATTACACCAGTTATATATGTTTGCTTGGTTGTATAGGTACAACAACGAGCCTGCAAAGCGAATGACAAAAGTATTCGTCCGTCTATATAGCCTGTTAAACGCGTGGCCCTTCATATCAAACAAAGAAATAAAGGAAGATGTTCAGAGGAATAAGGTAGGTAAGGTACCTATTTTCTTTCTTTGTGGGACAGCATTAAGGATGACTGTCATTATTTAGACGGTATACCGCTGCTGGTGCCATCACATTGACCATGACCACCCCCGAAGGTGATTTCTATAAAGGAAAATAATCATTCTTCGTGGTGATGTTTGTATGACTGTGTCTGGTGCAGTCCTTTGAGATGTATTTTGTTGCGTCTGGAAAGAAGAAACTATAAGGCGCAAATAAAATATGACATCAAAGTCAACATCTCATGTCATTGTTGCAACTTTATATGTGGCACTAACTAAGCTCTCTATAGAATTGCATCATGTATAAGTTTAAACGGACGGAGGACATATATTCAACCCAAAGCAGCATTGGAACTGAACAGAACAGAAAAGTTTTTCCTTTTCGTGTTGTTCTGGGATGCAGCTCTTTGGTAAATACGTGGATAGTGAACATTGCAGTTTGTGTTAAGTCAAACCAAACTGATGCGTGCGCGAGTTTCGTGAGGAACCTAAACAACTTATTTTATGGAGTTGTATATGGACAAAAAGGATTAATGGGTGCGCGTGCAAGGCAACTCTGGTGGTCGAGCATTCATCACAGAGAATTTATTTTTGCACAATGCTCGTACATGTATGCAGAATTATGGGTAGGTATATGTTATAATCTTTGTCTGTAAAATTTTAAAAAGTTAAAAAATTGTCATAGATTAAATAAATTAACTATGAAAACAGAAAAGTCCATGTTTTAGGGTACATAAGGTAAGTTTCTGAGAGATTTCCTGACAAAAATTAAATTCTTCAACTTCTCTTTAACACCCATTAAGATTTTCCAAAAACCACGACTTTTTAAGTCCCTACTTAACTCTTTAAATAGTGCGGGATGTTCCTATGTCATTAAATGACAAAACTCCGTTCCTTTATAGAAATTTTTCTTGATGCCATTATTTATCAATATAAAATGCAAACCTCAAGAATTCCAGTGTTAATTTGTCAGAAACAAAATACTTAATAAAGAGAGAAGAATTTAACGTGTGTGTGGGCTGCTAATACGTCTATTTTATAAAATGTCCAATCCGATAAGAAGCTTAAGAGATATACATTTTTTTGTTTGTTGTTTAAATGATTATCATATGCGGGTATAGTAAAAGCTGCATTTAGAAGACATCAGTAGGTGTTTTGTAGATGTACGTAAATACAATGTCACTCTGTTATAGATTTGTAATAGAAGACAATTTTTATACTCGCCTCTACACTAAGTCAAAAATATAGTTTTTATAAAATGTATTAAGATCATAACTTACCGGATTCGCATAAAAAGGTGGCTGTTCGGCTCCCATACCAGATAGATATGCAGCCATACCTTCTGGATATACACCCAATGGTACACCACCGGGACCAGTGGCGGTAACTAGTCCACCAGCAGCTGCTAATCGCGGGTAATTTAACAAATCATATTGACACGAACACACCGTTTGTCCGGTTATTGGATCGGTGAATATTGTTCGTCCACTATCACAGCATCGTGTATTTGGTTGGCCGTATGGAGTTGCCGCAGAACATGGCGATGCACTACGCGCCCCAGGCGGCACTGTTGATGTTACAGCCATCGATACTGGCACAGTGGCAGATGCAGCGGATGGTGGAGATGATGGACTCGATGAAACGGCGTTCTAAAATAAAAAAAAACATATAAAATAAAAATTAAAACAAAATTAAATAATTCAACAAGAATATATCTTAATTTAGATAAACTACCTCCAAACGACATGACGGCTACCAAATTTTGAAATTTTGAAAAAAAAAAAACAACAATGAATAAGATAGGGTTTCCCTTATCACACCCATCATCGAACAAACAATATTTATAATCTTATTTTTTCCCGTGTCTTCTTTTTAAGATAAACCGAATTAAGGAGAAATAATAAATAAAAAGAAACACATAATTATTATCAATTGGATTTTAAATTTAATGAAAAACATGAAAACTTTGATCAAAAACACCGCCAACATGTTCAAGAGATTGACAACACCGATCGATCGATCTATCGATTTGTTGAATTAATAAAATAAATGTACATAAATATATACACATATTTAATTTAGACAATCGTTGGGTATAGACAAGCAGAATCAAGGTAAATATTGGGGATAAGAATAACAAGTTTCAATTATCGTTTAGGTATATAATGATGGGTAGGGTTGCCATCGTTTATATTTTAAAAAAAAAGAAGATATTTTTGACTCTAATTTATTTTGAGTGCATTTGATACAAATTTTATAGGTCTTTAATCTGTAAAAGTATTTAAGGTTTTACAACTCTTAACATAATTTTTTTAGTGAAATTTATAAGGAAAAAATATCACTTTTAAGAACTCTTTAGACAAAATTTTTTTCAAGTTTATTTCAACTTGAGCCACTCATATTACGAGCGTCAGTTATAAGTTGATAAATATAAAAGTGTTACATTTAACCAGCCAAGTGATAAAAAATACCTTTTTAAATATATTGAATATGAAATGTGAAGATTTTGACATTTCTAGTAACTAGCAACCGAATAAGAAATTTATACTAAATAATCGTTTGCAAAATAGTAATTGATGGAAATAATATTTAATATCAAACTAGAAGCTGGTAAGACTTTTGGTAACAGGAGTCACAATTTCCTCAAGTAGTTTGGCGAAAAATTGATTGTTATTATGTTACCAGTGATGGTCATTTAATCAGTAGGCTATAGTAAACTTTGGTGTCGCATCACTTTGTTTGAAGCACTTAATGAGCCTCATATTTAAGTTTTAGGTTATTGTCATTAATGTTACGATTAAGAATTTAAACTGATTTATTAACAATTTTGTATTTCTTTTTGATTTGCTTTCTAACGAGTGTTTTCTTAGGCGCGTGGTTTTCAATCTGACCATACAAGTTTCGGAGTTGATTGTTTTTGACAGCTGTCACTTAATTTCTGCTCAGTTTGGTTTGTCATTTCATAATGCATAGATTTGCTTTTTTACAACATTTTCAAATTGTGAAAATTTATTACAAAAATCATCAATAGTAAATTTATTAAAGGAAACTTATCTCGCGTCGTCGTGGGCCTGTGTCGTGGCCTTCAAGATCGTGCGATTTAACACCGCTAGACTATTTTTTGTGGGGTTATGTGAAGTCACTTGTCTACGCAGATAAGCCCCAGACTATTGATGCCTTGGAAGAGAATATTTGGTGCGTTAATTCTGACATACGGCCCCAGTTGCTGCTAAATGTCGAAAGTTGCGGCCAATTTCCTGATATAATTTTCAGAACATAATATCAAACTTTTATATTTATTACAAACATAAATTCTTGGGCGCGACATTAGACTATATGCGTTTTTTTTTTTTTTTGAAAACGTCTTAATCTTAAAAAAAAAAACCCTTTACATTTACAATATCAATAGCAATGGCTAAAGAGTACTATGATGTCAAATTAGTAACAATTAATTAAAAAACAAATTAAAAAAAAAACTAACGTTTCGCTTTAGAATTGAAAAGTTCAATTTTAAGTAATGGTTTTTGTTTTTTTTAAATCGACGGAATATAAAAACAACGTGATCGGAAAAAGATGGTAATGAAAAATTAAATTAAAAAAGGTTATAAGGTGTTTAATTGGTGGCCACACTGGTTATCCCTTGGTTGGTCTTGGTAAATGTATGCCTTAAGACTCTTTTAAGTGGCCACTTAGTATTTGTCTAAAGTAAAACAAGTCTTAGCTTAGTCTTATCATGAAATAAAGCTATGGAATTAGATTTTCTTCCCTTTTTTTTTTAAAGAGAACTTGCCGCCATCATCAATTGAACTGGCTGACGTGTATGTCGTGTTGTTGTGTTTTTGATGATATGTATGTCGCTTTCGCTTTCGCTTTGCTTTGTCATCATCACTGGGCGATGTTTATTTGTTTATATATTATAGCAAATATATTTACACAAATCAAATCCACAATCGTGTTAGCCTATCATTTTTGTCATGTTAGCTGAAGGTTTGTATTTCTTATCCTTCTTTTTTCAAGTAGGTAGGTAAAATATCTTTAGATGGACTTTAAGAAAAAAGAAAGAAATAGAAAGAGAAAGAGAGAGAGTCACAGACTGGGATACAAGGGCTCTTGTCTTATACCCACAAAATAAAACCGCTTGACTTGGAACGAGTCAATTAAATTGATTTGATTTGACTTTGGATTGGGATTAAATATTTGTTCAAAGTAAACTAATCAAATGTTACTTGGTAAATTGGATTGATAAATCGACAGTGATAAGGTGCGCGTTGTCGTCGGTCGTACTATGTTATTCTATCGTAAGCCTCACATTGCTACCTTAATCTTATCGATTTTTCATTTTTAGTTTCAATGATGTTTAGCAGAAGCTCGGGAAAAGGAAGTTTGTCTTTTAGATCTGGTTTATGTTCTTAGCCTTAGATATAAACCTATCAGGCTACCCACCATACCTACATATATTATTGTGTCGGCGGCGGCGGGTTACTTTACCTCAGATTTTTTGTTCCTTCTTTTTCTTTTAAATCAACTTGATATTGCTTTGATTGGAGGTAAAAAAGAGGCAGTTATATATAGCAATCCAAGAGTTATTGGTGTCATTATGGTTCACAAATCGAACTAAAAAACACAAAACAACGTAGGCGAAAAAGATACATTATACGAGTATATCTGCAGCTTGATGTTAGCCCACCGAGTATATTTGCAATATCTGATTGAAAGTCAATTAAGTAAATTAATTTAATGGCCACAATACCCCCTTAACACTTTGCTTCTTATTATAGTAGAACAACATGTCCGTTGACAACTACTTTTATTCAACATCACTGACTCTAGATAGTAGGTCGTTGGATTGGACATGTGTTCTTTTATTTTTTCTGTCACATTTTGTTTTCTTCAATCGGTAAGTGACTATAGATACTTGAATATATACATAGATATTTGTGTTGCTATTTGATTTTAAGCGCTGGCACTCTCGCGTACTCTACCTATAATATGTATACAAAAAGATCTTGTGTCCCTGACATAACAAACTGCTCGTGATGTTCTACAAATGTTTTTCGAAAGTGTTTTCTTGTCGCTGTTGATTTTGTTTAAATTCTTGTATAGTATTTTAAAAGTAGGTAGGTTATATGTAGTTATATCTTTTATTTTATTATTTTGAAGTATATTACATTGCAACATGATGAGAACAGCAAAATCATTGACATTTCTTGTTAATCCTTTCGGGACGGGAGTGGTACGTTTACATATAAATATTCTTTGTTCTGTCCCACTCTCGTACCGAAAGGGTTAAACCTTTTCTTTTTCTTGTCCCGCTTTTATAAGTATTTTGATAATACTTGATCTACTTATGTTCTATACGTAGCTTATGTTTTATTTTTTTTTTTTGAAATAAGGAAATTCAATTTTATTCATTTTTTTAAGAATTATTGCAGTGGCATAGAAGAAATGTTTTGTACTTAAGTAAGCACTTCTCAAACAGATAGGTTAATCAAGTAGGTACCAACTTGAAGGTGTTTGAAGTACAAAGAATGAAAGGTAGGTCTCAAAACTAATGCTTTTATAAATTACAAAAATTATAACAAGCAAACTATGTAACAATCGAATAAAATCTTCAACTAACATGTGAGAAATCGTGATTAAAAATCGTCTAGAAAAAAAGAAAATACACCTAACCATATGTTTTTCATTCAAAACTATCTCAATGCATTAATTTTTGATACACTTAAGAACTATCGACATTTGTTAGAAAATTTGTAATGAATATTAAAATTAATATTTTTATCTTTAAATTCATTTGAATTTGTACTAGGTATACATTTTTTGTATATCGTATATCGTAACAACTGATTTTAAACAAACTTCATGGACTTATCAAACATGTTATGAGGCTTCAACATCATACGTAGATTTTAACCGCCTTGATAAACCATATGAAAAATTGGTAAACAAAAATTATTCGAAAAAAATGAAATACTTACTAACAAAATTTTAGAAACGTCAAAATTTTCAGCAGCAATGTCAAAATTCACTTAAAATAGGTACTAAATTTTACCAAGGTTGAAAAACTATAAACAGTGGCCTTCGTAAATAGGCATAAAAGTAGTTTAGATTTGCTTTATTTTGTAATATTTAATTTAAATTCCCTTAAGACTTAAACCATTGCATCATTCTTTTTAGTTTAATATAATTTTTATCTTTTCTTTAGAAAAAGTGAGTTAGAGTTCGCATAGATTTGACAAGCTTAACATATTTTTACACATACATATATTTTTCAATGTCCATTTATATCCGAAGATGCATTTTCTAACCTCGATTCGAATTGTGCAAATTTCACTGAATATAGGTATAGCAAACAGATATTGAATACCCTTTATTTCGTTTTCGAATTTCAATAAGAAAATCTGGATACTAAATTAGCACACAACCTGCAGGGAGATAAGGTCGAAAACAGTTTAGAAAAAATTATTTGAATTTAAATCTAATAAAATAATGATTTATATTTGGTTAAAAAATGTGATTTAATTTGAAATAGGGTTTGAGTGAAAATGAGTACCGTCATACATGCGGTCTGGTATTTTATGACCTGAAATTGTTCTTAATAATACATTTTTAGTGCAAAAGGATAACGAGATTTTTTTTCAGAAAACCCGTCCAAAAAACGGCGGTTTTAATTGGTATTGACTATTGTGTATAAACAAAATAAAAACAAGGTACCTTATAGAGCTGAATTAAATAGTCAAATTTGAATAAGTAAAATACATAGTCTTATCTGAAAGATATTATAAAGATTTTTAAAACCTTTGACAAACAAATTATTTTTTTTTTAAATATAGATAAAATTTTACATTCAAATTTTCGATACCTATATCCTTTTTTTTCATGATGTTCGGGGCAAACTTAAGCAGGCCACGAAACGAACTAACTAATTAGGGATTTTTTCGTGAATGTTTACTAATTCGTAGGTATATAATTCAATAATGATTATTCTGGTCAACAATGTTTAATGACTGTTTATCAAAATTAAAAATTTATTTATCACTTAAGGTTTTTGAGATATGAACTTAGAAAATGTAAATTCATAAAGTACCTATACCTAGTTTGTTTTCAATAAAGATGGTTTTTTAAATCTATAATCCTTGTCCTCCTCATTTTCAGTTTATAACATTTATTCTTAACGGTTTTTATTAGAAAAACTCAAAATGGTATAAAAGTAATTTTCTATTCTTATAACAAATTCATCGCCTAAAAAACTTAAGCAGCACGTCAAGTTTCTAAAATATATTGAAAAATAAATAATAACACAAAATATAAACGACATTAAAAAGTATTTTCAAACTCATGAATGCATATCTCTCAAATGTGAATAAATAAAACTTTGCTTCAACATTTGTACTCCTATACAATTATCTTACTTTTGAATAAACTATACCTAATGAAGGTCCTAACTACATATTAACTTTTCATCATGTTATTGAAAAAAAAGCACGATCTAGCGCTAAACTAAATTTCGTGTCACAATATCTTATCCACACTTTTTAAAACTATGTTTATACATTTTCTAAGAATCACAAAAATGAAGAAAAAATAAATTATTATAATTTATAGCCTTCTTTCAGAATCATCGCACAAGCAATTTAATTCAGAATTATTCTTTTTTTTTATTAGTATTTCGTTAGTTAAACAATCAGCAACCGTAAATTAAGGCGGCAAAATTAAATTAATTCGAATTTTTTTAACGACCACTTCGGTGATGGTTGTGTTTTTAACAAACAAATTTACCTACAAATGTCTCTAACAAAGAAGATAGGTAAGATATCGTAATAACTTGTAACTTGAAAATATGTTGTTAACTAATTTAACGGTCCATTTTATATGTTTGATGTTAAAAAAAATAAATCGAAAAACATTGAGAATAACAAAATAATTAATTAGCAATTTCTCAGATTAAAAAAAAAGGAAACAGCAAAAACAGAGTAACGAAAGCTGATGTCGATGAATCAAATTATAAACAAAAGCTGAAGAAGAATAAGAATAATGAAAATGCGTGCTATAGGTTGGTAGGTAGGTATAGGTATAATGTATGTTTAAAAGAATTTTAAAAGCGTTTCGTTTCAAAGTTCAATTTTATTGTTCTTGTGAATTAAATATATAACATGTTTTTCAACTTTCTAGATCAGAAATCAGAAATTATGTTACTTATGTTAAGTTAATGTTTTATTTTAATTTCAATTATGCGTGGGCTAATTCATACATATGTAGGTATGTACATATATGCATAAATGTTTGTTTTCTTTTGTGTTTTGTTATTTTCGTCGTATGGTTTCTGGACATCATCATTATGATCTTTTATTATTATTTTATTTTATTCAAGATTTATGGAGTGTTAAAACTTTTACACCTTAAGTTAAAAACAAAGACAAACCAAATCTAACTCTAAATCTAATAAAAAGACGATTTTTCAAGATAAAAAATCTAGAAAAGTTGTACGTAGATAATTCACAGAAATATTGCCGAAGTAACTTTAAATAATATTCTTAGAACAAGATACCCTTACCTCATAACGCATATTAAAATATTTTGTTATTAAACAACGAACGTGCTGAGAAGGAAATTGAAATATCTTAATGAGTGGGCGGTTTATTTGGCGAAATATTTGACTCTAATTTTTGTAATACCTACATATCTATTTATTTTACAGAAATATTATAGATATACAAAATAAATAATACTTGTTCACTGATTTGACTGTGAATACAGCTGGTGGTGCAAAGACTCCATTTTGTTTGTTAGTGAAAAAAACAACAGACAATTTTTTTAAACTTAAGAAATCAATTTCTTTGGAAGGCCAGTAAACAATACTAGTTGAAAGGGTTTGACAAAAATTATCAGAATTGTCAGAACCTATCGTCGGCGAACACCTAACTCTTGCCTGTAAATGCAAATTTCGTTTGGGATGTAAAACCTTTACCAATTGCAAATTTTGAAATTATTTTATTATAAAGACTTAAAATTATGTTGGAGTTAGTTGAGTTTCACTCTGAAACATTTGAATAAGTTCTTAAAAGCAAAGATCAACGCTTACGCTCGCTATTATTAAAAAAAAAACCTTTACCATGATGTCAATACCGCCGCCGCCGGTGAATGCTGTTCTGATTTTCGTTTATCTTTAAGACTTTGTTGTAGGTACCCAATGGCTACATTAATGTTAAGCAGCAACCTTACATATTTCATAAAAAATAAATTTAAGCATGCCATTTTCATTGTCATTTTAATAATCTTGGCATCATGAGTCAAAAATGCAACATTGATATTTCATGTGTATTTAGAATAGAAATAAGAAAGTGGACGTGGTTTGAAATTAATTTGTAGAAAAATTAACTATAGGTACACCTTAAACACGGTTATTTTAAGTTTAATAGCGCATTATAACAAGATTGGTACGTCCGTACCTTAAATAAAAATTAGAGGCTAAAAATACAATATATAGGTACTATGTAAATTAATGTATTATTATGTATTATCATACAATTTCTACGATTCTTAGATAGGTGTCTAGCTATTGACAGATGCTTCTTCTTTTATCTTTTGTAGTGTTGTGAAAAAAAATTCTATATGATGACTTGACTATATCCTTGATTCTAAATATAAGTTGTTCCACCCCATTATGCTTTGTACAAATTTGCTAATAACGAGTGTAAGCTTAAATGTAGCCAGTTGAATTATATAAATAAGCAAACATTAAATGTGATTTGTGACTTAGGTATAACCATCTGCAAACTATTATCAAATTCAAGGCTTCCCCCATAGACTGTATTGAATTTTCAATAATATCTAATTAGGCATTAAGCTTAATAACATTTAAGATTGATTGCTGAAAGATATTTTCACGATGATACAAAATTTAAATAAACTGTAGGCAATTCATTTTAATTTGTTAATATTTTCTGTAGATAATTTCCAGGTAGAATAGGCACAAAGAGATGTTATTATATCAAATTAAACTGGTCAATTGACCGGAAATTCCTTTCACTTAAAAAAATACCATCTGAACACGAAATTCAAACTTGTGTCTAGGAGCTATAATCCTTGAAGAATAAATGCTATGCGTTTTTTTTTAGAGTTGTCGAGAAATTCTTTGGTAGGTTACTTTTGAGTGTTAAAGCTTTCGAAGATTGTTAAGGTTTAACTTTCAATACTTAGCTAAAAATAGCAAACTTGTAAAAGGAAAAACAACTCTGTAAATAAGTTTATCATGTAGCGATATATGTAATTGATTCATTTTTACTTTTGTCTATAGATAAACGAAATAGGACCTAAGTAGACTTTTGTGTCAATTTTAATTGATACATTTATGTAAACCGGACAACTGACGCGACGGTAGGTAGTTACTTCAACCACATTTTTGACCAAATCCTTGCTACAAAAAGCACAATCTGAAAAGAGTTTTAACGTCTTAAGTTTAAATGCCGTTTTAACAGCATAAACCTTAGTTTGTGTTATGTTTGTTCTTATTTTGTTGTAATCTCCTTTTCAATAGGAGATGTAGGTATAGTTAAATATATGTTTTAATTTGTAAGTACAGATGGATTTATGTAGGTATAAATATTATTTGCCAGGTGCCGTACATACACGGGATTACTTAGATAGAAGTAGGTACCTACTCCCAAACTTTTTTTCAAAGACAAAAATCTTAAACTCTTTTCAAGAACTTTTGAAGTTGTGTTACTTTCCATTTTGTTATAGGCTAATGTTGTTAATAAACAGTTTAAAGGTGCCTCAAAGCAAACATAAGATATCTGTACGTCTTGACAGTAGTTACTTGGAAAGAGAATTTGGAGAATATGACACAATCTCAAAAAAAAACTTAGCAGATTTTAGAACATAAAAATAGAATCAAAACCTTGCACTATGTCCCTAAATCAATCAATTAAATTATAAGAGAAGACTAAGTTAGTACTCTCAGTTTTGCTGCTTTTCTTTAAATAAAACCATGTATTTCACATTTTACATTTTACATCCACAAAATTAATAATTCAATTTTCTTATTGGAATTTCAACCAAACCACTTTCAAACATCAATAAGCGACGGCAATTAAATTCGAGCTTTGAACACTTTGCCACTTAAATGTTTCAAATCAAGGATACCTCTCTCCCCCTAAACCCTACAATAACACTTTCCATGTTCATCACATACAATTTAGGTATTTTAAAAAAAATTAAAACTTTTGTTTTGTATTTACCATCCACCAAAACGAGTGTAAAAATCCAATGAATAACTTTTGTAACTCAGTTAACTTTCAATTTTTAACATAAAGAAAAAATATCAAAAACTTTCAAGTTGCGTCGGCAATTCTATAAACATTAACATGGAAAATTGTTAATGTCAAATAATGAGATACACTTTTTATTCTTTAATTATGTTTTAATCCGTCAAATCCTTTTTACAATTTTGTTTGGTAGTTAAGTAGGTTTTGAATGAATGAATTTATAATAATTGAATAATACACACCATTACCATTACTAGACGCACTCACGATGCCTTTTCATTACTTTTAAATGTAATAAATTATATTTGATTTAACAATTTCTTTTCAGAGAACAAATTCAATTTTATTTTATTTTTGTAAACACATAGGTCCGCAGCAGGGTAAACTTTGTTTTGAACTTTTTTTTTTAATCCGACGAATGTCCCGACACCGCCGCCGTGCGTTGCCTTATCGTAATTGTATTAATATTATTTAATTTTCAAAATTAAATTTTCTTCAATTTATAAAAAGAAAAACACTACGGCTGATAACTATAACACGGTGCAGTGGTTTGAATGGTTGCACTATCAAATTTCGGAAGAAAATATTTATTGTTGTTTCTAATAATACTAAACTGATGTCTTGACTGAAGATGATAGCGATGCTGTTGGCCTTAGAAAAAAAGGGGCTTAAAACCGACACGACAATTATTCACAAAAACAAAACAACGAAAAACAGTAGTTTTTGTTTTTTAATTCGGTAGAAGACGGGTATGCTTAAGCTGGTGTTTTGATTTATTTTTCATTCCTGTTTTCTCTCGAAACATACGGAGAACACAAAAAATAACAAGAAAACGTCGAACTACCGTGTGGCACAACCACCGAACAATCTGCGTAACAGTCGAAAGTAGACTAACACAAACTCCCATACAAAAATCCAGTGCCAGTCGGACACACGCGAAACGAAAACGTCAAACACACAATACACAAACCGGGAAGGGAACCAGAGAATTGACGGCAGTAAGTAACAGAAACAGAACGAACAACCTATCAAAGAGTAAAACACAAAAATCATCATGTTTTTCCCCTATTTTTCCCAATTCACATCTATCTGTTTATACACATATTCATTCACACACAGCCATAAACATTCATCCAAAAGAGAATACGAGGTAAATATGAAGCAGAGTAGAATGTAGAAAAATAGAAAAATCATGTAGGGGCAATCACAAACACAACCAAACTTAGAAAAACAAAACAAAAAGTAAATTACAATAAGAAAAACATGAAAACATGAAAAACAGTAAAAACACAACAACAAATTGCTACCAAAACCATTCATGCACGCCAAAGGGGAGGGAATTCTACCACACACATTCATACACGTGTATGAATCCTCTCACGATTCACGAATAACCGCAAATCGCATGAGAATTCCTCACACCGTGTGGTTTGGGGGAAAGAGATGAACATGAAAAAATTTGTTGCTTCTTTTGCCTTAATGTGTGTAATTGGACGAAGATGAAGAAGTACACGGCATGGACAACAGAAAAAACAACAGCAGATGGAGAAAAAAGAAAAATAGAAAAGAAGGCGAACATAAAACTGAACACAACCCCACCGCCACAACTGTTTATTCTCGACTCGAGCTCGAGCAGTGCAAGAGAGATACCAATAGGCAGCCAATGGCTGGTTGCGATGCGATGCGACACGACATGTACTTTAATCTAATAGATACAAATGGGAATGAGCGAGCGGGACCGAGGATTTCATTGCACAAGAAAAATTGTTGTCGTCGTCATGTTTCTTGTTTTGTTTGAATTTGAAGATATAAACTTTTTTTTTCTCGTCTTATTCTTGTTGTTCTTGTTCTTGTTGGTGTTTTTCGTTGATGTTGTTGTTGTTGTTGTTGGATCTGTCTCGTTTAGAAGGGGTGGGGGCAAAATTACACAACATTATATATGTCGGGCGGATAAAAAGAAATAAAAAAGAAAACAAGAAAAGATGACGACGAGTGAGAGAGGGATATTTGTACGAACGGATCACTTTATATCCTTGTACATAGGAGATAAAAGGATGGAATGAACATGGTTGTGTTCTCTTCGTGTTTCAGTGTACAATTTTTTGTCATCATCTTTAGCTTGATTTGTTTCTTGTTGTTTCATTTTTCTTTTGCTGTTTTTGTGTTTTATTTAGTTGCTTCTTGTGTTTCTGGTTTTTCGTGGAGAACACACAGCACAGTTCGAACTTCGCGTATCTCGTACTTCGTACTTTACTTGCACTCGTCTCGTCTCGTACTCCGTGTGTGCTTTTGCTTTCTGGTCGTCATCTTTTACAAGATGTACATACCAACCAGTGTTGTTGTAAGGTTGTAAAGTATCAGTATGGAGTATGGATGGAGATGGACTAGGGTCGTTTCACTCACTCCCTGGACTAGGGTTTCTGGTTGTTGGCCCGTTGCCGTTGCCGCCGCCCGTACGACACATTTGCCGTTGCTCTTGTTTAAGTTGAAATCTGCTGATGCTGTTTGCCGACGGTCGGATGGTCGGTGGGTTGGTTGGTTGTTACAACCCCTCCGGCATCAAAAGGGTACCAACATGCTTTTAGATGGTTGTACTATTTTAAACGTCGTGTTCTTTTGACACAAACTCTCTGCAGTATGGAGTTAGTATAATTCTCTTTTTCTTTTCAGTTTGTGTATTTTTGTGTTTTTTTTTAACCTAACCTATCTAGGACCTAGGTAGATAATAACCTATACCTACCTACTTAGGTGTCTACCTCTACATATGTATGTATGTATATGATTATTTCTTGGATCCTTTTCTTCGTTTTTGTGTTAATTTTTTCTTGTTTTTTGTTTTGTTTATTTTTCTTCTTTTTTTACTTTATATCTCAGTCGTGGTCGTCATTTTATTATATTTTGTTTTTTTTTTTATATAGTATGTACATATAAATAGAAGTAGGTATGTATTATCGCGTGTTGTTGTGTCTCAAGGAAGAGGGTAGGTAGTTATTTGGGGTTGAACAGTCAGCTGCGAAACGAGGCTTTAAAGCTATTCTGGGGCCTAGAACCCAAGGGCGCAAGAAATATTATAAACTGGTATCTACCTAAGTACCTATGTATCTATTAGCGGAAAGTTTCTAAATGGCGCCCAACAAAAATTGCAATAAAATCATGTTTTTGAAAATAAATTAGGTTGTAGGTACATATTTATCGTTGAATTATCTAAATCACATCAGGAATTAAAAACCGAACAAAATTCAAGTTTGGGTTGATATGAAAATACTTAGACAGCAGGACAGAGATTATCACAAAATTGATTTAAAAATTGGTGCTTGGATAAAATACCTACTGTCTTGTGTGAAGAAAAATTCAATTTTTTAAGATTGTAGTTTTGGTATTTAACTTGTATCTAAAATTTAGTGGATTACAAATTTTATAAACATTTTTCGAAGGTCCTACCTTATTTATTTATTTATTTATTCTATTGGTACTAACCCTAAGTTTTAAAATACCAGAATTTTGATGACAAATTTAAACGATGCTATCTTGGAAATTAAGGCAGATGACGAAAAACGGAATTCACTATAGATTATAGAGAAAAATTGAAGTAACGAAGCTGTATATAAATCTCAAAGACATATAGGTACATATTTAACATTTTTATCAGTGTAAGCATTGGGAAAAAAGTGTGGTTGGAAATGAGGTGCACGTAAATTGTCTGATATTCAGCTTAAGGGTAAACTAATGTGCATTTTAAAAAACGGAAGCATTAAGTCCTATTTAAAAGAAGGAATGCTTCTGACTATTTCTTTACATTGACAAGAAACAACGAAATGGTAATCAATAAGAAACCTAAATAAGTCAATGAAACATTTTTAAAAATCTTTGAATACTGTTCATGACGCCTAGTATTTTCTTTCCTTCTTTCTATTAAGAGATTAATAATTGCATATTAACGTTTTTGAATTGTCGGATGATTTCTGTATCAGGCATTAATTTTTTTTTTTAATTTACATTATAGTATTTGAGAAAAACATTTTAGAACCAAAAACGCGTTTCTTCAAAAGCTGCAGAAAGAAGGGGTCTGCCATATTATATTTTCCAAAACAAAAACAAACAGAAAAAATAGGAGGACTAAGTATTCAGCTAGTTGATTCAAAGAACTTAGATCACATCAAAACCAAAGAAAAACTTTGAACTTTTTTCAAATAAAAACCTTTTGTTTTAAAATCCTTAAATAGCTGACGCTATTGATAATATATAATTTTTAAAGAAATATCTACTCATATATTTATCTTTTTAATCTTAAAACCCTAATCTTCTAGGTATATAAAAATTAGTCGGGTTTTCCTTCCTGACGCTATAACTCCAGAACGCACGAACCGATTTCCACGGTTTTGCATCCGTTAGAAAGGTTTCGGGCTCCCGTGAGGTTTATAGCAGACAAAATTCAGGAAAAATTTCAACAGAAAACCGGTGAGCTCCGTTTAGTTTCCTATAGAAAGCTATTGTAAAAGTTCCGATTTGTGGAATTGAAAATTTAAAAAAATTTTGACGTTTCAAAGGGCCCTATATTCTAAACCAAAGCTTACTTTTGGGAACCTTTTTTAGTCAACCATATTTCACGTCAGAGATATCGACTTCAAATAACGTTTGCTTTAAAGATAATAAGAAAAAAATGCAAAAACTATACTTTTAAAAAAATTTAGTGAGTGTTTTTTTTTTTATCATAGCGCAATTTAAGAAAAAAGTGAAAAATTTGGTTGACCCCTAATCCACTTATATATAATTCTGTATTACACATTCTGAGCAAATTTGGTATAATTTCGAAAAAATCAGTTATCTTTTTTTTTAAATCAAAAAACTGAAACAAAGTTACGTAGAATATTTGCCTAGAGTACGACGACGTGCGAACATCGGCCGCCGCACAAGACATGCAAGGCAGGAAGAAAGACAAAATATATTAAGAGAAAATTCTAAATTGGCCACAGGTGTTTTCCACTGATGCGCTAGGTAGCATGTACATGTACACTATTCAGTTCATCCTAGAAATGATGAATGTTTTTATTTGCGACTGCTGTTGGTAAATTGTACGAGGACCAAAATCATTTGCGCATTTGAAAACAAACTGTGAATGGCCACCAATGCCAAACATATCGAGAAGCTACTGATTGAAGTAGGAATGATTGCGCCAAATCGATCGATGCACAATTCATTGAACCAAGAATTAAATCGAGAGCTGCAAATCAATGTTGATATGTACATTGCGAAATTCGTTCGAAATAATGTGCCGTTGCTGAATGAACAGTAAAAACAAGTATACGAAACATTAATGCAACCGGTGGACAATAATACTACTGGTGGTCTATTCTTCCTGGACGCACCTGGAGGAACAGGGAAAACATTTGTCATTTCATTGATTTTGGCCACTATTCGATCAAGATGTGACATAGCTTTGGCGTTAGCATCATCTGGAATTGCGGCAACTCTTCTAGAAGGCGGTCGTACTGCACATTCTGCGCTTAAGTTGCCACTCAATTTAAACCCAATTGATACTCCAACATGCAATATTCCTCGATCCAGTGCAATGGGAAAATTGTTGATGCAATGCAAGCTCATTGTTAGGAATGAGTGCACGGCACATAAGAAATCACTTGAAGCACTTAACTTCACACTGAAGGATATTTGACGAAGTAACAACATCCAACGGAGTTTTTGAACTCTCTGGAGTTACCAGGATTTCCACCGCATAACTTGCAACTCAAAGTTGGTTCAGTTGTTATGATATTGCGTAATTTGAATCCACCGGGACTTTGCTACGGTACTCGACTTGCGGTAAGAAGACTTATGCCGAATTTGATTGAGGCAACCATTATTAACGGAAAGTACGCAGGTGAAAATGTATTTATTTTTCGAATACTGATTCCGACTGATCTTCCACTTGACTTCAAACGATTTCAATTTCCGGTTCGCCTTGCGTTCGCAGTGACAATTAACTTTACTGCTGGAACACAATGGTGTCGGAGCCGGAGTCGGAGTCGTAACTGGAATAGCTGTCAAAGTGTTCAATGTACGCAAATGCAAATGTACGCACACAACGCGACGCAACTGGAATCGGAGCCGCAGCCGGAGTCGGAAGAGTTGACTAACTTTTAACTTTGTCGTACGACACATGTGACGTTTCCATTTTTGTAGTGAATAACTTGGTGATTATATTTTTTTTTAATAGTTTTTCAATAAAAAAGTGGAAAAATATTTAAATAAGAAATAAAAGTGAACAAAAAAATATTTTCTGAGAAATTTAATGTGGTTGAAAACTGCAAATATACCAAATAACATCAAAAAGCCGTACGACGCATTGTGTGCGTACTTTCTGTTAACGTACGACAGCTATTCCGACTCCGGCTCCGGCTGCGGCTCCGATTTTTGCATTGTGTTCCAGCAGTTACTTTGGATTCACTTTCATTTTTTACTTAGAGAATTTCAACTGAATTACACTTCATTTTTGTAATCGAAATGAATTCATTACTGTTGTTAAATGAAATAAAATGTTTCCTTTTCAAATATAAAACAAAAACAAATTATTTTTCTTCATCTTTTAATCCCCAAACGAAATGTTACTAAAAACGAAACGGAGTTCACCGGGTTTGCTAGTTTAAACCATAAATATTCTTCATTTTCTCAAATTCTTCAAAATAACCCCAGATAAACCGAACAGTTTGATTAAACGGCAAACCCTGGTAAATATCCGATATACCTATTTTTAGGTACCTTAACATTCTCATCCAAATAATTACAGGAAAACTATCAAAAAACAAGCAAAGCTTTTTAATAAAAACTCTATAATTCTAGCTCTTGACGCCCACACTAGCTTAAAACCAAAATAAAAAATACATTCCCTATACAAACATACTTGTATCTAAATTTTTCCGAAAGCATATTTAAATTTAAAATCATCATACTTAAATAAATACATTTTATCTTTAATTAAAGCTAGAAAGAAGAGACATATAGTTAGAATTATTGGTAAAAAATTTTACGAAGTTTTTTAATTATCATTATTCTTCATGTATCTATAATTTCGGCGTGTAGTTAAATTACTACTACTAAATTTTAAGTACTAAACCTACCTCTAAAACTTTTATCTAATTCTGCAAACTATGAAGGTGCTTATTTTTCTCCGCCATCATAAGTAAAAACACAACAAATCGTAGTATGGGCCCCGAGTTGGGCGCCATCTAACCGCCTCTGATTAGGGTGGCGGGCGAAATGGGGTTGTGCTGGGTATATCCCGCTGGCTCAACGATTTTTTTCTATACGAGAGGGGCTTAAGGTAGGAATATAGGTAGGTAGGTAGTAGATCCAATATAATATCAAGTTATTCGTTATTTTCTTTACTCCCATTACCATCACCAATATGGTGGTGGTTGGTCCTTTGCGTTGTGTATTGTTGTTGCTGTTGAGCACAGTTGTTTTCTTGTATTCGTTTTATAGCCACCCCTAATTCGTATCAGTGTTGTTTTCAGGATTGTTAATTTGATGATTTATAACGGTGCGGCTTCAAGGTAATGCGCACAGTTCTTGTCTTCTTGTATATGTGTGTTCTAGTCCAAAAAAATAAAAAAAAATTATGTCGGGTGTTACAGTATAGGGTAGGTACTCGTAGTATAGTCGAGTCGGCTAAACGTTCTGTGCAAGCGGAGTGGCGCGGCAGATGGAGGGTTCGGGTTGGTGTTTTTTTTGTTTACTATATCCACGCACATTGCGGTTATTTGTTAAGAACCACCAACAACAAAAATTATTTATTTCATTTCATTTAGCGGAACACTGCTGCGTTTAAGAAAAACAGTTCCCCAAAAACAACCTCCCCCCTCTTCCATTTGAAAAAAAGCACAGAAAATATCTATGTACGTCTTTGTCCATGCGATGACGACAACAGATGGGGGTCGTTTCATTTATACTACGAGTCGAGTACGAGTTTGAAAAATCTTTTTCCACACCTTGGTGGAAAACTATGGGAAAAAGGACATCAATTTTGTTTGTTTTTGTGTTCGTTGTTCTTTTTTAGATTGTTTTCTTGTACTACAGGGCGTGGCTTGTGACCAAGAGGGATGATTTTAGATTCTTTTTTTTTTGTGTTCTTATTTGATTTTTTTGCCTTCTTTGTAGAAAGCGTTATTATTATTATTTCCATTATCTTTTGTTTTTAAGGGTATCTACACCTAATATATGTTAGGTACCTAACTTGTACATACAAGCGCGTCTACATATGTATCTTTCACGACTAACTCGCTCGTGCTGTTGTAGGAATATAGGGAGATAGGTTGGTTTGGTAGGATAAGATACAGAGAGGAAAAGAGATAGAGTATTTAGAATTTACGGCATGTTCAACTAGCGTCAACATGAGAAATCCTTATTAATATTAAGTTAAAAAAAAATGTCCTTTGATAAATGTTGGTAGGATACGAATTTCATTAGCAAGAGAGTTTAGCAAAGTGGTTGTTGTCTCGAATTGTGTTGGGTCCTATGTGAGTCCTTTTTTGTTGTGATGTTATGACAGAGTTCAAATGGGAATTGTGTCTTCTTTTTTTTTGGGGAAATCCTGACAAAAATCCGATAAATGAACTTATAAGTTTGTGTACATTTGCTATGTTGTAGGTAGGAATGTACATTCGGTGCCGATTTGTGTACATAGTTATGTAGTAGATATCTATTCGTAGATAGGCAGACTTATAATTCTGCTGAATCAAAGTTGTAGAGACAATAGACATACATGCGTTAATCGGCTTATCAATTTTGAAAGCTGTAGATAGGTTTTTAATTTTTAATGGGAACAACGTTGATTTTGATCGTTTTTCAATAGGCTTTTTTTATTTTGTATCTTTGTATATATATTCTATGACCTATTTATGTGCTTGCTAAACCCCAACCAACCTCTAAAATATTACCTATTATTTTGCAATTTGTTGACATCGCGGCCCGACCTTTGGGAAATGGCAATACGCTATATATGTAGGTATACCTTCCTACTTTCGGTGCGTAAGATTTTCTTACATAGAAGTTACCACCTTAGGAAGCTCTACACAGGTAGGTAGTACCTTCCTATGTATACCTTCATAACCTATGTAGGTAGGTAGCTATATTTTAAAAATGCTTATTGATTTGTTGTTTAAAATGTAACTACATATATGTATGTAATATCATTGCCCATGAGAGCACTTAATACCTTCGTATCTACGACTCGAGACTTCTAAATTGGATTTAAATGGTCTGGTAAGTTTAAAACATGCGTTCGTTTATGTACATAACATTAAGCTTTTCTACGATAGGGTGATTTTCTAAGGAAGGTAGATATAAAGGAGCTTATATTTTCTTCTAGAATAATAAAAATAAAAAACAAACATACCTAATTAGGTATTATAACTAATTAAAAAACAATTGTATTTATAGATAATATTTGTCCACAAAAGTCATAATCATACCTAGATGGTAACTTACGTAAACAGGAAACATATCATACAAAGCAAAGTAAAATGTATATTATCACATAACATAAGAAAACTATAAAGTTAACTGTCTCCAAGTACTTAAAAAACCTACAAATTCTGTAAACTCCTTACAATGGGAGCCTGGAAGATGATGCTCCAAACTTCCATGAGTAGGAATATACCTAATGTGTTCTGGCACAAAACGAAAGGAAATTTATTCCGAGAAAACATCATCACGATAGATAAGAAAGACGAGTTCATTACTTTGGGGGCTATACTTTGTGGTAGAATTTAAAAAAAATTAATCTTATTATTTGTAATTAATTAAATGTTCGCTTAATTTTTGAGAAAAGAATTTCCTGTTAAATAATAGGGCAAAATAAAAAAATAATAAATAAATAAATAAATCTATACCTACTATTACCTATTACCTATTACCTACTATTTACCTATTTACCTACTAATATTATAAATGCGAAAGTAACTCTGTCTGTCTGTCTGTTACTCAATCACGCCTAAACTACTGAACCAATTTGCATGAAATTTGGTATGGAGATATTTTGATACCCGAGAAAGGACATAGGCTACTTTTTGCCCCGGGAAAATGACGCATTCCCTTGGGAAAATTCAGGTGGGCGGATCGCTTTTGCGCCTAAATTACTCAACAGATTTAAATGAAATTTGGTAAGGAGATAGTTTGAGACTTAAGAAAGGACATGAGTTACTTTGACCTCGAGAAAACAACGCATTCCCATGGGAAAAATTACTTTCCGGGAATCTGATCGCTTTCACTCCTAAATTAACAAAGATTTGAATAATATTTGGATAAAATTGGTATTACGGGAAAACAACGCATTCCCAACCCTTATGAAATAAGTTGTCGAACATATTAAACTTATCATACACGTATATTAACGCATGCTTCGCGCGCCACGTACCTCAAGCCCTCAACGTTAGGCGCAAACTGTGGCTCCCACCCACCAAGTTCCACAAATAAACTTTGCTATGCTCAACCTTTCATCGCCAAACACGAGCCATATAGGTACAACAAATAATTCACAGGGTCTGTCTTCTACTTCTGATAATTCTGTTTCGGCTGTGGCGCGGGGCGAGTGCGCGGGCGGGGGTCGCACTCGGTAGACGAGGCAGGTGGCGACGGCGGTAGTGCGGCGCGGGGGAGAACATCGCTGAATGGGTCTAAGGTCTAACCCGAACGGGCACACACGTGAGGGCACACGCCGTTGTCGGACGCATGCAAATTACAGAGAAATCCTGCAAATATTTTATTTGTCGTGTAAATTTAATTGTTTCTTTAATACTTAATGATTTACTCGGTTTGTCTTTGATCATGTAATTTACCATTAATATTAATAGGTGTTTATTTTTTAGTTTTAAAATAATAAACTATATACAATACCCACTTAATTTCTATTTATTTTGGTTCCTTTAAGTCTTTAAGTAAAACTAAAATGTAAAAATAGTTACGACAGTCGTTATAATACTTACTTAATTTAAATAGAAGCTTTTAAATAATTTCCGTTTCTTTTACATTTCTAATTAAACTTGGTTTCGTTTACGTTAAGCTTGATATTACGCTAATATGCCTGCAAAATGTAAATCTAATCTAGCGCATAGTTCTAGCAGAGCTCGAGCTGCGAAAATAGCTAGAAGCCAAGAGTCCGAAGGACAGACCCAAACCCGTTTGGCTTTATATGCTGAGAGCCATAGGGCTCATAGAGCTTCTGAGACTGAAGAGCAGGGTCAATCACGACGTCTATTAGATGCTGAGCGCCATAGGACTCAAAGAGCTTCTCAGAATGAAGTTCAGAGTGAAACCCGTAGATCTTTAGATCGCAACTCAAAGAGCCGCTGAAACTGAAGACGAAAGACAGGCACGAATACTTTTAGACGCTGAGCGAGCACAATTCAAACATATGTACGTACAAAAAAGTACAGCTCAGGTTTTTTCATACTACTATCCAAAAAACTATCTAATGCGGACGAAAACCCCTTTTTTAGTAAATCAAGACGATTTTATTATAAAATGAATGAGAAAGTTGTAATTCAGCATTTAAATCTTCGTAAAATACAAAATTTTATAATTTGGTAATTATTATCAAAAGTTATAATTCCAGCTTGTTGAAATGAAAGTAAATTGCAACTTTTGAGTCGCAATCTACTATTTTAGGGGAATAATTTAATTTGACTACTCATTAATTTTGTTTTGCGAAATGTATGCGGTGAATTAAGCATTCTCAATTCTCAAATCAATAAAATATAATCACAATATAAATATTCAAGCTTCAATATTGTAATTTACGAAATACCTATTTGCTGATTTAAGAAAAAAGCTAAACAGTAAATTAAAATTCCTTTAATCTTAATCTATTATTTTCAGGGTAACAATTTAAAAATATTTACATGGTAAATTGCAACTTTTGAGTCGCAATCTACTACTTTAGGGGAATAATTTAATTTGACAACGCATTTATCTTGTTTTGCGAAATGTATGCGGTGATTTAAGCATTCTCAATTCTCAAATCAATAAAATATAATCACAATATAAATATTCAAGTTAGCATGGAAATGAAAGTGGCTACAGTTTGTCTTCTTTGAAGAATTGTAGCAACTGTATAATTCGCAGTTGCTCTATGCAGCTCGGATTATATGGAGTCTCGATTTATTCGGGAAAGTATGCGTCAAGACAAAGTGTAATGGTCATCTTCTGATGAGCCCAACCATTGCATCGGGGCGAAACACATTTATGAACACTTATGCTGGTTTATATTTTTCATGATTTTAAATCATATTTATTAGAATAAGTTTATGTTGTAAATCACTAATGAAGATTGTTGATTTTGCAAAAAATTATTCTTGAATCTCTACATGATTGCTTGAAAATGGAAAGTAAATTAATCTTTAAAAGCTACAAATTACGACTCAAAAGTTGCAATTTAAAGATAACTAAGTATCAAAACTGTGACTGTCATTTGCAAACTGCAGAATAACCTGTTTCAAATTACAACTCAAAAGTTGCAATTTAAAAGAAAGAAGTAGCAAAACATTGGTTGTCATTTGCAAACTAATGTATATTGTCGCAGTCTAAGAAAACAAAGGTTGAAATTTGCCACTTGTGTGTGTAGGTATTTAAAAAAACGAATCATAATCTACAAGAAAACAATTTCAATCTACAAACTCCTGCTGAAATTTACGATAAAAACAAACATTAAATTGATACAAATTGATATCAAATTGCAATTCGCTGTTTGAAATATTTGATTTCCTCGATCGAATTTTTGCTACTCAAATGTAGTGAAATATGATTTTTGAGTGTCAATATCTTCATTTTGCTCATTTTATGAAATTGCAAACAAAAAGTAGCAATTTACTTATTTCGAAGCCAAGGTCCAAAACTGGATTCATTTTTCGTGATTTGTAGCTTATTTTTCTTGATCTGATCTAAGAATTCTTTCCGTGTACGTCCGTGATTTCGCGAAGTTTTTTTCGTCGTCCATGGCTCAAGAACCAACATATAATAATGCAGAAAGATACAGAAAGGACTCTCTTGAGCTAGTGGTTTTTTTACCATAGCAATAAAAAAAGGTAAAAATGTTGGTTAACTCAAAATATCTTACGAACCAATTACGCTAGAGACTTGAATTAAATTTTAAATTATATATTCTAACGTGATACCAAAGTAGTATATTTTTGGGGAAACAATACAATATTTGTCACATCAAAAATTTAACGAATGATTTTATCTCCAAAATAATTGTGTGCAACGAAGAATAACGTTTTTAACATCTGGTAAAATTTTGAGAACAATCGAAGTAATATTACTCAAAGTTGGTAAAAATTAATTTTCGACTCAAATATCTTTTCAAAAATTTGAGATATTGGCTTCAAATTAATTTTAGCTTAAAAAAATATAGTTTTCAACATTCGGTAATATTTTGAGAAAAATCGAATTGACAGTTTTCTTACAAAAAATAAAAACCTACAAAAAAATTTATAACAGTTTTTAAAAATTGATTTTCGACTCAAATATCTTTACAAAACTTTGAGATATTGGCTTCAAACAATTTTTATCTCACATAAAATATTGTTTTCGACATTCAGTGATTATTTTATAAAAATCTAACTTTCAGTTTTTTCATAAAAAAAATAAAATCTACAAACAATAGTACGCAAATTTGGTAAAAATTAATGTTCGGCTCTCGATATCTCGTGAATAAGAAGACAATGACTTCAAATTGATTTCATCCATCCAATTTGTATTTGCTTATATAAGCAATAAAAACTTGCTACTTGGTAATGGGTAAAAATTAGTTTTCGACTAAAAATCTCGTGAACAACAATAGATTTCATTATATTTCATTATATGCAAAATATTGTTTGTAATTTTAAAATTTTTGATAATAATTCAACTGAAAACTTTTTTAACAAAACACGAAAACCTACAAATTTTAAAGCAAGACAAATCGACAGACGAGATGGGAAGATATCGGTGTGGGTAGCATTCCAGCCTCTTCTTTCAAGGTATGATTTGATCCAAGCAAAGAAAAATGGTGAAAAATTAAGAACTTTAAGTTTAAATAAAATAATTCAAAAGCTTTCGAAAAGTCAATTTATAAACAATAAAATTCATAACCTTTTTCTAACGCGTTTGAAAATATGTTTGAGAATGTAGGGAGAATTGTAAAGGTTGATCTTTTTTCACGAAACTTTGTTGCTGTTCGCAAATGAAATTCTTACTAAAAAAATTCTACACTCTCACAAACAACTTGTTCAAACACTTTAGGAATGCAAGAAAACTTTGCAATGGGCCTGTAATTTGTTTTATTCGCCTTTTTACCTTTCTTGAAAATTGGTGTAAGAAATGACTTCCTTATAAGTATATAATTATTCTTACCTTCTATATATCTCAAATTAAATTTACCAAATGAAAAAATGTCAAATGGAAAGTATGTTCATACATATGTTCTATACGAAAATCCTAAATAACCTGATAACGGCGCGGCGCAGAAATCAAATTTCCAAATTCATATTTGCTAAGCATGTTGTAAAAGTGTCTGAACTGTTTTAAGACTTTAAGTTTTTCGAATTACCAATCACTTAATTTATGTCAACATTGTCCTCACATTTCTTTGTTTTGAGCGTTGAAATGTTGAATTAAAATTCTTTTTGAGTCTTCCTTGGGGTCTAGATTCACTTCTGATATTCTTTCAATAGTAGGATTTTAAGTTCCGACTTTAACAAAAATGTTCTTGTATTTTTAATTAGGCTTTTGTAAAAACTATGACACAAAAATTAATAATTCTAAAACTCACAATTTTGTGTAGCTGACATTTATGCGATAATGTCAAATCGAATATTTTTGGCGACTAAAGAGAGCTTTTGGTAAATACATATATGTAGGTTTTTTATTTGTATTCCCAAAATGAACCGAATAAAAAAAGAATTATTTTTCAACTAAGAATCTAACATTGAGAGGACCTTCACAAAGAATTTTAAATAAAATATTTAACTTTTAGTTTTTATATGTTGATAAGTTATGTGATCTAGTTATTTTAGTTATATATTGAAGATACGATCAAACTATGTCCTGTTCCTGTATAAAAATTCTTAAAATGTTGAAGGTTATTTCAAAAAAATAATCATCTCACTGTAAATGTATCTTTAAACGAGCAATTACTATGTATGTTGAGGTTACTTAAATTTTGTAGTTTTATACTAAGCAGTTCATCGCATTTAATGTTTATCCATAAATTTGACTCCAAATTCCAAAACTACATAAAAACCAAAATTTATGTCACACCACAACTTAACATATTGTTTCAAGATACAAAAATATCTATAGGTATATAAATATAGGTTCTTTTTTATATTAAATTGAACTGAGTGTTGATATACTTCGTGATGCATGGAAAGCTATATTTGAGTGACAAACTGCTGAATTAAGAGCACACATCATTCATGTATGTAAGTAGGTATGTCGTTTTCGATACCTTAACATATATGTATTTATACATTTTTCTGTGACATGATTTTATTTAACAATAAAACTTCATACATATTTATAACCTACCTATAAGCCACCCCAATCAAAAATTATATATATCTACACAAGATACACCTAAATATGCCTTTAAATCACATCATTTAATGAACGCAATACTTTTAATATATACATAGGTACATGGTGTATATATTGTTGTTGGCTGTTGTTTTTCGTGAATCAGAAGGCGTGACAGAGCCGTAATTTTTATGGGAACCTTAACGCAGTCAAAACGTTATTCGTCCATAAAATCATTTTCATAAGTACTGGTTGCGTTTTTTTTTTTCGGAACGGATCCTGAGTACAGAGTATCTATCCCTTTTTATATATAAACGAGCCGCATATTTGCGGAGTGGGTGTGCGTCCGTCCGTCCGTTGTCGTTGTGTCTTCGTCATCGACATCGACATCAACGTCGCGTCGCGTCGGTACTGTAGTAGAGAAACAGTAGTTTAAACGCACTCAACCGTGATCGCTTTTAGTTAGTGGCGCATATAATAATTTCAGAAAAAACATCCAATATTTTTTTGTTATACTGAGCCCCTTCATAGCTACAAAATATTTTTTAATATAGGGACTCACAGGTCTGTGGAAAAAATGTTGACTGTACCTCTAAACCTAAGTTGGTATAATCTCAAAATAGTATCAGGTTGAAAATAGGTTAACAAACTTGGAGTGCAAAGAAAAAAGTTATTAAATACTTTTTAGAATAAGCCTTATATTTGTGCAGGTTTACAATCAATACCGGGAATTTGTTTATAATCCAAAAATCTTAGATAATTATTATTTTAAATTCATTTAATTTCTCTGAAACTAGTCCCAAAGGATGCAATATCAACACCAATGTGCCAACGTTTTTTCCTGTCTTAAATTGATTGAAAACTGTCCCTAGGGAGCAATATTTTTCGTTTAGCTAATGGCCATCATAAATCACATGGTTGTAAGTCAGTGAGTTAAATACGGTGGTTGGGGAACGATATATGTACATATAGGTCGAGTTTTTGGCAAATTATTCTAAACTGAGATTGCAGAAACTGGGCGTTTTGGTTGCATTCAAGATTTTATTCACTGCTTCTTCCGATATTTCAACAAGGTCAGTAAGGTTTCCAACTGTAAATTGATGAATTAGGAGTCCCTATGAAAAAGGCAAACATCAAGTGGAATAACATCGCCAAGTGGCAGTTCACACAAACATCTGGATTACACTACATTTAAAGCGATCAAAGTGCTTGCTATTTCTAAGCAGATCGCATATAATAGGTGTCACAACCGGGTATCATAACCGGGCACTGTCTTATACGCGGCTATAGGCGTAGGCGTATTCTCCAATGACTATTGCAGAAACTGTATGGATGAGGTAAAGGAGGAAACAGTTCTTCAACTCCTCTCTACACGTCCTGCTCTAGCTTAAAAACGTAAAGATTATCTTAAAAAAAATCTTCTATAACGATCTAAACGAACTCATTCATATTAACATAATCAGCCTTTCACCTTCCGTAAGGGACTCAAATTGGTTTCATTGAGCTTTGAAGAAAACCTCAAGATTCATGTGGTATCACAATGGGCTATTACACTGGAAACTGGACAAAGTGTGTCCTACTCCATCACGGACAGCCATTTTAACCTAACCTAACCTAACCTTATCCACTACTCATACAATTTTTTATTCGATAGAACTTGCTCATTGAAGATCTTTTGCAACATTTTCAAAATTACAACATTATAAATTTCTTTCTTCGCACAAAATTTAATTTAGAAAACTGCATTATTGAATAGTTAAAAAAAATACTTTCAGTGTTTAAAAGAGGTCGCGTAGCTTAAAAATTAATGAATATCTTTTCTTAAGTGTGTTACATTTCAATTAAATTAAAAACATTAAATTTCACAAAGATCACAGTAGAACAAAATGCTCGAAATCACTAAATAAAAGTTTTTTGTATGACTTATTACCTTAAAAATGTTATTCAATATAAAATGATCCACGTCGGCATTTCAAAAGAACTTAAAGTCGCCGCAAAATGGCGGAGTTATTCAATGTTAAAATAGGATACATCCAGATGACGCACCCTGTATACCTAAGACTGTAATCACGTCAACTAGACAGTTTTCTATAAGAAAATTAAAAAAATTAAAGCAACTTACAATAGAAATACGAACTTTTTGTCTTAATTTTATTGCACGACACTGTTATACCTTCCCACCCTACTCTACGCCACTGACTGCTAGATAAGATTTCTACATATGTTTGTCTTGCTGTACAAAATGTATAATATGTACATTTGCCGGTACATATGTATATCGATCAAACACGTTAAGGGAACAACGGCAAGGATATAAAAAGTAAAATGTAGGTACCTATGTGTGTATAAATACCCTTGTGTAATAACAGTAATTGTCGGCCATTACTCGCGCCAGTTTATTAATGGGCGAAATGAGCAAAAGGTGTGCTATAGAACACCCTAGGGGAGGAGAGACAATTCAGCGCACATAAAGCCAGTAACATCAGCAATAGGTATGGAGAAAAAAACAAACAAAACAAATATCCTGCCTATAGTTGAACTCCTTGCCAGGATCTTCTATAGATATTGTGTAAACCTACCTATACTAATACTCAGTGTGTTAATTTGTGGCTCTGTGATTCAATTCAAATGCGATTAGGGAAGCGCGTAAATACGTACAGGAGAATCATAACAAAAACAACGAGCGAGTGAACGTCTATAAACCTAACCTAGCACGAATAGCTCGGGTTTTTAAGCATATACATATATATATTTATCTAACCCTCTTGAACCTTTTGTTGTAATATGTATGACGAGACGACCGAACAACGAGCGACGACTTAAGGCAATATAGGCAGCCATCTGCCCGCTTTCCTATACCTACCATTTATATCTATTGTGCGTAATTTTTATATAAATATTACGCTACTTGGCACTATTAACGGTTTATACGGATGATGTTGGCATAATAAATAAAAATAGAAGACAGCCAAAGTGAAAAGCGATTTGAGATTTTCATACTGCACACATCACGCATGTAAGCATGATCGCCATTTGTTTTTCTTTCTCTGACGTTCAAATATATGTATGCATGTATCAATGTAATTATATGTAGATATATTTGTAGATATTTATGGAGAGAAAAATAGAAACATTTCACCCGTAAAACTCTGATATGGTGTTGCATTATATTTTGAGGACGTCACGGGGCTTATTTTATATCAACAATGAAATAAATTTGTTTTGAGAAATAAAAATAAAAAAGTATATGTATATCATGGGGTAGAAAGGAAAGAAGATGGGTAGATTAAGGTAAAGATACTTCTAGCTGGGTTTTAATATTTCTACACAGCCGAATTAATTTTATTGAATTAATGTCATAAGTTAAGATTATATAGTTGAGGTATGTCCTGGGAAGATTTTGGTTCTATATCATTTAGGTCACCTAAAAGCTACAACTCATTTTTGTATGTAGTGGATTTTTACTGTCTAGATAAGTACCTACAATTATTTTCCATTTTTATGTAAGATTTATATAAAAATTGCCTTAAACTTTATGATCGAATGTTTTCGATTTCTAAAGTATTTTAGATGGAATTTTCGAATTTTGATGTTAAATTTTATGAACGATTAATTATTAAAAACATATTTACGGTCCCATATAGAGTAAGTGTCGCAAATATGGCCCACGTTCGTAATATGGCCCACCGCTGTATTTTTCTCTATCTACGAGTATCTATCTATGTCGGTGACAATAGCTGATCAGCGGTGCAACATATAACAAGTTGTAATTTTTGTTCGTGTTTGATGTAATTTTTGGGTGAGTTTACTTAAGGATTATTAAATTAAAATTTGCTGAAATTGAAAAAGTTTTTTCGAAATATATGTGTGGTTATATTTTATGTTATGAAATGTGAAATTAAAATTTTGTTTGAAGTTAATTTAGTATGATAAAAATTAAAAAAAGTGAAAAAATCACAGTGTTAATAATATGGCCCACCCCAGGTGTATCAAATATGGACCAGTGGGCCATATTTGATACATGAATTTAACTGAGCCTTAATGTTTTTTTTTTGTTTTTGTTTTAAAGAATCATGGCTTCAAGTTCTAAGAACCCACAAAACAACGACAAACTTGGCTGAAAGAAGATATGATTAAAGCAATCTCTGCATGTAAAGACAAAAAATGGGTTTCTTAAAAGCGTCAAAGGAATTCAACGTGCCTAAAACAACTTTACGGCGTTTGGTAGCAGAGGATAATAAACATTTAGATAAAGTGGTAAGTGCAAAACAAGGAAGAAAACCCATCTTTCCGCTAGAACTCGAAGAGTCTTTGGTTGATTATACTCTACACATGGAAGGAAAACTCTTTGGACTTACTCGCAATGACATAAAATCATTAGCATTTCAACTGGCACTGAAAAACAATACCTATACCAAACCCATTTTCATTGATAAACGAAGTTGCAGGTAGGTCCTGGTTGCGGTTATTCCTTAAACGTCATCCGTTGTTGTCGTTCCGGCAGCCGACTGGGACGTCTTTTGCTCGAGCTAGTAGATTTTCAAAGGAAAACGTTGACATTTTTTTCAACCACCTTGAAAAACTAATGGTGACGTACCGTTTCTCTCCTGACAAAATATTTAACGTGGATGAAACAGGAATTTCAGTTGTTCCATCCAAAATGCCGAAAGTGTTGGCACTCAAAGGTCGAAGACAGATAGAAGCACTAACATCAGGTGAAAGAGGCTCGTTGATAACCGCAAATTTGTGCATGAGTGCTTGGGGATCGTTTGTACCACCAATGTTTATTTTTCCTAGGAAAAGGGACAATCCAATTCTAATGAAAGGTGTACCGCCAGGTTCCATTTACGATAACCATCCATGCGGATGGGTTCAAACGAATTTATTCACGAAATAGTTCAAGCATTTCTTGGATAAGGTGAAGCCATCGGCATCTTCACCTGTGCTTCTAATAATGGACGGACATGCATTGAACTAGTGGACTTGGCTAGGAATAATCACGTCCACATTCTTTCCATCCCACCGCAAGTCACAAAATTCAACCGTTAGACAAGACATTTATGAGGCCCCTCAAAAAATATTTAACAGAAGAAATTAGACGCTGGTTAATCAACAACGCAAGGGCTTTGATGCATTTCGATATAATTGAGTTATTCGGGCGGGCCTACTTAAAAACTTAAGCAGGAGACATCGCGGTGAATGGATTTGCTTCGACTGGCATATGTCCATTTGATAAGCATATCTTCAAGGACCACGATTTTTTGCCCGCAGAAGAGGTTGATGGAACCAACTTAGAAAATCCTGGTCAGTTGAATGTGCCTACTAGTCCTCACGAGATTATGCAGACGGAACCAGATCCAGATGAACCTTCCACTTCTACGGGAATAAGGTCAATTGCTGAAGTTTTGGAATCCAATTCTAAACCAGTAGAAACAAAACTTCACTTTTCGGAACCTTCTTCTTTCATAACACCCCATGAAATTTCTCAAATTCCCATCCGGACTAAGAAAATATCAATTCGTGGAATAAAACAAGGGAAATCCGAAATTATTTCATCTTCCCCTTATAAGCTTCTTTTGGAAGAATCGATGAAAAAAAAAGGTGAACCAAAATTAAAGAGGCCAAAGGCAGAAAGATAAATAAAAACTAAGCTTTGTTTAGATAAGAAGGTAGAAATATGTTAATCATATGATAGACTTCAACTTATTTTTCTTTGTATGGTTTACATTTTAGAAGGTTCTAAAGAATTTAAAGCTAAGAGAAAAGAAGATTAATCGTAAAGAAGTATCGTCTTCATCAGAAAGTGAGGAAGATTTCGTTCCATACGGATCATCAGATGCGAGTCCTGATAGAAGCAACCAGAAAGATGCCAAATGCATTTACCGTTGTAGTTTGTTTTCGGATGATAAGGGAGGAGAGGAATGGGTGCAATGCGTCGTATGCACAATGTGGGCCCATGAAGACTTCTCGGGCAATGAAAATAAAGATTTCGGAGTCGAGTGAGTTCTCATGAGTGAATAGACGTGTTTGATAGTACTGTCCGGCAAAATAGCTTAATTTATACCCATATTTTGTATCGCTATTCTATAAAAGTCCAAAAGTGTGTGCGGAAAACGATCTTACTGCATTTAAACCGACAAATCTGCCCAGAAATCAAAGTGCGCTTAGTAAACAAAGTAAAAATAATTAAATTTTTACAAGTGTCACGCGCCTTCTTTTTTCTGTACATTAACTCCATCAGTTCGGATATCTGTATTTCCCTCTCTTTGAAATTATGTCTAATGTTAAGACTCGCGCCTCTGATAAAGAGAATGCAAAAGCTGTTACCCCTGCAACCTCCAAAAAAATAGAAAATACAAAAAAAACTACTCCCTCAACTAACATATCCTCTCCCGCAATAGTAAAACAAAATCTAATAAAATCAAAATCAACTCCGAAAACAACCTCTTCCATCAAAGACCTAACTAACACTGCAACAACCTCTGCCAACATCACTGCCGCTGCTGCCACTGATACCACACCACCCACTACCAAAGAGAGTGAATCCATGTCACCTATGTTTGCAATCTCTCGATCTGAAATGGACACTCTGATAAAAGACCAATCAACTGATATCGTCAATAGACTGTCACAAGAGATCAAAGATCTACGTCTGGACTTTGTAAAACGTTTTGAACAAATCGAAAACAACGTGACCACCTACATGAAAAACACTGATAAGACGATAAAGTCCCTTACAGAGCGAATTGAGAAAATGGAATCCCATCACTTGGCTGTTGTAAATGAACTTAAGGGTGACTTAGCTGATCTACAACAGCGATGTGACTTGTCTGAACGGAAGGAGGTTGCATCTGATGCTGTTCTTCTCGGTATACCTCAACTGCCAAACGAAGACTTACAATCTGTTTTAAACCGCATCTGCCATGCGGTTGAATGTGTACCTCCTACTGTAAAAGCTGCTTTCCGACTGCAACGTAAAACTAATAACACCCACGACGCTCCGATCATACTTAAATTTAGTTCGCCACACGAAAGGAACTTGGTACTAAAATCTGTTGCTCTCTTTCACAAAACACACAAAAGAGCATTGCATCTTGACGACACGGGAATAAATGCGCAAGGAAAAAAAACAAATAAAGTCTACCTGCATGCAAGCTTAACACCTAAAAACCGATTTTTCCTCCAGCAAGCAATGCGTCTCAAACATTGCGGTGTTATCACTAAAGTGTATACACGCTCTGGTTCTGTTTACGTTAAAGAGAGCGAAGAAGGAGAGACAATACACATCAACAACGATACAACATTGAAAACCATACTCGCTGCCTCTGCTGTGACAGGCAGTCAAGAAGAAGAAGAATTTCACCAGCACTCAACATGATGAACCAATTTTTATTGTATGAAATATTATTACTTTTACTATTACTATTATTACTATTACCTTTCACTCTTTCTATTTTTCCTCTTATTATGCTCTATCTTATTTTCCTTTTTCACCAATGTATATTTATTACTGCTACCATATGGAAACCCTTTTGTAAAAGTTGTTGCTTTGTTCCCCACCATATTAGATGTATGTTACTTGGATCTCGCCTTATAACCACTCGTTTCAGAGTTGAGTGAACGAATGGTGGGCTCCATAGGATACACCGGTGATGTTATATTGCGAACTATGTTAAAAATTTTGAGTTGGCGACGTGACGGTTTCAAGGTTGTTCATATCAATGCTCAGAGTTTGATGAAAAAGATTGATGAATTCAGATTACTTTTTGAAGATTCGCATATCGACGCGATCTGTGTTTCAGAAACGTGGTTCTCTGCATATGTGAAGGATGCAACATACTCTCTTAGTGGATATAGGATCTTCCGTTCTGATAGGTGCAACCGCGGAGGAGGTGTTGCTATATATGTTAAGGAAAACCTTATCTGTAAGAAGTTATACTATTCGTCACCCGGCTCTTCTTGCGAGTATTTGTTTTTGGAGGTTAAAGGCAGTGAAGGTAATCTTCTCCTGGGAACTATCTACAGACCTAATAGGTATATCGATTTGGAACAAATCTATAGAGTTATTGAAGAAATTACTGTTATCTCTTCAAACATTATTATATGCGGTGACTTTAACTGTGACCATTTAACTGACAAAAGGTTAATTGAAAACATGAGATCCTTCGACTTGCACTCAGTAAACAATACTCAACCTACTCACTTTTCCCAGTCATCCTGTACGCTACTAGATCATTACTATGTAAGTGAAAAAGATAGAGTACTGTTATATGATCAGCTTGAAACTCCAGTTTTTTCTAGACATGATCTTATTTTTTTGACCTATGATTTTAATTTAAGTGTAAACCAAGTGATTTCTAGAATTCAGTTTAGAGATTTTAAGAATATCAATAAAACACATCTTGAAAATGATATAAACACAATAGCATGGAGTGACATCTTTCTAATGACTTCACCAAATGACCAAGTCGAGTTTCTAAACACAAATATTAATACTTTATTTAATCGACACGTTCCATTGAAAACACAAACTAGAATCCGCGAAAATAAACAATGGTTTACTAGTAGGATTAAAGAACTTATAAATCAGCGTGATCTAGCATACCGACGCTGGAAACGTTTCCGTGTTAACGAGCTTTATGAGTTATATAAATCATTCCGAAATAAAGTAGTTCAAGAGGTAAGACGCTCAAAACTACAGTTCTACTCTAACCGTCTAGATCTAAAATCGGATAGTCGAAAAATATGGAACAACCTCCGCAAGCTAGGAATAGGCAAACAAAGAAATAATTTTCCAACTGAGTTGAATATTAATGAGCTTAACAATAAATTTGTTTCTACACCTTTAATAACTCTAAGAGACCATGTATCTCTTAATACCATACCTCCACCTTCTACAGACACTTTGTTCAATTTCGATTGTGTGAACACCTTAGACATAGTTGAAAGTGTCATAAGTATAAAATCCAATGCCACTGGTGCTGATGATTTGAATCCTATTTTCATTAAAGCTATTCTTCCTCTACTTCTACCCTATTTTACACATGTAATAAATTCAGTCCTTACCACTGGCATTTTCCCACATCAATGGAAAAAAGCAAAAATAATTCCCATCCCCAAAAACTCGCTTTGCAATGAATTTAGACCAATTTCAATACTTCCTTTTCTGTCTAAGGTCTGTGAAAGGATAATGCAAAAACAATTAAGCAACTTCATCAGTCGCAACAACCTTTTAGTCGAAGTTCAATCAGGTTTTCGTTCGCACCATAGCTGTATAACAGCACTAACTAAAATAATCGAAGACATAAGGACTGAACTCGATATTGATAATGTAACTTTTTTAGTCCTATTAGACTTTTCAAAAGCATTCGACATGGTGAATCATTCGAACCTTCTGAATAAACTGCGTCACAGTTTCAACATATCTTCAGAAGCTATTAAACTACTTTCTTCCTTTTTGAATAATAGACAGCAAGCCGTTTCCTTAAATGGAAATCTATCCGATTTTCTTCCGGTTCAACAAGGAGTTCCCCAAGGATCAATTTTATCCCCCCTTCTATTTTCATTATATGTGAATGAAATCGGTTTCATTATAAATGAAGTATCAAAACATTTTTATGCCGATGACATTCAAATTTACAAAAGCTGTCCTTTGGGTTTAATTGACGACTGCGCTTTCACTCTGAACCAGGAACTAGAGAAGATATCCTACTGGGCGTCGTGCAATGGGTTGGTTCTTAACGCAAGCAAATGCAAATGCCTGGTTATATCAAGAAAAGAATTAGACTTAACATACTTCCCTTCCATATTTCTAAACCAGAACCCATTAGAATTTGTAAATTCCAGTAAAAATCTAGGAGTAATCTTCAATAAAACATTGACCTGGAATGACCACATCAACCAATTAGTAGGTAAAACTTATGGAACGCTTAGAACGCTGTGGACAGCCCAAAACATCACTCCATTTAAAACCAGACTAATGCTGGCAAGGACCCTTGTAATACCTGTTCTCACACATGGATGCGAAATTTTTTACAACTGCGATGCCATCAGCAAAAATAAATTAAACATAGCATTCAATAGTATCATTCGATACATCTTTGGGTTAAGAAGGTACGACCATGTTTCACATTTGCAAGAGATTCTGCTTAGTATGCCTTTTAATGACTTCATGAAGCTTCGAACATTGATACTGTTTTTTAAAATCTTGAAAACACGTCAACCAGCTTATCTGTTTGAAAAAATCAGAATGTCTACATCGAACAGATCGACATCGGTAATTTTGCCACGTTTTTCGTGTTTGACCTCGGAAAGGCAATTTTTCATCGCTGCTTGTCGCCTCTGGAACTCACTTCCAACTCATTTGCGGGATATAAGTGATATGCATATTTTCCAACAAAGTATTAAAATCTTCTTTTCGAACCAAAGCAACTAACTTAGCTATCTTCTCTTCTTAACTTTAACTAACTTAACTATCTTTTCTCTTTCTTTTTCTTCTTCTATTTCTATCATTTCTATTTTAACGTCAATTAATATTCTATCGATAAATTATTGTTATTTTCTTTTTTTTTTTATTTAATTTTTATTTAATTTTATTTTATATTATTATTTTCTTATCGTATTTTCTTTTTTTAAATCTGAATTGTTATATAAAGTTAAGTCATAGGCTTTCACAAATTTATAAGATATCTATTATCTTACTGTGTAAGCTTTATAAATAAAATAAATAAATAAACTAAACTGAAATATGTGAATTTTGCAGTAATTAGGCTATAACATATTTGAAAACCATTGTTTCAAATATGGCCCACCCTGGTCTATATTTTAAACCAAGTGGGCCATATTAGGCGCCTTTTTTTTTAAATTGCGAAATGAAGTTGATTTAATTTTTTCTCAATATGTATCTTTTTTTAACTTACTATTTATGTTTTAAACTTGTAAGGACTGAACTAAAAATAATTTGTAATACTAAAAAAAAAATATATATGAATTCGAGTTAAATTTGTCGTTTTATTAAAAAAAAAAACTTAAGGGTGGGCCATATTTGCAACACTTACTCTACTTTAGTGAAATCTTTGTTTGCAAATAAATAATTAAATGCTTTATTTTGGCGCTGAACCATAAAACTTGTAGCTTGCACTTCCAAGGCTTAAGATTAAAATTTAAAGTTGACAGAGCTACTAACATAATTTAAAATAGGTAATTCTATTAGTCTAGTCTTTTACTCATTTATGAATATTTTGTCTCAAAGCAATATTATCATTTTTATAAAAGATTACCATTTTGCACAAAAGAAACTTGAACAGTTCCGGAAATTGCCCCAGAATACCTACACCTGAATTATAACATTATGGTCATATTTTTAACTAAAAACAGAAATATATGATATGAAAAACCTTGTATCTATGAAATGGTATACTTTTAAACACTTTTAACTATCCTTCGTAATGATGTGCTCAACGTGGCTTTAATATTATTCATTAATAAAAGATCTAGATCAGAATTTTTGACAATTTCTGGAATTTTTACCTATAAATGTATACAGGGCACTCATGACTTAAGGCTGTCGAAGTCGTTTTGGATGTCGTTATCGATAGCTATGCTTGACGTAAGGATAAAAATCAACTATCGTCTAAATGGTATCGAGTTTGAGCTTTTACTTCACATAAATTGAATAACTGTCATTTTTAGATATCACCTTTACGATACCGATTCAGCTTTCCTTCTTGTTGTGTTTCTTAAGTTTTATTTAAAAAAAAAAAAAAAAAACTTAGCGGACAATGAAAAACATAAGTTAATAAAAAGAAGAGAATTAAGAGACACCTCTTACAGCAAGGATGTATTTGTTTTTCTCAAACACTTTTTTAGCACTGAAAGTTTTATAAATAATAAATTTACAAGACGGATGTCGATCAACGTATACATTACATCCCTCTTATATTGAGATTTGGAGCAACTTTAGAGATCCTAGGTGGAGTTGGATATCAGTGGCTAACTGATTTTGGAATCCCTATTGACCAAAGCACCTTTTCAACAGTCCTCCACGCGGTGACTAAAATTGTATTGCGATGATTGTATGTTTATCTTAAATAATCCTCCAATTTTGAAACTAAAACTATTCCATTAAAGATCTGTGACCATAAAATAAAGATAATGTCGATCAATCCAAAGTATGCTGGTTCTGCCCGATTCTTAGTTTTGAAACACTCTAACGAAAGGGTATTTTTCAAAAACAATTTCAATGAACAAAATGGCTTCTCGGTAATTATAGCCATTCCAATTAAACTTGAATTCAATTTTATATAATTCTAGGCTATAGCGGGTAACTACTTGAGCCTTGGTTACTATCACCGTACCGGACTTCTACCAACCCTGGAAAAATAAATTTCAACAAAGTCCACTTTAAGACAAGAAATGTTGTAAATGTCAGAAATAAAAATACTCATTATAACAATACAATGTAAGGTCTATTTTGTAACTTGAAATTTCTGACAAATATCCACAGTTTGCTGCCAAATTTTCAATGCAAAAATAAAACAAAATCGTAAAATTCGATGAAGATTCTAATAACATTTAGAAAACTTAGTATTATAACATTCGAAAATATATTTCATTATTTTATTTCTCAGATCAAGGTGAACCGACACCTCCTATACCACCCTTCCTTCTTTTCCTAATGCTCACACTGTGTCTTTGGCATATTAAAGGTATAAAAAACCCTTTTAGTGTTTGCTAATTATAAAAAAAAGGGTAAAGGTATTGCCATCTTCGCGTTTTTGTACAAAACATCTGAAAAAATCAATTCATTTAAGCCGAGAAAATCACATAAGGTGGTTTCTTATGATTTGAATGAACTTCACAAGAAAACTAGAAATCTATTATTGCCAGATGCAGTTATTTACGTTTTTGGACTAATAAAGATGAAATGCTTAAAATAAATTTCATGCTTATAACAAAATCTTTACTTTAACGTCAACCTTAGACGTTGAAAACTGATTACAGTGCTTTATTTTGCAATGCATCGCCTTTTCAAACTTCACATTTTTTCCCCTACATTTTTGAATTTAATTTGTTTCTGAAAACTTTAAAATCCCTGGTAAGATCTAATGAAGGATTTTTATCTTATGTCAGCTTCTTCGATGGCTTTTGAGTTATTTCTATTTATTTTATATTGACAAGTTTTAAACCTTTGCCATTACTGTTAATAAAAATAAAAAATACTTTAGGTACAATAAATGATAAAGAATTTATTTTAAAATACCTACAAACCATTTTGTAAACATTTTCAAGTGGAGAAAAGCCATTTATCATCATTAAACCGCGAGGCAAACTATTTTCATCAAAATTTATTTGAAAACAATCGGGCAATTCGTATCGTATAGATGAATCGATGTACGAGTATCAATGAAATTATTGACTATATAGAGTGAGAATACATTAAATTAATTTGTTGAATGGAATTTCACATGAAAACATGGAATATAGGTTATAACTATATATCTCTTAGCTGTGATATCTATTAGCTCAGCGAGAGAGTAACCACCACCAATCAATTACCCGTAATTTACCTAATCATCATCATCATCATCGATGGCACACTCCTCGAGGAGGCTTTTTACTAAAACATCGCCGCCAGCCGCCAGCCACCAGCCGCGTTCGACTGCCACGGATGGCAGCGTCTCCAGTGCCGCTGTATCATTGACAACGACCGACGAATACGCATCATCACGGAGCACGAAGCACGGACGGATGAGGATACCCTCAGATGATTTGATTGCATTTGGCTGTTAAATGGAAAGCACCACCATTGGATGGATTGGGTTGCAACTATACAAATTTGAACACCCTGAATTGCTCAATTATATGGGCAGTATCATTCACATAATGGCGTCGAACGTGCGCTCGTAATTGCCAATATAATGTAGGAATTGCCTCAATTTACAACTAATGTGTGCATATATACTGGTTCAGAAACCCATCATATCTGGGAACAACATATAGCGGCTTCCATTTGAACCAATGAATGAATAGGTACCTTACTTATTACCAACCAATATATTCATTTAATTTATAAGCAGATTGTTTATTTTTTAATTTTGAACCCAAATTCATGTTTGGAAATCCAATTTTCTAATTTGTGAAGAAAAAATTGTCAACTAAGCCGATTTTACCATCAGGCATCCAAACAATACTAATTTCACACATTAGGTGCAAATGGTAAGCGGTTAATCTGCAAAATTCTTTTGTGCATTAGACGGCTCATCTTCTTTTGCTAAGATCATCACTGACGATGATGGTCGAAAAAGACATGGCAACTCTATTCATCAGGATCGGAAGTCCTTGCTCATCTCATCAGTTCTCGCAAATTAACAAATTTGATGTTTGTTCAGTTGTACGCTGTGTATTTTTGTTGCTATTCTAATTGAGTGTATCAATGGGCCTCGTTTTTCAAGTTCCTGAATGCGTTGTTCTTTTTTGTTTTCCTCAACTGACATTTTGAAGGTATTTATAAAAGTCTTTAGCTGTGAATGTATTTATATTTGGCTGTCAGTCAGTCATGGGAGAAAAGTTTACTTGTATGAGGGAAAACAAGGACGAAAACAACAACAACAACAACACATAACAGAAAGCAAACAAAAATATAATAATAAGTTAAATCCTTAAATCCTATCGCTTGATTCGGTGCGCGCAGGCTGGTAAATGGCTACAGCTAAACGGTCGAACACTTTATGCTGTACCTATATAACTACATATACAACATTCGTGCGAGATGTCCTTTTTGTTCAAATATATATGACATGTGTTGTTATTATTGAATTATTCGCATAATAGGATTAAAACATTTTCAATAAGGATTCCCCATCGACATTGCACGCTCGTTGGTTCAACACCAGTTCTTTAGCTATACAGCATCCAGCACTATAGCTACAGCAAGGTCTATGTTCATATAGCTTCCTATCTTTGGTAGCTACGAGTATATTGCATATTTTTGCTTTTGTGCTATGCTGTGTTTGGTTGTAACTATTGTTAAATGTGGGAATGGAATTATTTTTAATAATTACTATTCGCATTGTGCTGTTATATTGTAATGTTTGGAATGACAGTACCTACAGATTTTTGATCAAAAATTCACGATAAATGAAATATAGTATAGCATAGTAGTGTAGTAGGCTGTCAAAATAGCTTGGGAAGATCTTAAATTAAATGTTATAGGCTTAAGATAAAGCTGTACGATTACTTCAACAAACGTATGTACTTACAAATATAGGCTGACATATACATACATACGTACGCGTATATATAAAAGTTTTAAAATAATGTTTTCTGGGCGGGTACCTGATGATAGCATAAACGATTTGTATTACAAGCGTGGTGTGTTTATAATTAATTAAAATGTATTCATTGTTAAACACATAATTTTGAATGCAATGACTTGTTTTAATTCAAATATGTATACATGCATGTCTTTTATTTGAAGTTTTTAAAATCCAAGTACGAAGAAATACACTAATCGACGTCAATTTACCATAACATTTTTTTTGAAATAAAAATAAAAATTGAGTATATGTATATTGTAAATTGTAGCTCAAAGATATTTAAAATATGTGTAGGTAACTAATGAGACGGTGATGCCAGGCCCAGGATAAAATAAGGGTATTTGAAATATTTTCGTTTTGGTTTATTTATTTCAATAGTTCTCAAATATATTTGGGACTTTCAACCACAAATTTTGGAACCGATTTTCGCTTTTTATAACTGGTGGAAGTGTTGTAGGTACTCGGAAATGTTTACTAATTGGGAATAGGTACATATTACGCCATTACAAATTTATTAAATTAAAAGGGTAAATTGGAAACGCGCGTTGGAATTACTCAAGATCAAACATAAACTATTTAAAAAGTTGCTAGGATGAGGCCACATGCAACATTTCGGAAAAAAACGAAAAAATCAATAAATTATTTACATTGTATGGTATAACAGTAATTTTTTATAATGTTATAAGACGGTTTGGAATAGAGAAACCCAAGTAGGTGAGGATTCCGATCCTGCTGAATTTTTTATTCATGGGTATAGCTTGGTGCCTTTATTCTTTTCCCACCATGGCCTCGCCATATACATTAGGAATGATGTTGCTTATCAGCTCTTACCACAATATGGTATTTGCACCAATTCCTTTTTTAATTATATGTGGTTTAAATTCTCTGTAAATAAGCAAATCATTCACTATACTGATTCCTTTATCGAAGCCCAAATTTAGACAGAGTATCAACTTCTCGTGAATTTGATGCTTTGTCTGATTCCATCCAAAGAATTGTTTCGTCCTATCCTCGCACTGAAATCGTTGTTACGGGCGATTTCAATGTACACAATTCTTCATGGCTTCAACATTCAGGCCAGACAACACCCGATGGAGTGTGTGCAGAAATCTTCGCTGAGTTAAACCACCTAACTCAGCTGGTCAACGAGCCCACCCGAATATCGGACGTTGAAGGTCGAGAAGAAAACACTCTTGACCTGTTTCTTACCTCTGACCCTGATAAGTACACTGTTAGTGTTCTATCTCCTCTAGGCACATCTGACCATTGTGTTATATCAGCAAATTTCTCGTGTCAAAACTGTTCAGTTAAAGAAAGAGCTCCTAAGAGAACCGTTTGGCAATACGAGAAAGCCAACTGGGACGGTCTCAATAATTACTTCAGGATCTTTAACTGGTCACTATGCTTCCTCGATAGTGACGTTGACGCCAGCGCTGATATGATCACAAGTTTAATTCTCCTGGGAATGAAAACTTTTATTCCGAACAGGGTTAAAAGTATCAGACCTAAGGAAAACGCATGGTTTGATGAGAGCTGTAAAGAGGTTATTAGGGCCAAAGAGGTAAGTTTCCGTTGCTATAAAGCCAACCGTACTGAGGAAAGCCGGAAAAAGTTCAAACAAGCCAGGAAGGCAACGCCCATATTCGACGGACCAAATTTTTACATGACCAAAAATTACGGCAAAAAATACTGCAATGTCCCAAATGCAGTAAAAATGTTTGGTCATTTGTAAAAAACATGAGGAATTCTTCCTCTTCATCGGTTCCTACGCTCGTTGTCAATGACACTCCTTTTGTTAGCTCTTTAGAGAAAGCTAATCTCTTTGCTAGGCAGTTCACCGCCAATTCTACGCTGCCAGTGAGTGTTATGACTCCGCCTGTACTTGAGCGAGTTAGTGATTCTATGGGACAAATCTTTTTTCGCACTCGTACTGTGGCAAGAGTCCTTAGAGATCTAAACACACATAAATCCGCTTGTCCGGATGGTATCCCCGCTATTGTTTTGAAGAGGTGTTCTTCAACGCTGGAAAACCACTGCGTAAGCTTTTTCATCTGTCCTACTCCTCAGGTCTCGTTCCGAGCGGATGGAAAACTGCATTTGTCCAGCCTATTCCCAAAAAAGGCGAATCTTCTTCACCCTCTAATTATCGACCGATTGCACTTACGTCGTTTCTTTCCAAGGTCATGGAAACGCTGATAAATTATCAGCTTAAGAAATATCTCGAAGATCGAAAGCTTCTTAATGACCGGCAGTACGGCTTTCGCAGCAATAGGTCCACTGGTGATCTCATGGTTCATCTCACCGAACAGTGGAACAAATCTTTACATCGCTTTGGAGAAAGTAAGATTATTGCACTTGATATTTCAAAAGCATTTGATTGGGTTTGGCATCAGGCCCTCTTATCGAAAATGCGTGCTTTCGGTTTTCACGAATCCCTGCTTCATTGGATTAGTAATTACCTTTCGGATCGTTCAATACAAGTAGTATTGGATGGGTTCAAGTCTGAAAACCACAAAATAAATGCTGGTGTGCCCCAGATCTCTGTTCTATCTCCAACACTCTTTCTCATTTTTATTAATGATCTCCTGTCTGCAACTTCTAATCCAATACATTGTTTCGCTGACGATAGTACTCTCAGCTTTTCATATTCGTTTTTAGACTCACATCCCTCTTCTTCGGATGTGCAACTGCAACGACAAAATATGATAAGCTCATTAAATTCCGATCTTAACAGCATTGTACAATGAGGATTAAAAAAACCGCATGGAATTTAATGCTTCGAAAACCCAATGCCTTGCCATTATCCATGGATGGCACTTGCATCAATGAGACTGAACACCTCGATATTCTCGGTATGTGTTTCACCAACCACCTCTTGTGGAACGATCACATACGCGATGTCGCCAAAAATGCCGCAAGGTGTTTGGGTTTCCTTAGGCGATGCAAGAAATATTTCATCCCTTCTGATCTGGCTGTTATCTACAAGACTTATATAAGTCCAAAGTCCCATCTCTGGGCTGGTGCCCCTGCAACTTACTTAAGCCTCTTGGATAGTATTGAACGTAGAGCATTTAAATTGATAGATGATAATATCATCATAAGTTCATTTACTTCGCTTGAACATCGTCGTAAGGTCTCTTGTTTGACCCTTTTTTACCATTATTTTAACGGCTTATGCTCTAGTGAAATAGCCAGGTGCATTCCTCCCCTTAAACAGTTCAACCGTAATACTCGCGCTTCTAGGAATGCTCATCAGTTTACCCTCGAGCCCAACTTCGGCCGTACTGTCAAATACAGAGATTCGTTCTTTAGCCGTACTACGCGAATGTGGAATGCCTGACCACACTCTGTCTTTCCTAGTCATTGCAATATTCAGGAATTCAAAACCATGTGCACCGACATCTCCTTTTAAACCCTCTCTCCTCTTCCTTTTGCCTCTGCATAATAAGGGTAGTAATATCCCCTTGAGTGTGTGCTTATTATAAACAAAAAAAAAAAAAAAAAAAAAGAGAAATCCAATTTTTTTTTTATAATCACAGGAAATTTGGACCCAGGAATCACAAAAAGCTTCGATTAAGGTGACCTTGTTATAATGAAATGCGGTGAATATGGTTGCAATGGCAAAAGTTCCACGTTTTCTGATTGATTTCAACTTCTAACAACCCTCGAAGTGTGAATGGGGCATTATCTTTTTTGAAAATCCAAGAAGGCAGAGGTCAAAAAATGCTTTTAATTGAAATGGCCGTTCCAGCAAACATTTATGGTTGTTCCTGTTCATGTTTGTCGGCAAAAACTAAAAGTCTATTGTGCTATAGTAGTTTACACCATTACACCTGATGTACGGCTATGATGTCTTTCCAAAATAAGCTCATCCTTTCTCAGATCATAGAAATATCTGGTTTTTCAATAAGAGTGCTAAATAAAACAAAAACGGTTTTGGATATCAATGAATTTCTTTATTGCTGTGAAAGTACGTTCCATGTATGCCATTATGTATGGAACTCGATTTCTTTTGCATGGCCACCACGGGCACGCTTGCAAAAGTCCAGACGCTGAACCCAATTTTCGACGGTTTTCAAGCATAAATCGGCCGATACTACTGCAAGTTCAAGTTCGATATTCTTACGAAGTTCATCAATCGTTTGTTGGCATAGACCATAGACTCGACGTAGCCCCACAGGAAATAGTCTAACGGCGTCAATTCGCACGACCTAGGCGGCCAAGCGACTGGACCATTTCGTGAGATAGTACGTTCTCCAAGCTTAGTTCCCAATAAATTGATTGTGACATTCGCTGTGTGGCTTGTGGCGCCGTTGAAACCATATGTCCTCCAAGTCCAAATCATTCAATTGGGACCAAAAATATTCGATTATCATTGAACGGTAGCGATCCCCATTAACAGAAGAAGTACTGCCCAATGACGCCACCGGCCCATAAACCACACCAAACCGTAATTTTTTCGGGTTGCAATGATGACTCATGGAGTACATGTAGATTGCTGCCTGACCAATACCGCATATTTTGTTTATTGACGAAGCCATTCAGCCAGGAATAAGCCTCATCGCTGAAGATGATTTTTCGATGAAAATCCGAATCATTTTCAAGTTGTTGCTCAGCCTAATTCACGAACATACGACGCTTCTGGCGTTCAAGCGACTTTAGTTCTTGCGTCAATTTAATCTTGTAAGGATGTATGCCAAGATCTTTTCGCAAAATTCACCACAACGACGTCACAGAGATGCCCAACGCTTGAGAACGACGTGTGAGAGACACAATTGGCCTTTCTGAAACTGAAGCCTCAGCGGAAGCAATATTCTCGACGCTACGGGCACTTCTTTGTCTCACTGGCACGGGAACATTTTGTACTGTGCTTGTGGATTCAAAGTTTTCCACTAGACGCTCAATTCATCCGATGCTTCTTGTGTACTTGCCTCAAAACATGTTTATTTTTTTAGTTTTCTTCTCTGGATAGTAACACTTTCTTGTATTATCCTTTGAACCGTTGTCATTCTGGCTCATACTCAGCTTTTGGCCCTTATTTTAGTTACTGGTAGAGTAGAATTTGTTACAAGTCGTTGAATTAACCGCTCTTTTCATGATGTTCTTGTTTCTGCCTTGTACCCTTTTTGATTTTGTCCATATTTGTGTGGATCAGTAATATGATTGCTTACAACTTTCTTGCTTCTGTGAAGTCTCTTTGCTATTTCACGTCCTGAGAGTCCTAAATCCTTCAAAGTATCTATTTTTGCTTTTTCTGTAGCTGGTTAATTCTATCCAGAGCCCATGTGTACTCCAAATTAAAGTTTTTAAAAGATCGCACTTAGAAACTCCTGCACTAGTACTCCTAGTGGTTGGCAGTGTATATTGGTTGGGTCATTTAGTGGTTTGTTTTAATTCATTGGTTATTTTAACACTGACAAGCTACGAGTATTTACTGTTCGAAAACTTGACAAAAAAGGGTATCAGCTATTCATACCTCAGCGGAACCAAATGATTTAAACTTGAATAACTTTGGGCAATATTGAAAAGTTATATGTATCCAAAGTGAGTGTTGTGTAGATGAAGCCCGTGCCTGCTGCACGAAAGTTTGTGCAGAAATCCGTCGCTTCCCAAAGCATTGGTATTTTACACAATTGAGGATACTTCTGCATTATTCGCTCTAATTATTCGCTAACAAGGACTTATTAAGGGTGCACAACTATTTGCTTGGATTGCACAACGATTTTTAGGCGAAAAATCATATTTTCTGACGAGTCATATTTTAATCTTAGCGCATTATGGTTAGTAATGGTATCATTGGACCATTCGTTATCGAACATTCTTAACCTTTTTGAACTTTTTGTGGTAATTGGTGAAGGGCTGATATTATGCGAACAATCCGGAAAAATGTTAGGGCTAACTGCCAATAACATGCGCTACAGCAAGTGTTGAAAAATTGCATAAAATGCTCGCAATAGCCCATTTAGCGGAGGAAGCTAAACAAACGACGTTTTTGTATATTAAGGTCATAATACAAGTTAACATTGTGTGGTGATCCGTAAAGAGCTAATATTATACGAACAATACGGAAAGAAAGTTAGGGCTTAATGCCAATAACTTGAGCTACAATTCAAACCCATTAACAAAGTATTGGAAAAGTTAACATTTTTGTTCTTTTCGGAAACTAAATTAAAAATATCAAAACTTTCAAAAAAAAAAAAAAAAAACAATTGCGCAGTGAATGTGATCATCAGACTTTTAAAATAACCATAATTCCGAATCGGTGTTTATGTTTAAAAACATTGTGTTCTTTATAAGCGTATAAATTGTACAACAAACTCTCTTTAAAATAAACTATGAACAACAATATGGTTTTCTATTATTTATGGGCATGAACGAAAAGGACCAAATGGAAAATTTTGAGTGACGTGATAAGATTCTTGTTAAATCACTACAGAAATTCTACTTTTCTTTCACCACCTCCAAATACCAAACAAGGCATTATCAGTTTATGAAATATCGTCGGCATTTCATCAACCCTCAACTATGCAACAAAAGACTGGCGCTCTATATGTACATATGTCTATCTGTCTTTTCTTTATTAGAGCTAAACACTTTCTCTTGCATCAGTTAACTATATGTAAACAGTTGATTAACAATTCGAGGTCAAAAAGGGTTCTTCTATACAATTCTTGTAAGATTATATGTTAAATACTTAAATATACTCGTACAATCTTCTTTGGTTGGTCGAAGCTAGAGATCGAGCTCACAATTCTTTAAAATTTAAATCCATGTTCGATTTATCTCCGACATATCGGAATGTACCGCTCGTTGGCTTGATCGTTCACTGGAACCACATTAATGTGCAATTATTTATGAGATAAATATAACAAACAGAATTCTCATTCCATAAGGTTTTGTTCGAAATTGTATGTAAGTAGCCGAAAGCCATCACTAGAAATCGCAGAATCAGTGTTTTCATTGATTTTAATGTAGAAAGCAATGCCGCCGCGCTACCACCGCCACCGCCACCGCCATTCACCACGACCGCCTCTGTTAGTCGTCGCGATCGCCGCCGCCACCGCATCCATTGGATTGGAAGAGAGAGGACTTTTAATTCGTCGGCGATAAGATTTTGATTTGTGAATTAATGACGTGCGCCTCGTGAATAGTGTAGCAGTGTGTTGTCGTTGCCGTTGTCGTTGTCGTATCGTGTCTCTGATGATGAGAATATGCGGCATACACTAGTAAAAGATGATGTTGTTTCCCACAAATTTATTTTTATGCCTCGCACATATCAGGCACTTAAAATATTTCAAGACAAACAACATCCAACAACATGGAGTTTTGATAAGACCCGGTCAGGTTTATGGCTTAAATAATATATACTTTACCTATCTACGACAATATACATATGTAGATACTATATGTGGTCGATGGCTGATGACTGCTGGATGTCGAAATCCAAATCGAATTCGATGTGTAGATGTCGGAGCGGAGCTGCGCCATTATGAAGCGTCGATTTAATCGTAATGGGGCTGTTTTTTTTTTTTTTGCTGGTTAGCGAGACAACGGACACGGACAAGGCATAAGGCATCATCTATTTGGTGTGCTTATGTTTTTATGCTGCTTTCAGAGATAACATAACATTTTTTATATTTTAAATTGACTTATTTATAGTTTTGTGGTTAATATTTTATTCAATAACTTTTAAGAGTTTCTATATACATACATTTTACGTACATTATACATATGTACATAATGTACTTTAGTTAGAACCATAGTCCATCGTATATTGTGGGAAAATCGATATCTGCTTTTATTTAACTGTTAAGTTTTGGCTTTTATTAAATTCGTATCACGTTTCTCCATAAGTCAAGAATATAATGAACTTGTCATAAAAACCATACCGAAAAGCAGGATGTTCTAAATCAAAATGGTTGAATTGAAAATATTTGTATAGTCAAAGTCATACCCATTCTCGTTCCTCAATATAATCGTTCTGAAGATTTTTGTTTCTTAAAATTGATATTATTATAAGGAATGTAAAGAGAATATTACACGATAAGTAGGAACTACCATAAATGATACTATTTGCTAGCTAACGCCTGGTGATTAAAAAGGGAAAATTTCGTTGCATAAACATTGCAAAAAGTGAGGTTATTTTCAGTCTTATATATGTATATATGTAATAATAAATAATTTCACCTTTAATGAGTTGATGAAGAACTTTTAAATTATTATTAACACGCCTTTGGTGGAGGGATTGCATTTCAAGGAGCTGAATACGATGTTCATAGGGAGGCAGAACATGCAAATCATCCCAAGGAAGACTCTTAAGGTCAAGGAATGAAATTGTGTTGAATTAATTCAATGCGATTTTTATAAATCTAGTAAAAGGGTGTCCATCACCCCTGCTCTGGATCCTCGTAGTCAACAAAATTCTAACAAAGTTCAAAGATCAGGGCATTAAAATAGTAGCATATGCAGATGACATAGTGGTTTTGGTATCAGGCAAGTTTCTTACCATCATCGAAAACATTATGGAAAATGCATTAAAGGATTTATCTTCTTGGGCAACTAAGAACGGTCTCGGGGTCAACCCCACCAAGACAGAGCTAGTTTTGTTCACGAAGAAAAGGAAACTGGAGGGCTTCAACCCTCCCAAACTAAATGGCATTCCTCTAAAACCTTCTAAGGAAGATAAATTTCTAGGAGTAATCCTTGACTCCAAGCTTACATGGAAGCGTAATACTGAGGAAAGAATGAAAAAAGCACTATGTGCATTCTACACATGCAAAAAGACCTTCTTACCTATGGCTCTATTGTATGGTGGAAGGCGGTGGAAAAATCAAGCTATCTCAAGAACCTGAATAAGGTACAGAGACTAGCCTGCATAGGAATTACAGGGGCTCAAAGATCCACACCACAAGCTGGATTGGAAATGATCTTGGACCTCCCGGCTCTGGATGAGTTCATAAGGTGCACAGCAGCCAAAACTGCAATTCGTTTAAGAGAACTGAGTTTTTGAAGACACAGCACTTTGACACGGGTCAATCTTACAAAGATATGACACGATCCCAGGACTGAGAGAGACCACCGATTACATCCCACATTTACTAGATTTCGATAGGAAATTTTCTATTTTCATACCAGAAAGACAGGGTTGGGATCCTAATTCACTTATAAGTAAACAGGGTATCCCTTTCTACACTGACGGTTCAAAAATGGAATCAGGAACAAGTGCTGGAGTGTTTTGCCAATCTCTCAACATCAGAGCGTCATATAAACTCCCAGCTGACTGTAGTGTCTTCCAGGCCGAGATCTTTGCCATTGGAAAAGCAGCTGAATTGGCACATCACAAAAATCTAAGCTCTCGGAGATTATTTTTTTCGTGGACAGCCAGGCTGCTATCAAAGCCTTAGCCAGCGAGACCATAAGATCAAAAGCAGTTTTAAACTGTAGGAAGGAATTAAACAAAATCTGCCACACTAACCAGGTAAAGCTCTGCTGGGTTCCCGGACATAGCAACATAGAAGGGAATGATATAGTAGATGAACTAGCCAGGAAAGGGTCAGAAGCAGACACAAGTAGTAGCGACCATTCAGTTAGGGGACCACTCGTCCCGATTGGGGTACTCAAGAGGAAGATAGACCTTAGACTGAAAGAGAAAATCAATAACTCCTGGAAATCCAGGGACGATTGCGTAATCTCTAGAATTTTATGGCCTAACATAAATGAAAAGGAAACTTGGTACATTCTATCGCTGAGTAAAAAGAACATTCAAATCTTGATAGGTGCACTAACAGGTCATTGCGCCATTGGCGTAATGGCTAATAGGATAGGGGCATTTGCACCCGATTTTTGTAGGAGCTGTCAGGATGAGGAGCAAATAGAAACCATTAAACACCTGCTCTGCGACTGTCCGAACCTCCAAACCAGCCGACTCCGTCATTTCGGAAACAGGTTTGTTGGAGAACTGGATGATCTAGCACAGGTCTTAATGGCAAACATGAGGAAATTTATAGATAGCACAGGCTGGTTCGTTAACGAGCCAGTCTACGCTAATCGGCAAGATTGAGGACACAATGGACCAGCAGGCCCCCGTGTACGCAACAGCTTCATGCTGTGCACACCCCTTATTACCTAACCTAACCTAACCTAAAAGGGTGTCCATTCTTGTGAAGCATATTCAAGATGGGGAAGACCATGGCAATTGCACAAAGAAAGTGTAACATAGGAATAATTAAATTCCTTTGGCACCGTTTCATAAAACCAAGAATAGAACTTGTTTTTTTAATAATTACTTTGATGTGTGAATTTTAAGTTGCAACAAAAATGAACACTTAAATCCTAGGAAGTGAAGACAAAACAGTGTTTGTGCTGAGAAGTAAAATAATCGAATTCGTTGGTTTATATAAACGGTCTTATAGTAGACTCCGTAAGACTTCTTTCTGTGGAGTTTTCTTAAACCATTGGCCCAACAGTTTCCAACATAATTAACAAGTAATTTAAAACATGCCTTTGTGCTGCTTTTCCGAAAATAATTTTTTAATAATTAATTCTTCAATAATTTAAAGAATGCTATACAAAAGAAGTCCAAATTGTCAACTATGGAGATTTAGGTCTCAACAAATCGTCTAAATTCTTTCAAAAACATGTACACAAAATTAAAAAAAATAGGCTGGGATGCGACCCACACTGATACTCTTCCCATCCCGTCTGTCGAAAATCAATTTTTACCAACTTTTGTTAATATTTTTTAGGTTTTTATTTTTTTTTTAAACTGTCTATTCGATTTTTCTCAAAATTTTCCCAAATGTTGAAAACAATTTTTCTTATTATTTAAAATCAAGTGGAATATCAATTTTTTGAAAAGATATTTGAGTCGAAAATCAATTTTTACCAACTTTTAGTAATTTATTTGTAGGTTTTTATTTTTTGTTAAAAAATTGTCAATTCGATTTTTCTCAAAATTTTTCCGAATGAAAACAATCAGCCCTATCATGAATTCCATCGTAGTCGGAATTTTTACGAATCCCGAAAAACTGTATCATGAAATCCGTTCGTAATGCAAAATTGTATGAGATTTTCCACTACGAACGGATTTCATGATACAGTTTTTCGGGATTCGTAAAAATTTCCGATTACGATGGAATTCATGATAGGGCTGAATATTTCTTATGAGACAAAATTAGTTTGAAGCTATAATCTGAAATTTCTTAAAAGATATTTGAGTCGAAAATCAGTTTTTACTAACTTTTAGTAATGTTTTTTTTTTAGGTTTTTATATTTTATAAAAAAAACTGTTAATTCGATTTTTCTCAAAATTTTACCGAATGTTGAAAACAATATTTCTTATAAGACAAAATTAGGTTGAAGACATAATCTCAAATTTTTGAAAAGATATTTGAGTCGAAAATCAATTTTGACCAGTTAAGTTAAGTTAAGTTAAGTTAAGTTAAGTTAAGTTAAGTTAAGTTAAGTTAAGTTAAGTTAAGTTAAGTTAAGTTAAGTTAAGTTAAGTTAAGTTAAGTTAAGTTAAGTTAAGTTAAGTTAAGTTAAGTTAAGTTAAGTTAAGTTAAGTTAAGTTAAGTTAAGTTAAGTTAAGTTAAGTTAAGTTAAGTTAAGTTAAGTTAAGTTAAGTTAAGTTAAGTTAAGTTAAGTTAAGTTAAGTTAAGTTAAGTTAAGTTAAGTTAAGTTAAGTTAAGTTAAGTTAAGTTAAGTTAAGTTAAGTTAAGTTAAGTTAAGTTAAGTTAAGTTAAGTTAAGTTAAGTTAAGTTAAGTTAAGTTAAGTTAAGTTAAGTTAAGTTAAGTTAAGTTAAGTTAAGTTAAGTTAAGTTAAGTTAAGTTAAGTTAAGTTAAGTTAAGTTAAGTTAAGTTAAGTTAAGTTAAGTTAAGTTAAGTTAAGTTAAGTTAAGTTAAGTTAAGTTAAGTTAAGTTAAGTTAAGTTAAGTTAAGTTAAGTTAAGTTAAGTTAAGTTAAGTTAAGTTAAGTTAAGTTAAGTTAAGTTAAGTTAAGTTAAGTTAAGTTAAGTTAAGTTAAGTTAAGTTAAGTTAAGTTAAGTTAAGTTAAGTTAAGTTAAGTTAAGTTAAGTTAAGTTAAGTTAAGTTAAGTTAAGTTAAGTTAAGTTAAGTTAAGTTAAGTTAAGTTAAGTTAAGTTAAGTTAAGTTAAGTTAAGTTAAGTTAAGTTAAGTTAAGTTAAGTTAAGTTAAGTTAAGTTAAGTTAAGTTAAGTTAAGTTAAGTTAAGTTAAGTTAAGTTAAGTTAAGTTAAGTTAAGTTAAGTTAAGTTAAGTTAAGTTAAGTTAAGTTAAGTTAAGTTAAGTTAAGTTAAGTTAAGTTAAGTTAAGTTAAGTTAAGTTAAGTTAAGTTAAGTTAAGTTAAGTTAAGTTAAGTTAAGTTAAGTTAAGTTAAGTTAAGTTAAGTTAAGTTAAGTTAAGTTAAGTTAAGTTAAGTTAAGTTAAGTTAAGTTAAGTTAAGTTAAGTTAAGTTAAGTTAAGTTAAGTTAAGTTAAGTTAAGTTAAGTTAAGTTAAGTTAAGTTAAGTTAAGTTAAGTTAAGTTAAGTTAAGTTAAGTTAAGTTAAGTTAAGTTAAGTTAAGTTAAGTTAAGTTAAGTTAAGTTAAGTTAAGTTAAGTTAAGTTAAGTTAAGTTAAGTTAAGTTAAGTTAAGTTAAGTTAAGTTAAGTTAAGTTAAGTTAAGTTAAGTTAAGTTAAGTTAAGTTAAGTTAAGTTAAGTTAAGTTAAGTTAAGTTAAGTTAAGTTAAGTTAAGTTAAGTTAAGTTAAGTTAAGTTAAGTTAAGTTAAGTTAAGTTAAGTTAAGTTAAGTTAAGTTAAGTTAAGTTAAGTTAAGTTAAGTTAAGTTAAGTTAAGTTAAGTTAAGTTAAGTTAAGTTAAGTTAAGTTAAGTTAAGTTAAGTTAAGTTAAGTTAAGTTAAGTTAAGTTAAGTTAAGTTAAGTTAAGTTAAGTTAAGTTAAGTTAAGTTAAGTTAAGTTAAGTTAAGTTAAGTTAAGTTAAGTTAAGTTAAGTTAAGTTAAGTTAAGTTAAGTTAAGTTAAGTTAAGTTAAGTTAAGTTAAGTTAAGTTAAGTTAAGTTAAGTTAAGTTAAGTTAAGTTAAGTTAAGTTAAGTTAAGTTAAGTTAAGTTAAGTTAAGTTAAGTTAAGTTAAGTTAAGTTAAGTTAAGTTAAGTTAAGTTAAGTTAAGTTAAGTTAAGTTAAGTTAAGTTAAGTTAAGTTAAGTTAAGTTAAGTTAAGTTAAGTTAAGTTAAGTTAAGTTAAGTTAAGTTAAGTTAAGTTAAGTTAAGTTAAGTTAAGTTAAGTTAAGTTAAGTTAAGTTAAGTTAAGTTAAGTTAAGTTAAGTTAAGTTAAGTTAAGTTAAGTTAAGTTAAGTTAAGTTAAGTTAAGTTAAGTTAAGTTAAGTTAAGTTAAGTTAAGTTAAGTTAAGTTAAGTTAAGTTAAGTTAAGTTAAGTTAAGTTAAGTTAAGTTAAGTTAAGTTAAGTTAAGTTAAGTTAAGTTAAGTTAAGTTAAGTTAAGTTAAGTTAAGTTAAGTTAAGTTAAGTTAAGTTAAGTTAAGTTAAGTTAAGTTAAGTTAAGTTAAGTTAAGTTAAGTTAAGTTAAGTTAAGTTAAGTTAAGTTAAGTTAAGTTAAGTTAAGTTAAGTTAAGTTAAGTTAAGTTAAGTTAAGTTAAGTTAAGTTAAGTTAAGTTAAGTTAAGTTAAGTTAAGTTAAGTTAAGTTAAGTTAAGTTAAGTTAAGTTAAGTTAAGTTAAGTTAAGTTAAGTTAAGTTAAGTTAAGTTAAGTTAAGTTAAGTTAAGTTAAGTTAAGTTAAGTTAAGTTAAGTTAAGTTAAGTTAAGTTAAGTTAAGTTAAGTTAAGTTAAGTTAAGTTAAGTTAAGTTAAGTTAAGTTAAGTTAAGTTAAGTTAAGTTAAGTTAAGTTAAGTTAAGTTAAGTTAAGTTAAGTTAAGTTAAGTTAAGTTAAGTTAAGTTAAGTTAAGTTAAGTTAAGTTAAGTTAAGTTAAGTTAAGTTAAGTTAAGTTAAGTTAAGTTAAGTTAAGTTAAGTTAAGTTAAGTTAAGTTAAGTTAAGTTAAGTTAAGTTAAGTTAAGTTAAGTTAAGTTAAGTTAAGTTAAGTTAAGTTAAGTTAAGTTAAGTTAAGTTAAGTTAAGTTAAGTTAAGTTAAGTTAAGTTAAGTTAAGTTAAGTTAAGTTAAGTTAAGTTAAGTTAAGTTAAGTTAAGTTAAGTTAAGTTAAGTTAAGTTAAGTTAAGTTAAGTTAAGTTAAGTTAAGTTAAGTTAAGTTAAGTTAAGTTAAGTTAAGTTAAGTTAAGTTAAGTTAAGTTAAGTTAAGTTAAGTTAAGTTAAGTTAAGTTAAGTTAAGTTAAGTTAAGTTAAGTTAAGTTAAGTTAAGTTAAGTTAAGTTAAGTTAAGTTAAGTTAAGTTAAGTTAAGTTAAGTTAAGTTAAGTTAAGTTAAGTTAAGTTAAGTTAAGTTAAGTTAAGTTAAGTTAAGTTAAGTTAAGTTAAGTTAAGTTAAGTTAAGTTAAGTTAAGTTAAGTTAAGTTAAGTTAAGTTAAGTTAAGTTAAGTTAAGTTAAGTTAAGTTAAGTTAAGTTAAGTTAAGTTAAGTTAAGTTAAGTTAAGTTAAGTTAAGTTAAGTTAAGTTAAGTTAAGTTAAGTTAAGTTAAGTTAAGTTAAGTTAAGTTAAGTTAAGTTAAGTTAAGTTAAGTTAAGTTAAGTTAAGTTAAGTTAAGTTAAGTTAAGTTAAGTTAAGTTAAGTTAAGTTAAGTTAAGTTAAGTTAAGTTAAGTTAAGTTAAGTTAAGTTAAGTTAAGTTAAGTTAAGTTAAGTTAAGTTAAGTTAAGTTAAGTTAAGTTAAGTTAAGTTAAGTTAAGTTAAGTTAAGTTAAGTTAAGTTAAGTTAAGTTAAGTTAAGTTAAGTTAAGTTAAGTTAAGTTAAGTTAAGTTAAGTTAAGTTAAGTTAAGTTAAGTTAAGTTAAGTTAAGTTAAGTTAAGTTAAGTTAAGTTAAGTTAAGTTAAGTTAAGTTAAGTTAAGTTAAGTTAAGTTAAGTTAAGTTAAGTTAAGTTAAGTTAAGTTAAGTTAAGTTAAGTTAAGTTAAGTTAAGTTAAGTTAAGTTAAGTTAAGTTAAGTTAAGTTAAGTTAAGTTAAGTTAAGTTAAGTTAAGTTAAGTTAAGTTAAGTTAAGTTAAGTTAAGTTAAGTTAAGTTAAGTTAAGTTAAGTTAAGTTAAGTTAAGTTAAGTTAAGTTAAGTTAAGTTAAGTTAAGTTAAGTTAAGTTAAGTTAAGTTAAGTTAAGTTAAGTTAAGTTAAGTTAAGTTAAGTTAAGTTAAGTTAAGTTAAGTTAAGTTAAGTTAAGTTAAGTTAAGTTAAGTTAAGTTAAGTTAAGTTAAGTTAAGTTAAGTTAAGTTAAGTTAAGTTAAGTTAAGTTAAGTTAAGTTAAGTTAAGTTAAGTTAAGTTAAGTTAAGTTAAGTTAAGTTAAGTTAAGTTAAGTTAAGTTAAGTTAAGTTAAGTTAAGTTAAGTTAAGTTAAGTTAAGTTAAGTTAAGTTAAGTTAAGTTAAGTTAAGTTAAGTTAAGTTAAGTTAAGTTAAGTTAAGTTAAGTTAAGTTAAGTTAAGTTAAGTTAAGTTAAGTTAAGTTAAGTTAAGTTAAGTTAAGTTAAGTTAAGTTAAGTTAAGTTAAGTTAAGTTAAGTTAAGTTAAGTTAAGTTAAGTTAAGTTAAGTTAAGTTAAGTTAAGTTAAGTTAAGTTAAGTTAAGTTAAGTTAAGTTAAGTTAAGTTAAGTTAAGTTAAGTTAAGTTAAGTTAAGTTAAGTTAAGTTAAGTTAAGTTAAGTTAAGTTAAGTTAAGTTAAGTTAAGTTAAGTTAAGTTAAGTTAAGTTAAGTTAAGTTAAGTTAAGTTAAGTTAAGTTAAGTTAAGTTAAGTTAAGTTAAGTTAAGTTAAGTTAAGTTAAGTTAAGTTAAGTTAAGTTAAGTTAAGTTAAGTTAAGTTAAGTTAAGTTAAGTTAAGTTAAGTTAAGTTAAGTTAAGTTAAGTTAAGTTAAGTTAAGTTAAGTTAAGTTAAGTTAAGTTAAGTTAAGTTAAGTTAAGTTAAGTTAAGTTAAGTTAAGTTAAGTTAAGTTAAGTTAAGTTAAGTTAAGTTAAGTTAAGTTAAGTTAAGTTAAGTTAAGTTAAGTTAAGTTAAGTTAAGTTAAGTTAAGTTAAGTTAAGTTAAGTTAAGTTAAGTTAAGTTAAGTTAAGTTAAGTTAAGTTAAGTTAAGTTAAGTTAAGTTAAGTTAAGTTAAGTTAAGTTAAGTTAAGTTAAGTTAAGTTAAGTTAAGTTAAGTTAAGTTAAGTTAAGTTAAGTTAAGTTAAGTTAAGTTAAGTTAAGTTAAGTTAAGTTAAGTTAAGTTAAGTTAAGTTAAGTTAAGTTAAGTTAAGTTAAGTTAAGTTAAGTTAAGTTAAGTTAAGTTAAGTTAAGTTAAGTTAAGTTAAGTTAAGTTAAGTTAAGTTAAGTTAAGTTAAGTTAAGTTAAGTTAAGTTAAGTTAAGTTAAGTTAAGTTAAGTTAAGTTAAGTTAAGTTAAGTTAAGTTAAGTTAAGTTAAGTTAAGTTAAGTTAAGTTAAGTTAAGTTAAGTTAAGTTAAGTTAAGTTAAGTTAAGTTAAGTTAAGTTAAGTTAAGTTAAGTTAAGTTAAGTTAAGTTAAGTTAAGTTAAGTTAAGTTAAGTTAAGTTAAGTTAAGTTAAGTTAAGTTAAGTTAAGTTAAGTTAAGTTAAGTTAAGTTAAGTTAAGTTAAGTTAAGTTAAGTTAAGTTAAGTTAAGTTAAGTTAAGTTAAGTTAAGTTAAGTTAAGTTAAGTTAAGTTAAGTTAAGTTAAGTTAAGTTAAGTTAAGTTAAGTTAAGTTAAGTTAAGTTAAGTTAAGTTAAGTTAAGTTAAGTTAAGTTAAGTTAAGTTAAGTTAAGTTAAGTTAAGTTAAGTTAAGTTAAGTTAAGTTAAGTTAAGTTAAGTTAAGTTAAGTTAAGTTAAGTTAAGTTAAGTTAAGTTAAGTTAAGTTAAGTTAAGTTAAGTTAAGTTAAGTTAAGTTAAGTTAAGTTAAGTTAAGTTAAGTTAAGTTAAGTTAAGTTAAGTTAAGTTAAGTTAAGTTAAGTTAAGTTAAGTTAAGTTAAGTTAAGTTAAGTTAAGTTAAGTTAAGTTAAGTTAAGTTAAGTTAAGTTAAGTTAAGTTAAGTTAAGTTAAGTTAAGTTAAGTTAAGTTAAGTTAAGTTAAGTTAAGTTAAGTTAAGTTAAGTTAAGTTAAGTTAAGTTAAGTTAAGTTAAGTTAAGTTAAGTTAAGTTAAGTTAAGTTAAGTTAAGTTAAGTTAAGTTAAGTTAAGTTAAGTTAAGTTAAGTTAAGTTAAGTTAAGTTAAGTTAAGTTAAGTTAAGTTAAGTTAAGTTAAGTTAAGTTAAGTTAAGTTAAGTTAAGTTAAGTTAAGTTAAGTTAAGTTAAGTTAAGTTAAGTTAAGTTAAGTTAAGTTAAGTTAAGTTAAGTTAAGTTAAGTTAAGTTAAGTTAAGTTAAGTTAAGTTAAGTTAAGTTAAGTTAAGTTAAGTTAAGTTAAGTTAAGTTAAGTTAAGTTAAGTTAAGTTAAGTTAAGTTAAGTTAAGTTAAGTTAAGTTAAGTTAAGTTAAGTTAAGTTAAGTTAAGTTAAGTTAAGTTAAGTTAAGTTAAGTTAAGTTAAGTTAAGTTAAGTTAAGTTAAGTTAAGTTAAGTTAAGTTAAGTTAAGTTAAGTTAAGTTAAGTTAAGTTAAGTTAAGTTAAGTTAAGTTAAGTTAAGTTAAGTTAAGTTAAGTTAAGTTAAGTTAAGTTAAGTTAAGTTAAGTTAAGTTAAGTTAAGTTAAGTTAAGTTAAGTTAAGTTAAGTTAAGTTAAGTTAAGTTAAGTTAAGTTAAGTTAAGTTAAGTTAAGTTAAGTTAAGTTAAGTTAAGTTAAGTTAAGTTAAGTTAAGTTAAGTTAAGTTAAGTTAAGTTAAGTTAAGTTAAGTTAAGTTAAGTTAAGTTAAGTTAAGTTAAGTTAAGTTAAGTTAAGTTAAGTTAAGTTAAGTTAAGTTAAGTTAAGTTAAGTTAAGTTAAGTTAAGTTAAGTTAAGTTAAGTTAAGTTAAGTTAAGTTAAGTTAAGTTAAGTTAAGTTAAGTTAAGTTAAGTTAAGTTAAGTTAAGTTAAGTTAAGTTAAGTTAAGTTAAGTTAAGTTAAGTTAAGTTAAGTTAAGTTAAGTTAAGTTAAGTTAAGTTAAGTTAAGTTAAGTTAAGTTAAGTTAAGTTAAGTTAAGTTAAGTTAAGTTAAGTTAAGTTAAGTTAAGTTAAGTTAAGTTAAGTTAAGTTAAGTTAAGTTAAGTTAAGTTAAGTTAAGTTAAGTTAAGTTAAGTTAAGTTAAGTTAAGTTAAGTTAAGTTAAGTTAAGTTAAGTTAAGTTAAGTTAAGTTAAGTTAAGTTAAGTTAAGTTAAGTTAAGTTAAGTTAAGTTAAGTTAAGTTAAGTTAAGTTAAGTTAAGTTAAGTTAAGTTAAGTTAAGTTAAGTTAAGTTAAGTTAAGTTAAGTTAAGTTAAGTTAAGTTAAGTTAAGTTAAGTTAAGTTAAGTTAAGTTAAGTTAAGTTAAGTTAAGTTAAGTTAAGTTAAGTTAAGTTAAGTTAAGTTAAGTTAAGTTAAGTTAAGTTAAGTTAAGTTAAGTTAAGTTAAGTTAAGTTAAGTTAAGTTAAGTTAAGTTAAGTTAAGTTAAGTTAAGTTAAGTTAAGTTAAGTTAAGTTAAGTTAAGTTAAGTTAAGTTAAGTTAAGTTAAGTTAAGTTAAGTTAAGTTAAGTTAAGTTAAGTTAAGTTAAGTTAAGTTAAGTTAAGTTAAGTTAAGTTAAGTTAAGTTAAGTTAAGTTAAGTTAAGTTAAGTTAAGTTAAGTTAAGTTAAGTTAAGTTAAGTTAAGTTAAGTTAAGTTAAGTTAAGTTAAGTTAAGTTAAGTTAAGTTAAGTTAAGTTAAGTTAAGTTAAGTTAAGTTAAGTTAAGTTAAGTTAAGTTAAGTTAAGTTAAGTTAAGTTAAGTTAAGTTAAGTTAAGTTAAGTTAAGTTAAGTTAAGTTAAGTTAAGTTAAGTTAAGTTAAGTTAAGTTAAGTTAAGTTAAGTTAAGTTAAGTTAAGTTAAGTTAAGTTAAGTTAAGTTAAGTTAAGTTAAGTTAAGTTAAGTTAAGTTAAGTTAAGTTAAGTTAAGTTAAGTTAAGTTAAGTTAAGTTAAGTTAAGTTAAGTTAAGTTAAGTTAAGTTAAGTTAAGTTAAGTTAAGTTAAGTTAAGTTAAGTTAAGTTAAGTTAAGTTAAGTTAAGTTAAGTTAAGTTAAGTTAAGTTAAGTTAAGTTAAGTTAAGTTAAGTTAAGTTAAGTTAAGTTAAGTTAAGTTAAGTTAAGTTAAGTTAAGTTAAGTTAAGTTAAGTTAAGTTAAGTTAAGTTAAGTTAAGTTAAGTTAAGTTAAGTTAAGTTAAGTTAAGTTAAGTTAAGTTAAGTTAAGTTAAGTTAAGTTAAGTTAAGTTAAGTTAAGTTAAGTTAAGTTAAGTTAAGTTAAGTTAAGTTAAGTTAAGTTAAGTTAAGTTAAGTTAAGTTAAGTTAAGTTAAGTTAAGTTAAGTTAAGTTAAGTTAAGTTAAGTTAAGTTAAGTTAAGTTAAGTTAAGTTAAGTTAAGTTAAGTTAAGTTAAGTTAAGTTAAGTTAAGTTAAGTTAAGTTAAGTTAAGTTAAGTTAAGTTAAGTTAAGTTAAGTTAAGTTAAGTTAAGTTAAGTTAAGTTAAGTTAAGTTAAGTTAAGTTAAGTTAAGTTAAGTTAAGTTAAGTTAAGTTAAGTTAAGTTAAGTTAAGTTAAGTTAAGTTAAGTTAAGTTAAGTTAAGTTAAGTTAAGTTAAGTTAAGTTAAGTTAAGTTAAGTTAAGTTAAGTTAAGTTAAGTTAAGTTAAGTTAAGTTAAGTTAAGTTAAGTTAAGTTAAGTTAAGTTAAGTTAAGTTAAGTTAAGTTAAGTTAAGTTAAGTTAAGTTAAGTTAAGTTAAGTTAAGTTAAGTTAAGTTAAGTTAAGTTAAGTTAAGTTAAGTTAAGTTAAGTTAAGTTAAGTTAAGTTAAGTTAAGTTAAGTTAAGTTAAGTTAAGTTAAGTTAAGTTAAGTTAAGTTAAGTTAAGTTAAGTTAAGTTAAGTTAAGTTAAGTTAAGTTAAGTTAAGTTAAGTTAAGTTAAGTTAAGTTAAGTTAAGTTAAGTTAAGTTAAGTTAAGTTAAGTTAAGTTAAGTTAAGTTAAGTTAAGTTAAGTTAAGTTAAGTTAAGTTAAGTTAAGTTAAGTTAAGTTAAGTTAAGTTAAGTTAAGTTAAGTTAAGTTAAGTTAAGTTAAGTTAAGTTAAGTTAAGTTAAGTTAAGTTAAGTTAAGTTAAGTTAAGTTAAGTTAAGTTAAGTTAAGTTAAGTTAAGTTAAGTTAAGTTTTAAATTAAGAACCTTTTATTTTCGCAAAAACAAGGGTAAAAACTTAAAATGTGAGTTCCACATTTTCTTAATTAGATTAAAACTTTCTTTAAAGAACTCTTGAACAGTTATCAAAGTTTTGCTTACGTTAAAATGTTGGGTATATTCAACATATCTCTCATATTTATGTGGCTTAAGACGCTATAACTGCACTCAATTAGAAACAAATTTAGAGAAAAATTCAAATAAGTCCATCGGTCGGCTTTTGAAAAATTTCGAGGTTTAGATTTTTGGTCAAATAATGTGTATATTGACTTCTGTTCATTTTGGTTTAAAAATAAAAGAAAAAATGCCTAAAGTAAATCTGCTTAAAACCTTAGTTTCCAAGTTTTTGAATTATTATCATTTTAAATTTTAAGACAGTCGTTTATCGATATTTTTATAAACAATGTTCTGTCGAATTACCCAGTTGCATTAGACCCCTTAAACGATTCAGCCATAATACTCGCACTTCCATAAATGCTCATCAGTTTACTCTTGAGCTCAATTTCGGGCGTCAAGTATAGAGATTCTTTCTTAAATCGCACATCGAGAATGTGGAATGCTTTGGCCAACTCTGTTTTTCCCTCCCATTTTGATGTTCAGAACTGTAAGACAAATGTGCACCGGTATCTCCTCTTAAATCCTTTCTCATTTTCCTAACGCTCGCACTGTGTTTAGATATAAACATATAAAGTGTACTAAAAACCCCTTGAGTGCCTGTAAATTATAAAAAAAACTGTTGAAAATATTTGGAAGTCATCTGCAAACAATATACCAGTTGTATTTTTCAACCTTAATGGTAATTCATTTATATGTATTAAAAAAAAGTAATGGGCCAAGATGGCTTCCTTGAGGAACACTAGATGGCACAGATATAACTTTTGATGACTTACAGCTTAAAATTTTTACTATCTGTCTTTTATTCGCCAAATAACAGGACACCCACTTAAGAAGATTAGATTGTAATCCAAATTAATTTAGTTTTTGAACAAGCAATTGTATGCAAATACTATTAAAAGGTTTTTAAAAGTCTGTATAACTGACATCCACCTGAAAACCTGATTCTAAAGCATCAGACACATGTTTTATAAAAAAAACACAAATTTGTAGTTGTAGACCTACCACCTACAAAGCCATGTTGATATGGAGGAATATTTTCCTTTACATAGGAATAAATTCTCTTCTTAACAAAAAGCTCTTGGTATAGCAGAAAGTTTAGAAATTCAACAAAAGTTTTCAATGTTGTGCTTTAACCTGCTTTAAAAATTGGAGTTATAAACGACAATTTCCAATCGTTTACAAAATTTCCTGTAGAAAGTGAAAAATCAAAAATTACTTGAAGAGGTTCAACTAACGAAAAACATTTTTTTTAATCAAAAAAGACGGCATATCATCTGAGCCAGCGATAATAAACTTAAATTAAGTTTTGAAATTCTGTTAGTTAAATTTTCAGCAGTTATAAAAAGATGACATAACTTCATGTAAGATAGAAAATTGATAATTATCATTTTATCTGGAATAACAGCATTAGTATGATCCAGGTATACACTTTCAAGAAATTTGGAAAACAAATCACACGTAGTTACTAAATCGGAAGATGCTTGATTTTTATATTCTATATTGGTGAAAATTTTTAGAAGCCCAAAAAGCTTTCGGATTTCTTGTAATTTGTGATACCTAGTCTGAAATTTGTACGAATATACTTGATGCAATATGTCGCAGGTAAAACGTCCTCATCCAAAAATATAATTTTCCTACAGTATTTTAAATAAATGCACAACACAAAATTTTTCAAGAAATTTATCATTGCGTACTTTAAAAGTATCATAATCTTTTTTGAGTAGATTTACACGCAATATATTCCTTTTTCAAAAAAACAATAAGGGTAGGTATGTATAATTTTTAGGAACTGCTAAGGACGTACCTGTAATCTCTCCAACAAATTTCAGTTTATTTGTCGAAATTACTTCGACAAGTAATTCAATTTTTTTATATAACTTTACTAAACATGTATACATAATATTTAAAATAGACTCCAAAAATAATTTGTCGGATAAATAGTTTTATCATAGTTTTTGTTTTGAATATGTCTGGAGTTCAGGTTAAACTAGTTTTGTATATTTTTAACTTCCTATAGGAAGTTATTGTAATCGGTCCCATTTGTCGAATTGAAAATTTTGACATTTCTTGACGTTTCAAGGTCCCTAGAGTCGAAATAAAAGATTTTTAGGGAGATGTCTGTGCGTGCGTGTGTACGAACATTCGTATGTCCGTACGTCCGTACGTTCGCGTCGTCCATATCTCAATAACCAGTAGAGGTATCGACTTCAAATAAATTTTGTTATACAGATAATGATGCCGAAAGATGCAGAAAGGACTCTCAAAAAAATTGCGTGAGAGGTTTTTTTACTATAGCAATTTAAAAAAAAGGTAAAAATTTTGGTTAACCCCAAATATCTCACGAACCATTAACGCTAGAGACTTGAAATAAGTTTTATATTATATTTTGTAACGTGATACCAAACAAATATGTTTTAAGAAAAAAAATCCAATTAACGTTTTTTTTTACAAATCAACAAAACTGAACAAAAAAAATATTTGTCACCTTTGATTTTATCTCCAAAATAATTTTGTGCAACGAAGAATAACATTTTTGAGATCTGGTAAAATTTTGAAAAAAATCGAATTGACAGTTTTTTTAATAAAAAATAAAAACCTAAAAAAAAAAACATTACGAAAAGTTGGTAAAAATTGATTTTCGACTTTCCAAGACTTTAAGATTTTTCCTTTAAACTAATTTTGTCTTTTAAAAAATATTGTTGTCAACATTCAGTAAAATTTTGAGTAAAATCGAACTGACAGTTTTTTTAAGACGTTAGGATATTAAGTGCGTTTTTTTCGTATTCCATATATAGTATAGTATAGTATAGTTATCGAATATGTCACAAATGCTAAAAACCTAGGTATAACTTTCAACAGTAGGCTAACGTGGGACACCCATATCGATACTGTTATCTCCAAAATTTATGCTTCACTCCGAGGACTATCCGTTACTAGATCAATTCTGCCTACTCAAGTTAAATTAAAGCTAGTTAAATCACTTATCATACCAATAGTAACGTATGGGTGTGAGATATTTGCAGATCCTGACTCCAACTCGCTTCGTAAGCTAAAGGTAGCATTCAATGCCATTGCTCGGTTTGTTTTCAACCTCCGAAGATACGATCACGTTTCGTCTCAGGCTCGTCAACTTTTAAATTGCAACTTGGAAGCTTTTTTTAAATATCGGTGTTGTTTGCTTCTCTTCAAAATAATTTTGAACAAGACTCCAAATTATTTGTTTAATAAGCTTGATTTTTGCTCTTCAAATCGTTTTACCTTGTTGCGCTCCCCCAGGTTTACCTGTTTGACATCACGGAGGCAATTTTTCGTTTATGCTGTCAGACTGTGGAATAATCTTCCCAGTCACATGAGGTCTGGAATCGAACATAGAAGGTTTCATCAACTTTGTTTTGAATATTTCTCAAATTCGAACTGAGGTAACTTTTTGTAATTAGGTAACTTTTTTGTAATTATTGTAATTTCTTCTTCTTGCGACTTTAGTTTTTAATTTTGTTTTTAATTGATTGTTATTTAATAAATTATTAATAGTTTGCTACAATTGTTTTAAATATAGTATTTGCATACTTGCATTGTTCTTAATAAATATTGTATTATATCCTGTACTATTTATAAGTCAATCTTGATGTACAGCTGTTTTTTTTTTAATCAATAAATAAATATCAATAGTAAAGTGAGAAATTGCCAACAAAACGATCCGCAGTAGTCCGGTTTTTATATTTGAAAGTTGATACAACTGAATATTTGCCAGAATAATTTATCAAAAAATTCAAAAAAAAAGCGAAATTCAGACCAGATGAGGGGTGAAATCGTGTAAGCTGATTTTTGATAGTTGACTATCAAAATCAAGAAAATACGTCTGTGTAATGTGAAAATCGATTTCAAAGTTTTAACCAAACAATTTGACATAAAATAAAAACTTCAAGAAGGGGGTTTGTTCGTAGACTACTACATTAACATGTGGTGTTGAAGCGAGCTTGAAGCTCGCCTAAATTATTTATATACCTGAATCGAGTTGAAATGAGCTTGATTCGCTCGATTCCGGTCGGGGATCGGAAATTTGTGAAGAAAAACCTGTGTGGAGGAGTTGGTTTTACAGATAATGCGTTATGGTCTGTTTATTTGCATGTTTGTGTACAAAAAATATAGTTTTGTTTTAATCAAATTAAAAAAAAAAATTGCACATGGAGTAGGTAGCATATTCCTATATGGTGCTGAACTATTCAGTTTTTCATTGTTTAACACGAATCACTTGCACTTCATAAGAAACATCGAGACACCATTTGCATTTTAGAAAGTGCTATCAAACTTAATCATTTTTAAATCTTCTTGTGCGGTGGAAAGACCAAAAAAGATTTATTTAATCTAAACTAAGATAAACCTTTGGTGGAAACATAGCAAAACATAAATATCTTTTCTATTGTTTTCTTTTGCAAAATAAGACCAGTTAGTCCATTTTCACTAACAAAACTAAATAATATCAACAGTAATAGATTGATTTTTTTCCCCCAATGGAAAACACACATGATTCCAAATACACAACTACTCAGCGAACACAGCCATCGAGATACAAATGCAATATCAATCGTACCAACATTTGAGGACGAAATCGCATAAGATCCATTCGAGGCTCGTATAAATGTCGAAAACCTATCCATAGTGAGATTTTACTCTAACTTTTATCGGTGTTATTCATACTATGGATATTGTTTTTGTTATTCGTGTAAAATCCTACTAGGAATACTATGGATAGATTAGCCAACAAAACACGGGTATTGGCTTCAAACTATTTTTTTCTTATAAGAAATATTGTTTTCGATACTCGATAAAATTTTGAGATCGAATTGACAGTTTTTTTACAAAAAATATAAACCTAAAAAAAAACAACACTAAACTTTTCAAAAATTAAAAATAGTGGCTTCAAAGTAATTTTATCTCACAGAAAATATTGTTTTCGACATTCAATAATTATTTTATAAAAATCCAACAGTAAGTTTTTCATAAAAATTTAAAATCTACAAAAATAGTAAGCAAAATTGGTAAAAATTGATGTTCGGTTCTCGATATCTCGTGAACAATAGAAGATATTGACTTTAAATTAGTTTCATAAATCCAATTTGTATTTGTTTATATAAGAACTAAAAACTTTTAAAAATTGGTTTTCGACTAAAAATCTCGTTAACTAAAATAGATTTCGAAATCAAACTATTTCATTATATTAAAAATATTATTGGTAATTTTTAATTTTTTAAGAATAATTCAATTGACAACTTTTTTAACAAAACACGAAAACCTAAAAACCTTAAAGCAAGACAAATCGACAGACGGGGTGGAAAGTCATCAGTGTGGGTCGCATCCCAGCCTCTTTTTTAATTACAGATGAGGAAATTAATGTTTTCACGTCAACATGGTAATACCATCGTTAATGTGCAACAAAGGTTGGTAAGTTCTTTTCAACAAACTCGAAGATCCTCAAAATTTCAGGGGATCATTCATATTTACGAACATGTACATGTTTTCTTCATGCATATTGTAATATGTACTACATGCTACTATATTTTTTGAACGAGAATAAGTATGGAAGTTTTGAAATCCAAGTTATCAAGTATCTTTTTCTTCATATCTATTATCTGTATATTTTGTATACAAATCAGTCGTGCATTTAATTTGTTTTGCAAGTCCTTGCCAATGGTATAGCATTTTCATCTCATTTCAATCCATATCGTTGTAGAAATACTTTGAATCATCACAGGCGCACATTGTATCTCTATTCCAAATATTTGCACAGATTCCGTGTTGTTGCTCGCCGGAGACTGGGAAGCTGGGCTTGGGATGCACTCGTTAGATACGAATAAACGAATACCGCAAAAACTGCATTTTGATGGTTCACATCGGGGTGGATGGCGATGATGCTGGCTGATGATGATGATGATGATGCCATATAGCGCCGCCGATATAAGTCGGTCGTCCTGGTCCTGTGGTGATCTCATTGTCTCATTGCTTTGTGGTTTCACAACGCCAGCAATGTTTTATGTATTTATTTTGTATTGTTGTAGGTATAATATTTGCACTGCATATCGTCCTGTGTCTGTTTGCATATGGATGGATGGATGAAGCATTTTCGTTGTCTGGAGATCCAGGACAGGGGAAGTGAGTGAGAGAGTACGAGTGGCATTGTTTTGAAGCCGGAAATGCAGAACCCATAAGGATTGATGTTACTCGATAAATTTTATCCTGTGTGTTCGATGGGTGTCCTTTTGTGTTGTGTTTTGTTTTGTATCTCTTATTTTGAAGATTTCGCATCGTATCCTATGATGAAAAATTCATTCATTCTCTATTTTATATATATGTACAATGTACACATGCAGTTCAATGTGTGTGCGATGTGTGTTTGTATATGGAATGGATCGATTGGAAAAGTCATCCTGTCAAAACAAAATGTGATTATCGATAATTTATGATGTCAGAGTTCAGTTTTAGCTCAGTTAGTATTTTTTGTTGTTGTTGTTTTTGTTTTGAGTCTTATTCCTTATATACACAGCAAGCATCAGATGGTGCGCTAAGGACATGCCGATGACAATGATGATGTGTGTGATCTGTAATTCTCATTTAAATAGATTCAGATTGTAGATGGTAGATGGTAAGGTTTAGGATAAAGGATATAATATTTGCTTAGATGGTCTCATATTTTATATCCTAAGTAGATACCTATTTTATAAGTTAAGATTCAGGGGCTTGGTAACATGCTATCTCTATCCAGCAAATTGAGTGCGTATGAAACAGACATTCTTACATTTATATCCTTTTTTATTTGTTGACAAACACTAATGATTACCAGCCTGGGCTCTAATGCTTTTGTCGAAGCAGATGATTAGAAACGCATGTGTGATGCATTCAGCTATTTCTGTGATGGGGTCATAGAATAACACGATTAAGGATACGCACAAACGCTCGTGGTTTTCACTATTGTATAAACAACATCAATTTTGTATATTTAATGTTTAATGTATTTAATAGCCTTGACTAATCCGACGTTAAATTTATCGATCTAGCAACAATATGCTTTGTTGGTGGTGGTGCTTACTGGGTTTCAAAAAATTCATTAGGACGTTGAATTGAATTGGTTCTTTGCATTGATTGCAAATGCATTTTATATACACCAAAGATCTGAATGTTTTTCTTATTTGTGCAATCTTCATAATAATGTAAATAAGTTAAACCAAAAGGTTCAGTACAAAAACAACAATGAAAAAAGTAGCTATTTCGTGTAATGTTTCATTTTAACAGTACCTATGAAATAAAACCGAGTTTTTTAATGGGAAATCGGACGAATATATCGTCTTGAGTAAACAAAGTATTGTCTTCAGGAGAGATACAGGGTGATTGCAGGAGAGATGCCAATCTTTTCGAAAATTTAATGTAGTTTTATTTTAAACTTTAAGTAAACACTATTTTTGCAGAAAAACTTTACAATGGATTTAAATTCTACCATAATAAAATACTTGATCGAGAAAAAATTAAAATTTTCATACAAAATAAAATAAATTAAGTGCAACATCTCTCCCGACACGGCATGCATCTCTTATCTTATGCCATAGCTTCTACATACTCTCCTTACCATCATATATAGCCTTGAACTGATGCCAACTTGTTAGCCTAAATTAATAGATTATTAAAGAAAGATAGTGTCAAGCAGTTTTTTCAGTTGTTTTTAGTTATTTTTTTAATTATACTTAATTTTATATATAACATTTTATGAATTTAAGTCATCTCGAAATTCTAATTAGATTTAAAATTTTGCAATCAAAATTTAAAAAAAAAATTGACCTTTAGCTAGCCTGGGCATGCATATTTAATTAATTATAAAAAAGTATTACCGCATTTAAAATAATCAAAATACAAATTGTTTTTAACTTTTAAAGTGCAAAATAACAGGAACTACTTAAACACCAAAATAAACCTACCTTCTACCAATAAAACTTAAAAACAAAAATATCAAAAACGTTAAGGTTTTTGATAGTTTTGTTTGTATGTTTTATTGGTACACTACTGTTCATTGGTATAAAGGCAATATTTTTATAAAATTAATTTTTGTGAAGAGAATATTTTTTTTTTTAATTTTTACATAGTGAGCAATACAATCGGATCATATTTGAATAATTACAGTTGTGAAATTATTTAAATACAAAAGTAAATATGTAATATCTTCCATGCGAAGCTACATAGCTGGAGTTTGAGGGAACATACTCGAGTTTTGACCAGAAACTTGCCATGAACCGATTCCTGCCTATAGTTCTAAATCTACACTATGGAACTTTGAAACAAAATACATTATTTTGTAATAGAATTTAATTTTATTTTAAAGATATATTCTGAAATAAATAGTTTTGCTTCACATGACTCACTGTTTACTGAAATTGAAATAGTGTTTATTTCATTCATTGAAATGAACTGGAGTGTATTTACCTATTAACCCCTCTGAGACTCAAGAATTGTTTATAAACTTTGTATGATTTAAAAAAAAAAACACATATTCATTATTTTCATTGCGATAGTTCGAGCTAAAGGTTACAAAATACAATTAATGATACGTTTTAATCTGCTATGAAAAACTATTCATAGCCTATAGATGTATACAAAAAAATTAAAAACAAAATTTAAGTTTTTTTTTAAACAATTTTTAACAAAATAAATACATTTTATTAGAGTCTTAAGTTCTATATTATTATTATTGACAGTAAATAGTTCTGTTTTCAAAAGTTACTGATAGTTTAAAATAAATGCAAACAAAACTTAACCATATCACATTCAAACGTTATTAGCACATTTTGTATTTTGATAAGAAGCAAGTTAATTGAAATAGAGTGATGAATAGAAATAAGCAATAGGTTTTAATTTGGCACAATATCTCTTAAGCTCTATTATCTTGTTATTAAAAAATTAAACACGGTTGGGTTGTTATAAACTTAGGATCGTGACATTTGAACCTTTTCGACGAAAAACTGGCATTTTAAAAGGTAGACTTTTAATTTTTTGGTTTATGGAGACTTAAATATCAGTTCGGAATACGAAAACTAATAATCGCAAAAGGACAGCTAAAATTGAGAACTAAGTTTACAAGTTCATTAATTGATAAGGAATAACGATTTTTAGTTAAGCATAGAAAGTACATAATTTTAATAGGCCTGATTTGTCAAATCGAAAATTTGTAAATTTCTCAATGCTTAAAAGTGCCAAGGATTAAAACCTATGATTCTTAAAGAATTTCTATACGCCTATGTGTCCTTGCGACTGAAAGTCCGTACGTTCAGGCCAAAGCTCAAGAACCCGCAAAAAATTACAAAATTTACTATAGAAATTTAAATAGAAAAGTTTTAAATTTGGTTGACACCAAATATCTCACGAACCAACAACGCTATCGACTTCAATTTTAAGTGACAGTTTTTTATAAATACAAAATAAATAGAGTATTTGACAAACATTAAATGAAAGTACCTCTACGTACTTTATATCAAAGATCGACAAGGGTTTTTGACAACACCCGTTTCACTATTGTTAACCCAGAGCAAGGGCGGATCCAGACTTTTATTTAGGGGGGTCACACACTTAACATATAGACGAGTTTTTAGTCACCACTTAAAAATGTTCTTTAATGTTCTGTAAAGGAGGCTAACAAAATTTAGATAACATAATATGTATCGTAACCTTAAATTTACACATTTCAAGGACTAAAGCGACAACTTTAGTTATTAAATTATTTTAGAACACTGTTGTAAAGTCTTACTATTTAATTTGGACGGCTCCCTACATATGAAAACATTCCAAGATTCCAACATTATGCCAAGTTTAAGAGCTAAAACACAATAGTTTAGGGGGTTTTGTTGCTTTCACGCAGAAATATAAACATTTGTTTTGAAACGGACCTTTTTTTTAAAAATATTTTTTTCTTTTTTTGTTGCCATTTCTATTAATGCGAAAAACGCTACAAAAATTTCAAAACCCGGAAAATGAGAGAGAATCTGATATTAAGAATTTTCTGGCTTTTTAACGTAGTTTTTTTCGAATTCAATTTTCGGGAGTCAACAAAACTTAAAAATTATAGAGAGAAAAATGTTTGGTTCTTGAATTTAAGGAAATAGGTGCATTTAAGTACTTAATTTCACTAAAAATTAAATACAAACAAATTAAGGTAAAAAAATAAATTGGGAACAAACTTTTGTCTGGCACTCACAAATTACACGTTTCAGAATCTCTTTTCACTTCAGTTCTCAAGAGATTCAAAGCTTTTATGTTAATAGATATGAAACTTTCATTGTGTTTTTTTTTTAGCCATTAGTTTAACAAAAGTGTAACTTTTGGTGTTTTTGGGACATTTATATTCTTGAAATTCGTGTTTAAATCTCATTTCTAGAGCATTTAAAGCAAATTCACTTTAAAAACGATTTTTTTATTTTTTTAAGATTTTAAAAGTTTTTGTATTCAACAGAAAATCAATTTTTAAAGAAATAAAATGCATGACTGGGTCGCTAGAACTTGTTAATTTCTTCCAAAAAGTCTGTTTCAAAATATTAAATATATTTTAAGATTTGAAAATTTACCTGCAAAATAAATTTTTCTCAAAAATTTAAATCCCATTTTATTTAAACCTAGATTAACTTAATTTGTTTGATCAATTTGATCAATTGACCATCGACAAGAACTTGCAGAGAAGATTATTGAAATCGGTCTATTAGTTCTTGAGAAAACTTAAAAACAAAATAATGGTTGGGTTCATGACCCCTACCATTTTTAAACGGTTTTCAACAGAAAAAAGCAAAACGGTTTGAAAGGAAGTTTTGTTCTTGTAGCGAATCTGTTGTCTAAGTTTTTGAAATATATTAAGAAGTATAAAAATAATGTTGAAAACGGGTATTTTTAAAACTTGAGCAAATACTTTAAATTAGATTTAAGATTTGAACTAAGCTCTAAAAATTAAGTCCAAAACGTATATTTCAAAATTATGAAAGTACCAAATTCAAGTACCTATTTGTCGAAATTTCATAAAGATTTAAAGAAAGACTCATATCTAATGAGAATTTCCAAAAACTAAGTAAGATACTAAAATGGTTTAAATTGTATCTAACAGAGAAAGATTTTTACTTTTCAAAATTATCATACCATTAATTGTAAAGATATATTTTGAGTTTTAACTTAAGCTTAAAAAAAAACAAGTTTTTGGTTGTTTTTAGCATTTACAAAGGGGCATATTTTAAAAACCAGATGTGATAGAAAAATTTAAAGGCGAGATTCGAATTTAAGATATCTTATTCCTTTCAAAAAGTATTGAATTTTGTCGACGAGTGTTATTTTTAGGATGTTAAAAGCCCTACGTATGTATTTAGGTATATAATACCTATAACCTTAGTGCCTTTGTCTTTAACTAAAATAGAAGGCGTGCAAATAAAATATAGAGAAATGTATAAATATATTACAATTATGTCTGAACACTTCAGACCGATTCTTAAAAATTTGGACTCGTGTACCATTTAAAGACCTACATATTTTATTGAATATTGAATATATTTATTAGCGTTAAATTATCTTCTTTTTTTTACAAAATGGCAATTGCACAATTTACATACTTAGATATGGTTTCGATACCTTACTGATGTCAATAATATATTTGAAAAAAAATTTGAAGGAACGTGATCATAGTATATAATATATAATTGGAAGGAAAAGCTAATGGTAAAAACCTTCATCAATGATTACATAGTAAATATTCTTAAATTAAGGTGGGAACGAGAGTAGAGATGCAAGATACATTTATTTTACAGTTTGTGTAACAAATTAAATAACAAAATAAATAAATTAAATAAATAGAAATAATGTTAACAATTGTATAAAAAAATATCACAGTACAATAATATTTTTAATAATAGTTAAATGAGTCTTTTCATTTTGATAGAAGTAAATAAATAAATGAATAAATAAATAAATAAATAAATAAAAAATAAATAAATAAATAAATAAATAAACAAATTAATAAATAAATAAATAAATAAATAAATAAATAAATAAATAAATGAATAAATAAATGAAAAATAAATATGTAAAACATAAATAAATAATTTAATAAATAAATAAATGAATAAATAAATAAATTAATAAATAAATAATAATAACATATTAAATACATAAATACAAAGTATTATATAAATGAACAAACCAATAAATAAATAAATGAATACGTAAACAACTAAATTAATAAGTGAACAATATCAATAGAATAGATGGACTAATAAATAAATAAATAAATTAAGTAACTAAAACAAATTTATTATTTAAATATAGAACGATATGTAAATAACTGTATTTTATTAATTTAATAAACGCATCTATAAAATCACTTGTTTTTTTTTATAGTTTTATTTCTTTTTTTATTTTAAGAAATTAACCAAAATCAAGATTAGAAATTAAGAAATTTTCTGATGCTTGGCATGAAAGAATATACTTTACATTTAACTTTGAAATTCTATCTTGGACTAGCTCAGTATTTGTAACAGAATGAAGTTCCTGCGTTGAGAAGTGCCAAGGCAAGTTGAGCATCATTTTTAAAATTTTGTTTTGAGCTATTTGCAATTTTTTTTATATGGGTTTTTGCACATTTACCCCATACTGGAGAACCATAAAACATAATTGCTTGAAATATGGATTTAAATATAAGTATTTTATTTTTAATACTTATAGTTTGGATCTTAGATTTATGAAAGGATAAAGCGTTTTTATTGTAACGTTGATTTTATTTACAATTTGACGTACATGGAATCCAAAGGTAAGTTTAGAGTCAAGGAATACCCCAAGCCCCAAGGTACTTAGCTGAATTACCCCATTCAATTATTTTACCATCGATATGGATGCTGTTATTGGGTAAGAGGCAAGACTTTCTTTTCCTTGTGAAAAAATAGCCTGAGTCTCCTGCATTTATGTGAAATAAATCGCAAAGTTCATTGTTCACAGAAACTTGAAACTGCCTCTCGAAAAGGAAGGACTTTACAATTTTTGTTATGTATAAAGGAAAATTTAAAGTTTTTAATTTTAAATAATGTCTTTGCAAGAATTTTGTTTAACAATGGTCTTTACCTATTTGTTGGTTGATTTCTTTTTTAATATTTCTTAGAGTGCAGTTATTTTCGAAGCACTGATGGTAACCCTCTTAAACTATAAATAAAATCATGTCATTCATAAAATAGTTTTGTAAATATGTATGAAGAAGATGATGTATTATCCACTCCCTGAGAATGATAGCCATAATGTATAATATATTGATTTTTTTATTTTCTGCGAACTTATTTTGGTATTTGCCTTGAGCTGAGCATGAGCATATGCTTGTCCATGGCTACGTGTTGACGATCGATTGATTCGCACTTAAGAATCAAAATTGTTGTCAAATGCCATTGTGTATTCGCGGTTGACACATGCTAAGCGTTTTAATTTTATGCCCCTATAACTCCATTCGCTATATCAACTCAGCTCTAGACACTCGTTTAAGCTGAAAACCATCAAACCTCATTGAGTATGCGCGCTAGCAATTAACCGGCATAGATACATTGCTGACAATTTTTCTAATTCAAGCTTCTGTTATTGTACTTTTTTTTTCTTTAACTTTTTCTGTGATTCGAAAATCGTGATTCACTATTAGTGGTTTACAGTCGACTTCGATATTGACGCGTAACTACCTACATACATTTGAATATGTAAGGAAAGAGCTAGAATTTATGTTTAGTCAATTTAGCGAACACAACAAGTATTTTGTAACAACCGATTCATTATTATTGTTGCATACGATTTGTTTAAATTATTTTAATGCGCAAAGTGTCTTACAATTTGACATTCCACGCGTTTGCATAAATTGTGATGAAGTATATGTACTCGTAGTTACGAGTATATACTCAAATATATACCATAGAGCGGAGAATGTAGATGTAGAACCTACAAGAAAGGTACAAATATGCCCTTTTAACCTTTTTGTTTGGAAATGAAAATAATTACAAAGTGTCGGATTTGTACATTTTCCGGTTGTTTCTGTTTTGAATAAATTTAACATAGTTTTATTCATACTTGCATGCTTATGCTTTGCTTACATATATCTTATTCAAAAACGTATAAGTTTGAGAACATGTTTATTCAATTGAGTGTTAATACTCGTAGTCATCGATTCGATTTGAATAAGTTCATTAGCCGATTAATTGTTTAGGTGTCGGTAGGTTATGTTTTTCCCTAGATTTGTTGTGCATTTAAATTTTAAAAATTTTGCTAAATATTAAGAATTGTGCATTAGGTACTTATCTCATAAGAACCCCTTTAAACTGCAACAGGTTCATATCTCGAGGGTGGGTTATATAGTGGTAATTTTAAAATCATGGGTTATTTTGAAACTGACAGCTTTTTCTGCTTAAAATTTTAACAGAAAGTCAGTATCATAACTCCGATATTGAACTGAAAAGCAGTTTTGGAAAAAATGAAGCTTTTGTAGTCAAGCGTGTGAGGCTCAATTCATGAATATTAACTCGACATCGATCTGAACAGCTCAGCACTTCACGCACTAAAAAAAACTTGGCTCTTAACTTCCAATGGATTAAAGCTTTACAACTATTTTCATGATTTGTAGTATGATAAACGCCAACAAATTTATTTTTATTCCGTACACTCAGGCGTATACGCATTTTTTATTTCATTGAATTTTTTTTAGAGAGTGGCACCTTTTTTAATTTTGATTATATTATGACATAAATACGTTAAAGAGCAAATGTTGTAAAAATTAAGTTTTCTACACAATTTATTACACCTTGGTTCTTGTTTGTTGTTATTTTTAACAAATCATAAGTTTAGTATCATAATTAAAATATTTCTGTAGTTGTAAGAGTTGCAAAAATCCCAGCAACATTTATACAGAGATACAAAAATCTGCACAAAACCCAGAAAATGTGTTAGCCTAGAGTTAAGTTATCCAAAAGCCTTCAAAAAGAACTACTCTATAACTTATATGAATACCTTTTAGGAGCCCTTCGCTTGGCGTTTAGTAAAGTAAAAAAAAAAAGTTCCTGGCCTCCATACAAATAAAATCCATTGTCACTCAGAAAATTACATTGATCCAGGGGAATTATTTTTCTTAGAACCGTAAACATTAACATTGCCTATAATTTCCTTTCCCAACCCTTGTTTCTTTTATATTTTTTGTCAAACAAAACTGAAGTTAATTTGAAAACTGTTGTATTGTTGCGTTGTGTTCTTTGTATACTTTCAAAACACCTAGGTACCTTCACTTCAATAAAATGCATGCATAAATTTATTGGCGGAATTCATACGAGTATTATTGTGGACTTTGTACTTAAATGAAGAGAACCTCATTCGGTGTTTGGAATTCATTGGCATCGCAAACACAAACAACTATAATGCGTTTTTCTTCTTCTTCATCGGACTTTGGTTAAACATATGTTTCGTGTAAGAAAGCTGCAAATGAAATGTTTGATCACGTTTTCATATAAGCTGAACTGAGCAGAGCATGATAGGCCCTTTATACATATAAGTTGAGGCTCCCGTTGTTTTGGGGGACATTGGTTGACTTAGTGAGTGTTTGAACAAAGTGTTATGTACGTGATCATATAGTGAATGGATTAATGAGCCTCAAGTCATTGTCAAGGTATACAATGTAAAAATACGCATACCTATATATGAACATTAAGCCCTTCGAAAATGAATGACTCATAAGAAGGGAATCCGCACGCGAGTCTTAAAAGAGGTCCCCCACATACAAAGTACATGACAAGAATGGCAACTTCCGGTATTGCATACAAAAAATATAAACAGACAAAAACACAATACGCGACAATCACGACATTGATTACCATTTGCCAAGATGGCCCTGTCGCGGCCCGGCCAAGACGTTCAACCATCATCAGCAGTGCACAGAGATGATTGTGTTCGGTCGTTGTTAATAAACTGCGCGTTGCGTGCTTATAATTTGAAACATTTCCGTTTGGGTGTTCGATGTTTTGTGTTCAGTGTTCGGGCCCGGGCCCGGGCGGCAACGGTTAACACTAATTAATTATTATTTTAATTGAGTCCCGAGCATACATTTGCGTCATCTATGGACAGGTAATTTTGCGGCACCTGCGTTCACCATTCGCGTCAACTTACTACCTTAAAGTCAAGTCGAGTGAAGATCGAGAGAACAAAGCCGCAAACCGATGGCTTTTAATTGCTTTTACATGATTCGACTGAGAATCAAATCGATATTGGTTAGTAGATTTATACCAGTAGATGGCCTTACTCGTTCTGATTGAATGCATGTGCAAATTTGTTGTGTAGCCTGGCAGAAAAACACAAAAATCAACATTATCGGACAACAAAAGCGGAATCAATTAAACAAGAAAACAAAAAGTCCCATCAAATTGAATTGAATCGAATTGTTTGTTGCCCTGCGATCGCGATGTGCGCGCTGTTGACGTGATCGCCTTTTTGGGGACGTACCCGCAACAACATCAGTGACTTTGATTGTATAGGATAGGATTTTCGTATGACTGATGTGGTGCTGATTTGTTGAATGCGTTCAAAAAGAACAACCACCATCAGTAACAGCAGAGTATACAAAGCTGCCACCTTTTATGGACACAATCAATTTTGCCGTCAACGTGGGATTGAGCGCGTTTTACTTGATGATTTATACGTTGCTGGATAAGGCAGGGCAGTTCAGGAGAGGGGGCTTATGTTATATTATCAATTTTCGTAGATAGCTTTCTAAAATGAAGAATCAATGTATTAGCTTAAAATTAAACAAAATATTCATTAAAAACTCTCTGTGACTTCTAACTATGCAATTAAAAATTATTATTGTGTTTAATTGCTTTATTAATTTAAACTAGACATTTTACTTATTTATTCCACAAAAACATGCAATGCTGTAAAAATGGAAATATTTATTACTAGCGTAACCGTGCGGGAACTCCCGCATCTAAATTTGATTTCAAAGTTCAAAATTAATTCAACATACGAGTATTGTCTGAATCCTTCTGTGGTTAGTCTCAGTTTTCATTTTCTTTTGGAAGTTAGCAGAACCGTTTTAACCTTTGTTCAAAAATTAATCTCTATAGTCAATCAATTATCTACCTTGAACTTAATTGTGTCTTCAAACCTACCACATTCTACCTTTCTACAGTCCCCAAGTTACGGTTCATTCCCTGGCTTAACTCATCCTAGGCCGATCATAACTTAAGAAAGGAATTTGTCCCGCAAAAAAAACGTAAAATACCGGGAAACTAACTCTTCGATAAAAATGGTTTGGGCATTCGGTTAATTCGTTGAAATACTCAAAACACTTCTTCTTACATACTATTTTTCCAGTGTTTCATGTTTTTATTAAAATAAAAGTTGAGTACAAATGTATATTCAATAAAAGTACAATTCGCATAGTCTAGTTACTAGTACAATGACTAGATTTAGCATAGCAAGACGCCTTTGACCGGCACCTTAGTTAAGAGAATTTAGCTTGATAACATTGATTTCCGAAAGACTTCAAAGCATTTGATTTCCCTCTCTATTTACACGTACCTGATTTTCCATTAAGTATTTTTGTCATCCAAAACTTATTACACTCTTGCGATGCTAATAAACAATTTTTTTTCCTTTTGAGACGTGTTATAAGCGAGTTGCATGAACTGTCATTTTTAATTCTTAATGCACACACAACCAAAAAAAAAAACAAAACAAACCAAATGTTCAATTGTGTCTTTGCATTCTTAAATAATAATAATAATAATTTAATAATTATGTATTGTATAAGTCTTCATGTTCATTTTGCCGAATATATGACAATCGTTTGTGATTAACATTATAATGACATTACCTTTTTGTCGTAATCAAAGTCGTTAATATGGTCATGACAATTTTTGACAATAGGCTAACAGCTAAGCTAAAGAGAGGTATAAGTAAAGCTTTTGTATAACTTTTTCTGTAAAAACACCGGCTGTAGTGTTTATTAAGTAATACAAACACATATACAATGTTATTTCCAGATGCAGACAAAATTTACTGATTTTTGGTATAAGCATAAATAATGATGAGTAAATTGAATTTCTAAAAATAGTTGGAGTTTCTTTGTAGGTAAATTATGTTTAAATATATTCGTACTTCTAGGACCTTAATAATTTCAAGGATTATTTAAAAAATTTGCTTTATTTTCAAATGTCTTTGAAGCAGAAATGGCCTGTAGAAGAAGATCTAGATTGTGCAGTTTATTTTCTAAAAAAACTTAGTACACCTTTTTCGAATTCAGTTTATTTTTTAAAAATGCAATAAGACAGCTCTTTAAGTAAGTAAGCAAATGATACATTAATTAAAAAAAAGAACGTTGCACAATTCCAAGATCGAATTTGTGGCATGGGCTGTGTGGCATGATGCGCGTTCTTGCATGAACCGGAGGTTGCCAAAGTCCAGATTCGGAGAGTACAATTGCTCTTAGAAAGTACCGTGAGGTTTACATACACACAGATATATAGAAAATGCACTTGCTCATAAAAGATGATTTTTTCCCCTAAACCGTTCTCCAATCCAATCTGCTTTTAGGACCAAACTGCGAACCGGCCATACAAACTTTTGTAGAAATCTCCTTAAACTTACTTAATTTACTTACCTTTTAGATTAGGACATTCTGATCCCCATATTATGCAAACTTTGGCAGCATTCAAAGAAGACACTAGGTTAGGTAAGGTTAGGTTAAAGTGGCTGTCCGTGATGGAGTAGGACACACTTAGGCCAGTTTAATGGCCCATTGTGATACCATATGAATCTTGAGGCTATCTTCTAAGCTCAATTGAACCAGTTTGAGTCCCTTACAAAACGTGAAAGACTGATTATGTTAATATTATTGAGATTGTTTAGATCGTTATAGAAGAATTCTCCTAGGTAATTCTAGCTTTTTTGAGCTAAAGCAGAAAGAATTGTTTCCTCTTCTTCCTCATCCATACAGATTTTGCAAAAGTCATTTGAATATACACCTAGCCGCGTGTCGTGCTTTTCTTTAAGGCAGTGCCCGGTTATGACACCTATTACAGAGATTATATGCGATCTGCTTAGAGATAGCAAGCACCTTGAGCGCTTTAATTCTAGTGTATGCCAGATGTTTTTTGTGAACTGACACGTGGTAATGGAATTTCCCCTGATGTTTGCCTTCTTTATAACGTCTTACATTAGCAATAAATTACATATAGCGATTGGTATGCCAGCATTAGCCAAACGTGGTAGAATGGGTTGCACTGTACAATTTATTTATTTTTTTTTATTTTTATTTTTATTTATTTATTTCAATGAATAGCTTAAACACAGTAAGATACATATCATATAAAATAGTGCTAAGCATAAAATAAGGAAGTTAAATGAGAGCTACATGACGTTAAATATGTACAAAAAAAAAGTTAAAAGTATAATGAAATCTTAGGTTATAAATTTACATTGTTTTATTTTACCAAATTAAATATATTTGAAAAATATTAAAGAATTCAAAAGAGAAATTCAAAAATTTAGTTAATAATATTACTAGGCATACGAAGAAAAATAAGCCTTAAGATTGCTTCTAAATCTTATTGAACTATCAATCCTTCTTATATCACGTGGCAAAGAATTCCACAATCGAATAGTACTAATAAAAAACTGACGTCCGGAAGTCAAACAAGAATACCGAAGAGGAATCAACTGAGCTGATCTGATTGAAGAGGTAAACCTAATTTTTTCATAGAGATATGTTGGTTGATGTGACAAGATAATGTTTGACAAGAGACTCAGAGAACGAAACTGTAGAAGACTATCGAATGACATATTATACAAATAATTGGTATAGTTAGAAATATGCGAAAAACGTCGCAGTCCAAAAACATAACGTACTATGCTGTTAAATGCGATTTGGAGTTTGCGTTTGGAGGCAAAGCTACAATTGTAAAATAATTCACAGCCAAAGGTGAGGATGGACACAGCAAGTGATTTTGCAAGAAGACATCGGGTTTTAAAGGGGGTATAGGAATGTGAGGCCCACAGAGTACGAAGTACACCATACGTCTTTCCAACCGATACATTTATATGATTATCCCAGGTTAAGCTCCTGTTAAAGGTCACGCCAAGGTTCTTAACACTTTCAACATACCTATTTTGTCGCCATTAAGAAATATGGAGGGAAAGTATGACAGATCTAATGGCTTTTTTGAGATAATAATGCAATTGGATTTTTTGGGGTTCAAAATAAGACTGCTTATGTTGTACCACCGTGCAATTTCTGCAAGATCTTCATTCCTACAGGAAGCCCCGTGCTCTATCAAACCCAATGGACAGCTTAAAACTAGTTGCACATCGTCAGCATACATATTAATCGAAAAGTGCTTGATAAGAGTAGGGAGCTCATTGATATATAATGAGAAGAGAAGGGGCCCTAGGATGGATCCCTGTGGAACGCCATTGGATACAGAAAGAAATTCCGATAAATTATCATTCACTGCCACTGCTTGTGTCCTATCTGTTAAGTAAGACGAAATAAGTTAAACAGTGCATGGTGAAAAATTAAACAATACAGATAACTTGTGACATAAGGATTGATGGTTCACCATATCAAATGCCTTAGAAAAGTCAAGTAAGACCAAGAAAGATACCTGTCCTTCGTCAAGAGCAATACGTATTTCTTCAGAAACACCTATTACAGCAGTAGTACAACTGTGTTTCTGCCGAAATCCAGATTGTCTAGGGGAAAGTAGTCTGGAAATATGGTGATTGATTTGCTTTTGCACAAGCTTTTCGGAAGCCTTTGATAAAAAGGAAAGGATGGAAATTGGTCTAAACTCATTACCTTTGGAAGTTTTGGGAACAGGTATGACCTTAGCTGACTTCCACTGCGTGGGGAATATACCAGTTGTAAATATCGAATTAAAGACATGAGTTATATACGGGAGAAGTACAGGTAATATTATTTTCAGGAATGAGGGATGTATTTCATCAAGTCCGACTGCCTTGGATTTTATGCAGAGAATGCTTTCAAGCTCATCGAAGCAGCTAACCGAAGTTAAACAAAACATAGGGCAATGAGTAGACTGGGAATGATAATTAATTCCTTGAGGTGTTATTTGTTGGGTGTTATTATTTGACTGCGAAGATAAGAACTGTCGATTAAGCTCATCAGGGTTCACTGCATCAAGATTAAAACATTTAGCTTTTCCAATGCCAATATTACGCACGTTTTGCCACAAAAGCTTACCACTGAGGGAAGCATTGAGCTGGCTAGAAAAAGTTCTTGTTTTAGCTGCTCTTATCAAAAACAACTTTGTTGCGAATTGAACAATAAATTCTACGGTGTTCTTCCAAGCGGTAGCGCTTCTAACATTTATATGCAAGGTCACATTGTCGCATAAGCAATCGAATTTCATTAGATATCCACGGTACACCCTTGGGTAAGATAGTCTTAGTTCTTAATTGAACATGCGAATTGAAAAGTTCTAAAACTTTAGTGTTGAGAAATTGAACTTGGTCAGTGGAACAAGGAAGAAAGTACAATGTACTCCAATTGATGCTTAGGACTTGTTCTTCAAGGAGGTGGTAGTTGATGTTTTTGAAATCTCTATATGAAAATGTACGAGGTAAGGAAGTGATATCAAAATCAAAGGCAAGGTATAAGAGATCATGTCTCGAAAAGGCAGGTGTGGATAACTGATCATAAAGAAGAACTTTGCTTTTAGGGCTGGTGAGGAATAAATCCAGCAATGAAGAGGAGTTCTCAGAGAAATGAGTAGGTACAGTTGTGTTAACAGAGAATAAGTTGAGAGAACTCATTTCTACGATAAGACTTTTCTCAGCCAGGAGATCGCTGTTAAAATCTCCACTCAAAATAATATCGGGGTACGTTGAAGATATAAGTTCAAGTTCAGCAATAAATGGCAAAAAGTTAACGTACTTATTAGGTCGATAAACAGTACCAACAAGAATTTTAGTATTATTGTTGGCAAGTTCGAGGAATAAGAATTCAATATCCGAGCCCGCAGGGGATACTTCAATTAATTTACAAACAATACCATCCTTAACATACATTGCAACTCCACCACCAACGCGACCAACCCTGTCACAACGAAAAACTCTATACCCACCTAAGCTACACATTGCATCACTAAATTCTTCCCTGAGCCCAGTTTCAGACACACACACCACATCAACCAAAGAATTTTCAAACAGAAAGCGGAACTCGTCAATTTTAGGAAGAAGACTTTGTGCATTAATGTGACATACATGCAGTCCAGAGCATTGTTCTCTGAGGACTTTAATCATAGTACTTAAGCATACATCCATTAAAATTATATTTATTAAAAGAAAAAATGATAGAACAACAATATTTTTACAATGAGTTGAAGCAGGGAAAAAAGCAAGGATACAAAATAAAGTAATACCTAAATGTATAGAAATGTACAAGAAAATTTTAAATATAAAGCAAAAAAAGAAAAAATTACTTAGCTGAGACTAAAAATTATAAGTAAGAGAATAAAAAGAAATAATAATAAAAGAAAAGAGAGAAACAATTTGGATAGTAATGAATTTACAAAAAAAAAAAGAATTTAATGTAGGCGAAATTATTTAACTTCAGTATCATCATTTAAGCTGGCAATGCTATCAAGGTCTTCAATGATGTCAATTTCTGGCCAGTTCATCTGCCTTACAATTTCCCGAAATTTTTCAATGACCCGGCACCCAGCAAAGATGAATATTAAACTATTGTGCCATCTCCATTAGGTGTGATCGGCAGTTATGGACTTTTATACAGTTTGTAGGACTCTGTGTCCAGAAATTTGATAGAAAATACGCATAAAAAATTTTGATGTCACGTTTTCTTTAAGCCAGGACAAGACTTCTTTTATCGCCAAAAGTTCCGCCTGTAACACGCTACAATGATCGAGAAGGCGGAATGAGAAACTTAATTCCAGTTGTTCAGAGTACACACCTCCACCAACCCCTGCATTTGTTTTTGACCCATCTGTGTAAAAGGTGATTAACTCGTCTTTCAGGAATACCCTATCCTGCCAGAAAGATCTAAAAGGTAGTTTCTTTTGAATTTCAGTTGGGGATAGTGCTTTGGAATTGATTATAAATGCATAAGAATTACGAAGTGGCCATGTTGTTGTTGACGCGAATAGCAGAGCTTGCCGCTATTTGTTTACCAAGTAGATATAGATAGCAGATGTTAGGTAGAGTAGGGTATCTAGGGTCGCACATAGGGTGGTGCGAAGCGATCCGCTTATACATAGGCAAGCTGAACGTTGGACTTTATTTAATTTGTCGCAGTTAACAGCTTTTTCTGAATCAATCCACCATGCTGCCACACCGTACATTAAAATCGGTCTGATTACCTATGTGTATAACCAATGCGAGCTTCAGCAGCTTTTTTTAACACTTTCTTGTATATTGCGTTTCCAATTTAGTTTTTTTTTTTTGTTTAAAACAAGACCCAGGTACTTAGCCTCGTCTGAGAAATTCCTTTAAAATATAGGGAAGGTTAAATTTTGGAATTTTTTATTTCCTCGAAAATAGGACTAATTCGTTTTTGCGTGGGTTGACAACCAGTCCACACCGACCAGCCCAAAGTCCAAGGCATTTTGTTTCTTTAGGGTATTAAGATGCTTTCCTGATACCGCTATAGCAAAGTCATTGGATAGGCAATCACTTTGAAACCCTCCGCATCCAGACCAGTTAGGATTGCCTTTACCAACAGGTTCCAGAGGATAGGTAATAGAAGATCACATTGCGTTGTCCCTCTACTAACAAATCTTCTAGCAGAAGAGTTGCCCAGTTTTGAGTTAATTATTTTGCTAGTCAGCATTAAATGAATTAGCTCCCCAAGCGAACTCTTTACCCTCAAGATGTTAGTGCCGTCGTGATGTATCTTATCTCATTTTTGTTGGAGTTTTTTTCACGGATTATACAATAAAATGATATTATTACTCCTCTTAAGCAATCCAACCGTAATACTTTCGCCTCCATGAATATCAGTAAGTTTAAGACCAATTTCGATCGTACTCTCAATTACCAGAGATTCGTACCTTAACCACAAATAATGTGAATCCAATGGTCGAGTTAGCACTCGTGAAACATTAACATGTAACTCTGGCCTAAAAAAAAGTATCGAATCCCTTTTAATCGATTTCCATGTCGAATCGATGCGAGGAACTTGCACAATTTATAATTTAAATTCTAACACCATCCAATTTCTATATAAAGTATTTCATGTAATTACTTTTCTAAATAATCTGCGTAAGCCGCTTTATTTTTAATAATTTTTCATCAAATTCAATTGCCAATTAATTCAGTGAGTATTCTTTATGAACTTACAATATTTTTCATAATATTATTCCCAAAGACAGCAACATCAATTGCAATGCACATTTTATAGATTCGCAATTAACAATCTTGTTTGCAACCATAAATTCATTACACTACGTTCAATGCCCGCATAAAATATGCGAATGTGCACTAATTAACGCGTAACAAACAGGCGTTACCGACAACACGTCAATTGCATAGAAAACAGAAATAAAAACGCACTCAAAACAAAACCAATGCAGCAGTGCAGCAGCATCAGACGGAAGATACGCATTTGCTCAGACACACTGCAAACTAATTAACGCTGCACCTTACAAGTCGTTCTCGGTATCTTTAAGTTTTTCTTTTGCAGATGCAATTACAATAATTTCACTCCACTTAATGATGGCTTAGGCATCAGGAATGAAGCAACATACAAACAAGCTATTTCATACCTTAACCAAGCAAGTGTGGTGATGTGAGATGATGATTGAGAAAATCAATCTCCCATGGGAAATTGAAATTCACGCCTTGGCAACATGAGACTTGTTTACCATCATGGAAATCGAACTGAGATGTCGAATTCGAGAAGTCGCTGAATGAAGGCTTTTCGTATAGGTCGTCTAGGCTTTTCGTAGGTTCAAAGTTATCGCACCAGTATTCGTCCGTAGTTAATCAATTACAAAGAACTTTTATTTTTAAAAATATGAAACGGATATTTGAAGGTGGTGTAAATAACTTATTTTGCTTGTAGGCTTATCGTTGATAGCCATTTTTAATAAGACTTTTATTACCACGAACTTATTTTATCAATACTTTAAATTGCTTTCATTATCATTATATTCCCTTATAGGCTAAAGGTACGGTTACGGTACATACAATACTTGTATGTATATTTATTTACATAAATGATTAAATATTTATGAATAGTAAATAAAAATCTAAATGCCTGCTAGCTCATTAAAAATTAAGTGTGTTTACAAACTGATAGTCGTATAGTTCAACAGCCATTGTTTCAAAGATTATTAAAATGTAATTGGCGTGAATACCTATCTAGAAGAAAAAAAAAAAAAATTAATAAAACAACAACAGGAGAAAACAAAAGTAAATGCATTTAAAATGTTTACAAGGCATTAACAGACTTCTTTCTCTGCGGGAAGTGTTCGTGCGGATAAATAATAATTAATTTATTTGTTTCTAATTACTTTTTCTTTAACTTACAGTAATACATACAAGTCAATTATAATGATATTTTTTCCGGAAGTAGCTGGAGGCTCATTATAACAATACATCACAGTGGTGAAATAGTATATAAAGGGTTTTCCAATAAGAGATTTCATTTTGAAATAGCGGGCTATTTGTGTACCTCTTATCTTTGAGAATTAAACCTACGCCTTTACTTCAAATGCAACGACACTCAAAAATGCACTAAAATAGTTAAACTCCACTACAAAATTGGTGAAAAAGCTACTCTATTCAGGCAATTGTAAAATTTTGGTGGAAATTTGAAGCCGTGTTCGTCGCTTAAGTAAAACTGAGCAAATAGGTGCTGCAGTCTGTATAGTAAAGACGAAACACACAGATTTGATGATTCCTTGTTGACCCTTAGCATTAGCATTCCGCAAAAGAGATTACAAATTACTTTGCATTAAGGCTTGGTTCTTAATCCATTTAGATATGATATCATTTTTCTTTTGTTAATATACGTTTGTTACGTTTTTTTCTTTACAATGAAATAAATTAAAATTCATTGATATCTTTTAAAAGTATTAAAAGAGGCTGAGATATATTTTGTCTGAGACAAATAATTTTAAGTCAATATCTATCTTTGTTCTTTTAATACTTGAGTCGAAAACCATTTCTCATCAATTTTTTGATGACTTTGTAGGTTTTCGTTTTTTATTAAAAAAGTTAACAGTTGAATTTTTCTAAAAAATTAACTAAAAATTAACAACAATATTTTACATGAGGGGTATAATTTCAAAACTCTTCTTTTCCACTTTTTAGAATTTTAAGTAAAACGGAAAAAACTATTAAAAGCTGCTAAAATGACATTAGCGATTGGTCGAAAGGCTAAATTTGAAGTTTGGAATGATCTTTATCTATTTCTTTTGGTTTTGAACCTATAAGATGAATCTAAAAATTATAAAAACTCAATTTAATTTGGAAAAGAAGAGTTTTGAAAATTACGATTGGAATAGTTGAGTTTTGATTCAACCTATTTAGGAATAGATTAGTTTTGAAAAGAAAGTAAACTTTTTGATTCAACCTATTTAGGAATAGAGGAGTTTTGAAAAGAAAGTAAACTTTTTTCATGATCTATAAATACAATATATTTAATTATTAAATATAAATCTACTTATAAAACATTATTTTATCTGCGAACTTACCAAAGATGTTTTCTTAACAAGAATTATTGCAACACTAAATATGTAGTTTAACCCATGAATGCTCTCAAAACAACAAAGATTCACGCCTTTTTAATGTCATTGGAATGCACGAGTTTTGAAAGCGGCTACTTTAATTTGCATAGGAAAAGAAGAATTTTGGTGCGGATTTTGGTTTGTATGAGAATAAATGAGTTTTGAATTAAACGACTGAGTGGAATAGTGTAGTTTTGAAAAAAACTTCACTTTTTGAGTACTCAAAAGTATAGGAAGTAACAAGTTTTGATAAATTTTAGCTAAATACATAGACGAGGGCTCTTCTAGAGAACACTTTCTCATACTTAACTCATTTTTGAAAAAAAGTGGAATAGAAGAGTTTTGAAATTATACCCCTCATATGATGATTTTTAGTAGAAAACCTATTTTTACCAATTTAGGTAGCATTTCTTAAAAGTTTTTATTTCTTATATAAAAAAATACAGTTTAGATTTTTCTAAGAACAATATATTACGCAAACATCAAAAGCACAGAATAAAATTATTTTGAAGATAATACCTTCATTTATTCACAAGTTATCGAGAATCGAATATCAGTTTTTATCAATTTTGCGTACTATTTTGTGTTATTTTTAATTTTTATGAAAAAACTGACTGTTGGATTTTTTACTGAATGTCGAAAACAAAATTTTCTATAAGATAAAGTTAGTTTAAAGCCAATATTTTTATTTTTTGATAATATATTTGAGTTGAAAGTCAATTTTTACCAAGTTTTAGTAATTAATTAATTAATAATGTACATAGATCTATCACAGATTTAAAAGTGTGTTCTTACTGTGTTAGGATGTATTCAATAAAGATTAAAGATTAAAGAATGTCAAAAACATTATTCTTCGTTGCCTAAAATTATTTTGATAACATCATTTTTTGTTCGTAAAATATTCGAGGTGACAACTATTTTTGTTCAGTTTTTTTTTGTTTTATAAAAAAACCGTTTGTTTATTAACTTCCCATAGGAAGTCATTGTAATCGGTCCAAATAGTCAAATTCTCGACGTTTCAAGGTCCCTAGAGTCAAAATAAAAGATTTTTAGAGGGATGTCTGTGCGTGCGTGTGTAGGTACGCTCACGACGGTTTTTTCGTCGTGATTTTTTACCATAGCAATTTAAAAAAAGGTGAAAATTTTGGCTAATCCTAAATAGTTTACGAACCAATAAAGCTAGCGACTTGAATTATATAATTTTAACATTGGTAAAATTTTGAGAAAAATCGAATTGACAGTTTTTTTACAAAAAATTTAAAACATAAAAAAATTAACAAAAGTTGGTAAAAATTGGTTTTCGACTCAAATATCTTTTCAAAAATTAAAAATATTGGCTTTAAACTAATTTATCTTTCAGAAAATATTGTTCGACATGGAGTCTTTTTTTATAAGAATCTAACCGTCAGTCTTTCATACAAAAACTAAAATCTATATATAACAAAATTGGTATAAAATGATGTTCGGTTCTCGATATATCGTGAATAATAGAAAACATTGACTTCAAATTAATTTCATTCATCCGATTTGTATTTGTTTAGGTATATAAGAAATAAAAACTTGAAATGCTATTAAATTTGTAAAAATTGGTTTTCGACTAAAAATATAGTTAACAAAACCAGATTTTGAAATAAAACTATTGCATTATATGGAAAATAATGTTGGTAATTTTGAATTTTTTAAGAATAATTCAACTGACAACTTTTTTAAAACAACACGAAAACCTACACATTTTTAAGCAAGACAAATCGACAGACCTAAATGGTATATCGATTTTCCATGTTTTCTACGTAGGCTTTTATAAATCCAGTCCGTTTTGGAAACCGTTCCTCTGAAAGGTAGTCTAAAAGGTTGTTCATACAACTTAGTTTAGATTGCGCACTTCTCAACAATGTTTTAGTTTTTGATTTCCTGGATTTAGAATTCGAAGTAAAGTTTTCAGTTATCAGTTAAACCTTTTGAGGTTAATTATATTAATTTAAAATAAAGTTAGAAACTGGTTTTGTTAAACAGATCCGCAAAATGTGTACTGATTGCTGAAATTCGTTATCAGTTTTAAAATTAATTATTAAAAAATATTTCATCATAAAGGTCAAACCAAATGAGTTATTATAATGGTTTTTGAAGGCAAAGTACATTGCAAATTGTTTAAGAATTAAATTTACTTGCGATAATATAAATTAACCATCTGTTGGTTAACCACAATCAGACTTTATTTTTTAGCATGCAATTTATTATAACTGTAAGAATTTGATCAGAATCACCAGTTTCAAATTTGTAATATTCGTCAATAACTAAAAATATTTACATACTCTTCCAAAGCCAAGAGAACTCTTAATTCGCCTATCATAATAAACTACCAACCTTTGGCCTTCTCCTCACAAAATTTTAGACATTTTTTGTTAACTTCTTTAATTTGTTTGTGCCAATTTTTGCAGAAAATCCAAATTTGTGCACAATTAATATTAAGTATAGCTATTAATTTTAAGAATTCGTTATGCCCCAAAACTTCTGACCCTCTTTAAAAATCATTTAATAAAAGTTGATTGTGTGTATTTATTTAAAGCTCTATAATAAATAACTATGAGATAATTGTCAAAAACATTTGATTATGAATATGATTTTAAAATTTAGTGAGAAGGTTAAAATGTTATTCAAGATTGCACATCGTTTACTTCCCGTTAGGTTCTAATACAAATGAAAAAACTATTTTTATTTTGAACACCATGTTTCAATCTACTTAGTATATTTTAAGAACATGATGTTTCAGTTAAATTGTATAAAAACAATATTTTTATTTTTAGTCCATTTGACTTAATTATTGTGTATTTACGATGAGACATGTTTTTTTCATGTAGCACCATTGGCGTAGTCAGTAATTTTTCTAAGGGGCAGACAAACAGCGCATTACTTTTAAAATAAAAAGAGACTGGGATGCAACCCACACCGATAACTTCCCATCCCGTCTGCCGATTTGTTTTGCTTAAAACATTTGTAGGTTTTCGTGTTTTGCTAAAAAAGATGTCAGTTGAATTATTCCAAAAAACTAAACAATACTTTGCATACAGTTTGATTTAAAAACCTATTTTTGTAAACAGAGATTTTTAGTGGAAAACCAATTTTTACCAATTTTAGTAGCATTTGCTCACTATTTTTTGTAGATTTTAATTTATTATGAAAATACTGACTGTAGATTTTTTATAAATAATAATTTACTGAATTTTGATACCAATATTTTCTGTGAGATAAAATTAGTTTGAAGCCAATATATTTAATTTTTGAAAAGATATTTGAGTCGAAAGTAAATTTTTATCAAGTTTTAGTACTGTTTGTTTTAGGTTTTTATTTTTTGTAAGAAAACTGTCAATTTGATTTTTCTCAAAATTTATCCGAATGTTGAAAACAATATTTTTTATAAGATATAAGTAATTTAAAGCCAATATCTCAAATTTTTGAAAAGATATTTGAGTCGGAAATTAATTTTTACCAACTTTTAGTAATGTTTTTTTTTAGGTTTTTATTTTTTTTTAAACAAACTGTCAATTCGATTTTTCTCAAAATTTTACTAAATGTTGACAAAGTATTTTTATAAGATGAAATTATTTTGAAGCCAATATCTTAAATTTTTGAAAAGATAAAGATTTTTTTTTTTTTAAGATTTTTTTTTTTAGATATTTTATTCACAAAAAATTCAACTAAATATACAAATTTGGTTGATAATATATACAAATCAAATAAGATAAAATAAAAATTATAGGCTGTGGCATAGCCGTCTGCCAGAAAGATATTTGAGTCGAAAATCAATTTTGACCAACTTTTAGTAATGTTTTGTTTCGGTTTTTATTTTTTTGTAAGAAAACTGTTAATTCGATTTTCCTCAAAATTTTACTGAATGTTGAACAATATTTTTTATAAGATATAATTAGTTTGAAGCCAATATCTCAAATTTTTGAAAAGATATTTCAATCCAAATTCAATTTTTACCAACTTTTAGTAATGTTTTTTTTTAGGTTTTTATTTTTTATAAAAAGAGCTGTCAATTCGATTTTTTTCAAAATTTTACCAGAAGTCAAAAACGTTATTCTTCGTTTCATACAATTATTTTGGAGATAAAATCATTTTTTTGTTCGTAAAATATTGGAGGTGACAATTATTTTATTTTCAAAGATTTATAAAAAAAACCGTTAATTTGATTTTTTCCAAAAATATACTTGATTGGTATCACGTCACAATATATAATATTAAATTTGATTCTTTGAGTTAATAGTCCTTTCTGCATCTTTCTGCTTTATTATCTGTATAACAAAATGTATTTGAAGTCGATGTCTCTACTGGTTCTTGAGCTATTGACGACGAAAAAAGTTCCCAAACGTACGGACGTACGAACGTACGTACACACGCACGCGCAGACATCTCTCTATAAATCTTTTATTTAGACTCTAGGGACATTGAAACGTCGCGACGAAAATAACCACAACTACTATTTTAATTTAATTCTTTTTTTTTTTTGCTTGAGTGGTCTTATTTTGATAGTAATAATGGTATTTGCGTATGCGTAATGCGTGTTTGGGTGTATGCAACAGTTGTGCGCGAGTTTGGGTGTATGCAACAGTGGCATCTGTGAGGGGGGCATGATGCCCCCCTGCAACCCCCCTGCTTGGGCACACTATAGGATTTGGGGTGGGTGCGAGGTGGAGTGGGTGCAAGGTGGGGAGGGTGAAAGGTGCGGTGGGTGCAAGATGGGGTGCATGCAAAGTTTTTTTTGCATTTAAATAAGCTGGATTTAAGAAAAATCAATTTATCCTTGGTTATCTTAATCCATATTCGATTATTACTATCAAAATAAGACTGCGTTAATACTTAAGCAAGGAAAAAGTAACTTAATTAAAATATTTTGTTTGGTAATTTTCAATTTTCTCAAGAACTACAAGACATAAAGTCATCTAGTTTTCAGTTTTTGATCAAAAACAAATAAGAGCAATGAATTATAAAAAAAAAATAGTAGATAATCTGAAAGTTTAATTACACTTTAAACCATATTTTTAACTTTTTTTTTGACCAAATTTTGAGTTTAAAACAATTTTTTTCAAAAACTATGCATAGTTTTGACTTGATTTAAAAACAAGCTAATAGACAAAAGTGTTGGCTTTAAAAAAAGGTATAATACTTAATTGTAAGTTACCGTTATTTTTTAATTATTTTTTTTCCATTTAATGTACATATTTTTTTAAATTGCCCCTACTGCCTAAACGGGGGGAGATAGACCCCCCTCCCATAGTAAACAATGCTTGTTTTTAATTGGTCTATACAAATCCGTCATTAAACTTTGTCGCCAAAGTTATCGTACTCTCCCCAATCACTTGTTTAAATCCACCACACACAAAACAAAGAAATCCATAAAAAAAAAATGTTCCAAAAAAAAGAGGAGAAAAAATGACTGACTTCATCACTTCAAATCTTCCTAGCTCAGTTCGATGCAAAATGACGCAGTTGATCTTTTGGATTTATGTAAAGGAATATATAAGGATTCTGAATCAGTTGAGATCTTAGCACCACTCGTTAAATCTTTTTTTTTTCTATCCAATTTGAAGTCGAAAAAATGTGCAAAAAGTAGTGCTTCCAAAAACATTAAATTAAACAATTAAAAAATATTTTTTTTTTGTTTTAACTATCGATCTAAATAATGGCAAAGCATATTATAAAAACAAAATCGAAAAGCGTTTCGAAGCCCTTTTTCTAGTTTTTACATTCAAAGTTAAGAAAAAAAATAAAAAAAATGATCATCATAAAAAATCTTCAACTTTGGCCTGCTCTATAAGGCACACCAATAACCCAAATTGAATAATTTTTTCGATTACTCGAGCTTCAAATATTTGTGAATCCAGTGAACTAAAAAGTTTTGCATTATTGACCCAATCGAAAAATTAATATTGCAAGCAGTTTTGCATAAACGGGCCACTGTGCGTCGATTACAATAAATGCTACCGGAAGTTAAAAAGAGAACTTTCATATTTTAAAGATTTTGGTATCTCGAAATTTAATTGAATTTGTATGCAGCAGCAATAATAATTGCAACAACATCATCTCTTCGTTTTATTCGTTTCAACTTAAGTTTTAGTCTACAGAGAGTGACAGTATTGTGCGAACCATTTTCTTTCGACATTGAGTCTGGCAAAAACGTTTTGCTCAACGGTGGGCGTTTCAGAACCATATTAGGTGACTTCTTTTTTTTTTACTGAAATGGAAGACAAGTCTTTTGTCGAAATCTGGGTTCATGCACATTCGATGTTTTATGCACTTAATTCAAAAATTTTGTTATCAGCCGTTTTGTTGATGCGAATTGTCCACCTCGAAGCTGCTTTTTGACCCTTTATGGATGTCATGCTTACAATACCGAAGCAATTTAAACTATGACCAGGCAATCTTAGTATTAGAAAATTAAAGATTGGAGGCAGCTACTAGAACAACGTTGTGTTCCATAATTAATGTAAATAATAAATGTTGCACTCACTATAGTAATATCATAATGCAATACAAATAATCTTGTATTTTATGCAACATTTAAATGTTCCTGTTTTGTCTTCATTTAAAAATCAATCCAAAGTTTTTTTTCAACTAACAGAAAAGCAATGAAGACTAAAAATCCCAAAGAAAAAGATAAGAAAGCAGTCGCATTTGCAAAAGTACTTGATGTATGTACATTATGTTTATTCATACAATTCAAAAAAAAAACATACATAAGTTGTCCAATCGCTTTTCAAATTCATCGGGAACCTTTATTACCGAGATTTTGTGTGATCTTTAAAAAATCTCGATTAACCTTAGATTTTGAGCGTGTGTTCTTAGTTTTATATGAACAAAATAAATAAAGCAAAGATGCTCGTGCTAGCCTATACATGCTACCAAGATAACCTTTGTTGTCTATTCCTTATAGTGTGTCGCTACCAATAATGTGGCATTTAAACGTCTTGTCACATTAGCAAATGAAATCAACTATTGTCTTCCGTAAATAGATATTTGCTTTTACTCTTGATAATTTACAAGAAATTCAACTTCTCCTAAAAACTAAAATTTTCACTTCAATTTTAATAATAAAGAATAAAACCTTTGAAGTTCACTGTGGCGGCCGCCGGCCACGGCGTACGCTCTAAATAAATATTAATTGACAAAATTTTGTTTAAAAATTGTTGAAAGCAAATAAACCAACATAAAATGAAAACAGTTACTATATTTTTCAGTAAGAGCGGAACCCACAAAAATTGGTTTTGAACAACGAAATTCATCACATCATACCTTAAACCAGAAATCCTTTAAGCAAACATCTCTTGATGTATTTTAATAACTTAAAACAAATATACCTATAATATTCTATATCTACGAGTATTTATCCAAAGACCCATTTAAACAGCATTATTTGTCTTCTATCTCTCATTTTGATGTCAAATGAAGCTCATCAAGAGCCCATAAACGAAGTCAGCCAGCCGTCCAGCCAGTCATTCAGTTAAACATGAGCGTTATCAGAGAAAGAAGCCGCTGTCACATTAACAACAAAACCAGAAAAACATAGGCCAATGTTTGCTGTCATCTTTGACAGCGCAAGCATAATACAAAACCAATAATATAGGAGAGGGACGGAACATGGGCCATCATTCAGCACCGCTGAAGAGTGCGCACACAAAACTCAATAATCCGTTAAATGTGTATACGAAGTATAAACAATAAACATAATCTCAACGCCAAATGAGTGCCTTTGGCAAACAATAACCTAACTAAAATAGACTCTGATCGCTTGTTGATCGCTAGTACTCGAAGTCGAACATCGAACAACTATCGCTGATGATCACAGATGGCGCATTCGCGCATTCATATACCGTTTCGTTTGGCTTTGCCGGCTTCTTGCCTTTTAGAATTTAAACACCTGAGTTGCCGACATAAGCAAACAAATTCTCCGCACTCTTAATGGCAGCTAAGTGAGCAGGTAAGACACCAAAAGCAAAAGCTGCTCAAACAGTTCCGCAAATAACAATATTTATAATTTTCCCCTCGTGATCTCTGTTGCAGCGTCGCGATCGCGTTGCAGACTGTAAAAATGAGTTAGTTGTTTTATTACTGGTACTCGTACTTCGAACAATGTCGCCTGAGTGCATCGCTCTCCGATTTGAAACAAAAAAGTTTATAACGTTTAGGCTATGTTCACATCAACTGATTTGAACGCAATGGGCTGACTATGGCTCGCTCTCGTCACCCACTATTGAATTCGAGGCGCGCGAACATTGCAAACACAACAGACACTTTGCTAACCCGCAATATGGATTTAAAAATTAAAATGAGGGTCGAAACAAAGAGTTATAGTTGTAGCACTTCGCGAGGAGCTTTATGACCAAGTTACACGCCAACATAAGATCTTACAACAAACTTTCCTATTTTTATTTGTATTTTGTTTGTTTGTTTTTAATGTAAATTGCTAACAAGACTTTTTACGAAAAATGGAACATGCGAACAAATGATAAGTAGCAAAAAAAAAAGTGTTGCAGCTCGTATTTATTAAAAGTGTTAATGCACTGAAAAAAATACTTCGATACAAAATCAAATGTCCGAAAAGAAAATGTGGCTCCCTGAAATAATTTCCCAAGAAATAACCCTCCATATATACTTCTATAAAGTGCAATAAAGCCAATTTATATAAGTTGGGCTGCCTATGGTCAAATCGCGCGTGAGGATTATATAATATAATATAATAAAATAAGACCGACGTATTTTTACGGTGAGGCATGTAAGCCCCCGCTTTTGCACACTATAGGATTTGGGGTAGGTGCGGGGGTGAGTGCATGTAAAGTTCCTTTGCATTTATTACAAAACATACCGTTGAAAGTAAAATACAACCAATTTGGCTTTATTTCACTTTGCTTAAGTGTAATAAGGAAAATTGTTGGAAATTGGCTTTACTACACTTTACAAAAGTTAAATAAGGCCAATTCTTGAAATTTGGCCTTATTTCTGTTGACTTTACTGCCAGTCATTTTGTCAAAAAAATGTGTTTTTTCTCAACTTGTTATTTTTATTGTTAATTACAAAATCCTATCTTATTATGTTTTATGACTAACTAAAAATTTAAAATACCACAGTGTATAAACTTATATCTTTTACGATGAAATGAGAAAATAATTATATTTTTTATTCAGTGTAGGTGGAGGAGGCGGTAGCATAATATGCTATTAGATGTCTTATCGTAATTTATGCAGATTGAAGTAGTTTTATTTTAAAAGAGAACAGATTGCTGTATACGAAGATATCAATCACAATTCCTATAGAATTAAGTGATGTTTTTATAGTGAGTGTGTTCCATTATTACTCGTATATAGGATATACAGTATGATAATGTTTGTAATGTAATTACTGCAATTTATCAGAGAAAAAAAGATGAAGTTAAGTTGTAAGAAAAATAACTAATGGCATACCTAACTAAGCAGAAGTTGTGTTGGAACGAAAATTTAGTTAGGTTATGAAGAATAGGCGTTACTTTTATGGATATGTTTTAGCAAATATTATGATTCTATAATATGTTAGAATATGTTAAAAGATGGGAAAACAACTATTCTTGTATAATATTACTTTTATTGAATGTTTGCATTGAAATTTTATAGTTATGGGGAAAATGCATGAAGTAATAATATTAAAGAATGCGCTTATTACTAGCGGTAAATGTACCCCATTTCTAGGAGCGATTCCTGGTAGAAGATTTCTTCAACTGCTGGAACTGGATGCAAGGATTATGACTACATTACACAAAGACTTGTAAAGCTTTACAATATCATGGCCCCTTTAAAATGCTTCCATTTTGAATGATTAGACCCAGTTTGACCTCAGAGGCAAAGTTAATACGCAAAAGTGTAGCATTTGAAGCTTGGAATTTCCAATCCAAGAATGGTGCAGGGAATTAACTTCACGGGAACTATCTTCACATGGGAACTAACTTCACCACTAGTGGGAATTAATTTAACCTTTTTTTGGTGAAGTTATTTCCCACTGAAGGTGGGAGATAATTTCACTTTTTTGTGGGAATCAATTTCACTTTCATGTGAAGTTAACATAAGTTGAAGTTGAAAAATGACAGATACTTGTTGCTCGATTGAAATTTTTGAAATTGGAGCCTAAAACAAGTTTTTTTGAATTGATACCACGGCGTACTAACAGCTAGGTATGTAAGGGGGGGCATGCTGCCCCCCTGCAACCCCCCTGCTTGGGATCACTATAGGATTTGGGGTGGGTGCGAGTTTGGGTATATGCAAAGAACACGAATGCGTTGTGATTCTTTCATAACTGTGAGCCATACTTGCTTTTTTTTTGTTGGGAATTTCTTTGATTTTAGTGCTCAAATGCAAAAGTTCTTTGCATATACCCAAACTCGCACCCACCCCAAATCCTATAGTGATCCCAAGCAGGGGGGTTGCAGGGGGGCAGCATGCCCCCCCTTACATACCTAGCTGTTAGTACGCCGTGCTATCAATTCAAAAAAACTTTTTAGCAAAAGTAGCTATTCTAGACAATAAATCAACCATTTTTGCGTGTTTTGTATGTAAAAAAGTGAACTTTAAAAATTCGGCGTTGTTTCCATTATTTTTTTGGCCTTATTTCTTTTTATAAATCAAAATAAAGCCAAATTGGTTTTATTTCGTTTTGAACAACGAAATAAGGCCAAATTTGAAATTTGGTGTTATTTCATTTGGTACTATTTCACGTCACCAATTCAACGCTTGATATTTTTTCAGATATTTCAATCGTAGGTGGGAAGTTACTTCACACAATTTTCTGATGAAATTATCTCCCGCCTTCAGTGGGAGATAACTTCACAAAAAAAAAGTTAAATTAATTCCCACTAGTGGTGAAGTTAGTTCCCATGTGAAGGTAGTTCCCGTGAAGTTAATTCCCCGCACCTCCAAGAATCATTGTTGAAGGCCTCTGGTTTCTCAAGGTGTCATTGTTCCATGCAACTTACCTTACTTATATTTGAAAGTGAGGCTGATGCGAGTGGTACGTTGAGTGGATTGCGCTACCGAGGTATTATTTTTTTTTTGTATGCTGTAATTGGGAGTCAAATCACTGAGAATAAAAAGTAAAGTGGAATCTGCCGTGGAGAGGGATTTGACTTTTATTCGAAAATCGAGGTTTTGATTCTAAGATGTTGGTTAGTACGTTTGATACTGGATGTCTTTAATCGTAGATAAGTGTACAACAAAACATTGGGCATCGCTCAAGATGAACTCTGATATTTCGATACTCTTGGAGAGTTTTTCAATTCCTTGCAAGAGGCAGTACACGTCAAAAAAGAACTTTAGGATTGAACCCAAGACTTAGGCCATAATCTATCAACAAACCCTTCTTGTGTCATTCGAATTTAATTTTCAAGATGGCAGAATAAAAGAAAAACAAATTACGGGTATTGATTATTATTTGAAAACAAGATTTGTATGTATTTTGAAAAATGTTTAGTTTTAAATTCTTTCATTTTCTGTATCATATTTTCTATTTATGACAATGCAATATAATACAATATTACTCTCTAGTAATGTAATTTTCTAAAACAAAACTATTTATTTTTTATGTGTTCATGTCTAATTTTAAAGTTACTTCAAAAATTCTATAAAAAGCAATTCAAATTCGCAAATTATGTATTTAAAAGGCGGGCTTTCGAGCTAATCTTTCGACAATCGACCAAATTTTCACTCTCACGAGTGTTGCTAGGCGTTACTTAGAGAAAAAAATAAATCTTTACTCTTTTTTCGTTGACTTTAAATCAGCATTTGACACCATTAACAGAAGATCTCTACTATTTACACTTGCAGCTATCGGGCTATCGACAAAATTTATCCGAATCTATGAGCAGCTGCTCTCAAATATGACAGCTGTAGTTTCAAATGGTATAGTAGCAAATCGAAACCGTTTAGTTGTAATACAGGTGTGCCTCAAGGCTGCATTTTAAGCCCGCTTATCTTTTCACTATTTATAAATGATATTGAAGACTATATCCCTGGTGGTGTTACTTTTGGTGATTTATCTATTAAAGTATTGCTCTACGCCGCCGATGACTTGGTGATCTTAACTGATAATGCAGTCACACTTCAGCTTCAAATAAACAAATTAAAACAATTTTGTGATCTATGGGATCTCCAAATAAACACCTCAAAGTCGAAGATTATGGTCTTTAGGTCCCAACATCGTAGCATTAGAACCGACCCCAACTGGACCCTCAATGGTTCCAACTTAGAAGTGGTGAAAGAATTTAAATATTTAGGCTACACATTAACTCATAACCTGAATTTTGGTGTTCACATAAAAGATAAGGTGAGAGTTGCAAAAACTGCAATAAATTGTATGTGGTCAAACTTTTTTAATAACAAACTTGTTGATTCTACGTCTAAGTTCAAAGTGTTTGAAGCAACTATCAAAAGCTGTTTGTGTTATGGCAACCAAGTCTATGGGTACAAGCAAATAGAAGATATCGAAGCTGTCCAAAGATATTTTTTCAAGCGTATCTTTAGACTCCCAACTAACACGCCCAATTATGCTATACATATTGAATCAGGACTTGCTCCAATATTTATTATGAATTTAAAAGCAAACGCTAATTATATATTGAGGGTAATGCAAAGGTCGGCCAACAATTTGCCAAAGAGGGTCCTATCAGTGTGTTTTAGATGCCGGTATACACCATTTAAAGACTGGTATGATTTGGCCTCGGCACACAACTTTCCTCTGTCTCTATCTGTTGATAGTTTAGATACGTGGAGAAGCGCTCTCTACGATTGTATATCTTCCATTGACGATCACTTATTCCAAAGCTATTTAGATAGGGCGAGGGAGTCTGTGTCGACTTCAATTTACAGTAAACTTAACCTCAGACTCGGGTCTTCTAATTACTTTAGAGATAAATTTACTGTAATGGAAATGAGCATCATATTTAAAGCACGCACGGAGATGTTAGAGCTTAATCACAGACCGCACAGAACTGGTAACAACCCAAACTGCACTTTGTGCAACCTTAATCAGGTTGAAAACATTTTCGACTTTGTTGCATTGTGCCCAATCTTGCAGGAAATTCGTCGGCTTTATTTTAACAAGAGTTTTCTGTTACTTGAAGAATGTCTAGGTGTTCTGAATGGAGATACTCATTCAGTTTTTGTTAGATGCAGTTTCATATAGAAATATGTACATTAATATATACTAAAGTAATAATTCTATTACAATTTTGTTTTAGCTAAACTAAAAGCCTAAATCGCATTTGAAAAATTGCTAATCATTAAATTCCTTGAGATATCTTTCTTTTTTTTTTTTTCGTTTTCGCCAAACTAAAAGCCCAAACCGCATTTGAAATGGCAAATTCTTTAAGATCTATGTATCCTTTTTTTTTATTTTAGCCAAACTAAAAGCCCTTAGAACATTTGAATCAATTGTTTAACACATATTGCCATAATTAAATGATTGCAATTTTTATAAACTTAATAATTTTGTTTTAGCTAAACTAAAAGCCCGAATCAGATTTTGTTTATATTTTTTTTATAAATTTATTTATCTATTAAATTACATACACCATTAAAACGAATATTTTTTTCCCTCTGGCATTATTCTTTTTCTTTTTTCAATTGCTATTTTCTTTATATAACCAAATTTTTGTACTTTCTCTCACAAAATGTTTAGTTTAGACAAATATACCGGCAGACGGCCCATGAGCCATGCTTGTAATCTTTAGTTTTAAGTTTGTAAACTTTTGAAATGAAAAAATAAAGATGATAATAATAATAAATAATAATAATAATCAAATGAGTATAATAATATTTAAAAGGCCGGAAATATAAAATCGTCAGTATTATTGACATTTAATGTATTTATAATCTTTGTTAAGAGATGTGTCAAGTAAGTGCTTTAATCTTTGAAAAAGCCTGTTTTAAATAAAAACAACATTTTCGTGAAGACTTTTTGAGACTACTGAACTTAGAACTCACTTCAAATAGAGCAACGGTTCTCCGAAATTGCGTGATTAAAGGTGCTGATCCTTAGCAAACATATTAAAATACAATGTATAAATGTGGCAGATTTCTTTGAGTGCATATTCAAGCTTGAAAACTGTCAACTTCAAAGCAACAAAACGACTTTCCTTCTTAAGAATTACCACCACGACTAGTTTACTATAAATTATTATAGAACTTGTAAGATTTTGACTACCAAAGCAGCATATTTGATAGGTTTTTCCTCTAAACGTCTCCATAAAGTTCGAATAAATACGAATTTTATCGGTCTTATTAACCAAAAAATTCATTAACACGTCCGAAACAAATAAATTAGGTTAAGATCTATTAACACTCTTTATACTCTTGTTTAATAAAAACCCCAAAAAATAATAGTTCTATAGAGTTTGAACTTCTGTCATCAAGCCGCGCCAATGTGAATCCCATATGATATTAAAATTCCAATTCAATGCACGATTAAGCTGCTGCCGCTGCGCTGCTGTCCTGCTGTTGCTGCACATGTTTTGTATTTAACCGACAATTTCTGACACATTACGATATCTACATATCGGTCTGACTCGATCAGAAACAAACAAAATTGACATTTTTAAGATTTTCAACACAACGTGACCTCTCTTCTCATTACAATGCAGTAATAGACCTTTTAATGCCATGTACTTGCCGGCCAAATGCGTTCCCACAAATTGCTAGCGCGTAGCATTCTTTTAGGAATATAAGGAAAGGTAACTCTGTGGCTGCGCCGCGCCGTGGCGGTATAGTGACGGTCAGTTGTGGTGCTGGTGGTCGTGGAGCGTCTCATTTACATGTTTTCTGTTCCAACGGACATGGTTTACATATTTTACTTAGAAAAGTCTGTTCTTGAGTTATTTTAGCTTTACAACAAAAAATAAAACACATGCGCGCGCCCACCATCACGATTACTACTTTTGTGTAGAGGCTCTATGAGGTCTTTAACTTTGTACTTTCAAATTCAGCGTCCAGCATTACTAGACACACTGACTGACCAATCCATACTGCTTGGGCACGGAAGTGAAACACTCAACGTCATATGATTGAAGACACTTTCTTTTTTTGGTAAATACAAATGAAAAAAGAATTTAAAATAGTTAACATAAAAGGTATTAGGATATCTGACGTCAGATATTATCTGATATCTGTTATAAACTTAAATGCATTCGTTCCTAGGTCCGTTTCACTGTTCAATTAAGGTTTAAACTGCCCTGAAAAGTAATTTTTTAAAAAACGAATTTGGAAGAAACCTCGAACAGAACGCTGCAAAGAAGAAAGTGGAAACATCATAATGGAACCACAGTCAATGCTGAGGATATGGAAGGACTACTTCTGCAGACTGTATAACGACGACGATGAACCGAATTCCGCCGTAGAACTCAGCGTGATGTCAATGGGGCTTTTGTGAGTATTAAGGCAGAGGCGGCAAAAATTCAAAACAAAGTACATGCTGTCATCAAGAAAGGACTTACAACACCGACGCGACGGCTCGGTCAAAACGTCTACCTAGGCTCCGCTATGAAGGCAGAAAACAACACCCAGTGCTGAGATCAAACGAAGAATTATTCTTGCTAACCGCCGTTTCTTTGGGCTAAGAAAGCAATTAAGTAGCAAAGCCCCTTCTCGAGGGACCAAAGTGTCGCTATATAAGACCCTTATCATCCCCGTCCTGCTATACAGTGCAGAAGAATGACAAAAGTGGATGAAAGCACCTTGGGTCGTTTCGAGAGAAAATTTCTTTAGATTAGATTAGATTAGATGTAGTTTATTTAGCAAATTAGCTATTTTTTACAATTTCATTACATATTTATCTTAAAATTACTTAAATTTAATAATTATTTTTTACAAAAAATAGTACCCCTCTTTTAAATTTTATTAAGTTACTTTCAGTTTTCACATTATTAGGCAGTTCATTGAAAATTTGTATTCCTTTGTAAAATAACATATTTTGAGTCCTTGAATTTCTGAATAATTGCACATTTAAGTTATTATTATTTCTTAAGTTATATGGCTGAACATTGGCTCTGGTTGTTATTCTTCTACTTAAGTAACTGGGCAACATATTGTTTTTAATTTTAAATATAAAAATAAGTGTACCTAAAACTATTCTTTGTTTTACATTTAACCAATTTAGCATTTCCAGCATACTTCGAATGGATGTATATCTACTACAATACAAAATAGAGCGCATCGCTTTGTTTTGAAGCTTTTGTAAACTTTCCAGCATACCTGAAGAACCCAACAATAGTATTGTTGGACAATACTCAAAGTGGGGTCTTACTATTGTATTATAAATTTTTATTGCCATTGGAATACATAGCTTTTTTCTTATTTTACGAAAAAAACCGATTTTTTTGGCAATTTTTTTAAATACATATTCGAAATGTTTTTTAAAATTGAGTCTGCTGTCCATTATAACTCCTAAATACTTAATTTCATTTATACATTCAAATTCTTCGATTTGATTTATCACATTATTTTCAGGTAACAACATTATTTTCGTTTTTTCAACGTTCAACTTAAGTTTATTCATGTTTAAATAATTTTTTATATTTTTTATTTCATCAGTTAGTTTTCTTATACAATCACAAAGTTCACTTTCATCAATGTATAAAAGCCCATCATCAGCAAAAAATTTAATTTGGCTATATTTAATTACTTTTTTAATATCGTTAATGTAAAGCAAAAACAAAAGTGGACCAAGGATAGATCCTTGAGGCACACCTAATTCTGTTTCAACTGATTCAGATAAATTATTGTTAAATTTGACAACTTGCCCACGTCCAATCAGATACGATTTGAACCATTCATATTCCACTCCTCTTACCCCATACATATATAATTTCTTTAATAGAATATTCCTGTCTACTGTCTCGAAAGCCCTCTTGAGATCAAGGAACACTGCTGCTATTTTTTTATTGGCATGTAGTTTCTCTTTCCAGTCTGCTATCACGAAGTTTAGAGCGGATTCACACGAATGTTTTTGCCTAAACCCCGATTGCTCTTCCATAAGTATATTGTTCTCACTAATGAAATTTTCAAGTTGTATTTGCACTACTTTTTCCAAAATTTTTTCATGCAAAGGAAGCATATTTACCGGTCTGAAGTCTTCACTTTTGTTGGAATTTACAATTTTTGGCACGGGAACTACTACTGATGTCTTCCAATTCTTTGGGAAAACTCCACTTGATAATGAATGGTTTATTATATTCAAAAGTGCAGGGCCAACCCAATTAAAACTGTCTTTTAACATTTTTTTGTTCATAAAATTAAAATCACTTTTATTTGGCATCATGTCTATAATTTTTAAAAGATCTTCGATAGAATTCAATGTTTTAAACTTAAAACTGTTCTCACATCTTTCAACACTGTTCACCCATGGTACCACTGGAATATTGTCATTTATTTCCTTAATACTTTTAACAAAATATTCATTAAATTTATTTGCAATTAAACTATCTCCTTTGGTTTTACTGCCATCAAATTCTATAAAGATTTTTTCAGTTTTTACATTTCCTAAAACTAATGTTTTTATGCATTTCCACATTGATTTTTGATCGTTTGCTCCACTTAACTGATTTTTGATATATTCGCACTCTGTTTTATTTAACTTTTTTTTGTACTCATTTCTTATATTTTTATAAATCTCCCAGTCCGTATCTTGTCCTGTCATCAAAAATTTTAAATGACTTTGAACTTTTTGCGACTTATACCTACGCAGATCATCATTAAACCACTTTTGTACATCACCGTTTATAGTCTTTTCGACAACAAATGTATTAATTATATTAAGCATTTCATTTTGAAATATATCACTCATATCGTTGTCAACCTGGGTTGAGATACCTATTCCATTTATTGCACTTCTCCTTATTGCTTGTGTAAATTGAAAACTATTATATTTAACAAATTTTATCTTTTTTGATTTATAGCACTTGTTTTCGTGTTTTATTTTAAATAGAATCGTTTCATGGTCACTAATTTTTATGTTATTTTGAACCTTTGCTTCACTAGTTTTTATATCTGTCACCACATAATCTAACAACGACTTGGTAGTACGAGTTATTCTCGTTGGCGTATCAATCAATTGTTTGCAAAGTTTTTCAGTGAATAAACACTCAAGTTCTCTTTTATAAATACTATTTTCAAGCCAGTCTATGTTGAAATCACCAAGTATCACAATATTTTTATCTGGTAGGTCATCTATCCAATCACCAATGCAGTTACAAAAGTCTCTAATTGAAGTACTGGGTGACCTGTATACTGTAAGGAACACAATTTCTTTATTTTCAATCTCAACTTTTACTATCAAGAGCCACACCATTAAACCGATTTGAACACTTTTAATAATAGTAGGATATTCGTAACAGTCCCTAAGGTATATTATCACTCCTCCTGTGTGTGAAGATGTAGTTTCACATCTAATTAAATGGTAATTGTTAACACTTATTTCTTTATTATCTGTTTTAGTTCCAATATGAGTTTCGGTCAGTACAATCATATCAAATTTATGTTCGTATATACTATTTTGTATTTCACTAAAGTTAGACATAAGTCCTTGAATGTTTAGCTGCATGCATATAAAAAACTTTGATTGCTAATAAGCAATTTTTTCTCGCTCTCTTTCAACTCTTCTCAAATACACTGGACAATTTATGTCCCTAGCATCATGACAAGGGTCAATATCAAGATTGAGTTTTTTAATAGTTAAAATGCAATTTACACACTGTGTTTTTTCATTTGGACATTCATCCAATTTGTGCTCCTCACTGCATTTAGGACAATTCGTTTTGTTTGTACACTCTTTACCCATATGGTTAAATCCCCAACACTTGAAACATCTCGTAACATTTATTTTGTCATACACTGTACATTTGTTCCACCCAATATTGAGGCAGGGCTTTTCCACCTCCAATATATCTTTAAATAATTTATTATCCACTTCAACTATAGCGTTGTACTTATTAGTATCTTTATAATTATTATAACATCTTATAAGCTTTAAGCTTCCATTTAATTTATTCTGCTTTTTTATAATTTCAATAAGATTATCTTCAATAATTTTTTTATCCACCCCAATTATTAATATTTTAGGATCATGTAAAGATGGTACATTAACTTTATAGTTGTCACCTAGTTTTTCTTTTACTTCACTTTCCATTTTTTTTGTAGATTCTTCATTTTCACATCTTATAAACACTGCTCCATTTTTACTTTTAGATATTCCACTAATCTTAATCGCAAGATCGGCTGGATTAATCTTTTCTTTAAAATCTTCTTTTGTTTTTTCACAATTCTGACTTGTATTTGGCATCACTACAACCGGTGGGATATTTTTGACAGCACTAATTTCTGCATATGTTTTCGGTTTGTTTACTTTTTTTACTTCATTAGTTGACTCTTTTTCACTAATTAACTTAATACAACTCATAACTCGCTTTATTTCATCTTCTTGTTTATTTAATGCAGCTCTATTTTCATTTACCACTTGTAACACATCTTCAATTTTATTTAAGGCAATTTTGTTTTCGTTTACCACTTTGAGTACATCGTCCATTTTGGAAATTATCAACTTCAAGTATTTCCTGCACTCATCGCAGATAAACATAACATTCTTATGCTTCAGAATATTACTCTCATATTGCCCTAAATTAATGCATTTATTACAATAAGTTTTTTGGCAAAAAGCATTGCATATAAAGCCGCTTTCTTGTCTTCCAATTGTTTTATTGCACTGTGCACAATCACTCATCCTTCCCCCTTTTTTTTTTACTTCTCTTTCTTTATTTACACTACTACAACTTCACTTCGATCGGTAATATCTTATTGGTCTTTGTCCATTCAATTCACTCATTAACGGCTATGCCGATTAATTTCAATTTCAATTTTAATTTCACTTAATATTTTAGTATTAAATTATTTCACTATAATTATAAAATTTAGCAATAAACTTCCGCGATTTATTATCACTTCAGCAACGCCCGCGTCGCTTCCTTTTAACAATTTTTAAACCTTTTCCTTAGCAGCTCAAATACACGTCTGTTCTCCACGGATTTCACTCACTTCTTCGTGTGATCTACGGTCCCGTATGCATAGAAGGGGAGTGGAGGAGAAGATGGAAAGAAGAGATGTACGGGCTGTACAGCGACGTAAACTTAGAAAAAAGGGTAAAAGTCCAGCGGCTAAGATGGCTGGGTCACGTAGAGCGCATGGAAGCCAAAGCACCGGTTTGAAAAGTCTTCGAATCCATACACCAACAGGACAGCGCAGTAGAGGAAGACCGCGAATGAGGTGGCGCACACAAGTGGAAAGTGACCTCACCCAACTTGGAGTGCGAAACTGGAGACATCTAGCTAGGGACCGAACTAGATGGAGAAGTTTGTTGGGTGAGGCCCTAGTTCACACAGGACTGTAGCTCCACCTTAAGTAAGTTAGTAAGTAATTTGGATGATAAAAGACTTAAAGTAAAATATTAACACTGAATAATCAGGTCCTAACTTTAATCCTATTCGCAAACAATTAAGACTCAATTTTTACATATCATTTCAATTAAATTAAAAAAAAACATTTTTCAATTAGCGAATTGATATAGTGCTTCAAATTAAAAAAAAAAAAACATCAAAACAGTAAAATAACTGAGTGTGTGATGTCAGTACCCTGTTTTGGTTGTCCAAATTTCCCAAGCTCTTCCCGGTTTGTTCGGTTATATTAAAATCTTCTTTTGAATTGAGATCTTAGACCCCAAAAACTACATATTTTTGACTCAGTCTCCCCTTTTTCGGAAGTTTATTTTTTGAAAATTCTTAACGTATTTGGTCTCTATGTTCAAATATCAAAAATTATGGGAAAAGTTAAAAAAAATCGATCAACTCAATGCTCTAACCATTGTTCAAACAAATATGAAAACCAAATTACAAAATTTCAATATAGATGAACTATCAACTTGACCCAGAGTGTAGAACTATATTACACCAGCTTGAGTCTAAAAGAGAGCATCCATGGAGGTTTCTTCTTTATAATATATCAGAGGCTCAGACCGAAGCACCTTTGATACCCCTAACACGCACATAATTGAGGCATAAAGCAGGTGGAAAATTACATTATACGCTCTCATTTAGGATAGTCCCGCTACAGTAATTGTTATTTTATTTTGGATCTTCCTGTGGGTCGGCTGTAAATCTCCAGATCGTTATATTAGCGCTATAATAATTTTTAGGGACTGACGGACGGTTTTTGGTTTGTTGTTGTTATGACGTCGTCGGCATTGTCGTCGCGTTGTTGAACCAGCAGTAAAAGGCCTACCTGGAAAATAAATGAAATATTGAGATGAATTAGTCAGATATTTTCTTTAAGTATAGAAAATGAGTTTGTTTAAGTAGATATAGTTATTGTTTTTAAATACAAAATGCTTGCAGCAATCTCAAGGAAGGTCATGGAGGGTGCCTGGCCCCGTGATACCATTCCGTGTTATGTCATGCATAAAAATGTTAATTAATAAGATAAAGAAACAAGAGTCTTATAGTAATGCCACTTTATTTTTTCTTGTCGAAAAATTCCCAACTAATACCGGGAATTTTATTTTAATTAAGCAAAGTATTCTACAATAGAGTGATGTGAATGTGATGTTTTGGTGAGCAAGGAGAGCAGCATTGGACGGAGGGAGGACGGTAGCATTTCATCTTAATTGTGCGGATCGTTAAATTAATCATAACTTGAATTAGGTGATGATAGGGAGAACAACATGTGTGTTTAGTTTTGTGTTCCCTGAAAGTTGCTGTTTTCCATTTTAATTCTGTTTTGGTTGCATAATTAAAATTAGAGGTTTTTGGCATTAGATTTTGTATATGTGTACGTGCCTCTATTTATGCAAATTTTTCAATAAGAAACCTTTTTCAAAAGAACTCATTCTTAAGAACTAGCAAGGGTACTCGACGGTAGAAAGTGTATTAAAGTATGAAACCATTTGATGTGAATGCAAACTTAAGTGATTACAGTTATTCAATTTTATTTGAAACTGAAACATTTTTTAGAATTATTTTGATCGCAATCATTTGAGAATTTTCATTTTTTCACAAATGAAACGCTTTTCACATACGTATATTAAAGACAAGAAACTTTCAAATCAGTCAATTCCTTGAAAAAAGTTTTAAAATCAATTCAAAACTAGATTTAATAACTCTTGGTTCATCTTTGAAACTTTGTCTTTGAAATATTTAGAACTCGAATATTTCTTCACTTCCTATAATTTCCAACTCGGTGTAAATTTATTATTAAGTTTTAAGTACTTAGATCTCGGCTTAAACAAATAATATTGTAGTAGTTTTGATTTGTCACTTATTCAATTGATTGTCACTTATTCAATTTATCAAATAATTTGTTGATTTAAATAAATTTTCACTTTTCTGTGAAAAAATGACGATATATGTATGTACGTAAAGTCATCGTGGCGAGTTTAAGTTAAGGTTAAGTCCGTTGATTTTACTCCGGGATATAATGTTCATTGAAACTTGTATATCGTGAATCAGCACAAAATATGACCAAAACATTATGGCTTCTTAAGAACTTTTGAAACAGACGAAATGCCTGCATTCTAATTATTTTGTTTATGGAAATAATGCCCACGGTAACTGTTTTTATTTAATAGGCAAACTGAAAACTGGAAACAAAATATATGTATGGATATTGACAATTAACGCATGGATCTCTTCTGAAATATAGACCTTATTTTCCGATACCCAAAGAATAGGCCTTGCCCATCCTCCTTCAAAACATTTTTAACTTTGTCACGATTTCAATACGGCTCATGTGTGTGGCGTAATCGTGGTTGAAATCATTGCTAAAATGTGAGGGTTTTGTGTTGCTTTATCAAATGTCAGCTTCCAGCATCCCAACATTTCATTGAAAATGCTGATTGGTCTAAACTGAATAGTTTTTTTAACTTGTCTGTTAGTGATTTATTAACTTAACATAGGAAGTTATTGTAATCGGTCCGATTTTTCAAATAGAAAATGTTGACATTTCTCGACGTTTCGAGTTCCCTAGAGTCTTAATAAAAGGTTTTTAAAGAGATGTTTGTGTGTGCGTGTGTACGTATGTACGTTCGGGAAGTTTTTTTCGTCGTCCATAGCTCAAAAACCAATAGAGATTATCGACTTCAAATAAATTTTTTTATCCAGATAATAAAGCAGAAATATGCAGAAAACAATCTTAAAAAAATTTAATGGGTGTTTTTTTTTACCATAGCAATTTAAAAAAAGTGAACATTTTGGTTAGCCCAAAATTTCTCAGGAAACAATAATGCTAGCGAGTTGAATTAAATTTTATATTATATATTATGACGTGATACCAAACTAGTATATTTTTGGAAAAAATTCCAACTAACATTTTTTTTATAAATCAATAAAAACTGAACAAAAATATTTGTCACCTCGAATATTTTACGAACAAAAAATGACTTTACCTCCAAAATAATTGTATGCAGTAAAAAAATAACGTTTTTGACATCTAGTAAAATTTTGAGGAAAATCGAATTGACAGTTTTTTTTATAAAAAATAAAAACCTAAAAAAAACATTACTAAAAGTTGGTCAAAATTGATTTTCTTCTCAAATATCTTTTCAAAAATTTGAGATTATAGCTTCAAATTAATTTTGTCTTATAAGAAATATTGTTTTCAACATTTGGTAAAATTTTGAGACTAATCGGATTGACATTTTTTTTTATAAAAATAAAAACCTAAACAAAAATAAATAAAAATTCGTAAAAATTGATTTTCAACTCAAATATCTTTTCAAAAATTTGAGATATTGGCTTCAAACTAATTTTATTTCGCAGAAAATATTGTTTTCGACATTCAGTAATTTTTTTTTTTCAAAATCCAACAGTCCGTTTTTTTATAAAAAAAAAACTAGCATACCCGGCGACCTCCGTTTCGCCACCAGATGGCTTCGTTTTTTGTAACATTTCGTTTGGGGATTAAAAGATGAAGAAAAATTATTTTTTTTTTATATTAGAAAAGGAAAAATTTTATTTCATTTCACAACAGTAATGAATTCATTTCCATTACAAAAATGAAGTGTAATTTAGTTGAACTTTTTTTTATTCTTTGCGGCGAGAATTGCGCGTTGACTTAACCAAGCATAATTCTGATAATTCTCACTAATGTTTGGGAAAACATTTTCAATAAGAGCTAATTGAGAGTCTACAAATCGGCAAAAGTCGTTGGTAAGAGTAATTAATCCAGTTGTCGCATCAACTGGCACTTTTCCATTTCCAACAGCTAACAATTGTTTGGAAAATTGTGCAGCGTTTTGATCATTTTGAAGTTGAACTTTCATGTTAGTGGTTAGCGATAATGTTTTTACGTTATTTCACAAAAGTGATGCCTTCAGGCAAGCATTCAATTCATCTGCAGGCGTTCCACGGGAAATTACTGGCAACGTTTGCCTGAAATCGCCTGCCAAAAATATCATCAAGCCGCCAAAGATGTTTTTACTTCGTGTGAAGTTAAGTGCTTCAAGTGATATCTTATGTGCCATTGTGCACTCATCCTAAACAATGAGCTTGCATTGCATCAACAATTTTCCCATTGCACTGGATCGGGAAATATTGCATATTGGAGTATCAATTGTATGTTTAAATTGAGTGGCAACTTAAGCGCAGAGAATACGACTGCCATCTAGAAGAGCTGCTGCTAGTTGATGCTAACGCCAAAGCTATGTCACATCTTGATCGAATAGTGGCCAAAATCAATGAACTGACAAATGTTTTCTCTGTTCCTCCAGGTGCGTCCAGGAAGAATAGACCACCAGCATTATTTTCCACCGCTTGCAATAATGTTTCGTATACATGTTTTTGCTGTTCATTCAGCAACGGCGCATTATTTCTAACGAATTCCTGCAATGTGTCAACATTGTATTGCAGCTCTCGATTTAATTCTTGGTTCAATGCATCGTGCATCGATCGATTTGGCGCAATCATTCCTACTTCAATAAGAAGCTTGTTTGCAATAGTCAAGCATTGATCCTCAATCAGAATTATTCCTTCATTGCAGATTTCATACGTTATTTGAAGTCGATATCTCTGACGTTTCTAGAGATATGGTTGACTAAAGAAGGTTCCCAAAAGTAAGCTTTGGTTTAGAATATAGGGCCCTTGAAACGTCAAAAAATTTAAAAAATTTCAATTCCACAAATCGGAACTTTTACAATAGCTTTCTATGGGAAGCTAAACGGAGTTCACCGCTTTTCTGTTGAAAATTTGTCTGCTATAAACCTCACGGAGCCCGAGACCTTTCCAACGAATGCAAAACCATGGAAATCGGTTCGTGCGTTCTGGAGTTATAGCGTCAGGAAGGAAAACCCGACTTATTTTTATATAGTAGATAAAATCTACAAAAAAAAGGAGGCAAATTTGGTAAAAATTGATGTTCAAATTATTTATCTAACAAAAAATATTGTTATGATCATTTCGTTAAGGTCTTAAGCAAGACAAATCGGCAGACGGGATGGGAAGTTAGCTGCAGTGTGGGTCGCATCCTAACCTCTTTTTTCTCAAACTATTTGACCTTATGACCAACTCCTGAAGGCCAATTTTTGAAAGCTGGTCTTATTTCACTTGGCTTTATTTCACAGCACCTAATATGCCGAAGGAGTCATCGGTTCATATGTCTTTAAATCAAGATCATGTCATACAGAGCGTTCAACCATCACTATGTTGGCCTAAGCGTTTGGTGACCTCAACAGCTCACTTTTAAGAAAATGGACTTGTGTAATCGGCCACTTTATTCTAGTAATGTAATACCCTTGGGCTGCTTTTTAAGGGGATACGTCAAACAAGCAACAATTCTCCACATAAAATCCACTTTTGACCAAAGAAAGCAGGAGGAAGGAAAATTATAACTTAAAATCTAACATATGAAATTTTTCAGACCGTATAAACTTTTTTGTATACCTACGCTTTTCAACTGATTACCTTAAAATGTTAAAGACATAAGGGTGTCCCAAAATTAACGCAAGATTTGAATTTGCCGCTATTTGTGCAGTGAAGTGTTGGCAGCCCTGAAAAAAAGCAATTTGACAGCTAACAGTATAGGGTTATTAAAAATGGAGCGTTACACGATAGAACAACGTGTCTTCATTATTAAAGAATATTTCAAAAATAGTGAAAGCTTGGCGGCTGATTTTTCGAGCAAAATCATCCTAAGCGATGAAGCACATTTTCATCTTGATGGCTTTGTCAATCGCCAAAATTGCCGCATTTGGGGTTCGGAGAACCCACATGTGGCTGTCGAAAAACAAATGCATCCACAACGCGTGACTGTATGGTGTGGATTTTGGGCTGGAGGCATAATTGGGCCATATTTTTTTGAAAATGATGCTGGTCAAGCAGTGACTGTTACTGGTGCTCGATATCGCGACATGATTACACAGGTCTTTCTGCCAAAATTGGATGATATTGATGTGTCCAATATGTGGTTTCAACAAGACGGTGCCACATGTCATACAGCCCGTGAAACAATTCAATTACTGCATGAGACATTTCCAGGTCGTGTACTCTCTCGTTTCGGTGATCAAAATTGGCCTCCTAGATCGTGTGATTTAACACCATTAGACTTCTTTTTATGGGGTTATTTGAAATCACAAGTCTATGTCAACAAGCCCACAACCACCCGTGCATTAAAGGAGGAGATTCAACGCTGCATCAACGAAATTCAGCCACATTTATGCAGAATGGTCATGGAAAATTTCAACAAAAGAGTGCGCATGTGCATGCAAAGCCGTGGAGGCCATTTGTCCGATGTGTTATTCCATACATAACCCTATCCTATGTACTTTACGAGTCAATAAAAATATAACTATCAAAAGACTAAAAACGGCGTTTTCTATTTAATTCAAATCTTGCGTTAATTTTGGGACACCCTTTATTTTGCGAACCATTTTCCATTGCAACTTAAAATTACCAGGAATTATAGCTGGTAAGCTTTTCATAGTTCGCTTGGGTAGATTCTTGACATATATAGTTAAGCTATAATACTTATCCTTTAGCTTCGCAAATACAAGATCTTATTCGTTGTGTTCTTTTTACGTGTAAACGGATCATAAATGTACACTTTCCATTTCGCAAAGTTGTATGGTATAATTTAAAAGAAGCTTTTACTAATCTGCTAAGTGATACATCTGCATATAGGCATTTTCCAAATCACCTGAAGAATATTTTATTAAATTGTAATTCAACTTTCAATCACGAAACTTTTCAAGACCTATCCGCTTCCACTCGTATTATTTGTCTGTCCTATATAAAGCTTTGACGGGTTTGTTAAGTAAGTATAAAAGGTAAAATCATCGCTTAAAAATAGAAGCTATAAAGGAAAGACATTCCGCGTAGCGTATACCTTTAACTCATTCGTTATTCTTTTTAATAAATAGAAGACAAAACAAAAACAACAAACAACAGAAATAAATTTACATCTTATAGCTTCTATAACACCGCTTTTCGACGTCACGTTTTCATTTTTCAACTTCAGAAGTAGTTACACGATAACATTTGGCCAAGCCGTGTATGCCCTTTGTCAGCCCCTTAATTAGGCATTGTAATGATGTGATGACGGCGACGACGCATGGTGGCGGTGATGTGGCGGTTATACCTCCTTTATTTCCCGCGATTCAGCCGGTTGTTGTTAGTTGTTGATGTTGTTGTTGTTGGGTCTTACATTCTCTAGCATATAGCAGCACATCAATTTAATTTTTTGGAAGATAGAAATCTATCTTCTTGGCGAGGATTGTTTGGATATCATTTTCCGATTCATGCCCATTCAATTTGCTGCCATTCACTGCGTCCGATCCCACACACACACACGATTACTCACTCGACTTCGACTTTGACTTCGACTGATACCACCGACTCACTTTGACTATAATATAGACGGCGACGACGTATGACGGGAAGGTATACGGATTACGGAACGGTAGGAGATGAGGAGAACCTCTTATTTTCGTCTTAAATGACCATTTGGGTATCTCACGTGAAGAGTTGTTACCATTGAGTAATGACAGGCGGATAGAAAACATAATTAATAATTTTTAAGGGACACCATGTTTAGTGGGTAGGCGGAGAGGACTGATAGCCCACTTAACAGTGCCTTGTGACTGCGATGCGGTAGCACAGCCAACAGCCAAGCGAAGGTGCTTGACCGGGCTACCGATAGAAGTTTGAATCAAGAAGCGAGTGTGTATAATGGCTTAGGTTCATGCTGATACGGTCGCATTAAGGGTTAATGAAGTTAATTATTATACCGTCGGATTTTTCTTGGATAGCATTGACTTTTCAAATGGACGTGTTATCATTGAATCGCTGTCTTGGGTTGTCGCTGATGCAGAAATCGCGTTCGGTAGCTGTAATTTATTTCGTTGCTTTTGAATACAAATTGCTTGTCTGGTTGAGTAGCTGATAGGAATCCTCTGCTTGTCTCTTCTGTGCTGATGGTTGGAGTTGTTGAATAACGAGACGACGAATAAACCTACTTTGATCAAACGAAATGCGTTTTTTCTTAACGCATTTTTATTTTATTCTTGAATGTTTAACATAATATCTTTCTACACCCCATTTTTAGGCTTTATACAGGATAGCAGCTGACGTATACTCGTACGTACCTATGAAGGGGTTAATTTTTTAGAGTCTTTATCAAAGAATTGGTCGGCATCTAAAATAATGAGTGTTGTTTGATTGCACATCAGTCTTGGCAAATTGTAAACCACACCTAAACAAGCGGTTTGACTTGACATGAGGTTAAGATTGAACAAGAGGCTGGGCAGTGATATACACATCCAACAAAGAACAACACATTCTTATGTCTATTTAATTTTACAAATGATCTCAAGTCTCACGGAATTTGTTAAATTTTGACGTGACTTATTCAGATCACCATCACTCTCAAATTTTTTAGGATTGGAATCCAATTTTATTCCCACATGAATTTTTTTTCGGAGGAAAATCGAATATTTTTGTATTTTCTTTAAAATACAGGTAAGTTTTTTAAGATCGCCTTAACTTTACTGTGGGATATTGTCAAAAACAAAATTGCTTGTGGTCTTAGAAGTTATTGGCTTCAAAAAACTTGCATTGTCCAATATTTGAGCAGATTTAACTTTTGAAGCGGACATATTTGGGAGTTTCACAAGTAACAACTAAACCATCACCGTCAACTAATGCCCTTGATATCAAAAATTATCTTAAAGAAAAAGTGGGAACATTGTTCTTTAATGTGGAAAAAATTATTCACAGAAACTACACTAAATATTCATCTTTTAAAATACGTGTTCCGGATTCAGTTTTCCATGTACTAAACTCGCCTTCGTTCTGGCCAATTGGTGTAATAATACACGAATTTGTTCATAAACAGAATAGTCAAGAAATACCCCAGAACCCTTTTCGTCAAATTCAGACAATGCGGAACCAACATCTGAGCAGCTTAAACAAATATTAGTCTACTACCAAAATGTAAATGGACTTCGGACAAAGACTAATATGGTCTATAAAAATGTAAACAACCTTCCCCACGATGTCATTATACTAACAGAAACTTGGCTCAACTTTTCTATTCTTGACTCGGAGCTTTTTGATGCATCTTATCAAATTTTCAGACGTGATCGACATGATGAAGAAGACTCTAATGTTGTCGGAGGAGGAATTCTTTTTGCGATCAAGACCTCACTTACGTGCTACCTGATCGATGACTTTCGAGCCACAGGTGTCGAAGCTCTATGTATCAAAATCAAGTTGAAATCTGGCCATTTATTTATTATTTCCGCGTATATTCCTCCAAATTCAAACAATGAGGCTTATGAAAAGATTAATGACTGCATAGAAAATATTTATGTACTTATGGAACCCGAAGATGAAATTTTGATCGTAGGTGACTTTAATCTACCAAACCTTAACTGGACAAAAATTGATGACGACAACTTCCATGTTCCAATAAATGCGTCCAGCCTTAATGAACTAACATGTATAGATGGTATGTCATCGTGTGGTTTAAGTCAATTCAATGGATTGAGAAATCGTTTTGGAAAAATTCTTGACTTAGTGTTTTTCGCCGATACAATTAACAACGAAATTGCTGTTTTAACTGCTACTGTAAAACTAATAGACGAAGATCGACATCATCCTGCATTAGATATTTCACTAGGTTTAAACATGTCATGTCTCCTTACAATGACGATAATAACAACAAACTTGAATTTGACTTTTCTAAATGTAATTTTGTAGATCTTTTTGATATGTTAATAACTGTAAATTGGAATCAATTATTTTGTAATTGTAATATTGAGGATATGTGTAATAATTTTTATAGAACTCTTTTTAACTGCTTTTACGAAACTATTCCTTTAAAAAGATCACGTTTTGCTTCAAATGCACCACCATGGTTTGATACGCGTATTAAAAACTTAAAAAATAAAAGGAACAAAGCTTGGGTAAAATATAACATAACTAGAAGTGACGATGATTACAGAACTTTCTTAATTCTAAAACAACTCTTTTCTGATTATTCTAAGATTCTATATGACGATTACATTTGTAAAATTGAACATGGTATTAAATCTAATCCAGATAGTTTCTGGAATTTCGTTAATAATAAAAGGAAAACGTGTGGCTATCCGAATTCGATGTCAAATAATTCGGCAACTAGTCATGACCCAAAGATTATTGCAAACATGTTTGCTAATCAATTCAAAGTAGCATTTGAAGAATCAGACTTTAATAATTCCTCTTCTTTTTCTTCTTCTTCTGACACTTTTACTCATTTAAACGCAATTAATTTTGAAATAAGTGAAGACACAGTTGCTCAACATATATTAAAACTCGATGAGTGCTTTACTCCAGGCCCCGATGGTGTTCCATCTTATATATTAAAAAAATGTGCTTCTTATCTGTCATATCCGTTATGTGTTCTCTTCAATGCATCCTTAAAAAGTTCAATTTTTCCTGTTATCTGGAAAAGTTCATTTATTATTCCCATACATAAAAAAGGCCCAAAGAATGAAATAATGAACTATAGGCCCATTGCGAAACTATCTGTGATACCTAAACTGTTTGAGTCAATTGGGAGTAATGTTTTTTCTTTTCATTGTAGTTCTATTATTTGTGATAGCCAGCATGGCTTTGTCAAAAAGAGATCCACTGTAACTAATTTATTTAACTTCGTGTCCTTTTGTCTAGATGTATTTGAAAAACGCGGGCAAGTTGATTGCGTATTTACTGACTTTAGTAAAGCCTTTGACAAGTTATGTCACAATACACTAATTCTAAAATTATACCATCTAGGATTTAACAACAATTTTATAAATTGGATTTCTTCATACCTAAAAAATCGTCGTTATTCTGTCTTGTTTCGTAATGAAAGTTCAATTCAATTTGTTGTCAATTCTGGCGTCCCTCAGGGCAGCCACCTAGGTCCTATTTTATTTGTTTTATTTATTAACGACTTGGTTTCAAACTTAAAAAACTCGTCTGTCCTTGTTTATGCTGATGACATTAAGCTTTTCAAAAGTATAAAATCCTCCTCTGACTGTTTATTATTACAAGAAGACTTAACAATATTTAGGGAATGGTGCAATAAAAACCGACTTGTTTTAAATGTTGACAAATGTAAAACTATGAGTTTTACACGTAAAAAAATTCCGTTTTTGTACAACTATACGTTTGATTCTTGTCCGTTATGTAAAGTTTCTATGTTTTCTGACTTAGGTATTATTCTAGATCCCAAATTATCATTTAATGATCATTTAAGTTATATAATTAAAAAAGCCAATAGGGTTCTTGGATTCATTAAAAGATTCGGTCGTGATTTTCGGGATCCTTATGTTCTTAAACTTCTATTAATTTCGTTTGTTAGACCAATTTTAGAATACGGCTGTGTGGTATGGTCACCTTATTACTCAATACATGTTTCAAGAATTGAAGCGATCCAAAAAAGGTTTCTGCGTTTCTGTCTTCGGTCTCTTCCATGGGCAAGGGAAAATCTATTTCCGCCTTATTCTCAAAGACTAGCTTTGATCAGCCTCCCTTCTTTGACTAACCACAAAAAGTATATACAATTTTGTTTTATTGTTGGGATTATTAATGGTTCGATATCATTACCATCAGTTCTAAGTAAATTAAATTTCAGTTTCAGTCGTGCAAGTTTAAGGCGACAGCAACCTATTATTCAAATATTTAGCAGATCAAACTATGGTGTATGTAGCCCTCTCAATCAGTTAATAACAATTTATAACGAATTTCATTTTTGTTTAGAATCTGTAAATGATAATATAAAATGTAAACAATTTAAACTTATGTTTTTCAACAATATTGAATCATAAATAATAAATATAAATTATGATATTAGATATTATTAGATTATAAGAATTGTTAACGTTAGATTTTAACGAAATAAATAAATAAATAAACCATTAATAAAAATTGAAGAACGCCTTGAAAATGTTTTAATTCATTACAACAGTAGTGAAAATCTTGCAAAACTAAAACACTTTTCGGTTCTCGTGGATTACCTCTCCAATCGTTTATAGTAAAACTGGTGGACAAGTTTGAGCTGTTGGGACAAGTTAGTTGTGAGAATATTTCTGCTACTGTGAGTAGTATTGGGGAAATTGAAGTTTGTAGGTTCCTCGTCGATCTGTGGAATAAGGCATTTTGTATAAAGACTTAGGTCTTAATAGTCTTAAAATTCAGATAACAGAAGAACTTTTAATGCTTTTTAAATTCAGATAACACAAGAACCGAAGCCGATTCATTATCAGTGACGTCGAATCTTCGCTGATTGTTTCCTTATCACATCAAAATAATCTAGATGTTGATCAAAAATCATTTTCAGTGATGAAGTCCATTTTTATCTTGGCTTGGAAAGAGTAAATGTCGCATTTGAGGTTCGGAATATCCAAAACGATTGAAGTAAAGCTTCTAAATCCTCAGTTCGAGTCACTGTTCAATGTGGGTTTCGGGATAGCGCAGGCGCTGTGATTGGATCTTACTTACAAATGAATTGTCTCTAGAAAAACTGTGTTGCTAAAACTTCCCTTTTCCTTAGCTCATTAAAATATATATATAAGAATATAATAAAGTGTAATGCATTTTTGAATGACTAATTCAAAAAACATTACTAAAAGCAGTTACTACCGCCATTCATTCACTTAACCTAACATGGGTAAACTATACGCTACCGAACTGAAACACTCCCTATGGCATAAGTTAGATACACAATGTTCAAGTCAAATCCCATGAAGTAGCAAAAGGAGTGCCTTTTTAACTAATGTAACCAAAACATCCTTCCATCATCCACACTGTACCCATGCGTAAGATGTAGCATCCGTACAGAAGCATTAGCACGAAAAACCAAGGGACTGGCGATGCTATATAACAGAAAGTGCAGGTGATCGCAGAAGTAGCTGATTACATTATTAATTTAATTTCTTGTTCAATCATTAATCATAACACATGCGAACGGGTTATTAACGCCTTCCAGCATATAACCAGGTCGTTGTCAGAAGTCAGATATACCTATACACCATAAGATGTACCGCATACAGTATGCACTATGACTATACACTACACAAACAGTTGTTGGTTACAGCCATCATCATCCGCTCTTAGCATGGATAATAATGATACAAGAGTTAAGGTACCCCATTGAGTTCGAGACACTCGCTGTATAGAGCTTAAAGCGGATTTTTCAAGAGCTACGTCCACCACTTAACACGTTCCAATTTAGCTTCTTCAAGGGTTTCAATATTATGGTTATAGGAACACAAGTGCGTCACAAGAGCAGTATGGAATGCGTTGAAGGTTTAAGTGTTTATATTGATGACGAAGACCGACGCGACGAGTCGCAACGCCTCGAGAAGGCGCTAGTTATACCATAGCGTTGTCCGCCAACAACATTTGCATCGAGTAATTGAAAACCAATGACGCTATAAACCAAGAGCGGGATAAATCATCATCGTTTATCGTATCAGGTACACCTTAAGCGACGAGACGTTGCGATGACGACGCACGGCTACAACGTGTTATATGCTCTTCGACAACGATGAAGTTGTCATAATCGACATCCGAAGTTTGGTTTAGAAGAATCAAAATGTGAATGAAACGAAATACGCTCTTTAATAGCTCAAGTGGTATGTCTGATGATGATGATGAAGATGATATGGAATAGAGGATGTAACTTCTGGGCTTCACCATCATCATCTTACTATATACATACATACATAAACTTGAATTTATATTATTTTGATAGGCTTTGTTTGTTTAAGCCCTCATTAAATCAGCAGCCTACATTACTTTTTGGTTTTTCTTATAAGAACGACTCACTGTCCGATCTTGTTTTGGATGAAGTTCAGATGATATTGATTTTGATGTCGTTGTTTTAATCAGCCAATCTAAAAGTTATTCAAAAATCTATACCTACCAATGTTTGTATTGAGAAATAACTATTTTGAACAAGCTCTACAACCTATGGCTATGACTAATGCTGAAGTGTGCTGACGATGATTTAAATAAACACACAAAATATAAAAAAATATAACCACATAACCTATAAATAAATAAAATATAAATAAATTCCTTACTTTTATGATAGAAGATCTAGGTGTCTTAAAATTTACAATTTCGAAGGTTTATTGTTGAATATTTTAACTTTCGTGTTTTTTTTCGGCTTTGAATTTAAATTATATAAGTTTTATTTTATTCTGAGTTGTTAATATACCAGTTTTTGTGAAATTGTTTTATCGAGGGGGCGGTTAAGACTATCATTAAGAATTACCCCTTCTCAATTTTTGAAATAAGCAAATGTTTCTTTAAGAAAATAAAATGATATCAGAAAATATCATGATACGAGTAATTTAATAATATAAAATAGTACAGAACTGTGAAATAAAAATTAAATCAATTTTAAATTAATATTGTCGATGATGATTGACGTAAAATAAGAGGAAATTTACAGAAATTACGAAATACTACTAGTCTACTACTACTTTTCGTTGTAATGTTATAACTCAACAATGCCTTCACCGATTTGGCTAATTTTGGTCTTAAATTATTCGTGGAAGTCCAGAGAAGGTTTGTACGTGGCAAAAGTTCTGCGATTAACGTCAATTATTTTATGGGATCAAAATCAATAGAAGCATTTAATCGAACAATGCAAGATTTAGGCGCTTTTTGGTGGTGCTCTGATATTGTTTTCAGGGAACATTCGTCAAACATTGCCTGTCATTCCTCGATCAACTCCTGCTGATGAAATAAACACTTGTTTGAAGGCATCAGTTCTTTGGAGATATGTATGAAAATTGACACTGAACATTAATATGCGTATTCACCTACATAATGATGCAACTGCCCATGAGTTTTCAAATGAATGTGTTTTTCCGAATATTCTTCAGAATTACAAAAATCATGATTGGTTGAGAGAACGCGCCATTTTAGCACCGAAGAACATTCATATTAATGCCATTAATTTTCAAATTCAATCGAAACTGTCAGGTGTAGTCACGACATATAAATCAATTGACAGTGTTATGAATCAAGATGAGGCAATGAATTATCCAATTGAATTTTTAAATTCATTTTTAATCCTTGCTGATAAATATAATATAAACAATATATCATTTGGGTCATTTGGACTTTTAAATAGCTAGCAATTTAAAATATTTTTTTGTTTGAATAAATGAACTTAATAATCTTTTTTTTTATTACTATGCCTTATACGTCTGGCTATCGTCCAAGGCATAGCTGTACAACAGCCCTAATAAATGTAGTAGAAGATATTAGACAATCGGTAGATAGTGACAACATTGCTTTTCTCACATTATTAGATTCTAAAGCATTTGATACTGTGAACCATAGTATATTATGCAAAAAACTTAAAGAGCAGTTCAAGTTCTCATCAATGTCAGAAATGCTGATTAACTCATACCTTCAAGGTAGATCTCAGGCAGTTGCAGTTGGTGATTGTATTTCTGACTGCTTGCCTTTAAGCAGGTGTGTCCCACAGGGATCAATTATGGGACCACTACTCTTTGTTATGTACATTAATGAGCTTCCCTCATGTCTTGTAAACTGCTCCATTGTTATGTATGCTGATGATGTCCAATTGCGGAAAAGTTGTCCTTTAGGTCTTGTAGAGAATGGAATAAGCGAACTAAATGATAATCTCAATCGAATTTTACACTGGTCAGAAATAAATGGACTTTGCTTAAACCCAAAAAAATCAAAATGTTTAATAATATCCCGTAGGCCTATTGATATATCAGGCTTCTCTCAAATTGCTCTAAATGAAAATCCTATTGAAATAGTCGACACGGCAACGAATCTTGGAATTATATTTAACAAGCAGCTTAATTGGGACAATCACATAAAATCAATTCTGGGTAAAACATATGGGGGTCTCCGAATGCTTTACGTCACACAGAAGATAACACCAGTTAGAACTAGGATGATTCTCGCAAAAACATTACTAATTCCGATATTGCTGTTTGGCTGTGAACTATTTTCGAATTGTAGTTGTGAGCAAAACGAAAACTCAATGTCGCCTATAACGGTATTGCACGATATATCTACGGACTGAAAAGAAGAGAACATGTTTCATCTTTCGCTAAATCAATATGTGGCCTCACTTTAGAAAATCTTTTCAAGTTTAGGACTTTAATTCTGCTTCATAATATCATGCAAACACATCAACCCTCCTACCTTTACAATAGAATCCGTTTTCCACAGTCTACGAGATCCTGTGATCTCATAACCGAACGATATACTTTCTTAATATCTGAGCGTCATTTTTTCATAAATGCCATCCGTCAATGGAATTCCTTACCCCGTTTTGTTAGATTAATAAGCTGCTCAGCCAAGTTCAAACTAAGGCTCAAAGAATACCTAGGGACACTTAATTAAGATGGATGTTATATATTTTAATTAGTACCTATTAAATTAATTAAATAATCTTTTGTTTATTCTCCAAATACTATTCATTTGAAATAACTGTTTTTTTTTTTTTAAATAACATTTTAGTTAATTTTTGAGTTTGGTTTTGAATTACATATATGTATATCATAATATATAATATATATAATAAATAATTAACATTTCTTAAATTTTGCTTTGTTAAATCACTCCTAAGGTAGCACACGCATTTGAATTTGTATATAAAGCTTGCGCTATAAAGAAGATATTGTATCTTACTGTGTAATGCTATTCCTTTTAAATAAAGAACTAAAGAACGTAGGGAAGCACGTACCGGGCCGCTAGTTTAATATATGAATCGAAATGTAAACATGTATCCTTGTATATTAGATATCAGTACAATTAATTAGTGAAAGAATGAAATAACACAAAATACAATAAGTCGTTTCATTTGTATATTATAAGTATTTTTTTTTAAACCATCATAATATCCTTTTCATAAAATTACCGATAACTTTATAAATTCCTTTGTTAAAGTTTTTATGGATTGTGGAGCATTAACATAGACATATCTTTCACGTAACCACAAAGAAAAACTGTCATGTTGTTTCAAGAAATCGAGAAACAATACGGTTAGGAAACTTCGAAACTATCGATTTTAAAGCCGCGTATGATATGATAGCATCTATAGGGAAGAGTTTTACAGAGCAATGTCTAGTTTTGACATCCCTGTCAAACTTATCCGTTTGTGCAGAATGACGATGGAGAATGCATGCTGCTTTATTAGAAGGTCGGAAAAGATCTCACTGTCATACGACTTCTTCAAAAACGTTCTGGAAAGAATTGTGCGCAAAACTCAACCGTCAACACTAGAGGCACATTTTTCCAAAGGTCGGATACGCCGCCGCCGATGATATTGACATAGTTGGAAAGCGTGATGTCAGTGGAGCGAAGAATAATTCTTGCAAATCACTGCTTCTTTGGACCTACAAGTCATTTGAGTAGTAAAGTCCTCTGTCGAGCTTCTAAAATCACCTTGTATAAGACACTCATCATCCAGGTTATCATTTATGGCGCTGAGGCCTGGACCCGTACGATTTAGATGGCTAGGTCATGTAGAGCGAATAGACATCAACGATGCAGCTCAGAAGTCCTTCGAATCTAATCCCGAGGCAGTAGAGGACGACCAAGACTTGGCCTGCGAAACTGGAGAAAGCTAGCTAGGGACCAACCTGGCTGGAGACGCATTTTGGTTGTGGCCCAGGTCGACCCCGGACTGGAGCGCCATCTTAAGTATAAGTAAGTATGTATGTTATGTAAAACAAAAATTTTACTGATAGATTTTATTGATAGCTATAAACGGAGCCTATCAAACAAAAAGTGCGTATACGCCCAAGTATACCTTTGAAATAAATCAGTTTTTATAATTAAATAACGTCAGAGTTAAAGAATTTATGACTTCATTTATGTCATATGCAAATACTTTTTATTTATTTATTTATTGAATTCGTTGAAGTTGGAATATTTTTTCTTTTCTCTATTTCGTCCTTCCACATCCACATATATGTTTCCCAATAATAAAAAAAAAAAAAATTCTACTGAACCTTATGAAATTTTAATTTGTCATTTAATATCAGAGAATTTTTTTTGCACTGCACTGTAAATTTTTGGGTCGGTCCGTAAGAAATCATCACACTTTAATATGCATATTTTAAGTGGTTAGTGTATGTTATTGATTTTTGGCGGATCTTGATAATAAAAATATTATATTTATATGACGAATTGATAAAAACATTCCAAAACCTCTGCCGAACGAATGTGGTCGTCAAAACAGACAGGGTGTGCCACAGCTATGTACTCGAACATTATGGAAATATGCTAATTCCCGCGTTTGAACACCTGTGCCAGTATTCGACGGAAATACTTAAGTGGGTGTCAACATTAAAGGGTGAACTAATAAACAGTTAAGGATCGATTGCCACGTCCGATGAATTTCAATTTTGAATTCACGTGCTCAATGACCAAGCACAGCTTATACACCACCGCACCGTAACTGTTGGATGCTCCACAAAGAAGAACTTTGCATTCTACTATAGAGCGATATAACCATGCCAATACCACGCCCCGGCGGCCGAATAACTTGGTGCGCTGCTGCTCTTCTTTCTTTTCGCCTATGGACATCAGACAATGCCAATCGAGTGCAATTTAATTCACGCAATAAACAAAACATTAATCTTAACAAATGTTTATTTGAGGGCAAACAGCGCACTGCACTGCCTCACAGTCGCAAAGCAAAATAATTTACTCACAGCACAGCAACAGTACTATAAAACTGTGACGACGGCGACGACCGACGCACGGTGGCGGCGGCGGCAGAGGCATCAACAGGATCAGGGACAAGGGAGAGAGTGAGCCCGGACTGATTCGAGCTGGACTTCTAAAGCCTCTCCATCTCCACCTCTACCGTCGCACGCTCGCTAAACGTGCACGGTGCACCCTATCTGTAGAGAGAAGTGGACGGACATGCAACAAAATGTTGCTGTGCGCCTTTTATCGTGCGTGGTTGTATTGCACTTGTTAAATTTTAATTTACGAACCGATTTAGCATTTAATTGCTCCTTGCGAGTGTTCGAATGGATACTGCTGCAGCCGAATCCGTGGAGTAGATGGTGCGGCCGGCCGGCAGTGCAGTCATAGTCATAGTCGTCGATGGTTATACCCTACCCAGGCCAAGCCATCCACAACTGTAGGGTTTCCCTTATACCTATACTGACCGGGCGCCATTTTTCAATTTGGAGTTTTTGCTGGCCGCTTTATCGTGCGTTATATCGAAAAATTATTGCCCGATGGCTACTTAGTGGACTGTACATGCACATGTATCCAGAAAATACAAACAATCCACAATATAGGTGCAGTTCAGAAGATTGGGGTATTATAGGTAGGTATTATGGCATACATACATATATGTATATGAAACAAGGAGACCACCTGAGTATAGGGATGTACCCTTAGAGAATAGCCTTGTAGGTTTTTGGAGTGAATTTTTTGGCAATTTTTTGTCCAACATCGGTTATTTCATCTGAAATCTATACCAGCTTTAGGTATTTTATAGCTGCAAGGCGAATGACTTTTGTTCAAAGAGCTATATTCAATAGGAGGACGATTTATGTTTTTTGGGGCTTGGAGGTGACATTTTTTTGAGGAAAGAGATTCAATTCAATTATATTTTTGTATGCGCAGTGATGAACATTTATTTTTCGTGGTATTTAACAAAAATTGATTGTTATTGCAATTCGGTTAAATCGATCGTTAGGAATTTTTGTTTTTGAATATTTTGGATAAAAAAGACAGAACATATTCAAAAGAAAAAAAGCTGTGTTTTGAACATGTTTGGGTAAGGTTTATACAAGAAGACCTAAATGTACACATGTATTCCGAATTGTATGCAATCATAAATCTATTCTATAGGTATATTGAAACATTTACAAAAAAACTTTTAACTAACAAATTCATTGGAAATACGAATTTCTTACATCAAAAATAATTAAGAGATAAAAAACAAAAACAAAAGTTTCAATGTAAAATAATTCTTATATAAAAGAAAGTCGTGTTAGTTACACTATTTATAACTCAAGAAGGGCTTTACCGATATCGCTGGCTTAGAGCCAGGAGACGGCTATAGGATACTGTTTATCCCGTTCGACAGCGTTCCTGTATGTTGACTTAATTGAGTAAGTATTCAATGTAGCTAAAGTATAGGTTACATTTATTTTGTAGTAAACGAAATACAGTGGATTTTACTTTTTCAATTTTTGGTGCCAGCATAGTCGGCCACGTGTTACTTAGACTGAAGTTTATTATAGTGAATATAATACATACAACCAAATACGCAATGCAATAAATTACCAGACTATTTCTGCACTGTTCTTCAGAAAAAAAATGAATTGATTGAGAGTATTTTTCCGGATATGCAGAGTAATTACTTGAATCATAACGGGCTATATTGACAGCCAAATTAACTTCCAGATACAACAGTTTTTACCAGGCGAGCTGATGTCTTTTAAATCAATCGATATTGTTGTAAATATTAATGATAGTGTACATTTTCCTATTGAATTTGTAAATTCACTAGATATACTTGTGATTTTAATTGAAAAGTTCCTTAGGAGGTTACAGTTTTTAAATCGGATTTGGAAAATTTATGTTTTTCTCATTGACGTGTAGGAAAACCGTCGTTTGTGTTAGCGAAACACAGGTAAACCTAAAATATTGTGCACAGATTAGTGCTTAATTAAATTAAAATTAAAAGTATTTATAATTCTTAATAATAAATATTATTTTTAGAAGATTTTAAACTATCTGCCTACCTACCTCATTTATAAGTTTAACTGAAATAAAATAAATTGGGTGGCGCAACAGTCCGTTGAGAACTAGGCCCTAGTTAATTACAACTCTCAACCATTCCTGTAGGCGAGTACTGTTGTCAGGGATGGAGGGGACCTAAAGTTTTAAGCCCAATCCGAACAGCTGATTTGAGAAAACACTTTCATGACAAGAATTACAAGAATTTCTCAATTCCTCGCCAGAGGCAGTACTCAACCCGTGAAAAAACTTTAGATAGCATATGCAGGGATCGAACCCAAGACCTCTGGCATGACAGTCCAACGCACTAACCATCATGCCACGGGTACTATAGGGTGATTTTTTAGCTACTATCTTTTTGGCAACACGGTTTAAGCATGCTGACGTACGTTTCGTGTTTTGTTTCACTGTCAAACATCTTCAGTTTGGTCTATAATTTAATCATGAATCGTCTTACAAATGAACAACGCTTGCAAATTATTGAATTTCATTATCAAAAAGCGTGCTCTCTTAAGAAAGTTCATCGCGCGCTTCTTCCAGCGAGCGACGAAGCTCATTTTTGCTAATTGGTAAGTAAATAAGCAGAATTGTCGATTTCGGAGTGAATATCAGCCAGAAGCAATATAATTTAAGATTTAAAAAAGAGCTTCAATACATTCAAAAAAAGTCACAGTTTTGTTCGGTTTATGGGCTGGTGGCATCATTGGACCGTACTTCTTCAAAGATGATGCAAATCGTAACGTAACTGTGAATGTTGAGCGCTACCGTGAGATGATATCCAGCTTTGTTTTGCCCAAAATGCAAGACCTTGACTTGCATGACATGTTGTTTCAATAGGACGGTGCCACATGCCACGCAGCACGCGCAACAATGGACTTATTGGGAGGCGAGTTCGGTAAACATTTTATTTCACGTTCGTGACCGGTCAATTGACCGCCTAGATCGTGCGATTTAACGCATTTAGACTATTTTTTGTGGGACTATGTTAAAACTCATGTCTATACAGATAAGCCCGCTTCAATTGACGTATTGGAAGACAACATTAAAGCATTTATTCGTGAGATACGGGCCGAAATGTTGGAAAGAGTATGCCAAAATTGGACTAAGCGGATGGACCATTTGAGGCGCAGTCAAAGTCAACATTTGCATGAAATAATCTTCAAACATCAAATTATATGGACCGTACTATCAATTGAAATAAAGATTTCATGCATTTTTCTGAATTTTATGTGTTTTTTTTAAACTTTCCTATAGCTTTTAAAAAATCGCCCTTTATAAGTTTAACTGTCACATTTTATTTACTAAAAACTTTGTTATATTCTCAATTGTTACAAACTTGAATATAAATTAAAATAAATTTTAAATTTAATTCTTTTGTATTGTTTTTTAAATAATGTATGTAATATGTAGAAAAACGTTAGACACAGCAACGCGTGGCCGGATCAGCTAGTTTTTTCCATAAAACAAAATTGTATGGAAAGTTACTATTTAAATTTAAACTTTAAAATTTTGTTATAAATAAAATGATACAAAATAAAAATGAAATTAAATTTGTTGCTTAAAAATATAAAGGGCACGAACTTGCTCCGGTATCCAAAGAGTCTGTTTAAAATAGTATACCTATAATTTAAGATTTAAAAATTATGTATGTTTGCAAAATAAGTTTATTTTTAAAAATTTAAATACCATTTGATATTTAAAAAAAAAAAAACATGAAAATCGTTAGAGCGGTTTTTTAAAATTAATTTAAAAATTTAAAACAAAAATTATCATCAAATAATATTTAGACAATATGAGAGCTTGTGGTTAAAAAAACATTATTGAAATTGGATCATGAGTTCATGAGGAATTTTAAAAACATATTAACGTTTCTTTGGAGAGGGTACCCTTCTGGAGCAATATAAGCATATTTTTTTATTAAAAGAAGCCAAGTTATAAAGAAAACAAAATAAAGAAAATTTAATAAAAATCTATCAGTTCGTTTTTGAAAAAAAATTCGAGTTTTCGATTTTTGACCAACAAATTTGTGCTTCTATTTTTAATATTAAGAAAAAAATTAATCAAAGCCTAAAGCGAATCTGCTAAAAACCTTAATCTCTAAATTTTAGCTCAATCGATCCAATGGTTTGGGCTGTAGAGTCGAATACAAACCGACAGACGGATTGAATCGACTTCTCTCCCATCGTAAGGTCATGTTTGATTAAAATCTCGAGTTCAAAATTTGTTATGAATGCAAAACTTGCCATAAAGTTCCTATACATGTCAATAGTAAAAATAAAGTATCAGCAAAATATACGTATTCGCATTACAACAAATTATACACATGTTAAAAGTTGTTCAAAAAGTTAAGTTAGTTAAAGAGTTTTGTACTTACAAAAATTATGAACACTTAAAATGTACTCGCAAGCTTTTTCCTTTTGCCTATTTCAAGAACATAAGTAGATATATTGACTTCAAATAAATGTTGTTATACGGATAATAATGCAGAAAGGACTCTCAAAAAAGTTACGTGAATGGTTTTTTTACTATAGAAATTTAAAAAAAAGAGTGCAAATTTTAGCTGACCCCATATAACCCTAACGACTTCAATAAAATGTTATATTATATAATGTGACGTAGTAAAAAACTTAAATGATTTTACCTCCGAAATAATTGTATGCAACGAAGAATAAGTTTGTGACATCTGGTAAAATTTTGGGAAAGATCGAACTGACAGTTTTTTACAAAAAATAAAAACCTAAAATAAACATTACTAAAATTTCATAAAAATGGATTTTCGACTCTAAAAAAACTAATTTCATTTTATAAAAAATATGGTTTTGAACATTCAGTAAAATTTTGGGAAAGATCGAATTGACAGTTTTTTAACTTCATATAGGAAGTTATTGTAATCGGTCCGATTTTTCGAATTAAAAATTCTGATATTTCTCGACGTTTCAAGGTCTAAGAGTCGATTTTTAGAGAGATGTTTGTGCGTGCGTGTCTACGAGTAGGTACGTTCGCGAAGTTTTTTTCGTCGTCCATAGCTCAAGAACCAGTAGATATATCGACATCAAATAAATTTTGTTATACAGATAATAAAGCAGAAAAATGCAGAAATGACTCTCAAAACAATTGAGTGGGTGGTTTTTTTACCATAGCAATTCAAAAAAAGGTGAACATTTTGGTTAACCTTAAAAATCTCACCAACCCAATAACGCTAGAGACTTAAATTAAATATTATATTATATATTGTAACGCGATACCAAACAAATATATTTTTGGAAAAAATTTCAATAAACGGTTTTTTAATAAATCTAAAAAACTGAAAAAAAAAAATATTTGTCACCTCGAAATTTATATAAATAAAATGATTTTATCTCCAAAACAATTTTGTGAAACGAAGAATAATGTTTTTAACATCTTGTAAAATTTTGAGAAAAATCGAATTGACAGTTTTTTTTTAGAAAAAATAAAAACCTAAACAAAACATTACTCAAAGCTTTTAAAAATTTATTTTCGGCTCAAATATCTTTTCAAAACTTTGAGATATTTGCTTTAAACTATTTTATCTTTGAAAATATATTGTTGTTAACATTCAGTAAATTTTTGAGAAAAATCGAATTGACAGTTTTTTTACAAAAAATAAAAACTTAAACAAAAATTAAAAAAAGTTGGTAAAAATTGATTTTTGGCTCAAATATATTTTCAAAAATTTGAGATTATTTTATCAACATTTGATAAAATTTTAAGAAAAATCCAATTGACAGTTTTTTTTTCTTTAAATAAAAACCTAAAAAAAGCATTAATAAAAGTTGGTATACATTGATTTTCTGCTCAAATATCTTTTAAAAAATTTGAGATATTGGCTTCAAATTAATTGTATTTTATAAAAAGTATTGATTTCAACATTCGGTGAAATTTTGAGAAAAATCGAATTGACAGTTTTCATACAAAACATAAAAACCTAAAAAAAAACTTGGTCAAAATTTACTTAATATCTTTTCAAAAATTAGGTTTAAACTAATTTTATCTATTTTATATCACAGAAAATATTGTTTTTCATAAAAATGCAACAGCCGTTTTTTCATAAAAAAATAAAATCTACAAAAAATAGTACGCAAATTTGGTAAAAATTAATGTTCGGTTCTCGATATCTCGTGAACAATAGAAGATAATGACTTCAAATTAATTTCGTTCATCCAATTTGTATGTATGTATTTGTTTATATAAGAAATTAAAAAATTTAAGATATGCTAAAATTGTTAAAAATTGGTTTTCGACTAAAAATCTCGTTAACAAAAATAGATTTCAAAGTCAAACTATTTCATCACATGCAAAATATTATTGTAATTTTTAGTGAACCTTTTAGAAAAATTCAACTGACAACTTTTTCAAAAAAAAAAACAAGAAAACCTACAAAAACAATAAAAAAACGTATAAGAAATGGTTTTCGACTTAAGTATTAGGAGCATAAAGAAAGATATTGACTTCAAATTATTTATATAAAACAAATTATTGTTATCAATATTTTGTTAAAGTTTTAAACAAGACAAATCGACACACGGTATGGGAAGTTTTCACTGTGGGTCGAATCCCAGCCTCAATTTTGTTTTACCAATCAAGACCAAGTAGTAAAAAATTCAAGCGTCTCAACACTTTATTTTATTATTAATTTTCTAAAAATAAAAGGCTTATAGAAATTAAAAAAAAATACAAACCAAGTCCCAAAGTCCATTAACGCATGCAGTGACCCCAGTTAAGAAGGAGGTACATATATTATGAAATAAAGTATTAATACACGAATAAGCAATATTCTGCTCATTGATGAAAAAAAAATAATCATCAAATGCACAATAATTTAACGTAATCCGGTGTTTATACCGGAAATACAACTTCATTCATAAATTTCAACGAAAAAAAAAACAATACAAGCCACCATCAGCACAGCTGGCTCATCGAATTTATTAAACAGAAAATTAAAAAAAAAAACGAAAAAAGTTTATCTTGCAGCAATCGCAAGCAATAAATTATCAAAAAAAATATAAATTAATTAATATCCATAAACGCACAAAAACACACACGTTTTTGCGTATATTTGCGATTTCATTGAAAATTAAAAAAAAAAATTGCATCCGAAAAGCAATCGCAGCATTCGAATTTTGTCAAAATAACAACAATTATTGTCAAACACCCGGTGGACACCAATTAAACACGATTAACATTAACACCCGATGACGCGGCGACCGCGACAGCTACCGCTACCGCGAACGTTGTCGTTGGTCGTTCTCGTGTCGATAAAGAGTCATCGAAATCCAACTGCAATCAACCATTCACCCACTGAAAGCAGTTTATTCGTATTCGTATAAATTCGCAATCAGATTCGGGTTTTCGGTTTGATGAATGAAACCCGAATCCATGAATGGTCCGTCACTTGAGACGACCGGCAAGGCGATTATTATTGCTTTTGTGTCACTTGTTGAACTCAAGAATGAACGCAGGTTTTGGTTGTTGTTTTATATTTCTTACTTAATTTTATTTTTACTGGCGGCATTTTGCTAGTTCAAGCAAAGAAGCAAAGCTCGAAGATACAATTTATTTATAATGCCAAATTGCTATAAGGCTTAGAGGAAACGCGGGCTGGTGCGATAAGCGAATTTCGGGATAAAGGACTGGGCAGAAGAACGCCAAAGTGGCTGACTTGACATACAGCCAGCGCTTGTTGGAGACCTAAATATAATTTATGCGATTTCCTGTCGGTAAAAAGTCGGCTTGACACATAACAAATATAAAAAGTGGGGTCGAATCACAGCGTATAGGTATAAGAAAACTAAAGATAACATAGTCAGCGAGAATGTGTTACATTTTAAATTGATTTTAGCTTTAGTTTAATTGGTATTTTAAATTGTGTTTCTTTTAAAAGACCGTATGCTTAACCCATTCGAGACATTTTTTCTCTCAATATTACTTAAAATCTTTCTCCCTAAAAATAGCAATTTGCAAGTGGTACTTACACTGGGCGTAAACGCACTTTTCTTATGGTAGTGCATTCGTAAGAAATTTCTAACTCGAGATTTTAATCAAACATGACACTATGGTGGTAGGGAAGTCAAAAAAAGTGGGTCCCCCGATTCCGTCCACCTGTCTGTCTATCTCTACACGCCACTACAGTCAAAACCATTGGGTCGATTGAGTTCAAACTTAGTAATTAAGTTTTTAAGCAGATTCGCGCTAGGCGTTCTTTTCATTTTTCTTAAGACTAAAAATCACAGTAGTAGTTGGTCAAAAACCGAAAATCTTGAGAATCTTCTCAAAAACGGACCCATAGGTTTTTATTAAATTTTCTTCAAAATATTTGTTTTTAACTCGGCTTCTTTCAATAAGACAAAATATTTTTGTATTGCTTAAGAAGGGTATCAATTATAGAACTACTTTTTTGTTTTAGTTCAAGTTTTCTCAAGAACTGATAAACCGATTTCAGTAACTTTTTTTGTGCACAAACTCTTATTAATACAGGGTGGGCCGTTAATAAGTGCACTTTTTGTCTCGCTCTAACTCCCGAACGAAATAACCGAGACGCGCGGGGATGGTATCTCCTTGCAGCTCGAGATCTAAATTTTTAGTCGCAATGAGTCCGTTCACGGGAGAGCAGCGCGATTTCTGCGTTCGCGCCTTTTATGAAAACAATCGCTCATACGTGACTGTTCGTCGGCTTTTTCGGGTAAAGTTTGGATTACGCAACATCACCGAGTGTCCAAGTACGAATGTAATCAAAAAATGGATCGTAACATTCGAGGCAACGGGATCAACGCAAAAACTTCGACCTACAGGACGCCCACGTTCCAGGCGGACTGCAGAAACAATTGAACGCGTACAAGCTTCTGTGCGCGAGGATCCAAGAAGCTCTACACGGAAACGCGCTGCGGCCCTGGGAGTACCCAGAACGACTTTACGTCGCATTTTACGGGATGATTTGAAGTTATACCCTTACAAAATTCAGATTGTCCAAGATTTGAAAGAATCCGATTTTGTTTCACGCTTCAATTTCGCAACAGAAATGTTACGGAGATTCCCTCACTTCAATAACATTATCTTCTCAGACGAAGCTCATTTTCATGTCAACGGATTTGTTAATCGACAAAATTGTCGATACTGGGGAACAGAAAATCCACGCTTAAAACATGGACGACCGTTACACTCTCCGAAAGTGACCGTTTGGGCCGGAATAGCCAAGTGGGGGATCATAGGGCCGTATTTTTATGAAGATCGATACGGGCGTAATGTTACTGTTAATTCAGAGCGTTATGTTTCGATGCTTAGAGATTTTTTAGCTCCAAAACTGCAAGAATCGAGTGGTTACACTATTCACACCTGGTTCCAGCAAGATGGCGCTACCTGCTATACAAGTAACGACTCTCTGGAGGTCGTTAGAGAAATGTTTCCTCGAAGGTTGATATCGAGGAGGGGTGATATTGCTTGGCCACCCAGGAGCCCTGACTTAACGCCACCGGATTTCTTTTTATGGGGCTACCTCAAGAGTAAGGTGTACTCTAATAATCCTTCAACGACGGCTGAATTAAAAGCGAACATTGAAGAAGAAATCCGCTTAATCACTCCGCAACTTTTGACAAAAGTGTTCCAAAATCTCAGAGTCAGATTGGAAGAGTGCTGTAGGCGAAATGGACAATATTTGGATGATTTAATTTTTAAAAAATAAAAATTCATTTCGTTTTGTATAATTTAAAATAAATATTTCATTTAAAAGCGCTACAGTTGTATTAATATAATTTTTTTTTAAGTGCACTTATTTACGACCCACCCTGTACATAAATTACGCTGCGCAACAGTCCATTGAGATCTAAGGCTTAGTGACTTCGAACACTCAACCATTCCTGTCTGCGATTAATGATGGAGGGGACCTCCAATTTTAAGCCGAGTACGAACGGCTAATTTTAGGAAGCACTTTTCATAACAAGAAATACTCTTGGAGGATTTGTCAATCCCTCGCAAGAGGCAGTACACGTGAAAAAAAAAAAACTTTAGATGGCAGAGGCAGGGATTGATCCCGAGACCTCTGGCATGTCAGCCCTACGCAATAACCACCACGCAACGGGTACTCTTATACTGTCTCAATAATATTTGATGATGAAAAATCATCATTTATTTTTTTTAAATTAGATATATTGAAAATGGGTCATTATGTTTTTTACTAAAACCAAAATTAAAATTATATTAATAGTATTAAAAATATTTTTAAACAAAAATTGTAAAATTTTATATATACAAAATTAATTAAAAAATAAATCAAGTTCTTTTTGATTAATTAAATCGTATTTAAATTTTTGAAGACAATCTTATTTTATGGGTACATTTTCAAATTTTAAAATAAGTACTACTTTGAAACAGGGTCTCTGGATACAGGAGGAAGTTTGTGCGAGCCAATTGTGCACTTTGTTTCATCTCGTTTGTTAGTTAAATAACATCTATCGGGTCAGCTGGTTTTGATTCAAAGTAAGAAAAATATAATACATTTATTTTCAACTATGTAATAGTTTAAAAAAAAATCCAAACATTTTTACTTCGATCAATTGCAAAGCCTTGAAAATAAAGACTTTTTAAGTGACTTTTTAAGTTTTCTATTTTAAAAGATTGAATTATAATTTTGCTTATTATTTTAGAACTTATGTATTTAGAGAAGTATGGATTTTCTTGTTTTAGGAAGTACATTTTTATTAAAAAAAAAAAAACAAAAGCATGTAAAAAGAAATTAAAAAATCAACTGAGTTTTTGAAATAAATTTTAATAATAAATACAAAATATTAAGAGTAATCCTCCGATATAATTTAACTTAGTTGCAAATCTGTTTTCTGATAGAAACATTTTTGAAAAAGGGATATTTTAATATTATTTTGAAATATTGGACACATATGGTGGTGTTTTCTGCAATTTTAAGTGAGGTAGCTATTTAAAATAATTTTCGTCTTTAATAAAACTTTTTAAAGCAGCTGAAAGTCAAATAATAAATGTATATTAATTTATTTATTAAACAGAACTATAATTAATTTTTAAAATTCACAACTTGAAAATTTTGCTTAAAAAGGAAACTTTCTTATATATGTAGATATATATTTTTTTGGATTTAATACACATCATAATTAATGATTTTTCGAAGAAATATTGAAAAAATTGAATGGAGTTTGTATATTCGTTCCGAGTTCGACTATTCAAAAAGTTTTTATTAGTTTTTCAATTTTATTTTATTTTTAAAGTTTTGAACAAGTTTTGAGTAATTATGCTTGTTTAGCTTTTCGAAATTGGATTATATGAATTTCGGAGCCAACTTTTATCTTATATAAGAGTTTTAATTTAAGCATCACATTTGTTGAATTACTGAGTTGATAAATTGATCAAATATTTTTGTTTTTTAATTCTGAAAATTATATTAATTAATTAAGTTTTAAAAAGTTGTACCTACTTTGTTATTGGTTCTTATGATTATTTTGGTAATAAAATAATATGGCACTGATGAGGGCGGTTTTTGACTAAACACGGTGCGAAGATTATCAGATGATACTCGTAGATATAATATGGGTATTAGAAAGTAAATAAGCCAAATTCTAAAAATGTTTGTTTTGTTTCTTCCAGCTCGCCAAAAACGGAACACTTCTGCCAAATGTTAGTCAAAAACATAACATAGGAACACCACTTGCTACATGCAAATATCTTCTCAAACAATATGCTCTAGAAGCAACAAATGCTAGATGGTCACAGAGCACCACTTGCCTAACAACCAAGCAAATATGGCCAAGCATAGACTTAAATCGGTCAAAAGGCTTGATATCCTTGAGCAGACAAAATATAAGCTCTACAATTGGAGTAATAACAGGACACTGCCTCATAGGAAGACATGCTCTGAGGCTAGGAGTCTACACAAATGACTTCTGTAGAAGCTGCATGGACGAGGAGGAAGAGGAAACAGTCCAAAACCTGCTATGTACATGTCCAGCACTCTCCACTAGAAGGAATAACTTTCTCGGTAATCCCTTCTTCGACAATACCAGTGAACTGGCAATGACTGACACAAAGTGTCTCTCTAACTTTATTAAAAGCACAAAATGGTTTGTTTAATTTTCATTACTCTCCCATGAGTAACCTTATTAGTGGTATAACAATGGACCCTTGAGGTCTAAGTGAGTCAATGACATCCAGACAGCCACTTCAACCTAACCTAACCTTCTTCCAGTTTTAAAAAATATTGGGAGACAAAAGTTTTGAATATAAAGTTAAAGATTATTGTCACATAATTTCTTCAAGGTTTTCTACTAATATCCTTAATTTTTTGACTTCAATTTTCTTCAAATGAAAACAATTCTTATTTCCACTACACAAAAGTTGAATCTTTTTTATATACAATATTAACCCAAACGGCATTGGTAAATTTGAGATTTCCGGGATGGCACTGGTTTTGTTCAAGATGTTGCTTAAAACTTACAAAAAGGCTATTTAGTTTAAGAAATACGAACAAAACTATTCTAAATAATTTTCATTTGATTTTAGCTTGTAAAGATAATATTTGACTGAGGAATCATTTCTGGAGTTTTGGCCAATTGAATATTGTAGAAAAACTTTAAATTCCCATAAAAAAACCAAACTTTAATTACTTTCCAACATTTCACCCACGACTATAAGAAATTTCCAATTATAAACTTGGTTTGGTTTGTATACCTAGTGGATCAAGTGACACGTTAAATTGCTTGTTCAATCGACAAGTTTTTACGAATTGTGTAGATATGTTTGGCCATCAAATTTTCAAAGTAATGGCAATGAAAAGACTCTTTAGAAAAATTAACAAGAAATGCGGAACTAGGTTTGTTTTTAATTGGAACTTTGTAAATTTCGAATAACTATACATGAGTTGAAAAAGAAACGAAATCAGATATTTGTTATGTTTAACAATTGTCCTACATAAGTTTATTATTTTGTAGCAAACAAAAATTTACTTAACACATGTGATATGGGTTCTATTTAATTTGGTTGCAATGTCATCGTATCACAATTATTTGGAACAAGAGCAAAAGTCGTGAATTTAGTAGCTAATTACCTACAGTAGGGATTGAACATTTCATTGAATAATATTGTAACAGGCAAGATGTCTGTCGTCCAAATGCATCATCCTATTTGTGTAGGAAAAAGATTTTAAAAAGTTTTATGTTAAGCAAATACAATCGTTACGATTATATTTTTCGTTGAACATAACCATTTTGATGATTAAGAAATGCAATTGTGTTGCGATACAAAATCCCCCAAGATCCTGTGCTCTGTATGTAAGTAATCGGGCTCCAAAGAAAATCTTTGCTGTCATTATACGTGTATAAGTCTTCTTAAAGCTCTTTCTGCTGATATACATACGTTTTCTTGCTCGGAGATTATCAGTCGTCAAACAGACAAAGTCAGGCAGACAGAAAGACAAACAGAAATACTTAAGCGTAGAGCACAGAGTTCTGAATACCGAAGAGAAGACATTCTGGAAATTGAAATGAAATTGCAATTTGAAGCCGTTCGCCCAGTTTCAGCCCCGAAACACTCGCACCACCATTATTTCGATTTCCACATCGACCGACCCAACGACTTACCGACTGAAAACGACGACGCGACATTTCGATCCAACCGTATATGGATTCTTTGAGAAGACGAAACGAAGGCGATGTAGCAGTCAATTTCGAATTTTAGTTGATGTTTTCTTTTATTTGGCTGCCTTGTGGCCCTTTATGTTCTAGCTTGCTGTGCTGGCTGTGGAGAGATTGTCCAGATTCGATAAGAACACCTCGGGTGCGAGGTTGAAACAATGGTTCATTCATGTTGTCGAGGCTCCTATCTTTCATTCAAGAAACAGAAACACTCTGAATTGGAGTTTGTTTCTCTGTCTTTTTGTTTTTGTTACTTGGTTTTGGATGATTTTTTTCAGCTTGTCTTCTGTGTTTGGCAATATTTGGATCTTTTGAGACGATTCATTCATACATCGCATCGCATCGGTCCGAATCCAAAATCCAAATCCCCATCGTGCAACAACAGCTACAGCAGCCACATTTGATTCACAATCGTTTCGACATGTCAAAGAATTGGCAAGAGGAGTCCAATAACCATCTGTATACCTTCATACCTACTCTTGGCACAGGTTCAGGTATCCGATTCGAGTCGAGTCGCTTCGAGTGGCAGGCGTCCACGATTCTCATCTTTATATTCTTACTCTTGGATTGTATGCGGAGGAAAACGAAGAAAATCAAAATAAAAAAGTGCCTTGAAAAAACAAACAATCTGTTTTGGCACATCCGGTCGGTCGCGAGAAATCTCATTCTCAATCGAATGAAAGTGTCGATTAGTGGAATTGAAAGCGCGGTAGGTAAGAACTTTGGCTGTCCATGTTCGTTTGTGTGTGGTGTGATGCAACTGAGAACCAAAACATTTATCGTGCTGCATATACTACAAGTTATATACTGACACTTCAAGAAATGATCCTTCCATGATTCATAAGCTGAATATCGGTTGTTTTGAAGCAACCCCAGCAATTTGTGTAGCTATAGGTAAGAATCTGTATACTGTACGTATGAATGCCATACATGATCATATTTTATCCGAAAGATTTTAAACTCCTTGCTGAAATGGCGCTTCATATATGTACATAGATTGAATTTATTGTAGACGAGCCTTTTGTACAGCAACTTTTATGGAAACAGTGCGAATATCATCTTTACCACACTTATAATCTTCCTTAAAACATGTAAGTATGCTCAAAATTGTTCAGTTTTTTCCGTTTACTGCCATACAAATGTCAAATAGTTCAATTTTTCGAAATGTGAAAAATTAAATATTTCAAGTAGACGTGTAGAGCATAGGTATAGCGACATATAGATCACAAGATGAAAAGATAAATAAAGCTTGTGTGAATAGTTTAATTTATAGATTCGTCTCACTTAGTTTCGTTAGTCGTAAGTGTTTAAGGTTTTAAGTTTTAATTTAGACCAACTTTCAGCTCACAAACCTAACTAACCTACTTATAATATTTTTCAAAGCGTAATAATCTGAAATACAAATATGGATAAAAACTTAATTTTAAAAATAATTTAACTGACTAAAATTAACTTCAACAACATATCCAAGTTCACAGAAAGTCAACATCATGCCTCTAAGAAACGAAATAAACCATATTACCCTTGAATAAAGAGTGTGTTTTTCTTAAAAAAAGAAGTTTTGGCTGAAGCACTCACCACATCTACTGTATAGACGCCAGTTTTGTGTAACAAGTTGAGCACATCGATTTCAGAACATCACGCACAAGTCTGAGGAGAATTCTGCCCAAATATTATGGATTATTCGTCGAAAAGGTGACTCAGTGATTGAAGGCGTACAACTATCCACTTCGTTATTGCTTCTCAGTTTGAGATTTAGAGCAACTTTAATTGGAAAATTAACTTGGGCGAAAATTCATCTTTTCTACTGACAATGCTCATTTTGATTTAGGCGGCTACTTAAATAAGCCGAGAAACTAATTAGTTTACACAGAGTCTGAGTTTGGTGCGGATTGTGGAATGGTGGTATGTATTATCAATTTTTCGAAAACGATCTTTGGAACAAAGCTTCGGATTTTTTTTTTCTTAAATTCAAGACATGGATTTGGACGAACAATGGTTTATTCAGGATGGTGCGCAATGCCACATAGCCCATGCTACCAGCGATCTTTTGCGCACTAAATCCTCCAAGGATGGGACTTATGTTAAATCATTCTGCGAATCCAGTTGAGGCTGCAGCTTGAACGACGCGACGTTGTCTCCATAATTAAAGAGAAATTAGAAAGTCCCGAAATTCTGATTTTTTAATACGAAAACGTAAAAAGTCTTGTCCTTCAGTCACTTTAAAATCCATAAGCTAGCTTATAGTTTTAAAAAACTTGCGAAGTAGATATTTAACTTTTTATAGGAAGTTATTGTAATCTGTTCGATTTGTCGAACTGAACATTTTTACATTTCTCGACGTTTCAAGGTCCCTAGAGTCTAAATAAAATTTTGTAAGAGAGATGTATGTGGGTCCGTGTGTACGTACGTCCGTACGAACGTTCGGGAAGTTTTGTTCGTCGTCCATATCTCAAGAACCGGTAAAAATATCGACTTCAAATAAATTTTGTTATACAGATAATAAAGCAGAAAGATGCAGAAAGGAATCTAAGAAAAATTTAGTCGGTGGTTTTTTATCAATAGCATTTTGGTTAAGCCAAAATATCTCACGAGCCAATAACGCTAGCGGCTTGAAATAAACTTTATATTATAAATTGTAACGTGATACAAAACAAATATATTTTTGGAAAAATATCCAATTCACGGTTCTTTTTATAAATCAAAAAAACTGAAAAAATATTTTTCACCTTGAATATTTTACGAACAAAAAATGATTTTATCTCCAAAATAATTTAATGCAACGAAGAATAACATTTTTGGCATCTGGTGATTTTTTTAAAAAATCGACTTGACAGTTTTTTTTATAAAAAATAAAAACCTAAAAAGAAATACTAAAAGTTGGTAAAAATTGCTTTTCGACTTAAATATCTTTTTAAAAATTTTAAATATTGGCTTTAAACTAATTGTGTCTTATTAAAAAATATTGTTGTCAACATTCCGTAAAATTTTGAGGAGTGAGCAAATGCTACTAAAATTGGTAAAAATCGGGTTTCGACTAAAAATCTCGTTAGCAAAAACAGATTTTGAAATCAAACTATATGCAAAATATTGTTGGTAATTTTTAATTTTTTTTAGAATAATTTAACTGACAACTTTATTAACAAAACACGAAAACCTACAAACCTATTAAGCAAGACAAATCGGCAGACGGGATGGGAAGTTATCAGTCTGGGTCGCATCACAGCCTCTTTTTATTTATGTAATTGCGGTACAAAAATCTTTCAAAACTGAAGTATGAAGAAATTTGGTCGCACCTAAATGCTTTATTTGAATTAAGGAATTTAACTTATTTTTAAATAAAGTTCCACAGATTTGATTTGTTTGTAAGATAAAACAACCTTTGGTCTTAGTCAGAATTAAGGCAACACCCTAAAGCAATAAGCTCTAAAAATTTTAGCAACAGTACAAATTGTCTTACGAAATTCTATAGTACAAAGGTATTAAAATTATTTTTCCAGATTTGAAAACATCGAAATTTCATAGTTTTTAGGTTGGTTGTTTATTTTTAAATAAAAATAAGAGGCTGGGATGCGACCCACACTGATAACTTCCCATCCCGTCTGTCGATTTGTCGTGCTTAAAAGTTTGTAGGTTTCCGAGTTGTGTTAAAAAAGTTGTCAGTTGAATTATTCTTAAAAATTTAAAAATTACCAACAATATTTTGCATTTGATCAAACAGTTTGATTTCGAAATCTATTTTTGTTAACGAGAATTTTAGTCCAAAAAAAAAAAACAATTTTTACCAATTTTAGTAACATTTCTTAAAAATTTGTATTTCCTATATAAACAAATACAAATTGGATGAATGAAATAAATTTGAAGTCAATGTCTTCTATTGTTCACGTCATATCGAGAACCGAACATCAATGTTTACCAAATTTGCGTAATATTTTTTGTAGATTTTATTTTTTTATGAAAAAATGGACTGTTGGATTTTTATAAAAAATTTACTGAATGTCGAAAACAATATTTTCTATGAGATAAAATAGGTTTGAAGCCAATATTTTTAATTTTTATATTTGAGTCGAAAATCAGTTCTTACCAACTTTTATTAATTTTTTTTTAGGTTTTTATTTTTCATAAAAAAAACTGTATTCGATTTTTCTCAAAATCTAACTGAATGTTAACAACAATATTTTTTATAAGATAAAATTAGCATCCAACATCTCAAAGTTTTGAAAAGATATTTAAGTCGAAAATCAATTTTTACGAACATTTAGTATTTTTTTGTTAGTTTTTATTTTTATTTTTTGTTAAAAAAAACTGTCGATTCGGTTTTTCTCAAAATGTTGAAGAATGTTGAAAACAATATTTCTTAAAAGACAAAACTAGTTTGAAGCCATAATCTGAAGTTTTTGAAAAGATATTTGAGTCAAAAATCAATTTTTACAAATTTACAATTTTTTTGTACAAAAAACTGTCAATTCGATTTTTCTCAAAATTTTCCCGAATCTTAAAAACAATATTTCATATAAGTTAAATTTAGTTAGAAATAATCTCAAAGTTTTGAAAAGATATTTGATTCGAAATTCAATTTTTAACCAACTTTGAAAAAAAATGTCGATTCGATTTTTCTCAAAATTTAACCAGATGTTGAAAAGGTTATTCTTCGTTGCACAAAATTGTTTTGGAAATAAAATCATTTTTTGTTCGTAAAATTTTCTAGGTGACAAATATTTTTTTTTCAGTTTTTTTGATTTATAAAAAAGCTTTAATTGGAATTTTTTCGAAAAATATATTTGTTTAGTTGTTGTGAATTTTTCCGCCGACCGACCGACCCGACTGATTGAATATATATAAATATATAATCTAAAACACTATTGGATTTCCGAATCCAATATTAACAACGACCGAACGCGAATTAAATTCCTTTTTATTTAAACTATTTGAAATTAAACAAAATCGAAATTGCACACCGCCGATGTGCCGTGAGAATTAAAAATAATAATAAAAGTATTGCCAGCACGGAAGCTCAGCCTAAGGGAGGGTTTCGATTAGTGAATATTTTATTAATCGAAGTGATCAATAAAATTGAAATAAATTGATATCAAAATGATATCGAAATACGAGAGGTGAATTTCTCCAAGTCGTATTGTTTAAAGTGGGCGCCAGGAAACTTTTTACTGGAAGTTTACCAAAACCAGAAGCTGAAAAATTAGTCTTCAAACAAAGATATGAAATAAAAGAAAGGTTTTATTTTCCGGATGGGAAATTTAAGTTATGTTTTATTGCCTGGAAAACCTTGGCCGAAGCCGGGATTAAAAACCAGGATCTTTTATAAAAGAGAAGGATACAGATTGAATTATTGAGATTGACAGAAGGTCAATTCTCGATAAATGTAGTGCAAGCAAAAAAGAAAAAAATTATGAATACAATAACAAAACCGATAAAAGAAATCACTCGAAGAAAATTATTTCGACAAGAAAGGAAATCAAAAGCGGTAAACGCGTCCCGCAATATCGGGAAATTAACACATCAACTCGAAGGTCAAAAGGACGAATTCGAGACATAGAAGGACACAAAGAAAAGCAATATTCTTAAGAAATAAATTTTATAAAAGAGGCTGGGATGCGACCCACACTAATAACTTCCCATCCCGTCTATCGATTTGTTTTGCTTAAAAGTTTGTCTAAATGTATCAATTCTTGCCAAATTTGCGTTCTATTTTTTGTAGATTTTATTTTTTTTATGAAAAAACGGACTGTTGGATTTTTATAAAAAAATTACTGAATATAAAAAACAATATTTTCTGTGAAATAAAATAAGTTTGAAGCCAATATTTTTAATTTTTGAAAAGCTATTTGAGTCAAAACTCAATTTTTACCAACTTTTTTTTTATTTTTTTTAGGTTATTATTTTTTGTAAAAAAACTGTCAATTCGATTTTTCTCAAAATTTTATCAGATGTCAAAAACATTATTCTTCATTGCACAAAATTGTTTTGGAAATGAAATCATATTTTAGTCGTAAAATTTTCGAAGTGACAAATTTTCTTTTCCAGTTTTTTTGATTTATAAAAAAAACCGTTAATTGATTTTTTTTCCAAAAAAAATAATTGTTTTGTATCACGTTACAATATATAATATAAAATTTAATTCAAGTCTCTAGCGTCATTGGTTCATGAGATATTTAGGGTTAACCAAAATTTTCACCTTTTTTTAAACTGCCATGGTAAAAAAACCACCCACGCAATTTTCTTGAGAGCCCTTTCTGCATCTTTCTGCCTTATTATCTGTATAACAACATTTATTTGAAGTCGATATCTCTTCTGGTTCTTGAGCTATGGACGACGAAAAAACGTCGCGAACGTACGGACGTACGGACGTACGTACACACGCACGCACAGACATCTTTCTAAAAATCTTTTATTTCGACTCTAGGGACCTTGAAACGTCGAGAAATGTCAAAATTTTCAATTTGACAAATCGGACCCATTACAATAACTTCCTATGGGAAGTTAATAAATAAATTAGGTGGCGCAATAGTCCGTTGAGAACTAGGGCCTAGCGACTTACAACTCTCAACCATTCCTGTGTGCAAATAAAGTTGTTAGGGATGGCGGGGATCTACAAATTTAAGTTGAATCCGAACGGATAATTTGAGAAAGCACAGAAGCAGTACCCGTGAATAAACTTTAGATGGCACAGGTTTTTTTTTTAATTTTATCTAATTAAATTTTGTTCGATTGTTCCACATTAGAATCGATATTTTTAAAAAACACTGAAATAGAAAAAGATCTTTATTTGTTTGTATTTCTCTAAAATTAATTATTTGAACATAAGAAAATTATTAAAAGTCAACAAAAACACGCGCAGCATAGGGTAACATCTTCTCTGAAAGAAAGACGTTAGTTCTTTGATTGCGTGCTATTTAAAAGTCATTGCTTTTTATTTCTTATCCTTTTTATTAAAAATATTTATTGACCAAAAATCTATTAATCTATTAAACGGAAAGGCAGGTAAGCTTTGAATTATGTTTAGTATAAAATATGTATGTAATGTGCTTATTGGTTGCTTCTTAGGGAACCGTACTTTTAGCATCTTTCCATCTTCCTTAAACCGTCACATGGTCAATTAAATTTTGTACTTGAATTTTTATTACAAGCATTTCTTTCATTTTTACTGTTAGCATATAGTCTATAAGCCTACACTACAGTTAAATAAAATTTTATGAACTTATAAAGAAGTTATTGGCCTTCAGATAATGTTGACAACTGTTGATATGAGTTATGTTAAATTTGTCCATGGTACATCACGAATTATTGACCTACTTTAAAGTGTCTACATCTATATACCTTTACCTGCTCATTAACTCTGGCTTATGTAATTTATATTTTAGCATTAAAAAAAGATTACATTTTTATCACGCAAAAAAGTTCATGGTCAATGGGAGAGGAAGACGACCATGAGAAAAGCACACGTTTTTGTGCAAAACTCTTGAATTTTATTTCCAAAAATATGAAAACATGTATTTTTATTATAATAATACATACATAAGTTACGAGTACATATGGCTATTCAATTGTTTATTATTTTCAACCCACATATTTATGTATAGTAAAATGCTATGTACAATTATTTTTACATCCGCCCATACACTCAAAACTGTGCATATGCATTTATGGAGGCGAAATTATTGTAATTATTGCATTTTAGTTTTTCTTTTTTTTTTTTGATTTTTCAGGTAAACAAAATTTCAAGATTGCCGATTTTGCAAAACTTAGGATTTCCGTAAAGATTGATGTATGGGTGGGTTCTTAACTTAGGTCAACTGGGAATAATATAGTATACCCTTAGTTCGTTTTTGTTTATATTCTATATTTTTTAAATAAGTATATGTAAGTTGTAGTAGTAATACACCAAGTTTACAATAATGCAATTTTAAGTAAAAATTCAGACATTAAAGTGTAATGCACGTAATTATACTTATATGAAGGTGACCATGGTTTTCAACATTTTATATTGAAGTAAGTATAAGGGTCGACATAAATTTAATGTAGTGAATCGTATACCTAACCAAAATAGGGATACGCAAACTATGGTAAGAATAGTCCTCTTGAAATTAAATACCAAAGTCTGACAAAGTTTGTACGTAGTAATCACATGCTGCATATAGCAAAAATGTAGGTCCTTTTCTAGAAATGTGTTTTTTTCTTGCATCACATTTTTAATGAACTAAACTATGATGATAGATAGATAATTTTATTTATTTTTCAATCATATTTTTTTTTACAAATTATACATGATTTTGAAAAGCCATCTGCCAAAGTTTACTCAATTTTGATACAATGAGAGAACAAACAAAAACAAAAATAAATAATTATATATGTATGTATGTATATCAACTTAATGCACACAGTTTTACTTAATTAAATTATTTTCAAAATATATCATTGGTTATTTGCCATTTGTATCTTTCAGCTTTCGAAGTGTACATATCTACATATAGTCTTTCCCAATCTCTTCCATTCAAGTATTCCATCATTTCAACTTCACTCAAAACTTTTTTTCCGAAATAAGCCCTTCTGATTTCCTGCAGTACCGGCACACGCCCAAGAAATATAGAAGACATCTTCCCTAAGCCTAAGGTTATACATTGAACATTCTGTTCTTAGATCTTCCCTATAGTTGATAGTTGAATTTTTGAAGTTCTCTTCTCATCTTGAAAATTAACAATAAATATGACCTGGAAATAGTTTCGATCTCCGAGGATATGCTGAAGATTTACATTTATTGATCGATGCATTAAAATACTTGATTTTCATTGACATTCCTGCATCCTTGACATTTCTCATCCAAACACTCCAAATTGTTCATACTTGCCCACCATAAAACATGACTGACTCCATAGTGGCTTGGAATATTCTATACGTTGCACAGTGTGATCTTCTTTTATTTTAAATACACCGTCTCCAGGTAGTGTTCAAAGCGTTTTTTGCCGCAGCAAGCTTCTCGCTTAGATGTTTTGAAATATTAAGTTTGCTTGGTATTGTGAATCCAAGGTATTTTTAGTGTTTCAAAATTTCAATATTATTTCGATTGTATTTCCACTGTACCTTCCTAAACCATTTCTAAAAAGGGGCTGGGATGCGACCTACACTGATGACTCCCATTTGTCTTGCTTAAAAGGTTTGTAGGTTTTCGTGTTTTGTTATTCTTATTCTAAAAAATTAAAAATTACCAACAATATTTTGCATATAGTTTGATTTCAAAATCTATTTTTGTTAGCGAGATTTTTAGTCGAAAACAAATTTTTAAAAATGTTAGCACCATTAGCTTACTATTTCTTGCAGATTTTAATTTTTTATGAAAAAACTGACTTAAATTTACTTAATTTTGAAAACAATATTTTCTAAGAGATAAAATTAGTTTGAAGCCAATATCTCAAATTTTTGAAAAGATATTTCAGTCGAAATTCAATTTTTACCAACTTTTAGTAATATTTTGTTTAGGTTTTTATGTTTTGTAAGAAAACTGTCAATTCGATTTTTCTCAAAATTTTACTGAATGTTGAAAACAATATTTTGTATAAGATACAAGTACATAATTCAAAACCAACATCTCAGATTTTGAAAAAGATATTTGAGTCTTAAATTAATTTGTATTGACTTTTAGTAATGTTTTTCTTAGGTTTTTATTTTTTTTATAAAAAGAACTGTCAATTCGATTTTTCTCAAAATTTTACCAGATGTCAAAAACCTTAATCTTCGTTGCATGAAATTATTTTGGAGATAAAATCATGTTTTGTTCGTAAAATATTCGAAGTAACAATTATTTTTGTTTCAGTTTTTTTGATTTATAAAAAACCTTAATTGGATTTTTTTCTAAAAATATACTTTTTTGGTATCACGTTACAATATATAATACAAAATTTAGTTCAAGTCGCTAGCGTTATTGGTTCGTGAGACATTTTGGGTTAACCAAAATGTTCACCTTTTTTTTAAATTGCTATGGTAAAAAAACCACCCACTCAATTTTTTTGAGAGGCCTTTCTGCATCTTTCTGCTTTATTATCTGTATAACAAAATTTATTTGATGTCGATATCTCTATTGTTACTTGAGCTATGGACGCCAACGTACGTACACACGCACGCACAAACATCTCTCTAAAAATCTTTTATTTCGACTCTAAGGACCTTGAAACGTCGAGAAATGTCAAAATTCACTAATTAGACATTAACATTACAATAACTTCCTTTGGGAATTTGAAAATTATAGCTTTTGTTTTTTTTCCAAATTAACAGACAATCTCCAGAGTTGACAATAAGCATGTAGCTGGTAGATCATTATTTGCAGAGCTTCAGGAGAATCAGCAAAGAGCACCAAATTACACCAAAAAACAACTCATTGATTTTTGTTCCTGCAAAATCTACTCCCCCAGCTAGAGTATCAATAAGGTCATCAATATGCATGATGAAGCTAAATCGACTTATTGCATCCTTGTTTCATGTCGATAAATGTTGAAAACCAGTCAGATGACTTAGCCAGCTTCAACAGTTTAACCGTAATACTTGCGATTTTAGGAATGTCTATCAGTTAACAATTCAGGCGTACTGTGAAGTACAGAGATTCGTTCCTTAGACGTACTACTCGAATGTAGAACGCCTAACCACCCTCTACCTTTCCGTTTTATTTCTTTTTCTATTTCTATGATTTCTTAGTTTGTAACTTTGCGAAAAATATTATTCACAAGGCTGTAAGTTAGCAAATAGAATTTGCTATCGATGTTGAACTCAAATATAGCCATTTGCACATTCAGCCAATCGGAAATAATTCCTCGAATTTACTAACATAAAATGATTCTGGGGAACCTTATATAATATTTTCAGGACAGATCGTTAATGAAATGTTAAAACATTAAAACAATCTTTATTCATTATAACTTTATGTCCACCGAAGATGAAAAAGAGATGGACGCCTTCCTTTGAGGTGACTTGTGCACACTAGTTTTGGCTTCCTTTTTGTTAACTTAGATTTTTATTAGTGCATTTCACAACACCCCCCCTCCTTTCATTCGTTTCGATATATGTATATAAGTGGTTTGATTTAAGAAATTTTAGGGAATTGCGATTTTATAAGGACCTTAAAAATCACAGTGTATCTATACCAATATACAAACGCTGTATGTTGGCCCGCTGCTGGCTGGCTGGCTGGCTGGTTCGGTGTCGGATTTCCATGCAAAAGGACAAAGCATACTCTTTTCGGCACTAATTGGCTTAGAGTTGTTCGCGGACGTTGGCGGCAACCAACAGTTTATATAGCTGGCTTTTAAAATCGACATTTTATTATATTATTATGATGATGCGGTCTTATAACCAGAGAAGCAGAGACTCTGCGTCTGATGTGTCTTTTGCTTTCATCCCAATACCAGAGCGCATGTTCAGCTTTTGGTTCGGTAATAATGCCAAAAGTGTCGCTGATGCCTGCCACGGTCGGATTGCTGTTTATAGGTTAACTTGAAAGGCCGCTCATTTCACGCCATAAAATTAATCAAGAACGAAAAAAAAGAACCACTCTCGAAATATACAACTTTTTTGGACTTTATATTTTCTTTTGCTTTTGTTTTTTAAAGGATATGGGGGAAATATTAGATGATTATTTGTTCATATATCGGATTATTATGTTTAAAAGGTGTTTGAACTAACAAAGCATTATTGTTTTGAACTTGCCCATGTCTGGGAAAGTATTTGAGTTGAATTAGCCCAGAAACTTACGATCGACTGTGTACCTTTAAAAAGCCGCAAAATCTCATGTTTCATTATTTTTAATACATTTTTTGTATTGTGTTTCGCTTTTCTTAAGTTTGATTAAAATTTTGCAACGTTTTTTTTAATAGGAAACTTGCCTTTTTCGTATACAAGATATTTATTCGACCAACCCTTGTTTTAGAAGGCAAGTAAGTTTATTGTATTTTGTGTGTAGTAATTTAATTTGAACTAGGTACATTTCTTATATTAAATATTAAATAAGTTGTCTAGTGATCAAACGAAATTTCACTTAGCATTTTTGTGTGTAAGTATGTACATATTTGAATCGATAAAATGGTATCAGATTATGTTGAAGCTTGTGTATCAAATCACACTCATTTCTATTTAAGGCGAAACTAAACCTTGTCACATTAGATAAGCTTATAAGTTTCATCTATACCTTTCTGTACTCATAGCATGAAAACAAAACAACAACCTTTATCAGTTGGAGTAAAGACTATAAGTCTTCTATATTATAGAGGTACAAAACTCTTGACAGATATCCATAACCAATTACATGTTAAAAATGGATTTGGTGCGACAATCTATAAAACCAGTCTCTTGTAGTTGGTTATAGGTACGCAAACACAGTAGCTGATATTGCTACATGCTAAAACACAACACTATCCATATTCCATCCATTAACGAACAAATTCCATCTCAAAACTTCACGACATCTATGATCAATTAAGTAGATATCGCGTCTACTAGCTAATATTGTGTGTATCCATAACATTCGAAAATGTTTCACCTGTGATAAGCTTGGATACAAGTTGAGTGAAAAAATAATAACAAAAAAAAAGTGACAACTTGTTAGTTCGATCACAACAAAAATAATGTAATGCTATACTGATATATGTAGGTAGGGTACTACAACTGTAGCACGCACAGCTGTAATGGAAAACTTGAATTAAAATACTTGATAACCATGACAATTTTTGTCACAGTACACATGTGTTTCGGGGAATTCTGGGTAAGTAGGGTTTTGAAGGATTTTAACATTTTTATATAGGTTAGCCATTTAGTGGTCATCTGTTTTAAACTCGAAGTCTTGAAAGAAAATCAGTATTACGCGCAACAAAATAAGTCGTTTTACAACTCGAACAACTTCTTTCAAATAGGTAACTGCAAAATGTCGAATCAAAAAAGGAAGAAGACCATGAAGCTTCGTGGTCATATCAGTCGTTGATATGGTCGTATTGGTAAGCACCGCAAATCGGCGTCTAAAAGGTTTTGGGACTTCCTCAAGTACTTCTCAAAAAAAGCTGACGATAACATTAGGAAGGTTGGAGCAGCTTGCTTGTTACGAGCTTAATTTTAAGGTTTTTTCAATCATAAAAGCGCTAGTATATTTAACATCCGAAGTGTATTAAATGTTTTAAAACAAATTTAATGAAATACATTCTTTTTTTTATAACTAACAGGCGCTCAAGGGGTAATACATAGGTACTTTTTCTATGTTTAAAGTTTATACACAGCTCAAGCTTTAGGGGAAAAAGAAGGATTAAAGCGGATATACCAGTTCACATTCGTCTAAAAAGTCTTCAATATCAAATTGAGAGGGCAAAACAGAGTTGGGTAAAGCATTTCACATTCTCGATGTACGGTTAAAAAACTTGACAAAAGCAAAAAACATTGCGGCGGTGTTCAAGTGATGTAAATGTTTCGGCTATAGTTCTGTCGCTCGTTTTTGCATTTTATCTTAAAGACTTAAACTTGTTTTAGGGACACCTGTCCAAATATGCGAACTATGCTCGAGTTTTGGACGAATCATCGGAGGAATCACAATTTTTTGCAATATCGAATGTGATCATTTCATAAAAGGTGATCTGTTATACTTTTATCGAGTACTGAAAATTTTTTAGTGTCCTGGATACAAGTGCCACTCTAGGATAGCGGCATTGTGGGGATGGGGGGTGTATTTTTTAACGACAGGAGACAGTATTGAGTTTTTGAAGCAAAGAATTCTACACAGTTAATAATTCCGAGATCCCCAAACCGTTTTTCATAAGCTACAGTTTCTGCTTAGCGACACAGAGAATATCGTCCTCTAGTCAACGATGAACTTTCTGACATCGAACATTTCCACTGCTTTAATGATTGAAGAGTCTCCACTAGCTTAGAGTGCTTTTGGGAAAATTCAAGTCTTGTTACAGAACCGTACGTTCTGGTCCTGTTACAGCTCACTTTGATGTAAGGTTATGTTTAAGAAAACTCTTCGGACGGTTGTCGAATTATTACTGTTAAAAGTGGTACAATTTGCCCCATTGTCTCCTACACTTATGTTTGTTTCACCTAAAGCTTATCGCAGAACCATACTCGTTATGATAACAAAAAAGCACAATTTTCCAATTATCCCAGGTACACCTATAGCAGCGATAAGTACCTAGTTTGTTCCTGCATCACAGCCACCATAGCCAGCGATGCCTCGATTTCGAAGCGAACTCAATATGTTTTTTTGTGTCTAAAAAGTATGTTGCAAAAACCTCCCTGACAAAACATGGCCCGAAGTTGATGTTATCAGTTAACAGGGAACTAATCCGCAATGTTGGAGTGTTGTTGTACGCGCGGTACCTGGTAGCTTCCAGCTACTCGTCGTCGTTGTCGTATGTAGTACATTTGTCGCACCCAGCTACTGGGTATATATATTGATAGGTTTTGACACTTTGACTTTGTATAATGTCGGAGCAACAACGAGGAACCCAGCAAACGAACGAATGAAAAAACTCGTGCGTGATTTGACTGTTCGTGAGGTGGTGTTGGGAGAATTAGCTATGGGCCTCGCCTTCTATTTGGGAAACGTTTGGCATTCATCAAAATTGTCGTCATCATCATCATCAGAGAGATGATGATTATGTGAGCGAGACATTAACACGTGGTGAATGGTGTGGAACTTTGCTCCATGCAAAGGAATCTATACAACCTGAGGCTAGCTTAGGCGGTGGCGGCTTTAACAGCAATGTTGTTCCACTACGATTCTAACCACCAACGAACCGCCCGCGCCCTTCCATTGAACAGCTCCAAAGAAAGTTTCTCTTGTGGCATAACGCCATCATTGTACATTTAACCATTGAGTCTTGCATTTTAGGTGCCCAAAAAAAAAGAAAACAGAATTATAACCGACACGGCCATAGCCACCGCTAGCAACGCCAGAGGACCCAGCAAGCAAAAGCAAGCTAGCAAGCAGAGAGGACAAAAAACAACACAAAGTTGAAAGTTTTTAGGAGCCATTAAGGCCTTGTAGTGGTAAAATTAATTACTTGTTGTTTGCGAACATTGTAAACCCACTCCGAGATTTATAAGGCTTGCGTGATGTGCCGCCTTCGTCCTTAATGGATGTTTATGCAGTAGGCACATTGAAGGTGTTCCTTTTGCCCAAACACACATACTCGTCTCGTACATACCTACATATACAATCATTTATATATTCTTTGGCTTGATGAAAGTCGGCAGACGATGGCGATGGCGATGGCGAATGAATGCAAAACAGCACTTGGAGCTATTTTCACAAGTCTTACAACTTGGCAACAACATGACCTGGGGTCGTATACAAATGCCAGTTTAATGCGAACCCAACCACAAAGTCACATTTGTTATGGAGAATTGTTGAATATTATACAATGGGTCTTATATGTATGTATACACCATCTTGAGGTATTATAAGGCTCTTCGATATAGAATGCTCAAAAGTTTGGAATGCTAAGTGATTTAGGGGAGAGTCGGCAGCGACTATTCCTTTAAGGAAATTCTTGTTGCAACATTGTACACATTTGAATTGCATGGAATTTCTAACAAAAGCTTCTCGAGATTATGATTTATTGTGTTCGAATTTTGTTTTTGAATTTTAATTATGAAACTTATGCCAATTAATAATGATCACAGCAAAATTTCGTAAATCGTCAGATAAGAGACGTTATATGACTTTAAGCCGGATATTCGATTAAATCAAGTCAATTTTCAGCATAAAGAAGTCCTAAGATCACATAACTAAAGGGTTAAATGAAGTTTAAATGTGAGCTAATGGATATTCAGGCTTGATATGCGTCAATTCGGTATATTTTATAACATTAAGTTTGAGGAGGCTTAGTTGGGTATGATAAACTAGAAACAGAATGCATCTTGTAAAGATTTATTGCTACGGAATTCTTACATAAATAATAACTCTTAATAACACTTTAATGATGAGCTACATATTTCATGTCTCCAATCAATCCAATTCCAATTCCGAAAAAGTTCTTCAACTAATAAATTTGAAGCTATAAATAAAAAGTCAATTCCACCGAGGCAACCTTCTAAAGGCAAGTATATAGAACGATCGGTAAGTTCTAGAAAAGAAAGCCCATTACATCGAAGTGTATTTTAGCAGGGAGCGCTGGTTCCAGCATGATTAAAGAATAGAAGGATCGCGAAATGTCTGTATTATAATTTTAAAGCTACTAAATTATTTTTGAACTTAGGGTTTTCAAATTCAAAAATTATCTAAAATACATTTTTACAAATAGTGGAAACGAAAATAACAAAACCTGTGCCTTAGGAAAAAAGTAGCAACCAAATTTATAGGAAGAGAGTTATTATGTCCTTCCTGATATGGAGTAGGGACATTTTTTCGAATAAATGAGTATAGACATTCAAATCAAAGAACAGATAACAATGGTAACGCCTACATTAGGTACTTCAAAAAAGAAAGATTTCTTAAAGCTAGAAATAGACTTTAATCCATTTAAAGTATTTTGTATCCTCAAATAATTTTTTAAAATAAAAATAAAATAAAATAAAATAAAATAAAATAAAATAAAAATAGGGATGCGATCCCCATAGATAATTTCCCATTCCCACTCGTCTGTTTATATTTCTAAGGGGTGTCCCAAAATTAACGCAAGATTTGAATTAAATAGAAAACGCCGTTTTTAGTCTTTTGATAGTTATATTTTTATTGACTCGTAAAGTACATAGGATAGGGTTATGTATGGAATAACACATCGGACAAATGGCCTCCACGGCTTTGCATGCACATGCGCACTCTTTTGTTGAAATTTTCCATGACCATTCTGCATAAATGTGGCTGAATTTCGTTGATGCAGCGTTGAATATCCTCCTTTAATGCACGGGTGGTTGTGGGCTTGTTGACATAGACTTGTGATTTCAAATAACCCCATAAAAAGAAGTCTAATGGTGTTAAATCACACGATCTAGGAGGCCAATTTTGACCACCGAAACGAGAGAGTACACGACCTGGAAATGTCTCATGCAGTAATTGAATTGTTTCACGGGCTGTATGACATGTGGCACCGTCTTGTTGAAACCACATATTGGACACATCAATATCATCCAATTTTGGCAGAAAGAACTGTGTAATCATGTCGCGATATCGAGCACCAGTAACAGTCACACAGATCTTTGGTGAGTATACGCTGTAGAGAGGTTCTTGAAATTTGCAATTCTTGTCCACGACGTCGAATTGAGGTTCCTGGATTGTCAGCAACACTCTCACGCACTGCTTCGACATTCACATTTGAACGGCTTGTTTTTGGACGACCAGTGTGTTTGGCGTCTCCAACGGATCCAGTCTCCATGAATTTTTCAATTAATCTCTTCACAGTTGACGAAGTTAAAACACTATTCCGACCATATTTTGTATGAAATTTTCGAACTGCAGCCGCCAAGCTTTCACTATTTTTGAAATATTCTTTAATAATGAAGACACGTTGTTCTCTCGTGTACCGCTCCATTTTTAATAACCTTATACTGTTAGCTGTCAAATTGCTTTTTTTTCAGGGTTGCCAACACTTCACTGCACAAATGGCGGCAAATTCAAATCTTGCGTTAATTTTGGGACACCCTTTAATAGTTGTACAAAATATCAATAACAAAAACATAAAAGTAATAACAAGTCAACATTTTTCTCTTTTCTCAAGACACTTTAGTCAAAAACTATTTTGTATCTGTTTTTAGTTGTTCTAAAAAAAAGTTCTGTGTTGGAATTTAAAAAAGAAATTAAAGTTAAAAACAAAACTTTGCATAATGATTAAATAAGTATGTTTTTAATATATGTTTTTGTTTCCGAGATATTTTAGTGGAAACCCAGTTTTAACCAATTTTAGTAGCATGTTTTGAAAGTTTTTATTTCTAATAAAAAAAGAGAAAATTATCAACAGCTAACTATAATATTTTGTAAAGTATGAAATAGTTTTGAAGTCAATATTTTAATTTATTCTCGTCACAATGTATGATATAAAGTGTATTTAGTCGCTGGCGTTAGTGTTTAAAGTCAACCAAATTGTACACTTTTCGTAAAAATTGCTATAGTAAAAAATCAACCCTCTTAATTTTTTTGTAAGTCCTTTATGAATCTTTTGGTATTATATAAATAAATAAATTAGATGGCGCAACAGTCCGTTGAGAACTAGGGCCTAGTAACTAACCACTCTCAACCATTTCTGTGTGCCAGTAATTTTGTCAGGAATGGAATGGACCTACAATTTTAAGCCGAATCCAAACGGCTAATTTAAAGAAAGCACTTTTCATGACAAGAATTTCTCTTGGAGGATTTGTCAATTCCTCACAAGAGGCAGTAGCCATTAAAAAAAACTTTAGATGGCACAGGCAGGGATTGAACCCAAGACCAATTAAATAATTTGATAGTTTGCATTTAGTTTGTCAAAATTTATCTCGTTTGTTCATTATTTTTGTTTTGATTTTATTAAATCGTAGGATTCAAAATTATCTTAAAATCATATGGCAAATAGGTACTTTCTGTTGTACTAAAATATACATTTTATTAGCGTCAATACTGCAGACATAAACACCAAGAAGGAAAACAAATCTTGCCAAGGATCAATTTTTCCCTCAAATCTTCTGAAAGACTATCTCTTCGTTTAATGTATGTACATATTATTACAAATAGAACCGGCTTCATTGAAATTCATTTGGGTTCTTCGTAAGTTCCGAGATCACTTTTCAAAGACATACATTACATGATAAGACTTTATCAATACGACCCAAACAACTGTAACCCTCACCCTTGCGTCGAGGAAGCTTTTTGTTGTGTGTCACATTAAGTATCCTAATTAAAAAGAAAACATGATAGTGACTATTTTACATAAATTACATTAAGTAATGTTGTTTAAACTAAGCATTTTTCAAAAATATCAAAGCCTGCTTACAAACATACAATAATACCACCTATATGGCGCCAAAAAAAACATTTAAATCAACGCATCAAAACCGAAAAGCAAACAAACGACAAAAAACATTGATTATAATAATTTATTAAAAAATTCCTTAGAATTTTCCCATATACACCGAATTTTATTGTTCATGATAATAAATACAAAATGTCTTTTCTATTTTTAATGAAGCATGTTAACAATTCCAGTAGCAAACCTTTAAAGTTGAAGTTAACCGGCTTGACGGCTAAGGTCAAAAGAAATCAATGTCGTTTAATATGCAAACGAGTAATCGTTGGATAAAATATTAAAAACTCGATAAGTTTTATTATATTTGTATTTTATTAAAAGTTTATTTAACTCAAATTTTTAATGAACAAAGTTGATGTAATAATATAGTCAGAAAAGTCACAGAGGAACATGGGAAATTAACTACCTCTACATTGCCTATGTTTTTGATTTTGAATTGAATTTGGTTATGAATCAGATTGATTTTGATTAACTGTAAAGTAAAAATTGATTATAACAAACAATACATTAAAAATGTTGTTTTTTTCATATTTCTTGCTTTGTATAGTGTCAAATCATTTCAAATGTTCCAAAAATTTCTCATTTGACTTTTATTGGATAACCAAATATCATAAAAATGATTTTCTTACCACTTTCATTCTGAGATAAAAATGTATTATATTTAGCAAAAAACTAAATTAAATTGATGCAAGAAATGATGACCTTTGACGCTATTATCATGTCAATTGCTTTTGTGACACCTATAAGATGCAAAATTTTTGTGAAACAGTTTTTTAATTAATAGTTTATACAAAAATAATATGTAAGAACTCTGAGCCAAAAAAAAAAACTTAATTTCATCGTTAATTTACTATTTGATAAAATTTTGATTAAAAGTTTCAAAATTTCTTGTAAGCTTACTTAATAAGATTTAAAAAATTAAACCAAATTAAAATTTTAAATAAATCAGTTTTAAATAGTTTTAGAATCTAAAAATTCTTTACTTTTCTTAAAGCTTGCGAAAAAAGTATCTATGTAGATGTGGCAATATTAAACATTTTCGTTAAATTTGTGTTCCCTCATAATTTCCGCAATGAAAAAACAACAAGGTAGTTTTCATTTTTCAGTTTTGTAAAAATAAAAATTAACGAATTTTGTTTGGCCATTGAAATTGAATTGAAAAATTTTGACATTTTTCGACGTTACAAAGTCATTGCTTTTAAAGAGAAATGTCGTGCTTGCGTTGGTGTGTGCGTCCGTACGTTTGGGATACCTTTTTTTGACGGCCATATCTCAAGAACCCGCAGAGATATCGACTTCAAATAAATTCTGTTTTGCAGAAAATACCACAAAAAGATGCAGAAATTGCTTAAATTTGATGGAGTGGTTTTTCTTCTATATACATGATAATAAAAATTGGTAAACTTTTATTTTCTGAAATATATTGTGAAACAATAAAAATGTTGACTACAAACTCACTTAATTCTATGCAAAATATAATTTTCTACATTAGGTTACCTTTCTTAACACAAAAAAAAAACTCTACAGAAAATACTACTAAAAGTTGATAAGAATTGAATTGGTTTTCAACCTAAATATTAAAATAAAATAAAAAAATAAAACTTTTTATTAAACGGGAAACCTACAAAAAACAACTTAAAATTGTCAAAAATTGGTTTTTGATTCAAGTATCCTGAGAACTTCAAGTTTCGAACTTACTTTATTGTTTATAAAGTAAAATTTGTTAAAGTTTTTTTTATAAAATTCAACCAACAATTTTATTTTTTTACAAAAAATATAGACCTACAAAAACAAGCTAATACAAATTTGTTAGAATAAATTTTAGACAATTTTTGCTTCATGTTATGTTGTTGTTTTTATTTTGTAAAACTTTAAAATCCGGTGAGAATAAAATACTAAAAAAATGACTAAACATTTAATTTGTTTAAGTTTGAGTTGTTTAATCCCATATAAATGTTGTTGTTGAGGAAAAGGTTTCTTTCAAAAACCAAAGTCCTATTAAAAATACTACTCCATTGATTGAACTTCTCAAATGTATCTCGACAGAAACCAGCTAAAAGTAACATTTTTCAATTTCCTGTTGTTTTGGTTTCTGTCACGGCTATACATTAGGCATTATAGACCCAATATAATTTGAACAATCTACAAGCGTTAATTTGTTCTTATTTCAGCTATCTTGTGCTTAAATTTCGATTATTTATTTAAATAAATAAGTTTGTATTTTGTAAGTCAACATTTGAATTTAAATCAACACTAGCTTAACATCGTATTGCTACCACGGAAACCGATTGTCAAAAATTATTATGAAAGATTTATTAGGATAACCGCACAGATCCTGGTACCAAACATTTGTTTCTACAAGATAATCAAGAATATAAACGACTCTGTACTAAAAAAAAAGGGGTAAGTACCTACAAAACGTAGCTTTCAAACTGAGTATGTGTAAAGAATCAAAATGTTTTTGGAATTCTGTTCGCTTTTTAAATGGCCAGAATAGCAAATAATAATACACCTTCAATTAAGGTAAATGCTATCGCGACTTTTTATATGATAAATATTTATTGCCCAATCCGATTTCAAAAATGATACCAAATAAGGTCAATCCCAGAATTAGGGTCCTCATTTACAATGACGGAATTTAAATCATCCTTGATAAAAATAACAAAGCGTCTGTTCCTGATGGTGTCCCAGTTGAGTTCTATAAACATGCCATCACAGAGTTTTTGGAATACGTCTTAAGTTTCTTCAATAGAATATATAGTCAGGAGACAGTTCCTGCTTCAAAATGTAAGCTGTTTTTAAGAATTGTCCATACAATTACTTTACGGTAAGCTCACGAATTGGGTTGAACAAAACAATATGATCAGTCCTACTAAACTGGCTTCCGTTTAAACCTTTTAAGTATTGATCAAATCTTTGTGTTAAGTACTGTGTGGCGATTTATTGCTACAAAGAAATGTCTATATACAATGCAATCATTGATCTACAAGCTTTCAGTAATAGGTTTATAAACCAAATTCATAAAATTCTATTATGCTTGAGAACAATATTGCATTTGTCCAAGATTTGTTCAAACAAACTGAAGTCTTCAAATGTCAAAACAGGGGTTCCTCAAGGCTGTGTTTTAAGTCCTAAATCAAAAAAAAATCATATCCCTGGAGATATTACGATAGGTGATGTTGATATTAAGGTCCTCCTTGATGCAGGTCCTCCTTATCATGTCAGATACAGCTTCAAATCAATAAGTCACAGAAGTACAGTTAAAGTAGTTAAAATGGCTTCAAGTCTTAAATTATGGTTTTCAGATCATGCAACTGATCTATAGTTTATCGTCGCAACTGGCGGCAATTCCAAGTTCATTCCATGCTAAAGAACAAAACGTAAGTTGCCAAAGTTGCTTTAAACAGCATAAGGTCTAATTTTTCTTGTAAAAACTACATATGTTGATACATTCTCAAATTTAAAGTCTTCGACGCTTCAGCTTCGAGGAATAGCTACCTCTGCTAAAGCAATAAAATATGAGGCTTTGAACATAAAGAAGAATTAGAAAATGTCCAAAGAGATTTTTTAAACGAATTTTCAGGCTACCTAAAAACTTTTATAAATATGCCATCTATACGGAGTCTGACTTACTTTAAATTTTTTTTTTAAACTTAAAGGCAAATGCGGATTACGTTATCAAGGTAATAAGTCGATCAGACCTAAACCTTTAAAATCGAATTCTTAAGTCAAGTTTTGATAGTGGTTAGAGTTAAAGTGGTACAAAATTGGTATGATCTAGTTGTTTTGAATGAGTTTCCAATGCCAACCGAAATACGAAGAATTAAAAATGTCTTTATACAACTGCATAGATCGCATTGACCAGAGGTTATATCAGAATTGCATGGAAAGGGTTTCTCTTTCAACTTCAAGGAGTGTTTATCGACGCAATTAAGTCTTACCCTAGGTAAAAACAATTATTTCAGAGATTAGTTTTCAGTTTCAGAAATGAAGAACTAAAATACTAGAATTGAATTTATAGACTGTATAGATCTGATTTAAATCCTATTTGTTCGCTTTGCAACATTGATTAGAATGAAAATATAATACACTTTGTAGCGTTGTGTCCAATATTTTGAATGGTGACCGTGGTGGGAAACGGCTTTTAGGATATATTTATTTTTCACGCAAAAAAATATCCAGATATTTATTTGAACATGTTTTAAAGCAAGAAGTCATCACTACTTCTCTGCACGTTAAAAAAAACTCGACATGCCGCTTATTTTCGTTTTACCTAAACTAAAAGCCTTTTTTTAATATTTTATATTTTTGTTTTGACTAAACTAAAAGTCTAGATTATAAATGTTTCTTTAATTTGTATATATGTATAAAGTCTCAAATATTGATTTATTTTCTGTTTTGACTTAACTAGTCACTTAACAAGTCAAAGGTTGTTTCTTATGAATTTCCTTGGTAAATATTATACGCTACATTCTCTTGTACCTATATAAACTACAAGTTTAAACTATAAACTGATTGCACTTTTCCTACAATAAATTATTAATCCAATATTATTTCAACACGAATGTTTAAAGATCCAATAATGCTATTTTTAATGTGGTTTTGAAATTTTGTGAGTTATTATAAAAAACTATTCAAAATAAGTTCTTAATATGTAATTGAATCATTTGTTAAGGTTTTCTGTTTTTTTTTTTTTTTAAGACTTTGTTTGAAAAACAAATTAATTACTGTGTGTAGATTTTTCCAGATTTCGATTTTTTTTTAAATTAGACCCTCTTCCAAACAAACGCTAAATCCGACCAAATTTCAACGTTTGGCCTTATGTAGCTTTTAGAAAGTGTTATAAGGCCAAATTTTTTGCGACTTAAGACCAAATTTGTTTTGATATTTTTTCAATAACTAAAACCGGTCTTTACTGTTAAAATTGTGATAAGATTAACAACAGATGGTAAGTTAATGTAATCAGGAAAGTTCCAAGCTACTCATTTGTGTTCTTATTGCCTTGTACGAAAAAGTCGTAAAATGGATGTTCGAAGTGATTTGATCTTTAATTATGAGTTTTGTGAAGGCAGCCAACTGTTATATATTCTTGATATCAAACAATTATATAAATTTAGAGGAAATTGTAAACTATCCAAACGATATGTATGCTATAATAAAGCGTGTAGCGCAAGTCCGGTAATCGACCTACACAATAAAAACTTAGTTCGGATCCCGAAATCAAGTGCCGCTCATAATCATACAGACAATTAAAGATTAAAAAATAAAATGAAAACTATAAATGAAATAAAAAAAACAATGTGGAAATGTTTCAGTAAAAAGAAGCGATATACGCGAAGTCTTGAATGAAGTATGTTCAAGGGATTGTGAGAACCCTCCACAGCTAAGCTTCTAATTTAGTTCAAGTAGCATACGAGTTTTTTATTTGTTTGCCAAATGTTTCCAACATATTGTAACCATTTTTATTATTAGGTTCAATTTGGAAAAGTAAGACGCCAGCTCATGCGAATTCGAAACAAGTCGTTCCCTAAAACTCCCTCTACTGCTAAAGATGTTTTGGACTTGTTCAAAACAGAAACCGTAACGAAGAGTTTCGTCATGTCTCAATACGCAGATGAGCCCTTTTACCGAGCCACAATCTTTGAAAATAACATTAGCTACTCAATATTTATGTCACCAACAATATCAAATCTTATTCAAAACCTACCAAACGATTCCCAAGACACTATCTTTTGGATGGCACTTTTAGTGTTGTGCCATCATGTGGATTTAAGCAGCTCCTTATAGTGCATTTCTCTCATGATAACCATGTAAGTGTATGTATGTATTTACCTACTACTATTTGTGATTTTTTTATTTTTATTTAATCAAATTCTCAAAAATGTTATGTTAAATGTAATGTTACTATTTTTCCTGAGCACTCTAATGGACTCAAAATCTTTAGCTCATAATTCCCATTATATGTTACACATTCCATTTTTAAGAAACAAACTGGTTGCCGTTATTTTCTTTCATTACAAAAATTACAACTCAAAATAAAAACATTTAAAGTTATTAGTATGTCCTCTTTGAATCTTTAGCTTTGGAAATATGTACAAGAATAATGCATGTACCGGTACATCTCCAATCTTCTCAGGTGATGAAGATAACGTTTGAAAGTGACATAAGACCAAATTGGCCTCCTCCCATTCCTTTGTTGTAGCGGTGTATCATTGAAGGCATTTGAACCGTAACGTTTTTTTTTTCAATTCCGGAGAGTAACGTTTTACAGGGACTGTTGGATTCACTCCAAATTTTGTAGACCCTGCCGTAACAACACCATTTTCTCTCCAACGAACATACAAAATCTCATCGTTTTGTTCCATTGCACTGGCGATGGTACCTCTTGGCTGCTTTTCAAACTCAGATCTACTAGGAAGGGTATAAGTTGTGAAGTTTTCTTATGCAAAACAAGCTGCTGTTTTTGTTTCGAGGAAAGCTTTGGTTTTTTCTTATTTTTAATGAGCTTAGAATTTACTTTTTTTTCTGCAAAACTTTTCCCGGATAATGATTTGTATATTCTATTTTCTCGAAAAGTTCCAGCAGCAGAGTAAATGTGTGCTTTCAAATAACAAAAAAGGCTTGGCCCGAAAAACAAGTTGTCAAGAAAAATGTTGAAAGAAAGATCGCGGACACTGTTTGGTAATTCTGTGAGCATCTTCATCAGAGGTGCGGCTGCTTTTCCAAACAAAGATGCATGTATTGGATCAACCTTCTGTAATTTTCCTTGATAGATTTCAAAATTTACCAGGTACCCGTCGGGAGAATTTACACACCAGACTTTGAATCCGAATCTGATTGGCTTACCTCTGATGAATTGCTTCATTGGATGAATGCCAAAATAATTGATCATACTTTCGTCATAATCAATATCTTGACTCGGCACGAAATGTGTCGACTTGACGAAGTTGTTTAGTGTACGCAGCTTCCAAACCTTGTCGGAAGAATCAAAATCCGCATCATTGTCAGCACAGTTTTAATTTTTTTCAACAGTCTAGTTTAAGTTTTTAGATTTTAAGTATTAAGAATTGTTAACGTTAGTATTTAACGAATTATAAATAAACAAACATAAAACAGTGTATATATTTCAAAATAGATAAAAATCTATTTCGGCGCATAGCGTTGCTGACCATTTCATTATACATGTCAGACTTCTGATCCCAATAATGACGACAGGAAGGCAGAACATTATAGCCACTTAGATTAAAATTCCAACAAAACATTTGAGTTCTTCGACTGTTATGGGAGCAACATCAGTTACATTTTTTTGAAACATGTATTTTTGTGTTTCTTCTCGTAAATGCTCCCATACATTTTCATCGAAAAACTCCTCAAAAACTTCAGTTGGTGTTTTGTTTTTATAGGCTTCATAATCTGGGAGAGGAAATTCGGTGCATTCCGAGTTTTCAAAATCACCTTCTACCCACGAGGAAGTCAGTCCCGTTTCCTTTTTCTCCATCCGAGTTTTCAACCATTTTGAACTCTGATCAGAGAGATTTTGCACCGATGTTGCGTTGATGGCTCATCCTGAAATTCTGTTTGTATTATTTCATCCGTGCCACCGACTATTTGGTAAGCAAAATGTATTTCCGCTGGGGCTAGCAGTTGTTTTCCAGGTAAGTGTCGAATGTCCTGGACCTCATCTTCCTCGTTGCCGGACTCTTCATCGGTGAGAACACAAGGCTCAGGAGGTTCGATATAAATATCAACAGGAGCATTGCTCTAAGGTGCATCCGAAAATAAGATATCCAGTGCATCCTGCAGCGGAAATCCAGGTCTGCAAAGATTTATTGGAATAATACCTATAAATTCTCGTACAAAACATGCAAAATAATAGCACATCCATATTGGCCCAGTGATGCCGTACGGCATCACTCATAAATGTGGTCTTCCCCACGACACAAAAACCAATATATATATATATTCGATGTTTTTATCTTGTGCTAGGTGAAATAATATATTTAGATAATAACATAATGAAAAAAAATACCGCAGATGCAAGTTTTGGTTACTTACGCAAGCGATTTTAGCAGAGACTTTAGATCCACACATTGTTCCATTTTTAAAATTAGCTTATACTTCACTGAATCACTTTCGAACTATTAATGTTGAAAATAACACTTCTTACATACTCATCTGATAAGAAAATAACGGAATTAGATCAACCGGGTCAAAAGAATTGGAAACAATAACGGATATATTTCCGCTTCTTTTGTGATGCCATTTGGCATCGCAGGGCTTTAATGGGTCGCTTTGGAAAGCGACATAAGGCCAATCGTTGAAATTTGACCTTATGACGCTTTCGAAAAGTGTCATAAGGCCAAATTTTACAATTTCAACTTATGTTACTTGCCCTTACATATGTAATATGTATGTCACGGCACCTAAATCAGAGCTGAATGTATTAACAAAATATAAACACGGCATTTGAAAATATAACCAAATACAAAAAAGAGCCAAGTGGTAAATGGAATTATATCTGTTCCATATTCCAAAATAACAATTATAAAAATTATATCAATTCAGTGAAAGATAAGTAAGAGAATCATGGAATCACTTTTCATAGGAACCCAGTTCAAAAATAAAACTTTATTGAAATAAAAACTTTTAAAATTACTTAAAAGTTGTCAAATATTAAAGGCATCTCAATCAATTACTTTAAGTTAAGAGTTGGGAATTGTAGCGACATTAGTAGATTGATCTAAAATACCCAAAGTGTTTACTTTGCCGGTAACTTCCAAAATATGTTAATATAGGTTTTTGACCTACCTGATTATTTGGTGATCCTCTCAGCGAAAAATGTGACATGTCGCAGCGCAAAGTCTCAACCATTCAAATGGTATATTTTTAAATAATTCCTTCTACAAATTTATTTGAGTAGATAAAGTGTCGCAATACCTTAAATTGTAGGTACCTAATAGCGGTGCGGTGTATTCTCCCGTTACTTATTATTTAACGCGAATTTACCCAAAATTTAAGAAGAGAGGTAAGTTTCGTAACTTAAAACCTACACCTTTTACAACAACTTAACATGAATTTTATTCACTTAATTTCAAAATATACCACTTCACAACCAATAATTAGGCAGGTAGGTAGGTAGTAAACCCTTGCTTTAAAATTACAAACAAATATGGAGCAAATAACTAATCTCCAAGACGCGACGCACGTAGAAGATTTTGGGGTTGGTTTTTAAAATTCAAGCGCGCGATTCATTAGCTGATTTTTTTTAATTGGTTGCCTGTCCGATAACCGACCAAACGACATCGATTACAACTAAGTAAAACAGAGGTGCTGTAATACTTTTCATTTTCATTTTTTTGTTGTTGTTTTGTATATTTCTTTTTGTCTGTTTTAACAACGACTTGTTAAAGGGGGCGGCAGCACTATAAAACCAAAAGCTAGACAGACAGTGCACACGATATATGATGCCCCAACCACACCTACCGTCGATTGGTTGTCATTAGATAGGAGTCACAGTTAAGTACCAACTACTATAACACAACTTACACTGAACAGAAGCAGCACTACTAACAACAACAACAACAACAATTATAGGTAGTAGGCTAACTACTATCTCTACACAAAGTGCAATGTATGTTTGCTCTTTGCTCGTAAAACCGATATAATAAAACTGATATGGATGTGTTCTTGGGTTGTCTTCGTTCGTTTTTGTCGTTGCTCGTCGCGTTCGTCGTCAAAGATGTTTTCCACTTTGCAACGGCAACGGGTGGATATTCAAAAGTATTCGTGTTGCTTGTGGTCTTTAATTCGAAAACACACACACCTCTATAGGTATATTTATACACGTCTACACATTCTCGTATTGTATCACAATTCGCAAGTGAACAGTGAATTTCCGTCGACCATGCAAATTATTGGAGTAATCCGTTTTGATCGCAATTATAGCGACGGCAAAACACCAAACAAAAACCGACACCACGATGATGTACTGTACATAGATAAACTTCATTTACACGAAAGGTGGATGTGATAAGAAGATAACAACAAAAAAAACAACGATGACAATAACAGTGACAGACAGATACACAAATTCTATTTCAAAAACCAAAAAACAAAACAAAAATAAAAAGATTGAAATGGGTACAAAACAATCGCCCCAACTACTTAACCGGCCCGGGTAGACACTATCACTCGATGTGATGCGTCGTCGTCGTCGTCGGCGATTCGCCTGACAAACGTCAAACCAAGACGGACGGGCGGAAAAAATTCCAAATCTCAAACCACTAAGGAGCGACCAATGGAACGAGACGAGGCACACGGTCGAGCGAAAAAACGGCAAAACATCTGCTAAACATCGCAACTACCAAAGCAAACTGGCTTTGCTGTTCCCAAGCATGCACTTTGCTTGCGTTGCTGCTGTTGCTTATAGCTCTCTATCTCTACTCTAAAGCAAGTAGTCGAAGCGAAGTACCTACGTAATGTATAAGGAAAGCATTCGCCTTCCTCACTTTACCGCCCCCTGATGGACAGAGACATTTTTCATAAGAAAACTGCACACCAGCGACCTCTTTTATCCAAATAGCTGCTGTCCAACGGATCGTTATTCGTTCCCCATCGAGTGACTAGTGTAGTTGTATTAACAATTATTATTAATGTAGGTACCCCAACTAGACACCAATACTCTAACAGCGCCACCACTGCTGTAAACAGCGTGCGAAGCAGAAGAAGGAAAATTAAAGAAAAAGCATGACACCTTCGCATGGAACTCACATACTCGCAGCACATAGCACCATAAACATAATCATGGAAGCCATCATATGGGAAAGCTTTTTCATTCCAATTTATTCTGGTTGCAAGCAGGCAGAGTAACGAAAACGAAGCAATTCGTGATGTTGCTCTCGTTGAATGAACTATTGAAGATGCTTACATTACACTGGTTAATGTCGGATTAACAGTATCTATGTAACTAACTATATTGACAGTTGAAACGTCAAATATTACAAGAATTATTTTTATATTTAATTCATTGGCGCATTTTACAGTTCTATGGGAAGTAGCTTAGAGATGATTTTAAACTGTTTTGTATTTAGGTATATGCCTCTGTAAATAGCTGTGCCACATGGTTGCCATCGTCTTTATTTATTTAAAAAGTGATTGGGGGTTTCTATTTTGTGCGAATACTAGAAGGTGATTTCATAAACTAGGTACATGAGTTTTTTCTTTGATCAATTTACATAACAAGAATCAAATGGAGGATTTTTTGAAATAAAATTGAAAAAGAGGCTGGGTTGCGACCCACACTGATAATTTCCCATACCGTCTGCCGATTTGTCTTGCTTAAGGTTTCTAGGTTTCGTATTTTGTTAAAAAAGTTGTCAGTTGCATTATTAAAAAAAAATTGTAATTACCACCAATATTTTGCATATGATGAAATAGTTGGATTTTAAAATCTATTTTTTTTAACGATATTTTTAGTCAAAACCAATTTTTACCAATGTTAGTAGCTTTTGCGTATTATTTTTTGTAGATTTTATTTTTATGAATAAACTGACTGCTGGATTTTTATAAAATATGTACTGAATGTTGAAAACGATATTTTCTGTGAGATAAAAATAGTTTGAAGCCAATATTTTTAGTTTTTGAAAAGATATTTGAGTCGAAAGTAAAAAACTATTTGGAGATAAATTCATTTTTTCTTCGTAAAATATTCGAGGTGACAAATATTTTTTTTTCAGTTTTTTTATTCAAGAAAAACGGTAATTGGATTTGTTTTCCAAACATATATTTATTTGGTATCACGTTACAATATATAATATGAAATTTAATTCAAGTCTTTAGCGTTATTGGTTCCTGAGATATTTTGGGTTAACCAAAATTTTCACCCTTTTTTAAATTGCTTTGGTAAAAAAACTACCCACTCAATTTGTTTGACCGTTCTTTCTGCATCTTTCTGCTTTATTGTCTGTACTGTATAACAAAATTTATTTGAAGTCGATATCTTTACCGGTTCTTGAGCTATGGACGACGGAAAAAACTTCGCGAACGTACAGACGTATGGACGTATAGGAACGTACGTACACACTCACGTACAGACATCTCTCTAAAAATCTTTTATTAAGTCTCTAGAGACCTTCCAGAAATGTCTACATTTTCAATTTGACAAATCGGACCGATAACAACAACTTCCTATGGGAAGTTTAAAAGTGCGATTTTGATCTATAGATGATTATAAATCACAAATGGATGTTAAAAGAAGCGGTTCTTAAAAATATTGTATACAGAAAATTGTTGAATTTTCATAATATCCAAATTTCTCATCCCAAAATACTCTATCCTAACAAAGTGTGTTTTTGATAATTCTGTTTTGTAACTATCTGTAGAAAAAGAATCCAGCACATGATTTGAGGTACTATTTATATTTTAAAACTAGAACAAATGTTTTATCAGAATTTAATAAAAATTCATATAGTAGTTAATAAATATTATAATACAATAAATGCTACTGATACGTTCATTACCTACACAAATTTACAAAACCACTAATTTAAATTCAAAATATTGATAAAATTCACTTAAAACTAGAAAACTAACAACTCTTAAGGAACTCAAAAATTCACTTTCATTCAGTGAAAATTTATACATTTTAGTATCTTTAAATGTTTCGCAAATTCAAGATAATGAAAAATTGTAATTATTCCAAAATATTTCCTTAAAAAAATGCTGTAAAAAGACTAAAAAAAAGTTCTAACTTTTTTACACTACCAAAACGATTTTTCTTTTCCAGACTTTTTACAGCATATTGTTTATACAGAATTTTGACATACGGTATTTCCACAAATTATTAGTAGATATTAGTGTAATTTTATGTTTATACATAGTTTCACATTTATTTCACATATATACTAGAAATTTCTAATAATAATTACACATAATTTTCTTTCAGACATTTCTGACGATTAAGTGCATTAAAACAGAAATAAAACTTTTAGTAACCAACAACGAATAAAAAAGAAGCCTGAAATGCAACCCACCCACGCCGAAAATCTTATTAGGACTTTGAAATGGTTGTTTGTAACGGTGGTGGTCATATGATTTTTTTCCATACTAATCTTTTCCGACAGAACCTGTGATAAGCCGAATATAACTTGTTCGTATAATTTTTCAGCTGAAATGTATTTAGTTCTAAATTTATTTTTCTTTTATAACTTACTCACTTACTCACCCACCAACCATTCCAAATTATAATAAGTATATTAATTGTTTATGATGATAATTAAGGAAAACCAGCATTATTTTGAAACTGCTAAATTAAAAAAAAAAGTGAAAAATGTTTAAAAGTCGATACAAATTTGAGCATCATATCTTTCCGGTTTCTTAAACGTCCAAATACTTTTAGTTCCCGTTTCCCCCCTCCCATCCCCCACAAATTCAAACCCAGAAGAACGCTTAAAAAAATTAATTAGGTGGCGCAACAGTCCATGAAGAACCAGAGCCTAGCGACTTACAACTCTCAACCATTCCTGTGTACGAGTAATGTTGTCAGAGATGTAACGAACCTAGAGTTTATATGCCGAATCCAAACGGCTAATTTGAGAAAAATTTGTCAATTCTTGGCAAGAGACAGTACCAGTGAAAAAAGTTAGGTGGCACAAGCAGGGATTGAACCCAAGACCCCATGTATGACAGTCCAACGCATTAACCATCACGCTACGGGTACTGCTTAAGCTTTTCTATAAAATCCCGATTCGACGTAACAAATTTACAAAGAAAATTTCAAACAATTTCATTTTAAAATTGCGTCGCTTCTTTATAGTCGAGGTAGTTATAGTTCTTAAAATACAAAAAACCCAAACGGAAACTTAAAAATCTTCAAACAAACATATATGTATCTTTTTGGTAAGCAAAGAATTGTTTTATTTTGAAACGAGTTGATCAATTTTAAAAATGGTTAAATTAAGTTTTAAAAGAAATATAACATTGGTATAGGAAATTTTATCAAGAAACACTAGAAAATAACGAATAATTCAATAAATATAGTATTACTAAAATAACCGTGGCATGATGGTTAGTGCGTTGGACTGTCATGCGATAGGTCTTGGGTTCGATCCCTGCCTGTGCCACCTAAAGTTTTTTTCACGGGTACTGCCTCTTGCGAGGAATTGACAAATTCTCCAAGAGTAATTCTTGTCATGAAAAGTGCTTTCTCGAATTAGCTGTTCAGAATCGGCATATAAACTGTAGGTCCCTTTCATCCCTGCAATTACTCGCACACAGGAATGGTTGAGAGTTGTAAGTCACTAGGCCCTGGTTCTTCATGGACTGTTGCGCCACCTAATTTATTTATTTTAAAATAAATACATTCTAAAGTAAGAAAGTTCAAAGATTTTTGATTTCAATTTCAATTCGTTTTTCATGAATGTGTGGAGAATGTAATGTTTTTTAAAGTTCCATATTTTTTGGAAAGTACTACGTGAGTTATGATGTCGCACAAAAAACTCAAAAATTCCAATAATTTAAAAAAAAATCTGCACTTTTACACGCATTTAAATGTCTCTGAAGTACAAATTTAGCTCTCTACCAAATTTCTACTTTATGGTAAAAAATGTATTATGAAGATTATTAGAACAAAACTCTAACTTTTGTACCTTATTTCAAATCTTTAGTCAATATTGCATTGTTGTGATTCGTCACATTATGTACACATGGGCGTATACGCACTTTTTTATAATTTTTGGCTTTCATTCCAACTCGAGGAAGTTGGTAAGAAAATTATGCTATAGCTTTTCATGTCAAATAAATGTGCCTTTCCAAATTATCAAATTAATACGGAAAAAAACTATCCTCACCGTTTATAACATCTGTTTTTCTTCAATACTTTATAAAAGTGTATTATAGTAACAAGGTCCAAAGGAGATGAGAAAACAATCATTCCGTCCAAAACTTAATGTGTACCCGTTTTCTTTTCTGTTTTTATTGAGACAAAAACTAACATCGGCAACCCTATGGTAGGAGCTTTATAAATCTGGTATATTGGGATTGATTTTTTGTCTGTTCGTCTTTTATGCGAATTCAAAACCAGTTCCAGTTATGTTTTTTTTTTTCTTATTTTTAAATGGTGCCTTCGCAGTTCGCACACAGTTACATTCGAAAAGCAACGATACAATAAAAATGATGGCCGATTGCAGTGTCTGCTTTTGAGGTAGCTTCGTACAATTGGCGTTTAGTGGGTTTTTGTTGCAACTTAAGTGGGGTGAGAATGGTTGGGGCTTGGGTGGTTACTGCCCACCACAATATAGGTACACAGCTATACTACCATCGGGTAGGTAGGTATACATACCCACAATACCCCAATCTTTTACTTCTGCACTCTTGTAGCTACACATGTAGTTTTGCGAATTGATGTAATGCCCTGGCCATGTATAAAAAACACACAAGGCACAAACTATGGCCACTACAGCGAAAGCAGTACCAAGTTCCAAGTACCATGTACCAAGTACCAAGCGCAGAAATGGCTCCACGCGCGTGTTTTAGTTTGATCCAACAGATTTTTGCTGTTAATGGAGCAGCAATGGTAGGTTAGGTGGTTAGCTTTAGCTATACGAAAAAGAGCATCTTAGACTGTTTTGTAAAGTACCTACACTACATACATATATATATGCGTTCTTCTGGGCAATGTGGCTTTCTTACCCCCTTCCATTCATACACCTACCTCCCTACCAGCACTTTAGTTCGAAGGTACCTAGGTATACAAATCGAAAGTTTTGGACTCGTCTTGCGGGGATGTAAGTAGTTGCATCAGTGAGTCTTTTTTAGACCCGCGCAACACGGGGGCGCGGGAATTATACGCCATTGTTCGTTTACTGTGTTTACATTAAAAACCAGTTACCTAACATCCAAGTACTGCATGTAAGCAAGCAGCGTAATGGTTGGTGGTGCTTGTTGTAGCAACGGGTGCAATGTCGGACCGCCCGGTAGTGTCTTGTAAGGGTTGGTGGTTTACAAAATAAAAATAAATGAGCTTAAGTACAACAATAACTTTGAAAAAAAAAAGACACTGCACCTAATGGGGGAGTGGTGGAGTGCTCTCTATAAGCAGGTATAGATGCCATTACTATACTTGCTTACTATTATTCTAAGGCAGGAATAGATAGAGGTAAGTGTATGCTTAAGTTTGAAGCCTGGAAAGGTAGGTTATAGATACTCGTATAGCTCATACACACAGACCTAAATGACTTATCAGTCGGCCATCATCGCTACTTTGGATGTTTGGCTTGGTTTTGATTTGATTTAACTTTAATTGGTCTGCATTTGAAGATGTCGATGTTGAGAGTGCTACCTTTATAAGGAAACTTAAAATAGTCAAATTAAAAAAGTAGAAAAGTGAGAGATGGGTGATTTTAATTTTGTTTTAGGTTGCTCGAGGATTGGCTTTCTAGGAAAAAATAATAATGATACATCACATTAGTTGATTCAATTATTTTTATCAATCTATTTGTTCGTTGTAAAAAGTATATGTTCGTAGATACATCAAAGTTTATTTCGATATATGTATATAATATGTTGTTCATTGTTAAAGAATAATAAATTAAGTTTCACTCAATTAAAAAAGGTAAGTTAGGCGAATAACTATGGCTTATAACTATAAGTAAGTGATAGATGGCCAAAAATGCAGGAATTATTTATTGCAGTATTGAAATTAAATTAACTTTATCATTTTTCGACATTTAAGCTTTTCATTTTCTTATTTTTTATATTTGCATGAGAAATAAGTTTAATAGTTTAATAAACAATTTGGTTTTAATTTCCAGTTGAACAAATAATTTATTGTCAATCGGTTAAAATATTGTTTTTAATATTCCATACATTTTGCGAATTTAAAAGTATATTTATTTTTTTTTTATTTATTTTTATTTATTTAAATAAGTTGTGAAGGTAAAGAAACGATTTTTGTACAAGAATTACAATTTTTCTAACTCAATATCTGTTATAATAGAGAATAGAAAAATGCATTTATATTTAAAAAAATAATTGCGTAGCAGTAAAACTATTTTTCCTCAAAAAGAAAACAAATCAACAAAAGGAAAAAAAATAAAATATTAGCCTTTCAAATATTATCAAGCACTAATTTCAATTATAGCTATAACAAAGGAGATTCAAACAGGATAAAACTTCCGTCATTTTAGCAATATCGCTCACAATAAGTCCTTTTGGCTTTTCGTCGCGAAAAGCTCAACATTTTTTAAGATCTACGTTCTCAACATGAACCGTTTGAACAGGAATTGCACTGGCTTAATAATATAAGTTGTTTAATATCTTCAATTAAGCTTGTGATCATATTTGTATAATTTCAGAATTAGCGTGGATTGGATCGATTTCAAAAACAGAATTCTTGATTTTTTATAATTTTGGGAAATTCATTTTTTGTATTTACAGTACATATACATATTACTGTACATGGAATGTGAATGTACATGTACGGTGAATTAATTTCTAAAATAGTCAAATGTTGAATTTCAATTTCGGTTAAAATATTCCAAGCTATTAGAATTTGAAGAACCAAAATATAATTGAAAAAATTTCACTAAACCTTTTGAACGACAAATCTCAAATTAACCTAGGAAATCAAAGGTTTAAATACTTTACATGTGCATGGACTTGGGTTTATTAATAAATGATTTTGTTTCCTTTTCGTGTAGAGAAATGTAAGAATTATTTTATGTATTTTAATAAATTTAAAAATATGACAATTTATCGAATCTCAAAAAATAAACTTTAAATTTAATTGTTCTTCCATAAATCTATTACTTTCAATCGGATTTTGTTTAATTGAAATACACTTCATGGTCCTTCAACATGACTTGAAAATATTCATTTCGTTCTTATCAAAAGCAAAGATACAAATTTGGGGTGAACTGTTTACTGTTTAAATCAAAAACATTTTACAGTAATTTTTCCCAGTAATATTTCAATACCTTTATTTTAAAACTAGATTGTGTTAATAGTTAAACTTTTGTATTGAAAATGTTGTTATAATAAATAAATTGGGTGGCGCAACAGTCCGTGGAGAACTGGAGTCTAGTGACTTACAGCTCTTAACCATTCATACGTGTGAGAGTAATGTTGTCAGGGATGAAAAAATTAAATGAAAATGTTGTTACCTAAATTAAAATTTGGTTTTTCTCACCATTTCATCACCTTCGACTCGAAAACCAGAGTCACGTCCTCTTTTATCAAGATCCTCAATAACCAAGACGCAACCGCTGCGGTCTTTCCGTTGAATATACATACATTAAGAATTCTATTCCAGGCCTTCCTCCTTCCAAGCTGATTTCTTTTTTCTCAAGCACCTCCCGTTGGATGTCTATCGAGGTTATTTTTTGTCACAATCACAATATCTGCTTTTAGGCAGAAAGCGTACGCATACGGAACCGCCGTTCTTCTCATTACGGACCCAACTATTCTCAATAAAACTTTTCTCTCAAATCAGTTACCGCCAGTAATCCTGCATTATAGTTTTAATCTTACCTGATGACAGTAAAATCCACTGGTTTTGACGTTTGCAGTCAAACTTACTTTATACTAAAGTAGTACCCGTAGCGTGATGGTTAGTGCGTTGGACTGTCATGCAAGGGGTCTTGGGTTCAAACCCTGCCTGTGCCACCTTACTTTTTTCACGGGTACTGCCTCTTGCGAGGAATTGACAAATCCTCCAAGAGTAATTCTTGTCATGAAAAGTGCTTTCTCAAATTAGCCGTTCGGATTCGGCATATAAACTGTAGGTCCCTTCCATCTCTGACAACATTACTCGCACACAGGAATGGTTGAGAGTTGTAAGTCACTAGGCCCCGGTTCTTCATGGACTGTTGCGCCACCTAATTTATTTTTTATGTGCCTAAAATAGCAGTGATATCGAAAAACACTGCCTCAATGTATACTAAAAGAGATACACTATAACAGAATGTTCTTAAAAAAATCTGTTCTGTAATTAAATTTAACTGTTCTTCAAACTTTCCAAAACATGATACCTACGTATATACTATTTGTATTACTCTAATATGCAAGACAAAAACAAATCGTATTAGTGCTAAAAACTTTAGACTCTGCAACATAAATGTTTGCTTTCAGCCACACGTTCGAGGGTCCTGATGGATTCGATTTCAGTTAATAGAACGTGCCAATCAAATTAAAGGTCCATTACCTATAAACACATGTTTAGTCTAATTAAAAAAAAAAGGGTTAAATTACCGGAGCATGGCCCGAGCTAAAAATATATTTATTCGTTCGACAATTTTTTCTCAAACTAGAGCCCTTAGTTAGGTAAGCTTTTTTATTTTGTATCGACCTAGGAGTTAGGTTTCATTTAGGTATCTTTTGGTATAAAACTCTTACTGCGTAAAACGATCACGACCGATTACCTTGTAGTACCTATATTGGCGCGTATAGTCTTCTCCATCTCCATTTCTTGGCTCTTGGGGCATGGTCTAAAGACATACCTATGTATATTGGATATTGCTATGCAAGGCTTATGGGCGAATCACTTTCCGGTTCAATGGGCGCAAATGAACATGTACGGACATCCTCTGGAGCGGCAGCGCTTATGGTAGTTGCCAGTTAATTAAAATATTAGGACTGCACTCCATATTCCACGTCGCCTTTACTTCGGTCGGGTCGGTCGCAAAACTAAACTAGAATCTAAAGAACAATTAATTAATGTAAATCGAAATGCATTCGAAACTCTATGCTTTGCATATATTGTGGTCAGATGGATGGAATGCTCATAAATAATTCACAAATGTTGGCTGTATTTTGCCGAAAGGCAACGGGGGAGGGTCGTAGTAATTAAAAAAGGACCGAGATGATGTGTCGTCGCGGCATGGCGCGGCCGTCGGCGGTCTACTATATGGGCGATGAAAAGACGATGATGACGACAGCGACGGAAACAGCAACGGCAACGGGACAGACCGCGACCGCCATGGAAGAGAACATCAAACCACAGAGTCACAAAGTGTCACGCTTTACTTTTTTGTTTTCAAATTAAAAATGCAGAGCACCCGACATCGAGTGTTTCATTTAATTAACAAAATTGTATTCGAGTGGCCCATCATATGACATCCGGGTTGCTCTTGCCTCTTGGCATGTGCCATCATCATATATAGGAATATATGTATGTGTGTCGGTATTTATATTCATATTCACTAAAATGTAAGTATATTTGTATCAATTTCTAAAACGAATGTATCTATAAAATGCATATTCATGACATTACTTTGTTGATTTATTTATTTTATTATATTGAATTTAATTTTTGAATTGGTCTACTCGAGTTTCTTTATACACAATGTCGTCTAAGAAATAATTCAATCATTGGAAAATATTGATTAATTAATGCACACTTTGTAAATAATAATTGAAGGACTTATTTCAAAAACAAGATAAGGCCAGAACCAGAAATGAAGGGTTCCTAGGGCAATGTTTTCAACAGTTGGTCTAAAAACAAGTATTCAAACCAGGATGTCAACACTCCATCGGTGTCGATTTTCAACCACCATCTTGTAGTAATCAATAAAACATATATACATTAATATATGTATGATAATAGTGACATTATATGAGATGAAATTGAGGTTAAAATTGTTTATATTTTCAACTACAAATGCATATTAGTTTTCATCTTTTGAACATTAAGTTCAAGAACCCTAAGGCCACTCTGTTTATATAATTTACACAGTCCATGGAATGTTATACTATTCTTCTCTATGAAAGGATGAAACTTCAGAAGAACAATGAAATTACTTGAAAAAAGGGTGTGAGGCAATACATCGTTCAAAAGACCACCTCGCAAATTGTTGCAAGCATCGATTCTTTTGAGGTAATTTTCGACCACTTTTCGACACATATTAGGCGGTATCTCAGCCATAACTTGACGAATGTTGGTTTTTAAGTGCTCAAAAGTTAAAAGTTTATTGGCATAAACAAGGTCTTTTGCGTAGCCCCACAAAAATAGTCCAGCGCAGCGGTGTCAAATCGCATGATCTTGGTGGCCAGTTGATATCGCCACGATGAGAATTTACGCGGCCAGAAAATGTCTCTTGCGATAAAGCCATATTCGCTCGAGTTGTGTGGCATGTGGCACCGTCTTGTTGAAACCACTTATTCTCCAAGTCGTATTCTTCAATAGCAGGTAAAATAAATCGGTTATCATTTGACCATAACGCTCCGAATTGACGGTGACATTCGTTCCATCGTCGTTTTCGAAGAAGTCAGGTCCAATGACACCTGCGGACCAAAGAGCACACCAAACAGTGACTTTTTGTGAATGTAATGGCTTATTCCAGTCCTATACTTTTGAAACCGCAAAATGGATAAACCGTTATTTTGTCACGAAATTCCTGTAAACAAAATAAAAATTATGCTTCTTTGAACATTTTAACAATTTGTAATTTGCTCAAAGCATTAAATATCTATCTACAATTTCTGGTATTACATTTTTTCACTCAGCCACAAGGTGTCCAAAAAAGTAAAATGATCCCTTAAAAATAAAATGTAACATTAATCCTTAAAGTATTGTTTAATTCTTCACAACTACTGGACCGCCAAAAACTTTGGTGAAAGCGAAGAGATTTGGAACTCGGCGACACTTCTTTCAATACTCATTAAACAAAGCTTATTTTTTACAAGTAATTAAATGCTAAAAGGACTTTGAAACGATTGAAAAGAATTGAATTAAATTGAATTGAATTGAATTGAATTAAATTGAATTGCAAGATATTAAATGAAAAACAATTTAATAGCAGTTTTTTAAAACGATGAAAAATGCATCGGATTGGAAGCTTCATATGACTTTTTCTGATTTCGAGTCATAGACCCCGCATGAAGATTAGTCAATCATTTTAATTTTCATCCAGCTACTAAGTTTAAAATTAAATTAAGGTTTTTTAACATAGTTTTCTTTCAAATATTAAATCTTCACTTCCAAATTAATTCTAAAGGGCGGTAGATGTTGATGTTGAAATGGAATAAAAACAAGCTGTGTATGAGGTATTAACAAAATTATTTTTTTATTTGAAAGGCGCATGTATGCCATTAAGTGTGGAATATGGCTTCATTCAAATGCCCGCCTCGGCTTCTTACGGAGGCACGGATCCGAGTGGTCCAATTTTTAATGACTCTTCCGCATTGATCCGGCTGAATTTAAGCGATGGCCTGAGTTATGTTCATAGACCTGCGACTTCAAGAAACTCCACAGGAAAAAGTCTAGCGGGGTCAAATCGCAGGAACTTCGTTGCCAATTCACATCACCCCTGCTAGAGATAACCTTACCCTCAAATCGTTCATGCAAAGTGTCAATCGTGGCGTTTGCTGTGCCGACCAATCGCCGCCGGCCCAAAATCCATACCGAACGGTAACTTTTTGGAGGATGCATTATCACCTGGTGAACCTCGCGTGGGTTGGTGTCTTCCCATATAATACTGCAATTTTGCTTGTTAACACAGCCATTCATCCAAAAATGCGCCTCGTCACTAAAGATGATTTTTCGGCCAAAATTTGGGGTCCTCTTCCAAACGATTCGAAACCCAGTCAGCGAACAAACGGCGTTGTCTATGTTAATGAACTTTGAGCTCCTGGGTCAGTTGGATCTTGTACGGGTGTAGGCCCAAGTCCCGACGCAAAATTCGTCAAGTTGAAGTCTGCGAAAGACCAAGTTCTTGTGCACGGCGAGGAATGTCTCGGCTGATTTTTCGTTCCTTGAACTCACGGATGTTGGCTGTTTAATGAACCGGTCGTCTCAAATTTTGCCACCAAACGTTGAAGAGTCGACTGTGACGCCTACCGTAAACGTTTGCGTTAACGAACACTCATTTTGATAATAAAGTTTTATTATTTGAACGTGCTGTTCAATCGTGTCACTTGCCATGATGATTTGGCATAAGCAACTGAATAATAAACAAAAGATTTGACCACGGGGCGCCAAAATCTACCCGCGCCAATTTAAAAACTCTTTATACAATAAAATTTTTCAGTTGTAAGATTCATTTTTTTAAAGCCTCTATCGATGAAAAACTAAAGTATCTACATATCTATCCAGCTATACTAGAACTGTATCAATAACAAATTACAATTTAAATATAAAGAATAATAAAATTTGAACGGTCAAAATCTTAAAAGCTTAATTTTTTATTGACGAAAATTGAATAATCTTTTACAAATAAAAAATATTTTTTTTTTTTAAATATAGATAAAAACCAAAATTGTCTTCATTTTTCTCAATACTGAAAAAATAGCCAACAAAAAAGTAAAGCTTTCATGAGTTTTGTTTTTACAAAAGACGACAAATGAGTTATATGTATGTTTTTCAGTTTAAAATTGTAAAATATTCAAATACTTGTCTTGCGTGTCAAATGTGTATGTTTATAAATACTTAATGTAATATTTGGAAACCATTTTAAAAACATACCTAACCTACTCCAGATAATCAATTAAAAAAAAATACTATCATAAGCGCCAAACTCACTTGAACTAGTTAAAAAATGTCTATGAGCAATTCGCATAGTCCAACCTGTGTAAACAGAGGTAGATATAATAAATAAATAAGTTGATAAGAATCCTTTTTATGGCGCCACACTTCGGCGATGTGCAACAGTTTGCGCCACTTGCATGCAGCACTCTTTAGATAAAATGTTATATCTATGAGTATGTATGTAGGTATGGCTCATCGTTTTCAGGGCAAATGAAGTTCCTCCTCCTATATGATGGAAAATGTAAGTATAACTCCGGGCGCACGGTTATCGCAAGTCAATCCACCTTCACCCGCCTGCTCTACCACCCTAAACAACAGCAAAACAAGGCTTCTAGTGATGTTGAACCACAAAGAGTTAGATAAAAATCTATCAGTTCGGAATCGTCAATTTAATTAAAAATTAAATAAATACAAAACAAAAAAGCAAATATAAAACATTTATTTCCGCCGCCAGACTGACGCCACTGCGGAATAGCCGGGCCAGGCAAGGCAGCCGTGCCAGTTTATATAGCGGTATAGCAAATTGATGCATTTCGGTGGATCCCGGTGGACAGTGGGGGGAGGAAATGGAGCAAGAACCATCAGATATATAAAATGCGTTGTTCATGTATCTGCCATCTAATCATCAACAATGACGAGGTTCTGATATACTCCAGTCCAAATATAAATACCTCTATAACTTCTATCCGAAGTAACGCAATCGCGGCAACTTGAAAGTGGAAGGTGTTTTTATCTTTGCGCCTTGTACGACGACGCCTGATCGTTGATGTGTGTCCTCTTCGCTACCATGTACAAACTTCTTTCGTTCTGTATAGGACTACGACATTCTCATAAAAGTGCGTAGGATTGTGCTGAGAAGACCATGTCAAAAACGCTTAGATAGGACTTTGTGTCAACAATGATCAGTACATGATCAGCCGCCGCCACTGCTGGTACTGGACGCTAAGGACAACAAACACCACTGCTTAATTTATTTAGCGAACGAAGATGAGCCACTTCACGCACACAATACCCGAAGTTTGTATAGATACTTTAATACTTTGATTGTGATAATTTTTATTTTTTTTTAAATTTGATTTCATATTAGTTAGATTTTATCGTTTTTATTATTTAATTTAATTTCATGTTATATTGTTGTTTTTATTTTAACGGTATAGTGATCCAATGAAAATATTTTATTGATGTCATTAAAATGATTAAGAGATAATAGCAAAGGTTTGGTTTTACTTTTAACAAAAAAACAACGGTAGGTAGGTTGGGGTTAATATCCTGACTACAGTCTTACGCTTATGTATTAATAAATGAAATACTTTTAAGACCGAAAGCTTTGTAATGACTAAAAATATGGCCTTAGTAGCAAAAGGTCCAATGGTAATCTCGTGGTTTATTTCAGCGAACAGTGGAACAAACCTTTACATAATTTTGGCATTGAGCTCTCTTATTGCAATTGCAAATGCGTATGCGTATGCGTATGGGTTAGAAATTATCTTTTGGACAGTTCAATTCTCATTCAAATCTAATATCCATGTGTGCCCGTTTCGTCACCGACATTTTCCTTTTTGTGTATTTGTTTTTAGATTCTCATCCTTGTCCTTTGAATGTGGACTACCAACGGAACAGGTTTGTTCAATTTGAAAACCTAATACTGTTTACGGTATTACTTAGACTGAACAGCTTTCAGCTCTAAGTAAGTTTATCCCAAACCATCTCTTGCGAAGTGATCACATATTTGACATCACCGAAAATGCTGCTAAGTGTTTAGGTTTTCGGCCGATGCAAGAAGACTTGGACCTTCTTTTGATTTGGGAATAATTTTAAAAGCTTTTATTCGTCCAAGACTCGAGTATAATTCTTACATTTGGGATGGTACCCAAATAACTCACTTGAGTGTCTTAGATAGAACTGAAAGGAGAACTGTAAAAACGATATGCAATCGGTCGCGTACTGATGACATTTACTACTCTTCAACACCACATACGGTCTTACACCGACCTTAAGGATATATCCATAAACAATGTTTTATTGAAATAACCATTTACATTTCTCCCATTATACTCGTACAATTCAACCGTAATACCCGTACTTCTAGGAATGCTCACCAGTTTATTCTTCATCCCAATTTTAGACGCACTGATAAGTACAGGGATTCTTGTTTAGCCGCACTACAAGAATATGGAATGCTTTAACAAGCCCAATTATATAATTAGAATAGAGTATTCATACCCTTTTTGAGTGCGCGCACAATATACAACAAAATGGTTTCAATTGAAACAATATGTTGATTGCATAGTTAGATCGCAGTTACCTTTTTAAGACGATATTAGATCTCCCACATTTGTTGTTCTTAGATTTTTGACAACTCCATTTAAAATGTTTTTTTTCTCTACACTTGAAATTATGTATTTTGTAATTCCAGGACAAATTTGTATAAAAATCAACAATTATATTCTTAATACATATAATAGTCAAAAAACATTGCTGTCAAGTTTTTGGATTAGATCAGTCAAAAATAGTCATAATCTTGTAAGTATTTGATGATATAGAAGGAAAGGTCATAGAAATGAAACATTAAATTTAATTATTGTTAAATGATGCAAAATGTTAGAATCTTCTGTTTATTTATGTAGAAAAGTTATGTCAATCCTTGGAAACTATGATAATGGATAATGGAAATAGTTATTAAAGTCTTTTTAATATTGAACAACAATGTAAAAATAAAATAACTATGACGGCGGTAATTAAATACTTAAAAAATTATAAAATTAAAATAAGTCCTATAGTAAAATTTTAACCGAAATTCGAAGGGATACGTGTTCGATATCAACCAAAAAGGTAAACTATCTAAGTCAACTTAAGACTAATTCCTTGTCTTAAAAGTTTTTATGAAGATTTCAATTGCTAAATAGTTCTGCCTTATGCAGCACATTTTTCTACACATTTTCGTTTCCTTTTTTTGAAGAAGGTTACTGAAGGTTACATATTGGCATATAAAATATTTACAAACCTTTAAGTTTGTGCTAAATATTCTTAAATCAATGAAGTTAAAGTGTTTATATCGAAAAGGCATACTATGTCATTTGTATCACATTAAAATAAATTAAATACTGTCAAAATCCTCTATAATTACCTTTTTTAAGATGTCAAATCGGTTAAACATAAATAGAATGAAAACCCATCCAAATAAACAAGTGGTTTTGCCATTTTTACCATTGAAAGGCCACTACGGGATATTAAAATAGTTGACTGAACAACCGCGCCATAGGTGTTACCGGTAACCTCGATCAAATGTTCTTCATTTATTCTCGCACACATTAAACAAAACTAATGAGTTGTCCGAAAATCATTTCTAGACACTTCAATCAACCTAGAAGTATTAACAATTCAGAAACGGTAAGCTTTTAAAACTGGCTGAAGAACTGATGGAGTCAAACTTAGATGACCTTTCAAATCCATCTTATCTTAGTTAAATTTTGAAACACACACAAATCCTCCAAGAATAATTCTTGTGATGAAAAGTACTTTCTCAAATTAGCCGTTCGGATTCGGCATAAAAATTGTAGGTTCCCTCTATCCTTGAAATCACTCGCACACAGAAATGGTTGAGAGTTTATAAGTCACTAGGACTAGGACCTGATTATCTACGGACTGTTGCGCCAACTAATTTATATTAAAGTTGCTTTTTATAACACAAGTTGTATGCAATTAATTTTTAATAGTTAAACAAAAAATACATTTAATTGAATGGGGTTTTTTTCTACAGAAGTATCAAAAGCGCACTTTTGAAAAAAATACAGTATTTTGTGATGAGAAATTTGCAGATACAGTATTATGACAGACAGAGTTTTGTTCATACGGCATTTTGGTATTCAGGATTTCAAGTTGACAGTGTTTTAAACAAAATACATAATGTAAGATATACAGAATTATGCCCAAACATTATCATACAGAATTTTGAAGATTTGAGAATTCTGAAAAACAGTATTTCGACCCGTTCCTGTCGTATTCATATGAAATAGAATATTTTGACGATTAACTACAAAATAAGAATTGCCAGACTAACTAAAATAAAAATAACCACAAAATATTAATAATACCTTTCCCAATAGATTTTATTTAAAATAGGTCATTATTAGAGTGTATATTTTAAATGTTATTGGGGAACTTTTTTTTCTATTTTCTTTTCGTTATACTGGTGAAAATGCTAAAAATGAACTTATAGCTATGATTCAAAACTAACGACTGTCAAGTTTGCACCCCCTTTAAAAAAAAAATCAAAGTAAAACAAATTTTTGGAATTTTTTTCTTTTCACAACTTAGGCGGGTCAATAAGTCCGTGACTTTTTGAATTTCTGACCTCTTTACTGAAACAGCAACACTGCTCCTGTCAACAGCCATCTGTCAGTTGACTCCTGTCAAAATTTAAACTTGCTGCGTCAGTAAGTATGTGTTTGACAGCTATTTACTGAATTTCGTTGTGGCCGTACAAGCACTGAAGATGCCGAACTTCCTGGACGCCCGGTTGAGGTCTCTACACCCGAAACAATCGAAAAAATTCACGATATGGTGTTGGCCGACCGAAGATTGAAAGTGCGAGAGATTGTGGAAGCCGTAGGGATCTCGCATGGCTCAGTGGTTTCAATTTTGAATGATCACTTGGGCATGAGAAAGCTTTCCGCAAGATGGGTGCCCCGTTTGCTCACAATGCAAGGGTACACACATGTGCAGTTGCCATAGCAAAAATCCATGAATTGGGCTATGAATTGCTCCCTCATCCACCCTATTCTCCAGCTTTGGCTCCGAGCGACTACTTCTTGTTCCCAAACCTGAAGAAATGGCTTGGTGGAAAAAGATTTGACTCCAATGATGAAGTCATCTCGCAAACAAAGGCCTATTTTGAGGACCTCGACAAATCATTTTTTGGAAGGGATACAAAAATTGGAGAAGCGTTGGACAAAGTGTATAGAGCTCAAGGGAGACTACGTTGAAAAATAAAATTATTTTTTTATCAAAAAATCTGTGTTTTATTCCAAAAGTCACGGACTTATTGACCCGCCCTTATTTTAAGAAAAAAAAGCTACAATTGTTTTATGCCTAGGCTCGCGGTGTCAAGTTAGCAAATTAAATTTTTTGAGTTTTTTTCCACAACTAATTTACAACAAAAAATCTACAATTTACTGCATACTCAGTTTTTTAAATTTCGAAAAATGTAGTGCTAACTTAACAATCGTCAAAAACTATGCTAGAATGTATGATTTAATGAATTAATATTCAGATATATTCAAATTGAAGACCGCTGACATTTTTGTGTACCTCTACCCAATACTGTTGTCAAGTTTATCAAAAGTATTACATACTTCAGATATGAATACACTGGTGTAGTTTTAAATATAAGTAAATAAAGTACTTACTTTATTTACGAAGTTGGCCAAGTTATGAGTTAATTGGTCATGTTATTAAAAAAAAGTGGTGAAGAATCTATCATGAATATGATCTTGATCATATTTTTCTGCCAAAACATTTTTATTTACAGGGATTTTGAAATTTTTTGAAGTACAATAAACCCAAAATGTGATTTTAAATTCGTTTTCGTCCAGTTTGAAGAGTTTTTCATGTATGCCGTTTTGATAAAAATTTCAAAGTTTATTTCTTTAAAAAAAGATTTACACTTTCTTTAAACTTTTGGAGGTGAGTGTAGTTTGATAAAACAAAAATTCAAAATTATATTTAGATTAAGAAAACAACAAGTAAATAATTCCTAGCCATAAGTTATTCATAAATAAAAAATACCATTTGCATAAATTGCAATTATATTGATAAAATTGATAAAGATATAAGTTATGTTTTTTAATATCTAACTTCAAATTTAAATTACCCAACAAATATTTCTTCTTTTCTTTTTAAATGATATATAAACTTATATACGTATAGTTAGGAATGTATGTAAAGGTATATTGAAGTCTATAGCTTAGCTGTTTAGTCAAAACTGATAGCCTACTTAGTTTTTGTTCACGGTTCTTGCACAAAGAAATAATATACACTCGTATCATAAATATTTTGTTAAACAAAGCATAGAAAGAAACTAAGATGAGCATTTTAGTATTTTTTGTTGTTTTTAATTGAATTTTAATTCAAATCAAACGCGCAAACGCATTTGTTTTAGGGTCAAGTTGATAAATTGTACAACAACTTGAATTAGTGTTTAGTTGATGAATACAATCAGTTTGATCTTATGATTGTTTTAGTCATTTACAAGCATAAGTTTTCCTACTGTTGAAATAATTATGAACAAATTTATAATTAGTGGAAAAACTTTCAAAGAGAAGCGGCAGCATTGAGGTGACTTGCACCGCAAACTAATGACCTTATTTGCTTAATATTATTCCATTAAGTGAGTACAGATAAATAGATATGTAAAAACATTTAACTGAAAAGAAAAAGATTTTGTCTTAAACACCAAGTTGGTATGTTTGTTAATAAATCAAAGCTCATTTTCAATTTTGAAATTAACCGTTTTTTTTTTAACTTTACAGTACGCTTAAGGCCACATATTATTTGAGCTAACGTTGATGAGGTATTTGTATAATTATTTTATTAATTTTTATTATATCAGGTACATGGTAGGTTGGTACTACCTAAATACTTCTTAATCTTATTGATTTATTTTAACAGAGTTAAATGCTTTGGACTATATTCAATTTAAAAAAATATACTTTTTTCTTCATATATTGAAGGAAATGTAATGTGAGTTCTACAAAAAGTTTGTATTGCAATAAGCAAGACACAAAGCAAGTGTTCTTCTAAAAATAAGTTAGCACCGTAAAAAGCCTCAGCTTTTGTGTTAATATTCAAAAGTTGTACAGAATATTTATAATATCTTTTGAATACAAAAAATAACACCAACCGTTTTTTTGAAAAACTGTTTTGCCTACATTTTGATATGTGAGACAGCACTAACCAAATCCTTCCATAGGTATATCTAACGAAAAATATCGTTCAGGAAATTAAAATTTAATAACTATTCAGCCGGTGAAAAAGTATTGCTTCAACGAGACTACGTTCAGCAGGGTGCACCAAAGAACGAAGCTTTGATATCATTAAGGAAATATCTACTTTAAAGAAATTTTCATTTAAACAGCCAAATTAATAAACGTGGAATAACGTAGGGTTAGGTCTTATCCCATGGATTAAGTTCAAAATGTTATGAATAAAACACAATTCCTACTAAGTGACGTTTACTAAGTTAAACCACCAAAGAAGGTGTTTTAACGAAAGAATAAGCTCCAAATGTGTCATATTTATTCTGAAATAAAAAAAAATAAGGAAATAATTTGTATAATAATGTATGCGAGATTTGTCGAGTTTTTAAACAAATTCCTATTATTGGACAATCAGCTATCAAACAACAGAAATAGAAAAATATACAAAACCAAGTATGATCCAGCGCAAGTGCTAAGCGAGGACAATTTCAGGAAGAAATGCAGGCTTATATATAGATAGATAAGTTCTTTATTTTTTTTCAATTTTCTTATAAGTATCTACAATATTTCATAATAAAAGATATACAAAGCATGGCTTTATAAGCCGTCTGCCGGAAAAAAACTAATTAAATAAAAAAACAAAAAAAAATACAATATTTGAGTAAAAAGAGAGAATATTTCACAAAATAAGTTTCATAGTTAAAAATATGTAAATATAAATATTAAAAAAAAAAAATTAAATTATTATTTTCATAATGTGACTTTTAGTTAAAACAAAAAAAAAGAATCTTTGAACCATATAGAATAATGTTGGTAATGGGCTTTTAGTTTAGCTAAAACAGATAATGATTAGTAAGTGAGAAAAAGGCTTTTAGTTTGGTTAAAACGAAAAAAAAAGGAGAAGATACAATCACTTTAACATCTTGTTACAACTCAAAACAAATTCAAACACTCGTTTCGATATTTTCTTGCATGTGAGACATAGCGTATAAGAGGGTTCCAGCCACGATCTCCGTTTAGTACACCGACACATTCCTCTTGGGAAAGAAAACTAGAATAAAAGTAGAGCCTTCGGATTTCCTGTAATATTGGTCAAAGTGCTAAAAAATGCAAAAAATCTTCGTTTTGACCAAGGTTGCAAAGGGAACACACAGGGTTTAAGTCTGTTCTATGTGGTCTATAATTTAAATCGAGCATTTCCGTTCTGATCTTGAAGATCAAGCTCATTTCAGAAATTGTAAACTCTTCTCTAAAATAGTTTCCTTCACCAAGTTTCAAATTAAGTTGTCTGTATATATTCCTGGATGTTGATGCAGTCCCTCGCGCAACACAAAGCCTATACATCGAGTCATCTATAACAGAGATACATTCATATAATGCATTTTTTAGTGCTACCACATTGTCCACTGGCAATGATATTGAAAGGTTATGAGCAAGATCATACCAGTTTTTGACCGGACTATATCTACAACTCAAACAAATTTTAAGGAGTCTGTTTTGCAAGTTTTGGTCGGACCGCTTCATAACTTTGATCATAAAATCGGCGTTAACCTTTAAGTTTTTTAAGAAAATTTGAGGTAAGCCTGACTCTAGGTGGATAGCATAATTAGGAGTGTTGATAGGTAACCTAAAAATTCGTTTGAAAAAATACCTCTGTATATTTTCCATTTCCTCCAACTGTTCGAAACCATATACTTCATTACCATAGCAAACACAAGTATTCACGGTGGCATTGAAAACTTTGAATTTTGAAATTGGATCTACGAGTTTATTTGCGAAGAACTAGGACCACATTGTATTTATTGCAATTTTTGCAGCGGTTGTTTTTTCTTTTATAAAGGTTTGAATGTTAAGATTGTATGTCATTGTATACCCAAGATACTTAATTTCATTTACGACCTTAATTATCTCACCATCTAAAGTCCAATTCCGCCCATAGCCAATTGATCTATTTCGAGATCTGAAAACCATTATTTTGGATTTGGTGGTATTTATTGTAAGAATTATCGTTTGCTTATAAATTCGAACATATATCTAGGTAATAAACGTAGGTAAGCATTGGTTAATAAACCAAGAGTCATTCTCTTATAATAGTTTTAATTGAGTCATAATGCAATTTTTAATAGATTGAGTTTACAATCTTTTACAAACATATGTATTATGAAAATTTGTATGGATCCATGCAATTTACTTTTGCAAGTTAATGAAATGTTTTGTTTCATTTATGAATATTTTCATCAATCCGCTAATAAGTTTATATCTAGAATCGTGTCGTTTACGAATCGTCTTCGTTCTTTTCATGAATATTTTGTAGATTAACGAAATTTACATTCACTAACTAAAAAATGTTGTCTTTAATTTTGCGAATGAATAAAAAATAATATCATTAAAATAAAAACAATATTTTTTTCTTGTTTATAACATTACAATTAACGCTCTTATATTTTATAAGCCTTTAGTCAGTTACATAAGAAGTTTTAAAAAAATATTATAAATGTATTGAATACATTTAGGTATTTACACATTTTTAAGAAATTTTTCGTTAAAACGATGACGAAAATTCTACATTAAATGATGAAAAACTTGATTTAAATGGTTTTATCAACTGTTAAGAGGAACACAAATTTTACGAAGCTTTTTCGTTAAAGATGAAGGTTCAAGGTTTTCGTTGTACGAATAAAATACATAATTATTTCCGTTAAACTAATTACCCTTTCGATCTTTAATGAATGATGAATTTAAGATAATGATTAGAAATATTTGCGATTATATTAGATGAAAAACCTATCTAATAATTTTCAAAAATGAATATCTTAGAAAAAAAAAACAAAAAATTACAAACTCGGTTCTTCAATTAATTATTTTTGTATTTTATTTTTCTTTGGATAGACGTGGCGCAAAAAACATCAGGAGTGGAAATGTCAATTCTACTCTGAATAATAAAAAAAAACTAACTTACAGGTAGGGTCGTGGCACCGGTTACCGAACAGTTTACTGACTTTGAAGAGAAAAGAAGTTGTAAAAAATACTTTGATTGGGTTTAGAATTGTAATATAAATTTACGCTGAAAGAAAATCTCAAATATTTTTATGGATGATAGTAGTTTTTCTCATAAAAAATATCATTAAAAAAAGAAATAAGATTAAATTTAAATCAACCATTTTTGCCTATTATCGAACACTTGTAAGCCGAACAAGAGTTTCCTGTTTCCGAACACTGAAATCAAAACGTCGTTAGCCGTACAAAAATCATTTTTAACGCAAAATTTGAATACTTTTTACGTTTTTTTTTTATTAGAATTTAAAAACAGTTCATTGGCAAAAAAAAATATAAAATAAGAATCACATTTTCAAAGAGTTAATAGGTGGTATGTAATGTAAGTCAACTAGATACTTTGTAATTAAAATAATATTGAACATAAAATTAGAAATTCATTTGCAGTATTTTTAAAGTTAAAATTAATTTGATTAAATATAGGTACTTATAGTTTAATTTTATAATTGTTACTAGCTTTTACCCGCGACTTCGTCCGCATTAGATAGTTTTTTTGGATAGTACCTAGTATGAAAAAACCCGAGCTGTACTTTTTTGTACGTATGTTTGAATTGTGCCGAGATGGGATGAGGCCATACTAAATGTGATTGTCATAGGTTAGGTTAGGTTAATACATTTTAAGAAGAAGATAGGTTACTGCAATACATTTTTATATAAGACGGTTTTTGTGTTTCCTTCCTTGGCCAAAACGTAAAGATTTTGTGGGTTTGAGACTCGTGAGCACGTTACATATAATTGTCCATGGGAAAAACAGTTTTTTTCAAAATTTTCACCAGCAACTTTTAGCGTTTGCCCCTGAGCTTTATTTATTGTTATTGCAAATGCTGCTTTCAGAGGAAACTGCACTCTTATAAACTGAAAAATCGGTTGGAATTATCGGAATGCGGGGAGTTAAAACATTTGTTCCTTCAATCTCAACTTATGAGAAGGGTTGGGAATGCGTTGTTTTCCCGTAATACCAATTTTATCCAAATATTATTCAAATATTTGGTAGTTCAGGAGCGAAGGCGATCAGATTCCCCGGAAGATTTCCCATGGGAATGCGTTGTTTTCCCAAGGTCAAAAGTAACTCATGTCCTTTCTTAAGTCTCAAACTATCTCCTTACCAAGTTTCATTTAAATCTGTTCAGTAGTTTAGGCGTAAAAGCGATCGGCCCACGTGCATGCGTCATTTTCCCGGGGTAAAAAGTAGCCTATGTCCTTTCTCGGGTATCAAAATATCTCCATACCAAATTTCATGCAAATTGGTTCAGTAGTTTAGGCATGATTGAGTAACAGACAGACAGAGTAACTTTCGCATTTATAATATTAGTATAGATATCTATTTAATACTTATTATCACTCATTTTGTACTTATAGGTACACTTTATGTGTAGGAACTTGTAGGTTTTTGTATAAAAATAAATAAATAGGTAATAACTAATTAGTAAAAAAAATAAATAATAGACAAAATTAAAGGGTATTTCATTGATTGAAAAGTCGTTCGCAACGTAGGTATTCAAAAAATGTTTCCGTCCGCATCCACCCAGTTTCTGAGCGACCAACGACCCAATCTTCTGGCATATACTATTAATTATTTTCGATGGTACTTTTTTGTAAGGGAAAACTACGACCGGTGGCAATGTTTCACCACTAGCATTAAAAACCAGAAGAACTGTTATAGTTTCTTTTTCGTTAGAAAATTTTATTTGAAATAAGTAAGTTGTGGTATCCTCTTGGACCAATGACATTTCCTGTCTTAGGTGCCAGGCTGAATGATGTTTCATCTCCGTTAAAAATACGTGTTGCATCATCCAAGAGGTCTTGACAATTTTCATCAGTCAAATATGTTTCCAGTTCTCTGAACCATTTTCTTAGGGACTCTCCTTTCACAACAGCTCTGGCTTTCGATATAGTCTCGGGGGTTCGCAAGGGTAATGAATCCTTGTGTCGGCTCAAAAAACTGTAATATCGGGTGATTTTTTTGAGGTTAGGATTTTCATGCATTAGTATTTGACAGATCACGCGGGATTTCAGACATGGTGTCAAAGAGAAAGATGCTCAGTATGCTTTAAAATTTCATCATGAATAGACTTACTAACGAGCAACGCTTGCAAATCATTGAATTTTATTACCAAAATCAGTGTTCGGTTCGAAATGTGTTTCGCGCTTTACGCAAATTTTATGCGTTTTTTTTTTTTTTAAAAGTTCTCAAGCTCTTAAAAAATCACCCATTATGTATTTATTGTCCTCCATTGAAAAGAGGACATTGTTTAATATAATGGGTGATTTTTTAAGAGCTTGAGAACTTTTTTTTAAAAAAAAACGCATAAAATTTGCGTAAAGCGCGAAACACATTTCGAACCGAACACTGATTTTGGTAATAAAATTCAATGATTTGCAAGCGTTGCTCGTTAGTAAGTCTATTCATGATGAAATGTCAAAGCATACTGAGCATCTTTCTCTTTAACACCATGTCTGAAATCCCGCGTGATCTGTCAAATACTAATGCATGAAAATCCTAACCTCAAAAAAATCACCCGATATATACCATTTTTTGCCTGGCCTGTCATCCTTGAAATGAGTCTTTCGTTTCTCGTCTCTTATGATTTTGTGGACAACATCGAGAAGTTCATTGGGTTTTTGTGGAAACCCACATTTGGCAATATTTGTTAGCCATCCCACAATTTTGCATTTTGTCCAGAGATCTGAATTTAATTTTATCACGCAGAGTTGTAAAAGGGACTCCGAATGCCCTACTAGCTGCTCGAATACCCATGGACTTGTTTCTTATCTCTCGTAAAGCTTGGTCTAACGAAGCAGCTGTATATTTTTGCTTTTGTGGTACCATTTTTGTTCATCTGTGAAACGAAAAGACATTTAAAACTTAGTGTTCGGAAAAAGGATACCTTACAACTCTTAGTTTCCTGATTTCGAACACCAAAGAAAAACGCGTTCGGAAATAGGATTTTTACTTTTTTTCACTGTTTATGATACACTAAAATATAAAGGATTCATTTCCCGATGAATTTTGGTAGTAAAAAGCTATAAAACAAATTAATCACAGTTTCCTATTACCGAACACACGTGTTCGAGTAAGGAAACTCGGTGAACTCTGGGTTCCTTTTCTCGAACAGTCAAAAAACACAAGATAATTTCACTTTTTTTCGATAAAACTTTTAAAATAACAATAAAGTAATGCACTAATGTAACTAAAAATACTGATAAAAGTACTAACGTGAATAGTTTCTCTTTCAAACAACTTTTCTGGGACCCTTTTTCTAATTTTATTTGGCTACAAAACATGGGACGACCGAATCCAAACAAACCGAACACTGAACTCGCAATTTTGCATGCTTAAGATGTATTTGTATTGGTGAGATACTTTACCTTAGCGTAAAGAGAGTATGGTCACATATTTATGTGAAGTTTTCATGGGAAAAAACGGTAAAATAACGAAAATATAGCCATTTTTTGTTTATTTGTTCGGTAACTGGGGATGTTCGGTGCCACTACCCTATGTCCGGAGACATTATTTGAACCACCTTATTACAAATAAACTTGAGTTATAGGGTTAGAATATTTTTTGTTGTAGATCGACTCCATGGTTTCCAGTGATAACGCATTAAGCATTAAAGAATACTCGTACTTTCAAAGATAAAATTGATTTAATTAAAAATGCCCATTATTTTAATACATTACGTACATACATATGTATATGATATGTATACGTCACTGTATAAATTGTTATATCTTATTTAATTTCAAATAAAATAAAGTAAAATAAAATAAAATAAAATAAAACTATTTTTTTTTTCCGTTCAATTCAGGAGCCGTAAGTTCACCTGACTTAGAAATTATTTTCGAATATTATAAACACTGGAAAATTAAAATTAATGCTGGGAAAAGTCAAGCTATCTTTTTCACCAGAAAAAGAAAGGATTGTTTTTTACCCAGACGTAATATCAACTTTAATAACTGTGATATACCTTGGGTCAGCTCTGTCAAGTATTTAGGTATTTACTAAGATAAGAAGTTGACCTTCAAGGAACACACACAAATGACAGCAAATAAAATAAATGTCGGTAAAAAAATGTTATATCTGCTTATTAACCGAAGGTCATTAGGTACTTAGCAAACACAATAAACTTATTATTTTTAAAGTCGTTTTTCAAGCAATACTCTTATATGGATCGCCCGTATGGGGTAATTGTGCTATGATGCATATTAAAAAATTGCAAATTCTTCAAAACAAAATCTTAAAAATGATGCTCAAGCTCCCCTGGCATTTCTCAACCCAAGCCTTGCACACAGAGACAACAAACGTGTTAAAAATAGACCAAAAAATTGAAATTCTCAATCAAAATTTTTCTAGAAAATGTGTATTGAGTGAAAACCCTCTAATTAGAAACCTAATTTAACAAATTGTCAAATACATATTTATAAATGTACTTTTTGTTTATTTATTAATGAATGTATCTACTCGTAATTATATATTCATTTCATTGTCTTATTATTTATTTATACATTTTTTCTCGTTTACTAATTTATATATATGTATTTATTATTTATTTATTTGCGTATGTATTTATTTTTTTATTTGTTTATTTGTTTATTTATTTATTTATTTATTTATTTATTTATTTATTTATTTATTTATTTATTTATTCATTTATTTATTTATTCATTTATTTATTCATTTATTTATTTATTTATTTTTTATTTATTTATTTATTTATTCATTTGTGTATTTATTTATTTTCCTATTTATTTATCTATTTATTTAATTATATATTTATTTTTCACTGATAAAATAAATCATCGGAAATTAATTTCTATTAAATTTAACCATAACCTATCTGTGATATAATTATAAACAAAATTCGAATGAAGGTTTTTTCTTTGCAATGTTTTCCTTTAAACTTATAATATTAAGATATACACGTCCTGTTTAGAAACTAATAATTATTTTTCAGTAGTAAGATACAATTTGATATCATATCTCTCTGCTGTGCAATGACTTAAAAATATTGTAAACTCTGAAACTTTCTCTTTGCCAATAAAATAAAATATCTATCTATCAGTTCACCTTTAAAATTTAAAATGTATGTACAATGCTACAAAATTAATTTTTGCGCAAGAAACCACCATTTTAAAGCTTAGCTTAGATTTTGGGCATTCAAATAAAGAATAATAATCGCATAATGTACAATTTTGACGAAAATTGAATTAACAAATTAAAACGTATGTAAAACGCTTAGCCAGCCGACAACGACCAAACTTAATTTTGTTCATAATTTTACTTTTGGCTAAATTCAAACTTATATTGATGGAAAATTCAATCAGGTAAGTAGGTAATCAAAAACTGTGTAGACTACAATTTTTTGGCTTGCGAAACAAAATAGCATTTAACCAGAGATTTAAATTATTTCATTAAGGTTCGTTATTCTATTAATTTATGTTAAATTTATTATCTACTAGCTTTTACCCGCGACTTCGTCCGCATTAGATAGTTTTTTTGGATAGTATTATGAAAAAACCTGAGTTGTACTTTTTTGTACGTATGTTTGAATTGTGCCGAGATATGATGAGGCCATACTAAGTGTGATTGTCATAGGTTAGATTAATACATTTTAAGAAAAAGATAGGTTAGGTTAGGTTATAGTGGCTGTCCAAGATGGAAACGGACACACTTAGGCCAGTTTAATGGCCCATTGTGATACCACATGAATCTATAGAAACTTCCTTCTAAGCTCAATGGAACCAGTTTGAGTCCCTTACGAAACGTGAGAGGCTGATTATGGTGATATGATTTAGATCGTTTAGATCGTTAAAGAAGAATTCTCCTAGGTAATTCTTGCGTTTTAGAGCCAGAGCAGGGCATGTGCAGAGAAGATGAAGAATTGTTTCTTCCTCTTCCTCGTCCATACAGCTTCTGCACAAATCATTTGAGAATACGCCTAATCTCGTGGCGTGCTTTCCTATTAGACAGTGTCCGGTTATGACACCTATTATCGAGCTTATATGCGATCTGCTTAGAGATAGCAAGCACCTTGAACTTTTTAAATCCAGTGTTGGCCAGATGTTCTTTGTGACTTGACACGTGGTGATGTTGTTCCACCTGGAAGATAGGTTACTGCAATACATTTTTATATACATACAACGTTTTGTGTTTTTCCTTCCTTGCCCAGAACGTAAAGATTTTGTGGGTTTGAGACTCGTGAGCACGCTACATATAATTGTCCATGGGAAAAACAGTTTTTTTTCCCAAATTTACACCTGCAACGAGTGTTACCGCTGGGAATTTTGAAAAGGTCGCAAAAAAAGGTTCAAATGAAAAAAAAGTCGCATTTAGATTTTTTTTGTAATACATACCTAAATCAAACGAAATCTGTATAAATTGGAACAACAAAAAAAAAATGAGTTGTTTTTTAGTTTTTTATTATGTATACCTTCTAAAGAAAAATAAATTCTTATACTAGTATTCAATACATTCGATTTATATCACACAAGTTCCTTTTTTTAATAAATACGTTAAAGTGTATATAACATTAAATAACAATAACAGTCAATTCAGTCGATTTAAGTTATATTAACTCAAGTTTTAAAGTTAAACTAAAAAATAAATAAATTCATATTCTATTCAGTTCTTTTGAAATACAAAAGTTAAGGTACATTTTAGGAATTTATATTATTTATAAATATTTGACTTTTATATTTACATTATTTTTAAAATAGGAGTCATTAATTTTTGTGATTAATTTACGGTAGCTTTTTATCAGCTCTTCTGAAGGTTTCCATTCATCAAGAGTTTGCTTTTCTAAAACATTGAAAAAATTGTTAACTATTACCTACATTTATATGCAGAGTCAAAAGGTTGAAATGAATTTTTATGCTAGAATAGCAAGATTTCGATTCTGAGCGAACGTGATCGAGTCGACCCAAACAATTTCAACTTGATTCCATTTTATACATTGAAATTATGTGTGACAGTGTTAGTTATGTTCTTATTTCAATGGAAGTTTGGAAATTTTGTATGAATTAAGAAAATAACTTATCTTTTCAATGTATTTTTTTAGAGATGGGGTCAAAAAAGTCGCATAATTTTTTAAAAAGGGTCAAAATAGACAATTTTTTAAAAAGTCGTATCATGGTCGCATGAGGCACAAAAAAGGGTCAAAATGCGACTAAAGTCGCATAGCGGTAACACTGCCTGCAACTTTCAGCGTGGAGCCACAGTTTGCGTCTAACGTTGAGGGCTTGAGGCACGTGGCTCACGAAGCCCGCGTTAATATACGTGTATGATAAGTTTAACATGTTCGACAACTTATTTCATAAGAGTTGGGAATGCGTTGTTTTCCCGTAATACCAATTTTATCCAAATATTATTCAAATCTTTGTTAATTTAAGAGTGAAAGCGATCAGATTCCCCGGAAAGTAATTTTTCCCATGGGGATGCGTTGTTTTCCCGAGGTCAAATGTAACTCATGTCCTTTCTTAAGTCTCAAACTATCTCCTTACCAAATTTCATTTAAATCTGTTCAGTAGTTTAGGCGTAAAAGCGATCGGCCCACCTGAATTTTCCCATGGGAATGCTTCATTTTCCCGGGGTAAAAAGTAGCTTATGTCCTTTCTCGGGTATCAAAATATCTCCATACCAAATTTCATGCAAATTGGTTCAGTAGAATAGGCGTGATTGAGTAACATACAGACAGACAGAGTTATTTTCACATTTCTAATATTATATATGTATAGTATAGAAGTATAGATTATCACTGGTCGACAAGGTTTTCTAATTGGCAATAAAATTGCACTTTTACAATGGGTTTCGGTGGCCTTTATTTAAATCCGACCTAAAAATGAATACCTATATCACGTAAGGTTTTTGAGATATCACTTTTTGAGAATTCGAAAAAACACGTACATACTCGTAGTGTTTTTTGAGGTTGTCTAAATTTATGAAGCAGCTTGTTTTTTCAATAAAATTCGTGATGGTTTTCCAAATCTATAATATAATAATGAAGAAAGCTTCAATATTCATAAGTTGTTAGATTTCACCTGTCTTACAAAAATCTAAGAGAAACGCCAAACCATTTTTGCTTAAATGGGTTTCAAATGAAAAAGGCTAAACGATTTGAAAGTAAGTTTTGTTCTTGTAACGAATCTGTTGTATTAATAATTCGATTATAGGTACCTATCAAGTTTTTGAAATATAAAATATTAAAAAAATAAAAATAATGTTGAAAACGGGTATTTCTGAAACTTGAGCAAATAGTTAAAATAAGAGTTTGAATTCGAAATCAGCACTAAGAAAACGTATTTTCCAAAACTATTATAGTATCAAATTCAAGTTTTTCTTGAAACTTTATACCTAGGTAGGGTAGAGGCACTAGTACCCGGACATTGGTGAGAAAGCTACAAAAAAGGGACCAGATCCGTATTTAAAACTCGAGGAGGAAAATAAATTGCTGAGTGGTGTGCTGATATGTGTAAATGTGGGTTTCCCTTAAAAAAAGATGATCTCCTTAATACGGTGCAAAAAATAATTAAGGACGAGAAAAGGGAAACCCCTTTTAAAAATGATAGGCCAGGAAAAACATGGCTCAAATCTTTTATGAAAAGAAATCCTTCTTTGGCTATGAGAGAAGCTGAGAGCATCAGCAAAGGCAGAGCCGTCGTCACGAAGGAAAACATTTTGAAATGGTTTATGGAGCTGCAAGATTACTTGAAAAGTATAAACCAAGAGGACATCATGCAAGAGCCATCAAGGATTCTCAACGGCGATGAAAGCAGTTTTTGCCTTTGTCCAAAAACTGGCAAAGTTATTGCACCAAAAGGTTACAAAAACATTTACCAGACATGTGCTGGTAATGAAAAAGAGACATTAACTGTGCTGATTGTTTTCTCTGCGGATGGGAAGCTTTTTGAACCCATGGTAGTGTTCCCATACCTACGTCCTCCAAAGGACATTGTAGAAAGCATGCCCCCATCTTGGATTCTTGGGAAAAGCGAGAGCGGTTGGATGCGCAGTGAAACCTTCTTTGAATATGTCGCTAATTGTGTGCATAAACGCTTACTGGCAGACCAAGTAAAACGTCCAGTGATATTATTTGTTGATGGTCATAAATCTCATTTGACGTTGGAGTTAAGTGAATTTTGCAGCAAGGAGCAGATTATTTTGTATGCATTACCACCTAATACAACTCATATCATGCAACCAGCTGACGTGAGTGTGTTTAAGCCTCTGAAATCTGACTGGAAAAAGACTGTTCGTGAATGGCAAACTTCTAATCTTGGACAATCACTAACGAAAAGAAATTTCTGCCCTCTTTTCAATGAGTGCATTATGAAAAATAAGGGTATGGCGACAACAATCAGGAATGGATTTCGTAAATGCGGACTTTATCCCTTGAATCCAACTGCTGTCGATTTCTCAAAATGCGTGAAGAACACAGCTGAAACCCTTGTAATTGCTGAAGCTCCAAAATCAATAGAATCGCTTTCAGTGGATAAATTTAAAATTGCGGCTGAAGTGATTGAAAGCCTCTCTGAAAAATTGAGTGCCATTGGCGTTGAAGTTCAGTCTGTTTTGGATGTTATTGCTGCAGAAGCTTCGAAAAATGACAAAGTACCATCACCAAGCGATCTTGATATCACTATTCATCCACATCTAACTGAAGGTAACCTAAATGACTTAAGCGTTGGGGTTTATTATCTTACGAATGATGGCACTTTAGAAAAGGAAACTTACACAGTGACCAGCTCAAACGTCAATCCGGGCGATGAGGATGTTTCACAACACTCTCCTGAGCGAGTTCCTATAAGTAATAGTTCTGAAGTCGCTATAGCAATGACTCCATCGACAAGTGCACAGTGTCTTAGAGATTTGGCAACAGACAAAGGCAGTTTTCCTCCATCTGCATTAAACGTACCATCCCCATCAAGCTCAACCATTTCTTAACACTTCTTCTATCCTAAATTAGATGTATTTGACAAAAAACGAAGAATTAGACAGAATAGAACGCCAAGTGCAATTTCATCTGAGGCGTGGAGAGAAATTTATGCCAGCAAAGAAAAAGAAAAGCTAGAAAAAATCGAAGCTATTCAAAAGCGGAAAGCAGAGCGTTTAGAAAAGAAGAAAAACAAAATTCCAAAACCAAAAAAAAAGATCAAAGAAAAATGTCAAGAATGTGGCGACGAATTGCAAAGCGATGTTGAAGACGATAATCTTAAAAACATTGGCTGTGATACGTGCATTAGATGGTTTCACCTTAAGTGTACATCCATGGCAACCCTAAATTACAATATTGCAAGCACAAAAGATTTTATTTGCAACCATTGCTGTGATATTTTACCATAAATATACCTAGTCTAAGGAGCGAAATTTGTGCTTGATTTAAAATTAATTTTAAATCAATATTTTGCGTTTATCTTTTTATTATTTTACTGAATTTAAAGTCTGATTTTGTTTTTGTTATTTTATCTTCTTATTATTTTGAATTGTTTTTTGTTTCGTTTAAAATGTTGACCTAGAAGTAATCTTAAGATTAAGTTAGGTAGAAACTGGACTGAATTTAAGATATTTGATTTATTTATTATTAATTTTATGAATAGTGTGAACAAATAAGTTCTTTTTTATTTACTGAATTTGAAGTCTGATTTTTTTTTCTTTTATAGTTTTTTTTTATTTATTTTGAATTATTAATTTATTAAACGTGCAACAAAAAGTGTTCTTAAGTAGGTATAAGTTACAGAAGTTTAAAAAAAAAACTAAATATTAAACGTTTATCAAACTGTGTACTCTTACAAGTATTCTATATTATATTCTATAAAAGTATAAAATACTTTTTTTATGAATTCCTTTTTATTTTGTTTTTATTAAATTTAATTACTTTTTAAGATATGAAGGTAAAATTGTCAACAAAAATGTGATTTAAACTTAATTTTGTTTATAAAACTACTTATGAATAAATCTTCCGTTTTTGCTAAAAACTAAATAAAAAGTTTAATTACTCAAAAAAAAAACGTAAAAAGTTGATATGAAATTTTTGGTGTCCGGGTTCTGAAATGAAAACGTCCGGTTACTAAATATCACTGTCCGGATACTAGCGCAAATCGAATATTTTTAAGAAATTAAAAAAACAATAATCCGCAATAATAAATACGTTTGAGGAGTTTAACCATCCTTTTAAAAATTCCTTACATTATTTATATATCCAAACCTTTTCTTTGGAGCTCTAATATTAAAAAAAAGAGATAAAGTCAATGTACAGATTTGCGTTAAGTGTCCGGGTACTAGTGCCTTTACCCTATATAGATTCAAATAAAGACTCATAACATATGCTTTAAATTGTACTAAAAGAGAAAAATGTTTCAAAATCACTATAAAATATACCTATTGTTATTATGTTATTATTTGAGTTTTTACTTCAGCTTAAAAACCCCGTTTTTGGTTGTTTTTATAGCATTTTTAAAAAGAACATATTTCAATAACCTGAAAAAAGAAACATTTAAAGACGAGGTTCGAATTTAGGATACCTATCTTAATCTTTTACAAAAGTATTCTTTTGTATTATTTGTGTTCCTTTGAACACTTGAAAAACAAATATTTTAGTCTAAATAAATTGTAGTCTAATAAATTTAATAAATAAATGATTAGAATAGTTATTACCTTCCTTTGTAGATAAGGAAGCAATAATGTACCTATACCTTTTTATTTCTACTTATCTGCATTATTACTTGCTTAATTAAGTTCAAACAAAATGGACGGCTGTTTTAAATTTTAAAAAATCACCTCCTTCCTCTGGATGACATTTAAACCTTTAAGATTGAACAGTAGTGACTTAAATGTCCAAAGATTGTAGCCAAATTAACTAACGGTTTTGGGTACCTATTCAGTAACTCATTGCAATCTGTAAAAAATCGAAAATTGGAACTGCAAAACAGATCATGTGAAGTTTGAATACTTTTGTAGACAGACTAGATTTTTGTTCCTCCTTTAAAAATAAAACAACTCTTTTCATCCATGCATATACCTGATTGATTTCAATATTTTTCAGAATAATTGAATTTTGCAACATTTAAATCAAATTCTCGAATGCATTAAGTCTGTAACAAATGGTAGGGCCTTCGACACAAGTTTTTAACAAAACGAAATTAGAAACCTATTGGATCTTTAATAGGTTCATAAATCGAATAAAGCACAAATCAACTGCACAGATATTATATGAATAACTTTTTCCACTTTAAAAACAAATTCATGATTTAATATAATAAAAATACCTTTATAAATAATGAACTTTCATTCTATGCAATTTCCTAAACTATTGTAATTTTCTTTTGCCACCAATAGGAAAATCAATTCCGAGCCCAAACATAAGCGCAATTATATTCCATTTTTACTAGGCAACGAATCGATACGAATTGAAAAGCAGAATGAAAAAAGATTCACTGTTACCCTCCAACGAATGTCACTACAAAGAGCAAACAGTAATAAATATATGGAAGTTATTAAATCAGTAGTGTTGGTGTGAGGGGAAATCTCACACACACACCATCGCTTGTTCAGAAAATATTATCATATCGAGCTGTACTCCTTGCACCTTCAACAATAAGAATAATGGTATAAGGGGAATATTTTTCATGTTTGCTTTGCGATCACTTGGGGCGGAGCAGAACCTATAAATAATTTCCTGTTCACATGAAAATACTGGGAATTAGTTATTTGACTGTGTATTTGTATTTCAACTTGAAAATGTTTAAGCGAAGAGAAGAATAAGTGGAGACAAATAATTGGGACATTTTCCAGTTGAATGAAAAGAAGCCATAGCTCTAAAAGCTTTTACAGGAGGCGTGTTTAGGGCGCATGCCACCATTATTTTTGTTGATAGTTCTGTTATGCATTGCATTCACGTAACGCACACATGTTTTATTTTTGTTTGTAGTTAATAAAGTAGGAGCTTTTTTAGGAGACTAAGCCTATAGTTTTATATACTGGAACTGGAATAAGTTGATAGCTTTTGTAATGATGGTGGGCTATTGAAGAGAGAGATTTTGATTTTGTAGTTCAATTGTTTGCCGTTAGGGTGCAGCACTTGCTTTTCGAATAACTTCTCCCGCCAAAGGCATATACATACGTATTTATGTGTATGTATTTGTGGGTACCTAGGCATAGGAAAGTAAAGTAACTTCAGTTTATATTATTGTACTGTTGAAAAGTTGCAATTGCAATTATTTTTCCACAAGAGTGCAGCACAGGCGATTAAGCTTTTATTGTATTCGATTTTTGAAAGGTACCTAAACGTAATCTATCGCTAACAGTACCTATTTGCAAATCGATGTGCATAGCTAATTAACTACTATTACTGAGTAAGTGAATAAGGAAGGTAGACATTTGTTTAAGTATTGTTTTTTTTTTTTATTACTTAAATAAGACCTAAGAATGTCACTATAATTCTCTTACTGCAAAGTAATTACCTTTCATGTACAAAAGTAGGCAAACTTAATACGTTTGAGTTTACTTCCAGATGCGTAGATGAAATGTCTTCCAATTTCCAATGTTTCATCAAAGATAAATATGTATGTAGGTGCTAAATAGGTAGGTATTGCAAATTAAAAGTTCATTTTTGACTTCAATTACCCTTATGTGTTATTTACAAAAATCGGGCATATATTCCAGAAACATGACATAAGAATAAAAAAATAGGGTTTGCTATAGTTGGCTGTCTTAAGAGGAGGTCTGCGGAGTAAATATACCCTGATCTAATATAAAATTGATTTTAGTGGCATATGAAACGATATTTATAAGGTTGAAATGTGTTTCGCGCTTTACGCAAATTTTATGCGTTTTTTTTTAAAAAAAAGTTCTCAAGCTCTTAAAAAATCACCCATTATGTATTTATTGTCCTCCATTGAAAAGAGGACATTGTTTAATATAATGGGTGATTTTTTAAGAGCTTGAGAACTTTTTAAAAAAAAAAACGCATAAAATTTGCGTAAGCGCGAAACACATTTCGAACCGAACACTGATTTTGGTAATAAAATTCAATGATTTGCAAGCGTTGCTTGTTAGTAAGTCTATTCATGATGAAATGTCAAAGCATACTGAGCATCTTTCTCTTTGACACCATGTCTGAAATCCCGCGTGATCTGTCAAATACTAATGCATGAAAATCCTAACCTCAAAAAAATCACCCGATATAAAGATATATATTTTTAAAATAGTTGCCCACTCAGGTATTCATGCATTTTTTTTATACCAGCTATGATTTAACTTTTTCAAAAATTATTTGTTTTCACATTTTGCATTGAAATTCAATGTTAAATAATTTTTTTCTCTAAGAAGTCCAACAGTTATGATAATTTTCTTCTACTTATGTGTTGACCCAAGTAATGTAAAATATTCCTGCAAAAAAAAAATTATGGAACTCATTCACTTGTAGTCGTGGTATTCAAAAATGTAAAGTAAGAAAAAAAATAATGCACTGAACAAAAAAATGCATATAACTTTTCTTGTGGTTGGGATAGAACTTTTTTTTATCAGTTTTCAGGACGGTCATAAAGTCTACTATGCAGCATTTCAGGGTTATCCATTACTTACGGGACACCCTGTACAATAAACAAAATAACAATAGATACGTTCACAATTAGTGAGCGAAATTTATACGAGTACCTACTTGTACATACTTTTCTTGTAATTTATCATTTGATCCGGCCAAGATTTTCTAATGGTCCCCTAGAATATTGGTGCCTTTTAACTTAGTACTGAAATGTTATTTTCACTATATTTTATTATATATTTTATTATATATATCTACACATAGATGAGTTTTTACTCACTGCTTAAAAATGTTCTTTAATGTTTTGTAAAGAAGGCTAACAAAATTTAAATAACGTAATGTGTATTTTGACCTTACATTTACAGATTTCAATTGCTAAAGTGGCAACTTTATAGTTATCAAATTATTTTAGAACACTGTTGTCCACCAAGGTATAATCTAAATATTTAATTTGAATGACTCCCTACATATGAAAGCATTTCAAGATTCCAACAGTTTTCTAAATATGCCATATTTAAGAGCTAAAACACAATAGTTTAGAGGGTTTTTGGTGCATTTCACGCAGAAATGTAAGAAATTGTTTTGAAACGTAGCTTTTTTCGAAAAATAAAATATACTTTTCTTGTTTCCATTTCTATCAATGCGAAGAATGCTACAAAAATTCAAGAGAGACGATCTGATATGAAGAACTGTCGGGCTTTTTTTGACGTAATTTTTTCGGACTCAGTTTTCGGGAGTCCCTTATTACTATCGCTATCAGTCTGCTTACTCGTGTTTTGACCTTAAAGGAGTCAACAAAACTTAAAAATTGTAGAGAGAAAAATGCTTGGTTCTTGAATATTGAGGATATAGGTGCATTTAATTACATAATTTCTCTAAAAAATTAAATTAAAACAAATTAAGGTATGTAAACAAATAAGAAACGTTTGTGTGGCACTCACAAATTACACGTTTCAGAATCTCTTTTCACTTCAAATCATAAGAGATTCCAAGCTTTTATATATATATATAAAATATGAAACGTTTATTATGTTTTTTCAATTAGCCATTAGTTTAACAAAAGTGTCACTTTTATTGTTTTTGGGACATTTATATAATTGAAATTCGTGTTTAAATCTCAGTTCTAGAGCAGCCAAAGCAAATTCACTTCAAAAGTAGATTTATTTAATTTTTTAAGATAAATAAATTGCACAACTGGGTCTAGAACTTGCTAATGTCTTCTAAAAACTCTGTTTAAAAATATTTCCTATATTTTAAGTTAAAAATGTAACTTATTTTTTTTCGAAAATCATTTTAAATTTTATCTTAAAAATATTTTTGGTAAGCACTAAATAAAGTGCTTATAGATATACATTTTACATTTAAATTTCGTTATCGAGTTTTGTAAACAAAATTAATATTTTTTTAAAAATAAAAAAAATTACATTTTTGATCATCAAAAATCATCATCAATTTGATCATTTGATCATCGACAAGAGCTGCCACAGAAAAAGAAGATTATTGAAATCGGTCCATTAGTTCTTGAGAAACTTAAAAAAAATTAAGGTCTTATGAAGGGTACCCTTCTGGAGCAATACCAAAATATGTTTTTCTTGTAAAAAGAAGCCAAATTAAGAATACAAAATTTAGAGAAAGTTAAAAAAAACACATATTTTTAAATTGACGATTTCTTATTCAAGGCTTCTTCTTAAGAACCTGAATATTTGCTCTTTTTCTTAGAAACAATTTTTATGTAAATAATTAAAAGCATTACCTACTAAAGTTTTTTTCAAATTCTAAATTGAGTGAAAACAAAAATATGAGTTGTTTTTGACAGCAAACCGCTGTTTGGTGAATGTCGTTAAATTACTAACAAATCTTTAGATAAAATCTTTACTTATACAACTTGACTGTATAAGCTTTATGGCTCATATGACCCCCCCCCCCTGGATCGTCTATTGGTCAAAAGTTGATGAATTTGTGCTGTGTTTTTGGAATAGGGCTGAATATCCGATTCATATTATGTTCTTGGTTTAGTCTTCAGTTAAAAGTAGTACTTTTAGCAGAAAAGTTTAAGGAAGTAAAATACAAATTTTGTTTTCATATACAAAAAATTAATAATTCAGAATATAATGGGGGTCATGTCCATTAACGCAATATGAATAGTTTTAATAGTTTAAAGGGAATTCCATCGAAAAAAAACAAACAAATTATCTCCAAGGGGAGGGTCATGACCCCTACGACCCCTCCCCCCCTGGATCCGCCATTGCAAATGTTAAAAGAAGACAGCTTTAAAACTGATAGCTGCCTAAATAGAGGGCTATTCAAAATAAAACCTCTTTTTGGAAAATTGTTTATATTTTCAAATTAAATCTGAAACAGAAAATAAACACGTAAATTTTGCCCATCTTTCACATCCGAGAATTTAAACGATATTATCTTATTCGGATAGCGAAAACCTGGGGTGGAATCGGCTAAGGTGATTGTTGATAAATGACAGTCAAAATACCTAATCGAATTCGATCTATGTAAGGTGATAGTCAAATTGATATCTACCTAAAAAGCTGTCACAACAAAAATGTGATAGTCGTTTTCCTACAAATATATCGTTTCTGAATAGAGCTACCAGACGCTTACAAAAAACGAATGAACATTTTTTCAGTTATTTTTAGGTACAAAAACACATTCTTGTGACCGACGAAGCTTACGACATTCGAAAAACACAGGTAAAGTAAGAATGTTATTTAAACACAGCCAATTTGATACATTTATTTAGATATTTTATGGGAATCATTTTAAAATCGCTACATGGAATGCAAACGGTCTTATACAACATTCATCCGAATTAAAAATCTTCTTAGATCTAGAACATATCGATATTTGCCTGGTGTCCGAAACTCATTTCTCCAATGGGCAAAGTCTAGATAATGTAATAGAAAACTATTCATGTTACCACGCTCCACATCCAGCTGACAAGACAAGAGGTGGATCGGCGATTCTTATAAAAGAAAGTTTAAAACATTATGAAGTAACCAAGTTTACTAGTGAAAATATGCAAGTAACAACTATTACTATTGGTATGAAAAAGAAAGAGTTTAAGATAGCAGCTTTATACTGCCCACCAAGGCGCTCCCCGACAGAAGATGACTATACAGATCTATTTGATCTTCTTGGGCATAACTTTCTTGTTGGTGGAGACTTCAATGCGAAACACACCCATTGGGGTTCAAGACTTATGTCAACAAAAGGCAAAAGACTTTTCCAAGCAGGCCGTAAATACAATTGCGAATTCTATTCCTCCAGGTCGCCAACTTACTGGCCTTCCGATACTAACAAAATACCACACCTTATTGACTTTTTCGTAGCTAAAGGAATCAAACGAAATCACATTAGTGTCGAAGGTAATTATGACCTGTCATCAGATCATACTCCAGTGATTCTATCACTACGTGAATCGGAAGTACTAGAAAAAAGTAATCCAAAGCTTGTAAATAAGAAAACAAACTGGAGTGATTTTAGAGAAAGGCTTTTAAGTTTTATAAATTTAAGATCTCCCATGGATACAATCGAGCAAATTGACCATGAAGTGGAACAATTTATTGCTGATGTGCAACAGGCCGCTGAAGAAAGTACTTCTACATACAATAGAAGACAAAATGAAATAAAATATCCCTTAGAGATAAGAGAGTTGATAATAGAGAAAAGGCGAGCTCGAAGAAAATGGGAAAATACTAGATTTTCAGATGATAAAACAACTTTTAACCGTATAAGCAACAATCTTAAAAAACAAATTTACAAATTCAAAAATGATTCACTCAGTACATTCCTAAGGAATTTAACGACTGATGCTTCAACCGATTTTTCGCTATGGAAAGCAACCAAGCGCCTTGAAATCTCAAGATGGGAAATGGATCGGTAACCCGAAAGAAAAAGCTAACCTTTTCGTTGAACATCTTGCGAATGTTTTTAAGCCATACACATCAAACGCGGCTGAAAATAGCTTACAGTTTGTTGATAAGATAGATGAAAGTGAAATACCAATTGTAAGACTTAAAGAAATAAAAAGTATCTATGTGTTTACATCAACTATCAAATAAAAAATCACCAGGTTACGATCTAATTACTGCTCAGGTTATGAAAGAAATGCTATTGAAAGCCTTCATAAAACTCCAATATATAATAAATGCATGCCTTAAGCACAGGTATGTCCCGCACCATTGGAAAATTGCTGAAATAATTGTCATACCTAAAGCAAGTTAAACCACTACAGAAGTGACGTCTTACAGACCAATATCGCTTATACCAATTATGGCAAAAGTTTTTGAAAAACTGCTTCTGAAGAGACTTAGCAAAATCATAGAAGAAAGAAGGTTAATCCCAAACCATCAGTTTGGCTTTAGAAATAAACATTCCACGATAGACCAAGTTCATAGAATATCGGATGTAATAGAAAAAGCATTAGAAGAAAAACAAGTATGTTCAGTTATTTTCTTAGATGTTGCTCAAGCTTTTGACAAGGTTTGGCATGAGGGACTTGAGTACAAACTACAAAGGGATCTTCCCAGGCAGTACTTTGAAATATTAAAATCGTACATTTCAGACCGATTGTTTAGAGTAAGGTACGATCAAGAATACTCGGAATTGAAGAAAATAGAAGCCGGTGTACCACAAGGAAGTGTCCTAGGTCCTACCCTGTATTTACTATAATCACACCATAATGGCTACTTTTGCAGATGATACCGCAATTTTGGTACCCGACAAATGTGTCTCTAAGGCAGTAGTAAAACTACAACATGCCGTCGACACAGTGAGAGATTGGACCGAAAAATGGCGTATCAAACTCAATGAAACAAAATCTTCACATATAAACTTTACAAATAAAAAGATAAACAATATTCCAATATTCATTAATAATCAAGCTGTACCTTACGCCAATACGGCCAAATACCTTGGAATGACTTTAAATGCAAAGCTAAAGTGGAAAGAGCACATCAAAAAGAAAAGAGAAGAACTAAACTTGAAATATAGAAAAATGTACTGGTTACTTAGTAACAACTCTGATTTATCAATCCAAAAAAAAATAATGCTGTATAATCAAGTACTAAAGCCTGTTTGGACCTATGGAATCCAATTATGGGGCTGTACAAGGAAAACAAATACCGAAATCATCCAAAAATTCCAAAACAAAGTCCTTCGTGGAATAGTTAATGCACCTTGGTACATAAGAAATACCGATCTACATCGTGACTTACAAATAGAAATGGTTACAGAAGTTGTTAAAAAATACGCTGTATCGCACAACCAGAGACTGCAAAGTCATACTAATTCTGAAATGGAGTCCGTCTTGAATATAAGAAACCATGTTCGGAGATTAAGAAGAACCAAGCCTCTCATGAGCTTATGGTCTAAAAAATCATGGGAAAGTATTAAAAGTTTAAACTTCCCCCAAAGTGATTGTACAAAGTTAAGAAAGAAAAATCTGTAGTCGATCCTTCAAGATTGGTCCTGATAAAGAGGTGGTTTTAGTGGTTAAGAGTCCCACACTACTTGGTGTTGAATACTGCCAAGTGTCTTTTGAAGATTTCCTCCTGTCAAAAAAAAAAAATTCAAAATGTTACCATAGCAACAATGAATTTTGACAATTATAATCTGAAATTGTTCAATCGAATTGAATTGAGTTGAATCATCTTATACAGACGGAATGAAAATGATAGTCAAATTTGAAAATGATAGTCAAATATGATAGTCAATTATCACCGTAGCCGATTCCACACCTGATTTCACTAGGTTGTAGAAAAAATCGCATAACAAAACTGATTTTAAATCCGAAAACCTCAATTTTTCACATATACGATGATATTTTATTCAAGCGACGACATAATGTATATAGACGACATAGGTAGTACTTAAGTCATAAATTAATTGTTCCTCTTCATTGTGAAATCATCTCATTCGTTACAAAAGCTTACGAAAATCTAGTCTATTTTCATAAATATATTGTACATAGATCTAATGATCTAGTTTTCAATATTTTTAATTTAAAAAAAAAATAAACAACACTCTTGCAAACAAAACTTGTGACAAGAAATTTGTCTTTTCTTGGAAAATAATTTAAAATGTGTGTATTTATTGTGACGAAATCTACGTGCAGACAAATTATTTAAGACTGTCAAAAAAAGACAAGGTATGTAGGTTATGATTAATACGACAAACATTGCATTGTTCAGTTGGTATACAATGAACACAGATCACTGATCACAATATGATGAATCTTTAAAATACTCGCATATCGAAAATGAAAAATTAAAATTAGTATGCTTGTCCAGGTGCGGATTGACATACTTAAGAATAGGAAGGGAGTTCAAAAGTATCTACTTATAGCTATTTCAGTTTTTGTTGTTTTTTTTTAATAATATAATAACAATACCTAGTTATTAAAACTTTCGTATGCGATTTTATTTTAAGTGACATTTAATGTAAAAAATGTTAAATGTGTAAAGGCTTTTTTATTTAAATATTAATTAAGTAACAACGTCTGTTTAAATTTAGCTGAAGAATAATAATAATAATTGAAAACATCATAATAATAATTTCTATAATTTTCTTAGATTACAAACAAGTAAAAAGTAAAGTACGTATAACTCGGCCAATCTTGACATTTGATCGCCCCGATCATTAACTACTTATAACAATTCAAAAACCATCAATTATAAATTGAATTGTTTGACGCTCATCGATATTCGAACGGGAAGCCAGTTCTTGCATCTTCAAAATATATCCCATGATGGATGATTTTGAAGAGTTGAACGTTGTTTTCCGCATTTTATCAATTACATCGGAAATTGAGTAGTTATGACCAAAATTTGTGAGAAATTTGGGACGGAATTCTTCATAAGTCTTGGAGTTATCGATACGAACGAATAATTCTGCAGCGGAACCTGAGACGACGGATACATTTTAATCGGAATGTAGAATCTCCATGAACTGATTCACAAGTTCGTGCAAAAACATCCAACCACATTTTGGCATTATATGAATCATCCCCAGAATATTCTGAAATAGAACATTTTATATCTTTGAAAAAAAAAATTGTGAAATTTTGCCATTATTTATGAACAAGCTTCTTCTAACAATCTTAATTCGTTGCGTAATGTTAGTAATTTTTTCCGATTTTCTAATAAACGAATTTCCTTCTCAACACAAGCTTCTTCGTCATCCAATTGCGTAGTGTTACTCGGAATCAATATACATATTAGGCTGAACGCCTTGTTGCTCGGAATGTCCAGAAATTTCACTATTTTCTGTCCTTTCATCCTGTTCGGAAATTGTTGACAGCTCAGGAACCACGGAATTTTCGGAATTTATTCCATCAGGTTTTTGTAAGCTCAGTATAAAGGTCTCGCAGCTGAGCTATGGTTGCACTTAACGGAACTTCCACATTATTGGCTTCACACCATGCTAGAAGATCGCTTTTATTCAATCTTGACATATCCGGAAAATGGTATTGGTTTTTTTCTATAACTGGAACTAATCCCACTTCTGATGTTGTAAAGGCTTTTTTATTTAAATATTAATTAAGTAACAACGTCTGTTCAAATTTAGCTCAAGAATAATAATAATAATTGAAAACATCATAATAATAATTTCTATAAAAAGGTGTTCTAAGGTTTTTCTTAGATTACAAACAAGTAAAAAGTAAAGTACTTATAAATGATTTGCAAACATATTTACATTTTACACAAAAAAGAAGAATGTTATTGTAAAACAAACTTCAAGTCACTATGTAAAATAATATTTCAGATACAAAAATGCGTCCTTAAATGATTGTAAATGCATTGTGAATACTTTATACAAATAAATTATCCCCATCCGAGCTGCTTTCCCTAGATCCACCACTGGTGTGCACACAATTTTGTGTACCTACCTACCTACCCAATATTTGTTTATACAAAAACCTAAGAATTGAAATCGAAATGAGGGTAAAAAGTGACAGTGACCAGAATTGATGTTCACATTGTCTGTTGTCCAATAGTCACAATTTTATGGTCACTTGACCATTTGCTAATTTATTAACAATTTCCGTGTGTGACCAATTTTCCATTTTTTTTTCTTTTTGTTGTTGAATTTTTCATTGAGTATTTTATCTTTTTGTGTGTTATAAGCATGAATGACAGGTTGTTATTGTGTACGTAAAACGTCCTTATGTTGACATTAAGTCCAGTTGTTAGAAACTAAAATAAATACAAAAATTACAAACCAGGCCAAGAACTTCTATGCCACACCAGTAGAAGACTACTGTTTGATTAATTGCCTTATTTTTGGTCTATTTATTTATGTGTCAACTTAATTCGCTTTGTTTAAGTGCGAGTAGGTAGGAATACGGTTCTACTCGTATGTTGCTACAATTTTTCATTTAATGTTGAACGGTCAAACTTTAGATATTGTATAAGATATTCATTAAAAAATTTGATTACTATCTGTGTTTTTTTCCTTGAAGAAAGTCCAACAAATTTTGGAGGGGTTTTAAACATGTGGAATTATAAACCGACAGTTTTTATGGTTTTGATGCTTAGGAACTTTTAATTTTGTATGTAAATGGAATACATCACCACTAAGTCCTAAACTAACATGATTTTTTTCTTTATGCTGCTAATTGATTTTTAAAACATCTTTAAAAAGCATCGAACATTATAAAGGCCCTGAAACTATGACACAACTCAGCCCTTATAATGAGTCTTGGAACATGTGTTCGAAAATCCTTTTTGGTGAATCTTAATTTACATGCTAAATGCTGTTTAATCAATAATTATATCTCTAATCCATCAAGTTCAAAATGTCAAATGCATTTGTGGTTTATTTAAAAAAAAAATTAAATTTAAATGTGTCACTTTCAGCTACTGTCAGTCAGTTCCGCTTTCCGCACTTAACATCGCTCTTTTATGGAAATTGGAAACATTAAACTCCTAGTAGTAGGTAAAGTCGTTGAGTCCAACATCTGCATTGCATGAATGTACCTATGTAGAACAAGAACAACCACTTCAACCTTTAACAGAAGACACGCAACCCTTATTAACAGATCAGCTGGATAAATTAAAAAGAACAAAATATAAACGAATGTATGTATCTATGCAAAAAACCTTTCACAAACATTCTATGCAAATTCCATTAAGGGTTAAGGGGCGATTTCCTTTGATGGAAACCTATGTAAGAAATATACAATTTTTGGTATTCGCGAAAGGATCATCCGTCAATTTTTTGTTTTGTATCTTTTTGGGTATAAAGATTAACAGCAACTATGGAAATGGATACAGATACAGGGCGGGCCATACGACTATAGGCTTGCCATGTCAATTAGCTATGATTGATGAATTATTATCGTCGTCGTCGTTGTTGTCTCGGTCTCGACGAAAGTCAACTCTTTTATGGTGTGTGAGTATGCGCCTGTCTGGTTTTGGCTTGTTTTGCATACAACCAACGTAAGGTTATTATATAGATATAGCAGAACTGTAAGAGGATAATAATTCAATACGAAGTGGAAATTTTATAATGGGAATGTTATTAAGGCACAACCTTTAAAGACTTCGAAGGGGGTAACCGATTGGTTTGAAATTTGTGGCGTGAAGATTGCTTGGATTATTGTTAGGTAAACATTTTCTATCAAATATGCAAAATGAGTTTGATAGGACAAATTTTGAAAATTTTAAATTTGAAAATCTTTATTAAAACACTAATTTAAACAAAAGTGTTAGCATTTGGCAAAGCTTAACTTCAAAGTATTTTTATTGCTCTTTTTCTTTTAATGTACATTCGTAACAGTCCTTTCAGTCCAGTTTTTCACGGGTATCTTGCGAGGAATTGACAACTTCTCCAAGAGTAAATATTGTCTTGAAAAGTTATTTTTCAAATTATTTGTTCAGATTTGGTATACAAACTCCCTCCATCTCTGAAATGACTCACACACAGGAATGGTTGAGAGTTGTTATCCACTAGGCCCTAGTTCTCAACGGACTGTTGCGCCACCTAATTTATTTTTAGAGTGCAATTAGGCCAACTTTGGAAAGTTGGTTCTATTTTACAGTGTCATTCAAGTATTTGATTTCTTATTTTTATTTTTATTTTTATTTACCTTTTCTTCTGAAGTATAACATTTCGCCGAGGGCTTAAGCTTATGGTGCCTTAGTAGACTTCCCGGCTGTCCAATGAAATAGAAATATTGAAAACTATTTTCTGCTTTTTATTTCAATTTGCAATACCCACGTGTTCTCTTGTAACCACTCTAAAAACAGTTAAAATCACAATTTATTTCATTTAATTTGATAAGGCAAAAATTCTTTAATTTTGGGACTCCATACATTTTTAAATTATTTTTCGTAATAAAATGATTTTCAATACTAAAATTAATTTTTGAAAAAAATTAATCTGTCCGTTTTCAAAACATTTGACCCATCATATTGTTTTTGTTAAAAAATTTAATGTTTTAATTCTCTATAAGCTTTTTCATAATGCTTGTATTATGAATGTCATGATATTTTGAAGATAATTGTTTCAGAAGTTTAACCATGGTTTATTATGAGATCCAGTTTTCTAATATCCACTGTGTAAATTTTAATAACGAGCTCTCTTTTATTAAACCAATTAAAACCTTGCCTTTGTAGTACTTATATGTACATGTATATAACTCATTTTATAATCTCCTGTATTTTATTCTCAATGTATGACATGAATCAAACCTCAAAAAATCTCATTGCGACTTATGAATTCCAAAACTGATATACTCGTACTTTTCATTCGTGTCACAGACGACAAAGTCACAAAATGTCAACGAATATTCATGAAGTCTTGGGAACATAATAAAAATAAAAACCACAGTCCATAAATCAAGGACCAAATATATGTAGGTACTCTTGTTTCTTCGATTATAAATATCTACAAAAATGTGAAAAAATCCAGGTAGGCAAAACATTGATGCCGCATCAGGAAACAACAATCCAATATCACTCCCATTTATATAGATACTCTGTATTTTTGTTGTGAACCTGTTTATTATCTTTGTTTTAAAAAAGGATGACATGCAATACGCATGTTTGCATCAGTTTCAGTTCAGGACTAAGACAGGTTCAGGTTTAGGTTTTTGTTGATTTGGCTTTGGCAATTAAAACAATAGGCCATTAGTTTCCTGGCGACGACATTGCATTGATGGTTGTTTTCTTCATTCATAACTCTGTATAAATGTCCGAGGAAGATATGATACGGTGTGGCGCCTACGCTCACAAATCCCGATATAAATCTGTTAACGACTCGCTGTGCTCGGTACGAGCGAGTACTTTCCTTCTTTTTTTTTTGGGTTAGATACTATTACGGCGACAAAGTATCATTTTAACAAGTCGATTGGCTCTTTTTTTTCATGTTGAGTTGTTGTTGGTCAAAAAAGGATCATGGCTAGCAAAAGGTCCTTATGTCGCTATATATACGAAGATTAGATAAGATTGACGACTTCAAGCCATCAGGAAACATGACATATTAAAAGAGGAATTTATGTCGTCTGATGTAAGTAAATACCCAGGTACATATACTTACGTCTAGGAACTTGTTAGAGAAAACCTTAAGATAAAATTGCTGATAGCAAAGCAACCAAACCACAATATTTGTTTCCAAATCCATCTTGTATTATGGATATTGGCAGGGTCAGGTATACTTTGTTCATTCAATACCTAATCTTTAGAAATTCGATGCATAAACGTGATGTAATGTAATTTATAACTTTAATGAACAAAACGAATAATTATTGTATAAATATAAATAAATAAATATTTTATATATGTATATTCGAATATCTCAAACAAAAAGCCATTTAGATTTTATTTGAAACTACGAGTAAGAACTATCTTATTCTATATAGAAGTTGTTGGGGTTCGCTTTTCAAACAAGTTAACTTTAAAAAATTAAATATTAAAAATCTTTCTCAATATTCATTAGTTGAACAAATTTTCAATAATTTTTTTTTTATTTTCAAATCAAATAATTTGATTTGTTTACCGAATTTACATGAAGCATAAAGTAAATTTCGAAATTTTTAATTTCTAATAAAACAATTTGGGAATGTTGAATTTGAAAGTTAAAACACGTTTTTAACGTTAAAGAAGCTTCTGAATAAACATTTTGGGAAAATACAATTTCCTTAAAATTATGTACAATGCTGCAAAGAAGATTCCGATTTCCGGTTTACTTCACATTATTAATTAAATAAACTAAAAAGTCTTTGATCTTAGTTATTAAAACACTTCCCGGTAAAAAATTGATAAAACAAGAAATACGTACTAAATAGTGACTTTTTGTAGACGTAATGGCCTCTCTTCAATTACTAGAGGATTCTCAGAATCTCAGAACCCCAAATACGGCAGTTTTGTTTATTAACATACCCACCAAGTGAAAAATTTTCTTCTTCGCTGAAGAAAATTGTGTTCGAAAAGTCGCCGTCCACCGCCTGTTGTTCAATCACCCATTCGTTATGTCTATGGATGGCGTTGTAAATGGTCAGCTTGCTAGCATTGTTTTGTGAGCTGGACTTTATATGGATGTAGGATTAGATCAAATTGCAAAATACGCCATAAAGTGCCGTAAGGCAGTCTTAATTCCTGAGAACGGCCAGGAATCGAATCATTCCGGTCTTCGGCAACACTTTCACTTACAGCAGCGATATTTTCAGTCGTACGAGCGGAAAGATAATGGACAGGCCTTACAATATCTATAACCAATCCAGTCTCTTCAAATTTCTTCACAATTTTGCTAATTGCTTGCGTAATTGGACGATTATGTAAACCATAATCTCCTCTTAAAGCACGATATGTGGCTGTGGCAGAATCACCATTTTTGTAGTAGGTTTTAACAAATTATATGTGTTGTGCGTTGTGCGATAGTTAAGCGATCCATTTTCGTAAATGTCACACTTTCAACTAGAAAACAAATTAGTTTAACAATTTAGTTGGACAGATGTCGAACTCCAGCTCTAAACTTTTTAAACCGCAAAATAGATAACCCGTTATTATAGCTTTTTCAGTGAAAAAAATCTCATCTCTTAAAAATCCCGAATGTTTTTGAGAGTATTGTAGGTATTTATAAAATGTTTCGACAGAAAAAGACGTGAACCTTTCCTTTAAACAAAAAAAAATCTCAAATTCGCTTACATATGTATTTGTCTTGAAACATAATTACCTACTGGTTTTTGTCATTCAAATCTGTCAAGATTTTATTTTATAAACATTTATAAATAGAAAAAAAAAACGTTAGGAATGACTTAATTCACATCGGTTCAAAATGTTCGTTTGGAGAACCAACTCAGTACAACTTTTGTATTATATCTATTTTTAGTAAAATAAAGTGCCTCTAAAATACGTCAATTTTTGTAGTATAAAATTATTCTAAAGGTATTTTCTTTTTTTTTGGTTCGTAAAATATTCGTTCTTAAGATATGGAAGACAAATGGACGCACGAAAATACTGTACGTAAAATACATCTTTCTAAAAACCACGGATTAAGATTTTAGGGATCTTAAAACATCGAGAAATAAAAATATTTGTTATATGAATAAATCGGACTGATTTCAATAATTACTAATTGGAAGTTAATTGTAAAATTAAAAAAAAAACTTCCCACTTTCCTAAAGGTCTAATTTGTACAACAGAAGGACAGGCACATATAGACAATTACATTTTTAATTGTTTTACTTAACAATATACATATTTGCAATATAAAATTTATAAATCAAGTTATAAACAGGCAAAGGAGCACAACAAATATCGAAAGTCAATCCAAAAACTAAGAGCCTTTTAAAGCCAATTTCAGCTTCTTAACAACTTACAATGATGCATTAAAACCAACCTTCGCAACTATTTTATTCCAAGAGAATAAAACCTATTAAAATCGTTTGAAGACTTTTTGAGGAAATAGTCCCACATTATTTCGCGCTTAATTTGATAGGGATAAGGAATTGAACCTCTAAAATTACAAAACATTGATTTTTAAAATATATCAGATGTTTAGTTTGAGTATAATAATGGCAAGAGTTTTGAAAAAATATCTGAAAATGCTCTTAACTCTTCATCATAAATCAATCGAGTCTCACGTTTTTGTTAAAGTTGTTTTTTGTTTTTATATAAATATCGATGTTTGCATTTTAAAACAAAAAAAACATTTCTTAAGCTTGTGACGTGTACGGCGTAGTAAGGTGACCATACTGTACAAGCATATTCCAGGACTGGTCTCACAAATGAAACAAAAAGTAATTTTAAAACATAGGGATCACGGAAATCACGGCCAAATCTCTTAATAAGACCCAGAACTCTATTTGCTTTTTTAACTATGAAGTTAATATGTTCATTGAATGTTAGTTTAGGATCTAAGACAACACCCAAGTCAGAAAATACATATACTCTACTTAAAGGACAAGAATCAAACATGTAACTAAAAACGATTGGAACTTTTTTGCGTGTAAAACTCATGGTTTTACATTTGTCAACATTTAAAACAAGACGATTATTATTGCACCATTCCCTGAATAATATTAAGTCTTCTTGCAAGAGAAGACAATCAGACGTAGAGTTAATTTTTTTTTAAATTTTAATGTCATCAGCATATATTTGGACAGACGAATTTTGTATGATCGAAACCAAGTCATTTATAGGCTGACCAGGCGTCCTCTTTATGGAGGACATGTCCTCTTTTTGACCTAAAAAACTTTTGTCCGGTGACTTTTTTTTAAAAAAGCGATTTGTCCTCTTTTTCGGTTTTCTCTCAGTTTTTCGATTTATATTAAAAAATAACTCACCCATTCCAGTCGCTAATGGTGGAAATAGAAATGAAGTTTTGAACATTGAACAAAATTTAATTGAGGTTTATGCTAGGTGCTTAAAATATCTTCAGAGCTGGTGTGATTCTCTGGATGAATTTAATTGCTTTATTTGGATGAATTTTAACAAAGTTCCGGAATGGAACGATATCCAAAATTCTTTGCTCTATTTGGGAGAGAAAGGCGTTAACATAAATGAAAGTAAATTGTTTGACCAATTTTAAAATTTAAAAACGTTTTTGGAACAAGAAATACAAAATATAAATTTTATAAACTCACCTATTCACGAGAAGTGGGTAAATTATTTTGAAAAAATGTGCAATCTTGAATTATATAGTGAACTTTTGATGATAGCCCAGTTTGTATTCGCGATTCCTGCTCATAATGCTAATGTTGAGCGCATATTTTCATTAATAAATAATCAATGGACTGAGGAACGCAATAGATTAAAAATAGAAAACGTCAAAGCAATTCTATTTTGTAAACATAATTTTAAAAATATGTCATGTACTGAGTTTTATAATCATATTTGCCAAAATCCCGAAACTTTAAATAAAATAAGGTCTAATGACAAATACAACCAAAATTGAAGTTAAAAATCATAAAAAAAACATTATGAAATGTTTTTTCTTAACTATTTTTATTTCCATGAAAATACAGTGCTAATAAAACCTGAATAATATTCTTATATGTTTATATCGATCTTTTATTATTTTTATGCAAAATAAGACATGATATTATGATTTTCTTATTAACTGTTACTTTTTTGTTAGAATTAAATGTTTTGTTTTGTTTTATTCAAATAAATTATATAAAAAAAAATTGAACTTCTGTTTTTTTTTTTTGAGATTTTGGTAAGTGTCCTCTTTTCCTTGACTCTATATCTGGTCACCCTAGTCATTTATAAATAAAACAAATAGAATAGGACCAAGGTGACTACCCAGGGGGACACCAGAATTCACAACAAATGAACTTGAACACTCATTACTAAATTTAACACTATAACATCTATCTTGCAAATATGAGGAGATCCAGTTTATGAAACAGTCGTTAAAACCTTGCTGTGATAGTTTTAAAAGTAATGTTTTATGACACAATTTATCAAAGGCCTTGCTGAAATCAGTAAGAACACAATCTACTTGTTCACGTTTTTCAAAAACATCTAAACAAAAGGACGTAAAGTTAAACAGATTAGTAACAGTTGAACGCTTTTTAACAAAACCATGCTGGTTATCACAGATAATTGAACTACAGTGAAAAGAAAGGACGCTACATACGATTGACTCAAACAGTTTAGGTATCACAGATAGTTTAGCAATAGGTCGGTAGTTCATTATTTCGTTTTTAGGACCTTTTTTGTGTACAGGTATTATCAAGGAGCTCTTCCAGATAAAAGGAAACAGCGAGTTACTTAAAGACGTGTTGAAAAGAACACATAACGGGTGTGCTAAATACGCAGCACATTTCTTTAAAATGGATGATGGTACACCGTCGGGACCAGGACTAAAACATTCGTCAAGTTGTAGGATACTATTAAAGACAGTATCTTCACTTATAACGAAATTGATAGAATTTAAGTGGGGGAAATTTATAACAGTGGTAGATGTGTTAGGGAAACTAATAGTTTTATAATCTACAAAATCATCTTTGAAGTAGTTTGCAAACATGTTCGCAATTATTCTCGGCTCATTACTATTTGATGTCGAATCAGTCATTAAGTTAGGGTACCCTTATGTTTTCTTTTTACGATTAACGAATTTCCAAAAACTATCAGGATTGTTTTTAAGGTTTAATTCAATTTTCCGAATGTAGTCATCATATAGGATGTTAGAGTAGTCAATGAAAAGTTGTTTTATTATAATGAACGTCCTATAATCATGTGCTTTGTCTAATGCAGGATGATGGCGATCTTCGTCCACAATTTTGACAGCAGAAGAAATCACAGCTGCTTCAGAGCATATGGTTTCGGAGAAAAATACCAGATCAAGTGTTTTTCCAAAACGGTTCTTCACACCGTTGAGTTGACTTAAGCCACATGAAGACATACCATCTGTTAATAAAAACTCGTTTGAAGATGACGCGTTTATTGGGACGAAGAAGTTATCGTCGTCAATTTTAATCCAATTGAGATTGGGTAAATTAAAATCACCAACAACCAGTACTTCGTCTTCAGGCTCCAAAAGGATATAAATACTTTCGATACAGTTGTTTAGTTTTTCATAAACCTCGTTCTTGGAGCTTGGAGGTATATATGCTGCTACAATAAATAAATGTCCTGTTACCATTTTAATTTTTAAGCATAGTATTTCGATGTCTGTTGATCGAAAGTCGTCAATCAGGTAACCAGTGAGTGTATTGTTGATAGCGACAAGAATTCCGCCACCAACGGCGGCGTTTGAATCGTCTGAGTTATAACGATCACGTCTAAAGACTTGATAAGAGGAGTCAAAAAGCTCCGAGTCCGAGACAGAGTTGTTGAGCCATGTTTCCGTCAATATTATGATATCGTGAGAAAGATTGTTAATGTTTTTGTAAACCATGTTGGTCTTTGTCCGAAGTCCATTTCCATATACGTTTTGGTAGTAGATTGATACCTTTTAAAGCTGCTTTGACGGTGGTTTAGCATTGTCCGATACTGACGAAAAGGATTGTTCGACTTATTCATGAATTCATGAACTATTACTCCTTTAGGCCAAAACGATGGTGAATTTAAAACATGGAAAATTGAGTCAGATGAACGTATTTTAAAGGACGAATACTTAGTATGGTTTCGATGTATAATTTTCTCAACATTTATCGTAAATGGGGAACCCAGCTTTTCGGACAAGTGATTTTTTATGTCAAGTGCATTTGTAGACGGTGCAAGTTTAGAAAGAAACAATATTTTTTGCCCTTCAACAGCCTTTAGTCCGGACACAATTGGAGATGTTAGTGAAGTAGTTTCGTTGGTGATTTTTAGCAAAAATATGTTTTTCGACAAAGTAGAAGTCGAAGAATCCACATTTAGTCGGGTAGTTGAATTAGATGGTGAGAGATTAACAACATTAGGTGCTGATATCAGTGGTAATGTTAAAGAAGAAATAGATAACGAAGCAGGTAAATTGTTATTAGAGTTAAAATTGGCTACTGGGCGGGAAATTGCAAAGTCTTTAAATACGGAGGTTGCAACTTTCTTTGGTAAATGGCATATATCAGAATTTTCGTCGTCAAGATCATCGTTTTTACGTTTGGTTAAGGTTTTAGTTTTGCTTCCTAAATCAGAAGTTTTGTCTTTATTAATTTTATTTTCAATATTTCCGTTGGTTGCAGGTCAGATTTTCAACTTTCTTTGAAAGAAAAGTAAATTGTTTCTCCAGTTTTTCTAGGTCCTTTATATTTTTTATGACGTCTCGAACAATATTCTTTTCGGCGATCGGGTCGCATTCATCACAAAAGTAGAAAAAAGATTTTCTCTTAGCAAAAAGTTTTATGCGTCAATGCAAAGTACATGAAAAACTCTTCGACAATTACCGCTACACATAATGGAGTCGATCATGTAATCAGATCATGTAATAATTTCGGAAATGCAGAATAAATTTAATAATTTTAGAGCTAAGTAAATTTGCTGTTTATTGTTATTCACATACTTGTAATTTCTAAAATTTTCTCCGTGGTTAAAAGTTTTGGGGTACTTTTTAATAGTTTCTGTGTTAATTATGTGACAACACCAGAATTGTATTACAAATTATTACTTCGCAAATATTGCAATTATAAAGTTAAGACAAAATGTATTGAAATTTAATAAATAAAATTACAAATCTTTTGTTTGCTTTCTTGTTTTATAAATACCTATAGCAACTATCAATACCCAAGTTTTTAAATTAAATACAAAACTAATAAAGTTTTGATGCTCTATGTGTTTTTGGGTTTGAATCCACCGATAACGTATTGATTTCTATTATTATTTTATTTGAATACTATGTAATGCAAATGTATTATTTTTTAACATTTTACGTTTATATTAAAATTTTATATAAACTGGACATGATTTTTGATATTTTTTTATTTCAATATATTATAAAGCTATAGCCAAAGGGACATATCACTGTGTACCGACTTTACCAATTTAAAGGACAATGGAAATGGCACAGTGCGTTCACCTATGAGATTAGTACCAAATAAAAACTGATGTTTTGTTCAATATACAATATTATTTTTTTTCAAAATTGGCTTGGAAGATTTTAAGATATTTGAGCACAAAGTTGGAGTAGGTAGTAAAAATCGAGAAAATCGTTGTTTGGTACAAATCTCATGGGTATACCCACTGGGCCCACATATCTATGGAAGGTGTACATTCTACTTTCTCCAACTATTGACTTGAAAAAGAATTAGAATTAAAGGTTTTTTAAGAGCCTTAAATTAGTTTATTAAGTTGAAATTTTCCACTAGACTTTTACTATTTTGAAACTATGAGTAAGATTCTATGAGTTGAGATATTTAAAAAATACTGAAATTCAAAATGGCGCTCATTTAATTAATACACTGAAACAGTTTAATTAAGCGCTGATGTTTATTTCACCAAAAGACATAAAATTTATAGGGAAAGGTAAGAGGTATAGGTATAAGAGACCTATTTTATGTATTAGACGCCATCAATTCCTTAGGAATCTGACTTGAATTAATTAATCCCGTAAATTGGATGCTGCATCTCCATGCATCCTATCAAAATCTGATCAAAAAGATGTAACCGATGCAAAAGGGACGTTCTTTGGTTGTTGTCGCGTTGTGTTGCTGACTGTTGATGTTGCTGTTCTCGAGGTTGTATACTCCTTTATAAGTCGCATGAAGCACAAGGCTTGAGATAACGTCAACTCTTGATGATGATGAGGATATTTATGGAGGATCCTCCAGATCTCTCTTTTCCAAATCGATCAAACGCCGATGCCGACTCAATTAATACACTGCGTCATCGATACGAGTCGATCTACCAGCGATTAAAGATTTATGTCATCGCCATGCGGTTGGGTTGGAATTGGTATTGAAATGGGAAGGATGTGCCTTGGACAGAGCGCAGGATGACTTTCATTCATATGCCGGGGCAACCGCGACGATGGGAAGAGAATAAGTATGAGATTGCATTCGCATATCCACTTTATATAGAGGTGCCACATTTAACAGGCGAAACAACCATAAATATTGTGCGTCTTATATGCTCGCTCCTATAAATAGATCTTGCAACGCCATTGGAACGACCGGGCCTGGGTTTGGCAGTTGTGTCAAATATATAGGATTGGTGATCCTCGCGTAGAGCCTTATCGCCTTGGTCTTTCCTTGATCATTCGTTATCCCGTTTTTTTTTTGTTTTAATTTTTTTTTATATATAATTTGGTTTGGTATTTTGCCCAAAATCTGTTCTGTTATTGGTGCCGAAAGACTTGGGTTGGGTGCCTTGAAGCGTAAGAGGCCTTTCAAAATGGATCTGCCATGAAAATCTTCCAGAGGTAAGAAATTATTCGTTCAAAAGTCGGTGTTCCTTTTTTATTTTATTGTTGTTCTGTTAAAGTCTTCGAAGGTTTCGTAGCGAAGCCGCACCACACTACACCGCGCCGCGCCGCGCCGCCGCTTCTTCTTCTTGATTTAGTTTATTTGGGGAATTTTATCAGAGATTTAGGTAAAGATATCGGGGTTGTCTTAATGGCCAAATCTTGTCGAGAATTAACAAAACGTAAAGCGACACATCAATTAGATGCCTTTTGGGTTTTATTATTGTTTTCGGCGCGGTGCTCAGGCATAGCTTGGGATTCTGTTCGGTTGGATGCTTTCTTTTTGAAGGTGTCTGTTGGTATCTGGATGACATGAGCAAGGATTTGTTGTTCCAGCATTTGGGTCATGATAATGGACTATTGGGAAAAAATTGTTGTAGCTGTTAAATTCAGTGTTGTCGCATTAACGACTCACCATATCTTCATAGGTATTAAAAACTATCTATATTCTATGTTCAATTTAAATGCTGGTTGTATATGAGCACTAGTTTAGATTATGCCTACACACATTACCAATCTAAGCGTCTGCGTGCCCTGCACATCGATCCAAATTGAATAGGAAGATATACTAACGCTTTTCTGTGTTAACAGATACAAGTCTCATAAACGTTGGCTTTATTGTATTTTTTGGAACAAAGCAATCAATTATAACGTTTATTTTGAACTGGAAGGGAATTAGCTTTGAGATTTTAGATAATTTAAGATAAAAAGCAGCCGATTGTTAGTGGCTTAGGTTAAATTAAACTTATATAGATTATCTTGAATATATGGTAATAAGTTTATATTCAGTTAAAAGGTGTGATATTAAAAGGCTATAAAACATTCAACTGCATGCATACGACATTTACTTTAATATAAGACTTTTAAAATACCTATACTTTGTGTTTTGATAACTTTATGTTAATTATTTTTGGATTGATAAACTTATCAGTTTTATGTAGATTAACATTTTAAAACCTATACAAAGTAATTAATGCTATTGTGTTAAACTAGTTAAAATAGTTATGTTTAAATCCCAGATGGGCTCAAAGCATGATAAGAATTATTTTTTGGTTCATTAGTGAGAGATCACTCGATTAGAACTTTTAAAAAATTGATGATCTTGCCTTTTGGAAAATTAAACCGGATTGAGCATGCGAACAAATATTTTTAAATAACTTCTAACATTCTGAAATAAAATTGAAATTAGTACTTAGTAACAACTAATTATTCTTAATATTTACTTACTTCTAGACTGGTACATTTTTGATAAGAACAAATTTCCAATTTTCTTGTATTTTAACATAGGAGACTTGGCAGACATGCCATTACCATTATGATGTGTAATTTGAAGGAATTATTTTTTAAGCCATTAGATAAGAGAAAAAAAAGTATACGCCTAGGTGTACCAATTGTTTTATTTTGCGATTGTTTAGTTTATATTGTTCATATTCTATATTTGTATCTTATAACCATAAATTAAAATCAAGAGAACAAATATCATTTAAAATATTTCAAATAAAATAATATTTATTTTCAATATTTTGTATTAAAATTTTATAAATTAAGAATTATTAATTTTGTTTAAGACAAATTACGGATATTAAATGTTCACTCCATAAATATGGAAGAAGTTGACATTTTATTATTTTTCAATCAATGAGTCAGTGAAGCTTTTAAATTTACATGTTGTAAAGCCGTACATGTTGTAAAGCCTTTTCCCGACGAAAGTATTAACATTAATAATCCAATTCACCCTCTAATTAACGACCGATTGCATTTACGTCCCTACTTTCAAAGTTCATGGAAACGCCGATTAATTATCAGCTCAAGAAATATCTCGAAAGATCAAAAGCTTCTTAATGACCGACAATACGGCTTTCGTAGCAATAGGTCCACTGGTGATCTCATGGTTCATCTCACCGAACAATGGAGCAAATCTTTACATCGTTTTGGAGAAAGTAAGATTATTGCACTTGATATTTCAAAATCATTTGATAGGGTTTGGCATCAGGCTCCCTTATCGAAAATGCATGCTTTTGGCTATCATAAGTCCCTCCTGCATTTGAATAGTAATTACCTTTCGGATTGTTACAAATAGTATTTGATGGGTTCACGTTTGAAAACCACAAAATAAATGCTGGTGTGCCCCAAGGCTCTGTTCTTTCTCCAACACTTTTCCACATTTTTATTCATGATCTCCTGTCTGCAACTTCTAAAACAATAAATTGTTTCGCTGACGATAGTACTCTTAGCTTTTCATATTCGTTTTTGGACTCACATCCCGCTTCTTCGGATTTGGAAATGCAACGACAAAATATGATAAGCTTATTAAATTCCGAACTAAACAGCATTGTACAATGAGGATTAAAAAACCGCATGGAATTTAATGCTTCGAAAACCCAATGCCTTGCCATTATCCATGGATTCAATGAGACTGAACATCTCGATATTCTCGGTATGTGTGCCACCAACCACCTCTAGTGGAACGATCACACACGCGATGTCGCCAAAAATGCCGCAAGGTGCTTGGGTTTTTTCTAGAAGATCTATATACGTCCAAAGCTTGAGTACAACTCCCATCTCTGGGCTGGTGCTCCTGCAACTTACTTAAGCCTCTTGGATAGTATTGAACGTAGAGCATTTAATTTGATAGGAGATAATATGATCATAAGTTAATTTTATTCGCTTGAACATCGTCGTAAGGTTTCTTGTCTGACCCTTTTTTACCGTTATTTTAACGGTTTATGCTCTAGTGAAATAGCCAGCCGCATTATTATCCCCTTAAACAGTTCAACCGTAATACTCGCGCTTCTAGGAATGCTTATCAGTATACCCTCGAGTCCAACTTTGACCTTACTGTCAAATACAGAGATTCGTTCTTTAGCCGTACAACGCGAATGTGAAATACCTTACCACACTCTGTCTTGCCTAGCCATTGCAATATTCAGGAATTCAAAACCAATGTGCACCGACATCTCCTTTCAAACTCTCTCTTTTCATCATAGTGCTCAACCTGTGCCTCTGCATAATAAGGGTAGTAATATCCCCTTGAGTGTGTGCTTATTATAAAAAAAAAATTCAAGTAAATCATGCACTTGATCACATTTTAATAAGTAATTTATTTTTCTTTATCTTTGAATATCAACCCATTTAAATTTAAATAGAAACGTCCATTAATTTATCACTACCATAACTATTCTCAATTTATTGTTCCTCAAGCTTAAGCAAATATTTTATTAAAATACATAATACTCTTTAAGATTTGAAGATTTATTCGTTTTCAAATACGTTTCAGTATTTTATTTTTAATTCAATAATTTGCAAGGAAATTCATGCCCCATGCCACACTTCGTTCGTTCGTCCTAATACGTTAACATGACTAATATCTTGAATGACATGGTTAAAGTTATGTCGCTGATATTAAATTTCACCATTGGTCAGGTTATGTTTTGTAGTCATGTGCCCTTTGGCGTATTATATACATATATTTATAAAGATACAATTTGTTAGCACGTTATAACTTTATGTGTAAATTTTTGCAGACACGATTAGATTCGGTTTCGTTTCGTTTCGACCTCAAACAATCATAAAAAAACATCGTTTTATTGGTTTGTTTTCCACATGAAATGCGGGGATACGATTTTTTAGTATATTTTCAACTGCTACAGGGTGTTAGGAATTATTGGTTCTTTTGATATTATTATTTAGGATGATAGAAAAAGTATAAGACAATACGAACACGCAAACATAAGTGCTAAGTTTGAATATCACTAATGTTTACATGATTTTAAGATTTTGTTTCCATTAAATCTATTGAATTTTCGCAATTTAAACATAATACAAATGTTTTGCAAAAGATGTAACAACTGAATAATTTTCTGCAAACAAATTTGTAGCAGTTATGTGTTTATTTCTTATTACTTAACAATAATTGTATCACCATTTGTCGACAGGGAAATGACTTTTGAGCTTGATGCCAACTTTGCGCATACTTATGTATGTTCGGAAATAATGCATTTTTTTCATTAGAATTAAAACTATAAATATGTATTTTTAAATATAATAATTGTTCCAAATTGGTTAAACTTGTATAGATAAATATAAATACAATGATATTTATTTTTAACTCTACATTTTTTTTAATTTTTTTAAATTGGGGTCTTAAATCGTTGTTTTCTCAAAAATGTGTTTATTTTTATCGCTTAATAATGTACAAACATAATGTATTGCTAATACAGCATTGGTATAAGATGTTCCTACTTTTGTAAAATAGTATCTCTGTAGTTTAAATTCTGCGAATTGTGCGACAAAAAACATAGGTTTTCGAACGAAAACATGAACATTTTACATATTTCTATTTTTTAAATTAAAATGTGAAAAAATCTTTTTACAACCTGAATTTTTTTATTAGAAATTATTTTTGAACGAAGAAAAAGCAATAATTTGAGTGATTAAACAAAAAAAAAAGAGATTTATGATTCCCACCTGGTCGTAACCCAGGACTCTTATAAAACAAATATTGTATACAAAAACTTTCTTTTAATTTTACAAACAGTTCAAAAATTATATTTCCTTAGATTGTTAGGATTTCCGTATTTTAAGTTTCAAGCAAAACATTTTTAGAAGCCACACTTTTTGTTATGCTTGAAAAAATATCAAAATATAATAAAAAAAGTTAACTGGATTTTAGAATACACCTTTTAGTCATAGTTAATTTTAAAGAAGCGATATGTCAAAATTTTATATTAATTTTGCCTCAAAGCTACAATATTTAGAAGTTAAACACTATTTTATTTAATCATCCATTATTTTGAAATTAAAAATTATTTTATTTTATTATCCACCGATATTACACAATAGTTTATTAAATTTTATTAATTTTCATATAATTAAAAAAAAATCTATTTCAATGCCTTGTCCTACTGAAAACTACAAAATGTATAGATACTATTTTTTGTTTTATAATGCTTAACATTTGCATGCGGATTATGAATATAGCAGAAGGATATATTAAACAATTTTAATCGTTTTCATAATAAATATTAAGGGCCGATATTGATTTTAAATAAAACACAAAATGTTTAGGAAATTATTGTCATTTCTTTGTATTATTTTAATATTGGTTTTTATACTCACCGCTTAAAAGTGTTCTTAAATGTTTTGTAAAGGAGGCTAACAAAATTTAAAAAACATAATGTGTATCTTAACCTTAAATGTACACATTTCAAAGGCTAAAGTGACAACTTTAGTTTTTAAATTACTTTAGAATGTTGTTGTCCAGAAAGGTATAGTCTAACTATTTAATTTATTCGATTCGCTATACATATGAAAGCATTCCAAAATTAAATTCTAACAGTTTTCTAAATATGCCATATTTAAGAGCAAAACACAATAGTTTAAAAGATGTTTGTTGCTTTCACGCAGAAATGTAAGAAATTGTTTTGAAACTTAGCTTTTTTCCAAAAAGAATATACTTCTTTTCTTCTTTTTTTCTTTTTTGTTGCCATTTCTATTAATGCGAAAAACGCTACAAAAAATCAAAAACCCAGAAAATGAGAAAGAATCTAATATCAAGAATTTTCTGGCTTTTTTTGGCGTAGTTTTTTTCGGACTCAATTTTCGGGAGTCTATTATTACTATCGCTATCAGTCTGCTTACTCGTAGATTGGAGCTGATGCTAGAAAATATTTTGATCTTAAAGGAGTCAACAAAACTTAAAAATTGTAGAGATAAAAATGTTTGGTTCTTGAATTTAAGGAAATATTTTTTTTCTGAATATAAAATAAAAACAAATTAGGATAAACAAATACGTTGGAAAGAAACTTTGGTGTGACAGTCACAAATAAGATGTTTTAAAATCTCTTTTCACTTCAGTTCTGAAGACATTCAAAACTTTTATAACAATAGATATGAAACGTGCATTGTTTTTTTTTTTCAATTAGCCATTAGTTTAACAAAAGTGCCACTTTTTCTGTATTTGGGACATTTATATTCTTGAAATTCGTGTTTAAATCTCAGTTCTAGAACATCTAAAGCAAATTCACTTCAAAAAGTAGATTTCTTTAATTTTTTAAGATCTTTAAAGTTTTATACAACAGATAGTCAATTTTGAAAGAAATATAATGCACGACTGGGTCCTATATTTTAAGATTTAAAAATAAACCTGCAAAATAAATTTTTCTCAAAAACTTAAATGCCATTTTATTTCTCAATAAACATGGACATTTTTGATCATCATCAATTTGAAAATTGATATCGACAAGAGCTTTCACTGAAAGAAAAGATTATTGAAACCGGTCCATTAGTTCTTGAGAAAACTTAAAAATAAAATAACGATTTTATGAGCAATACCAAAATATTATTCTCTTGAAGAAAGAAGCCGTATTAAAAAAAAATTAGAGAAAGTTTAAAAAAAAACTATCGGGTCATTTTTGTAAAAATTCAAATTTTCGATTTTAAACCTGCTATTTATTTTTAGTATTAACAAAATGAAAAAAAAAAATGCCTTAAGCTAATTGGCTGAAAACCTTAATTTCAAACGGCACAATGGTTTAGGCTGTAGGGGCCAGGGCAGACAGACAGACGGACGAAATCGGGGAACTCACTTTTTTCGACTTTTCTAGCATCGTAATGTCATGTTTGATTCGAAATTTTATACGAATGCAATACTTGCTATATAGTTCCTATCTGTCGCAAGTTTCATTAAATTACTAACAAATCTTTAGATGAAATCTTTACTTATACAACTTAACTGTGTAAGCTTTCTGGCTTATATGACCCCCCCCCCTGAATAATGCATTGGTAAAAATTTGATGAATTTTTTCTGAGTTTTTGGAATAGGGCTGAACTTCCGATTCATATTATGTTCTTGGTCTAATCCTCAGTTAAAAGTGGTACTTTTGACATCAAAGTTTTAGGAAGTAAATACAAATTTTGTTTTCATAAAAAAAAATAATTCAAAATATAATGGGGGTCATATCCATTAACTCAATACAATTAGTTTTGAATTGGAGGGAAATTTCTACAAAAATACACAAAACAAAATCTCCCCCCCCCTCCTGGTGAACGACTTTTCAGCCACACTATCGCGAACAGCAGCAATATTTTTTGCAGTACAAGCTTACATTGGTGTTTTCACATCTCCTACAGACCGGTTTGCTCAAATTTTTGCACGATTGTGCTTGCACATTTAGACGATTAAATTGACTTAAAAAATCACGAAGTGCCCGATTTGAACGCCCGTTTTCATAATAAGCCTGAATAACTTTAACGCGTTGCCCGATTGTGTATCTTTCAGTGGTTTAAATTGTATATGTAAGTGTTAAATTGAGAAATGCCAAATCGAATGCAGAAAAAACTTGACGTCTAGGTGTGGTTTACATTTAACATCGGCCCTTAAAATTTAACCACCCTTTTTAAAGTTTCAAAAGGCTGTGTAAACATGGAATATGGCCATTTTTGGGCTGAATGCGTATTTTTTTTTTTGGAAAATGCTCGCGGTTAATGAATATTATTTTCGATTAATGGAATATATTAAAACATATTCGATCACAAAAATGTCATGATCACATCATAATCTTAGACTTTGATTAAGCAAACAAGTTTTAAGATCCTTTTTTCGTACTGATACCTAAAAAAAAACAATAATAGTATGTTTTTTTGTAGGACAGTTTAGTTTAGTTTAGCTTAATTAAAAAATATCCGATTTTACAAAAATCTTATTTAAAAAATAATCATGTCTCATGGGTGTAGACAATACATTTTTTGTATCTATAAAAATAACTTTGTTAAAAAAATTTCAGACCCAATTTTGTTTTAATGCGATTTAGTATTCTCAATGAAGTTAAGTAATTTCGTTGGCTATAAAATTAAAAATTAAAAATTAAAAAACAAAAATACGCGTACTCATTTCTTTCTGCCAAATTGTATAATAAGGGTTTTCCAATAAGAACTTGACAACTTGCCCATTCGGTAAACGTATCTCACTTCAAATGGTCCATCGGCTCAGATTCTACATTCAACTTGTTCTTATATGGGTGTAAACCAAGACCCTTTGACTGTTATTGCCTGTTTACTAGGGCGAGAATTACCACTGAAAATTGGAGTTAACGCTCCCAAAGTTGCGCTCACCAACTCCGGTAGAAAATATTTACAGATGTAGCTCATTCGTGTACTTTACGATGATGAAAATTATGAATTTACTGAATAAATTGACAATGACAATTTGGTGATTACTTTAAATATGCGTTGACAAATTAGTTGTCAAGTCCCTATTAAAAAAACCCATATTATCATAACTTTTTTTTGGAAAATTCAGAAAGAAAATTGAAAAATATTTAGTGTTCGTGCGATAGGTTATTTTAAGTTGTATTTGTAAAGAAAATTGCCTGCAGAAACATAAAGTGGTTATATTATCAAATTTTTCTATATCTTTGAATCTTCACCACACCATTATTCTTCTGACTCTAAATAAGTAACAAAGTGGTCAAGTTTTAGGTAACTCAAGTTTTTTCATTCTTAAAAGTGATTTCAATAGATTTTCAAACCACAAATCCAATTTATTTGTACCTAACTTAACCTTATCCCCTTGTCTCCAGTCAAAACAAAAAAGACTGAACAAAAAGGCTTCAGTCATTAGCTGGAAACCAAAACAAGAATTTGTTGTCTTAAATCTTTATCCGAGTCCTCCATCAGGTAGAAAAAAAAAATGCGAACCAAACGCAAACCATAAACTGGATCATGCGCCAGAATCCAGCTGTGCCAAGAGTGCTGGGAGTCGCCTCCTCGAGAATTGGCTTATAATTAAGCTATATCCCAAATGCCAGTGGGGAGTGCCGTTGTGTTTTGACATTTATTAATACCTGACTGACGTGGATTTGAGCACACGATATACCAAATGTAAGATGTCTTATGATCATATGGCATGCGATCATATGTATACATACTATTTTGTTGTTGTAAATATGCCTTGTTTTAAGAGAAATGAATGACTCTTGGTATGACTCCAAAGTCCGACTTCAACTTCAACTTGGACTTCGACTCCGACTAAGAATGGATGATGAAGTTTAAATACAAATTGATTCATGATTTGTATTGGTGCTATTGCCTTGTCTCAGATCAGCTCAACTAAGTTCAGCTCAGCTCAGCTCAGATTTGTGGTTCCAGAGGATTACTAGCCAAAGACAATAATTGCTCATGTTAACTCTTATATCAACCTACAAGAAATCACTGCTGAACAAAATTCCAATCGTTGGCAGAGTATCGGATGTTGGATTGCAGTTCAGTTCAGTTTTTTAAATATTTATTTTTATGTAGGTTTTGTTTGTTCAGGTAAAATTTTTGTGGTTTACATGACATACATACATATAACTATTATCTGCAGTGCGTCAGTTTGTTTGACCATCAAAAAGTATTGAACTCAATTTTTGTTATCATGACAGATTTGTCTGCGGTTAATGGTTAACTTGACAGTTATTTATTTTTCTTTTTTTTTTTAGTTTTTGAATGGAAATTAACTATTTTTTTTTTGAAAAACTGGTTGAAAAGTTGGTACATTAATAAGACTTTCTAAATTGATTGACATTTTTTTTTAAGAATGCAAAACTCAATACGGCTATGTGGGTTTGAATTTAGTATGAAGACTCTCTGGAAAAGTAACTTTTTGGATATAATGTGTCGAAGTAGAGCCTATAGGAAAGGACACATAAATGGAGAAGATTGACGAAGCCAAAACGCAGAAATGATTGCAACTGTAAGTATAAAAGATTTAACTACCAATGATCTAAATAGTTTTTCAGTAAAACCAGCTGCAAGAATTGTGAACATTTTCCAGAAACAATTGGCAAAACTAAAGCATTTTTCGGTTTTCGTGACGCACCTCCTTCTCTATCGACGGCGGTAGGGAAACTAATGGAAAACCGTGAGCTGTTGGGGACAAGTTAATAATGTGAATAGTCAAAAATGCTCTAGAACAACTGAAATTATTGCTGTTACTCGTACATTGACTTTTAGAATTTTGCATTGTAAATTTCTCATAAAGACTTTTGAACTTTAAAGGTTCAGCTAACACAAGTACGGTCGCTCACGTAAGCAACGCCCCGCGCCGTATCTTTGCTCATTGGGTCCTTGAAATGCATCAAAATAATACCCAGTTTTTTTTTGGGATGCTACGTGTACGCGTAGAATTGTGACATTTAGGGCTCAGGAAATCGCAGAGTACGACGGCGGATCAATAAGTTCATGACTTTTGGAATAAAACACAGATTTTTTGATAAAAAAAATAATTTTATTTTTCAACGTAGTCTCCCATGAGCTCTATACACTTTGTCCAACGCTTCTCCAATTTTTTTGTATCCCTTCCAAAAAATGATTTGTCGAGGTCCTCAAAATAGGCCTTTGTTTGCGAGATGACTTCATCATTGGAGTCAAATCTTTTTCCACCAATCCATTTCTTCAGGTTTGGGAAGAAGAAGTAGTCGCTCGGAGCCAAATCTGGAGAATAGGGTGGATGAGGGAGCAATTCATAGCCCAATTCATGGATTTTTGCCATGGCAACTGCACATGTGTGCACCCTTGCATTGTGAGCAAACGCGGCACCCATCTTGCGGAAAGCTTTCTCATGCCCAAGTGATCATTCAAAATTGAAACCACTGAGCCATGCGAGATCCCTACGGCTTTCACAATCTCTCGCACTTTCCATCTTCGGTCGGCCAACACCATATCGTGAATTTTTTCTATTGTTTCGGGTGTAGAGACCTCAACTGGGCGTCCAGGACGTTCGGCATCTTCAGTGCTTGTACGGCCACAACGAAATTCAGTAAACCACTTTTTTACCATTGAAATCGATGGTGCAGAGTCCCCATAGTATTTATCAAGCTTAGCCTTGTTCTCGGTAATGGTTTTTTTTCGCAAGAAATAATGCTTAATAAGCACACGAAATTCACTTTTTTCCATTTTCTCCTAAAATTCTATTCACTAAATAGCTGTCAAACACAAACTAACTGACGCAGCAAGTTTAAATTTTGACAGAAGTCAACTGACAGATGCCTGTTGACAGGAGCAGTGTTGCTGTTTCAGTAACGAAAATTTCAGAAATTCAAAAAGTCACGGACTTATTGACCCGCCCTTATCACGATTTGGTGAGGTTTCTGGGCTAGGTGACCTAGCCTTGGTCCTGCTTACATTTGAAAACGAGACTAGTGCTACTGTTAGCGGGAATGGATTGCGCTTACGAGCCCATAGAGTATAATCGTTCCGATTTGTCAAATCAAAGGTTTAAGAGAGTTTCTTACAGAAAGTAAAAACTTAAAAAAATACTACTAAAAGTTTGGTAAAAAATTTTCTGGCAACAATTAAAGACTTCTTTATCTTATAAAAAACATTGAATTTAATTTTTTAGTTAAATTTTAAAATATACAATTTTTAAAAACTGATTTGCGACTCGAGAATAAATAAAAGTACTGACTTCAAAATTGTTTCATTCTTTATAAATAAACCTTCAATACTACTAAAAATTGGTTTTCAATTAAAATATTCTTGGAACAAACATAGATATAGAAATCAAACTTATTTTTCATATGCAAAATTTTGTGTGCATTACTTTTTGTTTTATTTTTTTTTTTAGAAAAATCCCATTTGTACAAAATGTCACCCCGACAGGCGGGCACAAAGGGAAGTTATCAGTGAGGATTTTTTCTTATTACGATCGGAATTGGAAGATATTGATATGGACGAATTTGCTTCGTGTTTCAAAATGCAACGAAACATTTTAATTTGCCATGAAAACGTTCCTGACCGTGTTATTTAACGAAGCGGTAATCACAACTGGCCGACGAGATGTTGTAATTTTTGTAACATTTTGACTTTTTTTTTGGGGCCACAAGAGAGATATAGTCTTTGCAAATGCACCTTGATCAAGACATTAAAGTTGAAATTCGTGAAGGTATTGCGAATATAAAAATACTCTCATCAAAATTTTTACCTATTACTTAGGAACTAATTCATACTCTCGCTGAAGGCTTTAAAACATGTATAAATGCTTTATGTCTATTTTTTTTTATTTTCGCAGAAATTTCTTTGGGAAGCTATTTAGTTAATTTGTGTTAGTAATTTAACAATATTCAACAAAATGCGGTTGGCAGTCAAACACCACTAAAATCTTTGTTTTCAAAAAAATTAGAATTTTTAAAAACTTTAGTGAGCAAATATTCAGTTTCTTAAGAAGTAACGTTAAATTAGAAATCACCAACTTGATATTAAATCCCTAAAACTCGTCTTCAATTCCATCTTATTTTTTTGACACACATAAATAGTGTTAGGCTTTCTTAAAGTGTTTTTTCTTTCAAAATTGATGTTTTATTAAATACAAAGATTGTTAAGATCTTAAAAAATTTTAAGAAATCTACCTTTTGAAGTGAGTTCTCTGGATGCTCTAGAACTGAGATTTAATCACGAATTTGAAGAATATAAATTTCCCAAAAATGACACTTTCGTTAAATTAATGGCTAATTGGAAACACAATGAACGTTTCATATTATTTATTAAATATAAAAGCTTGGAATCTCTCGAGAACTGGAGTGAAAAGAAATTCTGTAACGTGTAATTTGTAATTGCCACATTAAAACTTCACCCCAACTTTGTTTACCTTAATTTGTTTTTATTTAGTTTTTGGATACATTTAAATGCAGCTTTTTCTTTAATTCAAGAACTAAACATTTTTCTCTCTACAATTTTTAAGTTTTGTTGACTCGTTTAAGTTCAAAAAATTTGTAAAAGGTTCACGCAAAACCTTTTTTTTAGATTTTTTCTTCCAGCATCAGCTCAAATCTACATGTAAGCAGACTGATAATGATAGTAATAATAGACTCCCGAAAATTGAGCCCGAAAAAAATACGCCAAAAAAAACTCGTAAATTCTTCGTAACACATTCCTACGAAAAAAGATCCATTTCTGGGTGAAATGCACCAAAAACTCTCTAAACTATTGTATTTTAATTCTTAAATATGGCATATTTAGAAAACTGTTGGAATCTTAGAATGCTTTCATATGTAGGGAGTCGTCCAAATTTAGAAAATAGACCATATCTATAGCTGGACAAGTGTTCTAAAATAATGTAATAGATAAAGTTCATCAATGTTGTCAGAAAATGTTAAACGGTGCTCATCTCATCTTTATGTAAAGTATGTGAGCCCCTCTCCCTAATTAAAATCTGGATCCATTCTTGCCCGCTAGCTTGATTAGTTGTATAAGCAGTTGATTTTAATCGAAAACGAGACAAAGAATATCGAATAGCAATAGAACTTTGTTTTATGTAGGTGAGCACATAATCATCAGGGCAGAAGCATTCGAGCCCTTCCCTCCAACTTATAGTAAGCGCCAAAATAAATTTTATCGTAAACGACAAATCAAAAGTTTACTGTTGATCCTTGAAACAACTTGTACCCATAGTCAGTATTGGAAATTATTAATTATATGCTTAAGCTAAGACATGACAATAACCTTTAAGGCTCTATATGTTACAAGCAAATTTTTTAATTAATAATTAAGTTGTCTTTTTGATTGAAAATGTCGCTTACGGTTACGATAAAACGGTGGGAAGGGCTAGATATACTCAGGTACTGTTTTGTTTTTAAATAGATAATATCAATATTCTATTTCTACTTAAATTTGTTGGTGCAAAACTCGAAAGCCTAAAAAAATAACATACGAGTACTTGCTGAACTTCCCTAAAATTATGTCAAAGCTAAGTGCACACAAAATTATGTATAAATCTACAAGACTTGAACATAAGTGACATATAAGAGGGTTGACCGTCGTCGTTGTGTCGGCGGCGTAGTACAAATATGACAGTACTTTTAAAATAATATTCTATACTCATATCATAAATCATCCCTGATGCATTTGAAGGGAAGAATGAAGACCTAGCTTTCAAGCTAAAAGTAATCTCAAAGCTGATTGTGATTGTGACACATTGTGCTTGGGGAATATTTATTAGTTTTTTTCTTGAAAGATTTTGACATACAGACTTTTCCAATGCATTCAGTCATCATATTAATATACTCGTATTTTGACACGTCTGATGCTCTGATGAGGGTGAGGGTATTTGTCTCAGTCTCAGTCTCAGTTGTCTTCACTTTATTTTACCAATGAATTTGACACTGTGGGTGGATCCAAAATGATTTATTGCCTATACAAGTATACTTAACATTAATTTTTGATTCTGTATCTTTCCTTAGTTTCCCCGGTAAAGAGTTCTTCTAGCTTCTTATTCTAAAGGACATTCCGCACATTTCAATACGTATTTTCGTATAACCTTGCTGTTTTTTTTTTTTTGAAAGACTCAAAAGAACGTTATCCAGATTAAACAATGGACCTGAATCAGCAAGAAAGTTTTATTATTCATAAGCGCAGTCGTGAACTGATACATGCACGGCGGCGGCGGCGTGTATCTCCTTTAAATAAATGCGCATGACAGGTGGCGCCAACTGTGGTCTTTTCCATGTTTGCATCTCATTATTGACCCCCTGGCGAGAGCTGTTTCTGTTCCCATTTCTGACCACGTTGCAAATTTTTATTGAAACGCAAAGCTGTTTTTGTTTTGTTGTTTTTTGTATAAATTTATTTTCTTATATTCAAAACTAAAGGACACGTTTTTTAAAAGGGGGCATTAGGGCACATTGTTTCCTTTTGTATTTCTTCAACAGAAGAACAAAACTAAATAAATAAATAAATAAATTAGGTGGCGCAACAGTCCATGAAGAACCAGGGCCTAGTGACTTACAACTCTCAACCATTCCTGTGTGCGAGTAATGTTGTCAGAGATGGAAGGGACCTACAGTTTATATGCCGAATCCGAACGGCTAATTTTGAGAAAGCACTTTTCATGACAAGAATTACTCTTGGAGGATTTGTCAATTCCTCGCAAGAGGCAGTACCCGTGAAAAAAGTTAGTTGGCACAGGCAGGGATTGAACCCAAGACCCCTTGCATGACAGTCCAACGCACTAACCATCACGCTACGGGTACTACCAACAAAACTAAATGGTATGTTTAAAATACTTAGGTACATATTTGCCACTGAAAAAGGGTCTCATAAAAAATATGAAATATTAACACTTATTACTTGTAAATATTTGGCTTTTGTGCTTAAAGTCGATAAATCAAATTCCGTGTAGGTATTACAAAAATGGATAAATACTCTCACGAGAGAAGTTGGTGTAGGTAGTTAACAATTAATTCCCATCTGAATTTCATTGAGCTTGTCTTGTTGGTTCAATAAACTTTCCAATTAGAAAGTAATTCTTATAAGATTCACTGAAATTCAAACTATTGTCTTCTTATTTGTTTTTCAAGTAAATAATTTACCTTTTTCGCCTCTATGTATGCAATGATTTTCAAACAGAAAAGTATCGGGGAAATTTGTTTGGGCAATTCGAAAGCAAAGTTAAGTCTAAATTAGTTTCAATTTATTTATTTCCGAAACCTGAAAATTAATGAAAGTATTTTCTTGAAATTGTCTGCATTTATTTAAATTATCATTTTCTAAAAAATGAATTGGAATATAATGAATAAATTAATAACAATGTTTTCGCTTTATATTTTGTTTCGCCTTTTGTGTATGCAACACATATTTGTCATCTCTATTTCAGTTGGTCGCCAGGACAAAATAGTGAATGAGTTCTTATTATTTTTAGAGTAATAAAAGGTTAATGATCGTAACAAGAAAGTTTAATTATAGGCTACTAGTACAAAAGGTATGTACGTATGTACAGTACATATCTATGGTAGTGAAATAAGGTAACTATGTAAGCTTTTCGTAATTAACTCATTTTGGTAACAAAATTTAAATTTCTTCTCATAGAAATTATAGAACTTTCTACTTTTATTCAAAATTACTTGACACTACAGTTTTTTAAGTCTTAGCTAATAGGTTTGCATACAAAATGTATATTTAATTAGCTTAGTTAAGTGCTAGATAATAAGTAAGTTTTGTTCTAAAAATAAACTCACCAATGAATATCAATTGATGGATTACGGATGCCATTCATTTTTGCGAAGAATTGACAAATCCTCCAAGAGTAATTCTTGTCATGAAAAGTTCATTCTCAAATTAGCCGTTCAGATTGGGCTTAAAACTGTAGGTCCCCTCCATCCCTGACAACATTACTCGCACACAGGAATGGTTAAGAGTTGTAAGTTACTATAGGCCTTAGTTCTCAACGAACTGTTGCGCCACCTAATTTTTTTAAAATTTGATATAAAAATCATTATTTTTCTTCATAATAGTGCAAATATCCCGAAATTGGAAAATCAAGGATTAGACGACATCTGCTCTGAAAGCCTCAAATTGCATGAATTTTTCATTTATTTTTTGAAAAATATTCAGTGCTTATTTTAAACTCAAAATATCTGTTAACAATAAATTGTATGATGGTTTTGCAAAGTACAAATTTTTCTGTTCTTGATAAAATTTAAATTTAGAATCTCACTTAGTTTCGACTGCATTTGAAGTTTTGATAAAACCTTTCATAGTTTTGACGAATACATTTTGGACTTAATTTTAAGTGATCATTTCGAATCCAAACTTTAACTTTAACAAAATTTATTTAGCCTCAAAAGCCTTTATGTATAGGTTCGAATTTGAAATTCAGATAGCCTCAAAAAGCCTTATGAACGTTTTTTTTTCGAATTTTCACAATCAATATCTCAAAAACCTGACGTGATACATACATTTTGAAGTCCGATTTAAATTAAGTCCGTCAAAACCCATTGGAAAAGTGCAATTTTATTGCCAGGAAGAAAACCTTGTGGACCAGTGTAATTTATAATCGACTCTTTAAAAATTAACTGATTGGAATTAGATTCTAAGTTCTACACATGTGCTTCTGTTTCTTAGAAATTAATATAAAGTTTTTTTCTTTTCAAATTGTTCATGTCGTCCGATCTACTTTTGTAACTTAATGCTGAACGATTGGTGTGTTAAACATAACTCTAAAGAGTAGAATAATGTATTGAAAACGCCAATTTTTCTAAATATAAAAAATGCTCTGTAGAACTTATGAATGCGCCATAATTTATCTTTTAGAATTTCTTGTGTGAAAATTTGTTCAATGAATTAATGAGATAAAAGTAGAAAAAATCATTTTATAAAAAACATTAAAAACTTATGTAAGTAGACATTTTCAAATTTTTGGGGAAAACTCAAAAAAAAAAAAAAAAAAAAAACTGAACAGGACAAACCATTAACAGACATACAAAAATTCCAGAGCGAATCACTTATTTGATGGTCTGCATTATCACAATATTATATTTGTATTTACACTACTTTGAAAAAAAGTACGTTTACGCCAAAATGTACTTTTTCGTTTTTCTTTAATTAACGTGATGGATTGATTCAAAATATTGAGTTGGGTTTCTTTTACATCAATACTTCTTTGCCATTTGTAATTAAAATTAAATATGTCGTTAACGTTAATTAGTTTTTTTTTGTTTTGAAGTAGATTGTTTAAAAAGATCGACTCAGACCTTTTAATAAAATGCTATGTGTGTGTGTAACACAACCGACAATATGAGACCTTAAGAATTTCTATTTCTTGACCTTTTTTATAATCAACCTTTACAAGATCAAAATGACAGAGCTCAACTAGGCAATCGTTGTGTTCAAATAATATAAAACATTTGAAGTTAGGTATATCATATATGACACAATAGCTCTTATTTTCATTTTCTACATTTTTGAGAGTTTTCTAAATTTCATATTTTCAGCGAATTTCTTGAGTTCCCTAGCAAAAAATGGAACATATTTTCATTCTACATAAGAAGCTCTTCCATCTATTTATTAAAATGTAGTGTAGTTTTGGAGCTCTAGAAAAACAGAATCAAACTTGTCGAATTGAAATTTTTTAAACCTTATATTAAAATGTTATAACATAAGTGCTTCCAAAAACTCAAAATGAAATACAATTCAACCATCAATTTTAATATTTCCATCATATAATTTCGATATAATTTAGTTTTTATAATATTTCTTTTTGTATACTAAAATTTTATTCGCATTATTATTTAATAATAATTATTAAAATTTTATAATAATATAATAATAATAATAATAAAGTACATAATTTTGTTTTTAAATTTTACTTATTTGTTGTTGTTGTTTTGCCATCTATGTATACTCGTTATATAGATTCCCTCTTACGTCTTACGTGTTTTCTTATTGCAATTCATTTCATGTATCTGGTTTAGGTATATATAATGTGTGTTGGTGATGTAAGGTGTTTACAAAATTTACAGTTTTTTTTGTTTATCAAAATGATTTGTTTCATTTTTCAATTTGAATATGAAAAACAAAAATTCAACACGAAAATAAAAATAAAAGAAAATTTATTTAAAATATAAATTTACAAACTAAAGTTGTTAATTTGTTTTATATTGATTGCAATTTCGTGTGAATATTTTTCATTTTTTTTGTTTGTTATGAAAACATAGAAATACACATATACATACATTATACAAATACATATCTTATTTTAAGAAATTTAAATATTTTTTGTTTTGTATTTACAATGATTACTAATAATTTACGAAATAATATTGCAAAGTTAACATCTATAACAGAAATGAAGGTTAATTTTTGTTTTTAATCCTTTAATTGTTTTTAACATATTGTTTGTTTTTTTTTAAGTACTTTTAAGAAACACAGAAAAGTTATGAAGTTTTTCAATATTACTTAAGTAAAAACAAGTTAGATTGTCTTATTGTAACGATTAAAATTTGCATTATCATGAAGTATAGACCTTGCTGTAATTTATTATCAAAATTGATGTCTTTTGATAGAAAAAAAAACTAGAAAAAACATAGATTTCAAGTGTATACACTTCGTAAATAACAAATTTAGAATACATCAATTGAACAAAAGCTATAAAAGCTACATGCTCAGGATATGATTCAAAATAGAAAAATGGTACTTGATGTGTGTATATATGAAGGAAGTTTGAAATAATTCTTCTATAAACGATTATTTTTAAATTTTCGTCATATTATGAGAATCGATTATATGAAAACAATATTTTTGAAAAGCAAATAGTTTATTTTATTCGAAGAACTGGAGGAATGGAGGAATGAATTTCGAAATCAATTGTCACTCAATGACGATTATTTCAATATATGTAGATTAAACAAATCAGATAAACTTTTTTTCCTGATATCAATATTGTTCATACACATTTTCAAAAAAGATAGAACTAGAAATATCGTATTATTGGATAAAATTCCAGTCCGAAAAAAGTTTACGAAATATTCCACTACAATTTATATTTGTAGAATATTATATGGCTGTCAATTTTTTAATTTTGTTCTATTAACATTAATTTCAAACATATCTTGAATTAAAAATTGATAATTTTCGTTCACTATACTTGACAAGCTTGTTTAAAAATAATTGAATTTTAATTCAAGATGGATCCAAAGTTGTAAGTCTTTCTGCAGTTTGCTATGTGTAATTTCAATGTGTGGTTTTAATTACTTAGAAATTCGAAAACAAAAGTGAAATTTCGAAATCCTCCATTAAGATGGTGTTGTTTTTTGTTTGGTTCAATTAGATGTAAAACTAATCAGCAGATCAGAAATTAGAAGAGAACATTGGTGTTATAACTTCAGATAATCTAATAGAGAAAATCCTATCACCATTTTGAGCTTAAGCTTTGCTTGTTAACAGATTTATTCCCTCCAACTCCGACATTCGAACAGCGGATTTTGTTGAATAATTTTCAAAAATGTAAATTTAACATCTATTGAAGGATAATAATTACTTAAAACCGACAAGTCAACAATTTACTACTGGTCCATTAAATCAATTTTAGTTAAAATTTAAGAGTTAAAACAAGACCATAGTTTTGATGGCTCCAAGTGAAACGAAATAAATGCTATAAAATAGCAGAAGTCTATGTTATAACTTTTTTTTAAATATAGTATTCTTATCGACCTGATACGTACGTAATTAAGACATGGATTGCATAATTAAGTGTTGAAAACTTCGATCTTCCCAGCAAAGCTCTTTTTTTTAGAATTTGTTTACTTGGAAGAAATGTAATGTTTTTGTTTTGCTATATATGTACGAGTAACAGAACATTTATTTTTCTTTGCGTAAGTTTCGAAAAATTGCAAACGGTTATTGAACAAATTATAAGAGTATGGTATTTGTTAATGGTTTTCTTATAGCTGCAGTATTTGATTTCACGTGTTTTTTGTTTTTAAGGTATCAGAATGAAGAAAGATGAGATGAGATGTTTTTTAAGATTTCAGAAATTATTTATCTTTTTTCCGCTGTACGTTGATGACGTGATTTAAAATTAACTTTTCAAAAATAAATTCAATGTTTAGATTGCACCTACAACTTAAATTGAGCTACTATCTTCTATACAGTTAACATTTATTCAAATAAAATTAAGGTATACCTTAAGTCTTTAAAAATCATTCCCCAATTATTTCGAATAAAATTCACTAATTATTTGAAAACTATTACATTCTCAGTGCATCAATATTTTTGTCTTTGTATATTTGATTTACTTATGAAAAAAAAACAATATGTTAAAAACCTTCAATTGCAAGTTTGTATCTTTTTTTAACATTTTCTTTTGTAGAATCAAATTCAATTATAAAACAATCAAAAGAATATACTCTTTTTTAATGTATTATGTATGTTTGTGTTGGTATTTTTTTCTTTTTGTTTTAAATTTTAAATTATTTTATTCAAGAAAAAAAATTATTATGCTTCTTATTTATTTTACAATACATGTTCAAGTTTATCACAGATTACAAATGCTTTACATAATAATTTTATATTTAATTAATTCCATTAATTTTTTTAGTTTCTTAAAATTTTAAATTACATTAATGATATTGTTTTTTTTTTTTAATTTTTGTTTTTGAATTCTCTTTATCTTAATGACTATATTAATAATGCCTATTATTAATAAGATTTAAATTATTTAATTTTTTGTTATTTTTTTAATTTTTTTTACAAACTATGCAGGAAGAAAAGAAGAAGAAAAGAAGAAGAATAAAATACTTATATATACTAAGTAAGTAAATTTTGTTGTTGTTTTATAAATATTTTAAAAATGTTTTTTGTTTTTGTTTCTGTTAATAATATATGTGTGTGTGAATTAAACAAATTGCTTAAGCTGCTATTTTTTATATTTCTATAAATATTTATTTATATATAGAAAGGTAAGGAGAAACTAAAAATAAAATATTTTATGCACGTTTTCTGATATTATATTGCAATAAGTCTTCATCATTTTGTTAGTTGCACTTTGCCCATATAAAACGTGTTTGTTATTTGTGTTGTTTTTTTGTTTGTATTTTAAATTTGCATTTAAATAAAGCTCTTCGACAAAGAAAATTTAATTTAATTTTGTTTTTCATCTGACAGGATATTTATTTGTTTTGTTTTATTTTTGATATCGTATACTAATGTCACTGGAATTAATTTAGCTAACATATCTGGTGGCTAGTTGTAGCGGTAGTAGCTATGTTGCTGGTAATTGTAATCTGAAATAGATAGAGAAAAATCAGTTAATTAAGGATCATTTTGACAATAAAAGTTATATTTCATTCTTATATTTACTTAAAGTCCTTTTTAAGCAATCATCAAATAGAGTGCAAATAAAAAAATAAAATGAGTTAGGTTGTTTTGCATGAAACTTTTACTATAGGAATTACTTGATTTTTGGTATACAATAGGGCTTGTGAAGGTTTGTGTAAATTAATTAGTGAAAATATTTACAAAACTTAATCAGATAAACTTGAAAACTGATATTAATTTGTATAGGTATCAAAATAATTGAAATATGTTATTATTATTATTGTGTAATATGTATTGATAATTAAATTTGTTTTAATAAAAACATAGGTAGATAGAGAAATCGGTCACGCTCAATGATATTTAGACAAATGTAAAACTTAACACTCTCATCATTACTTTACGCAAACGAAATGGAACGTAACTAATGGATTTTATATAAGTAAAATATGGGCAATGATAAATGTACAACACATATTGATATAGATCATGCAAACGGAAATATAAAAATATGAAATTATTGCCAAATGTCGACCATTGAGTTACATCGCTCGCTAAAAACCACCGACAGCAAAACAATGTTTTAACATTTTTCATAACAGTTTCCTTAGAGGCATTAAAGCACAGTTTTCATTTAAAATAAATTATCGATATCTAGTAGACTGCAAAGCCATAAAATTCCTATACATATATCTATTTTTGGCATTAAATATTACGTGCTAACTTGTTAATTTAGGTTAACAAGACTGATGCCTATAGGTAGATTTGCTATTTAAACACAAGGTACGATATATTATAATTGCGTGTTGGCTTACTAAATGTTTTTGTTTCCACATATATTTTTATTATGCACTTTAGATCATAAGCTTTACTTGATGATATTAACTATCATCTATCAAAGCCAAACGTTGGTTGTAGCTTAAAAATATGAGTCTCTCTTTTATTTGCAGCCTGGTAAATATTCATCTATACGTACCAAATACGTCTTCAAACAAATTAGTTGAAATTCTTCAAGAACTGCTTAACTATTTTAACTGCAACTTTATGCATAACAATTCATTTGTAAAAAGTATCACAACATGTTCCCATTATGCACGAAAAGAATTTTGTTGCGAAACAAAAAAACTGTCTCTCAAATCACTCTTTGATTTCGTTAGCATTGCAATGCGAATTGGTAAATAAAATTAATTAATTAGCCACCTTGGTGGCAAAGACTGTTAATGTTGCACGATCGACGATCGACCGACCGACGATCGATCGATCGATCGATCCGGTGCACAGCATCGGGAACTGCATTAAGATTCTGGACTCATTCAACCATCATATTATACTTAAATACATGTGTATAAGGAACCCATTCATTCATTGAACTCCTAAAGCGGATGCGCAACATACCTAACAATATTTTTGGCCACTGCTGCAATGCAATGTGCGCTTTTACAGTGCAGTTCATATAGCATACTCCACCATTCCATCAGGGTGGCGGGTAAGTGGGGTTTTTTTTCGAAGCAAAGAAACTGGTCGGAATGGTGATGCCTGATGGCCTGCCTGCCTGCCTACTGATGGTGGCTGCCGACATAAGAACAACTCAGGTGCGCAACATGCAGCTAAAGGTACATATATGAAATCCAATCTGGTCTTCATCCATCACTGTCGACAGATAACAACAGGTTGCACGTGTGTATTTTTACATATGTCTATATAAGTATATGTGTATTTACATAAAGGTAAAGATTTAAAATCCTCAAGATATACACAATCACTGGCGGACCAATGAAATCGCATCGGACGGTTTAGCACGGACGATATGCAGATGACGTTTGACTTTGATTGCGTGCTCCAAAGAGGGGTTAATATAGGTTCAGACACAAAAATCTGAATGCAACGTAATGTTGGCAAATTATATTAATGTCTTGGCCATTGGAATACAAACGAGTCTTCGGACATTTTTAAACAGGTATTCCATCTATACTTCTTATACCCGCGTACTTATATATAGTAGTATATACTCTAAACTTAAGCTTAATCTCAAATTACACACACATTTATCGAACCTTCTTATATGCGAACGCCCCATTCATGAAAAACTTAAGACCTCCAGAAAAAAAAATATAAATAAGACGAAAGTCTGCAAAATTTATTCGAAATTTCAAAATATTTGCACAAAAACGTAGGCGTTAGCACAACTTATATACATGTCTATAGGTTAGCTACATAAGGCCCTGTTTGTCTGGAGTTCATGCTCGCTTATAAAAAGAGTGCCCGCTGGTAAAGTATCTGATTGATGAGTTCCCATTTCACGGTGATAAAGGTATGCGCGGCATTCTTACGTGGTGAATCGAAAAAGGCTTTTACGCAAAACTTAATCAATGAATCCCATACAAAAAAAACAAAAGAAAATCAACACCGATTGGAAAGATGTCCTCAAAGATAAAAGACATCCGGTCAATATTTTATTTTAGATTCAGAGCCGCATTTGGGTCGTTTAAATGCTCATTTGCCTTAACCACTTGACTAATAAGTCTCAAAATATCAGTGGCTTCTTTAAGGAACAGGTGAAAGCTTAAGAAAAAATGAAGAACACTAGCAAATATTGAAAGAGGAGAATAAATGTAATCTGTTGGGATAAGTCCGAGAGTATTGCTGCTGGAGAAGGTAAAAAAAATAAATAACGTGGCACAACAGTCCATACAGAACTAGGGCCTAATGACTTACAACTCTTAACTATTCCGCGAGTCATTTCAGGAATGGAGGGGACCTACAGTTTTTGTGCCGAATCCGAACCGCAAATTTGAGAAAGCACTTTTTATGACAAGAATTACTGTCAATTCCTCGCAAGAGACAGAACCCGTAAAAGAAATTTTAGGTTGCACAGGAGGGATTGGACCCAAGACTTTTGGCATGACATTCCTAAGCATTTACCATAACGGCACGGGTACTACTGGAGAACGAAATGTTGAAGAAAACCTAAGTTGTGTCAATTTCTCATCGATCTTCGAAGTAAGGCATTCCACAAACGACATTACACTGTTATGGTACATAATTAAGTTAACAAACCACGATAAATGATTCTTATGACCGGAATTGGATGATATTGATATGGACGATACGTTTATTTGCAACAAGACGGTTCCTCACAAGCAACAAATAATCGTAACTTTGAAAGAAAAGTTTTCCGACCGTTTTATTTGTCGAAGTCTTTTTTTTGAAGCCTAGTGAACAAAATTGTCCACAACAATCGATTCAAGACTTAAGATGGAGATCGTGAAGTGCAAATTAGTCATGGAAAATTTAATTTAAGGAATGTTGTGCTGCAAGTGCAGACGTGGCGGACATTTGGCTGATATCCTTTCAATATGGAAACTCTGTCAAAGTGAAACAGTAAGGTGATGAATCAACTATCTAGAATATGGTCCATTATGAATGAGAGTAAGACCTCTTCAACAAATGAAATGTGCTATAGAAAATCTAACTCCTTTAGTAATACCAACTTATAAAATATGTCTCTGAGTGTTCTCCTTATTAGAGTAAAAAGTTTAGAGCATTCCAAACGTATAAAAGTAACAATAATATTAGCGCCCCTAATAAGGATAGTGTGCGCCGAATACTCATATCCAAGTCAACCAACCCTGGAGAAAAAAACATCATCATCACCACTACCACCACACGATGCAGGATGTCCTAAATTATTGATACCGCGCGGCAGTTCCTGTTAATTAATTGAGCCTCAACTCAACTCTGAACGATGCAACAACACCAACGAAGGAGGAAGATGCGGCTGTTGCTATGAATTCCCTGTGATTTACTTTGGGAAACGAATCGTCATCATCGAGATCGCATAGCCGTCGCGTCGTCGTTGTTCGTTGCCGTTCGGTCCGTCGTCATCGACGACGACGACGTTCATAGATACTTATCGCTCCATTCAATCCTCCAATGTCAGCTACTTTGTTCTGTGTTTGGCATTCATCGTCTAATCAGATCGAAACGATTTAATTTATTAGAGAAGAGAGACAGTAAGCGAAAGACATTGAGCCTTGCTACGTTTTCAGCAGTATATGAAAAAAAAAAAAAAAACAGCCAAGAGGAATTCTGATGGAGAGTCTTTTGGGAGTTGAGCCAAGAGTTTGGCAAATATTTGGAAAAGGTGTACGTATACAAAATTCAATAAGAATGCACTGCACTATTATACAATTGCCTTGCGAAGGGTCGCAAAAATTTCACCCCTTTCTTTGCAATGCTCGCGGTTTTTCATCCCTTTTGACTCGTTTAAACGATTGCAAGTTTTTTCGTTTTTGAAATTCCAGTGGAAACCTAAAAAATAAAAGGGGGTTCCCCATGGTTAATCCTAATGGATTCTGATTGAGATTTAATTATTTCATTCAATTTTCTAGATGACTTCCACTACGCCGGCCGTTCTCATCGTTATTCAAACAGCCAAAAAGAGGAGGGTTGTTTTCTTTAAAGGGTCGCCCTTGAAGAAAAGTAAAACTAACGGCGCGGCGCGGCGACGGTGGTGGTGGTAGCCGGTGTGTTGGATTTAAGTGAAATAGACCCATCTCAAGTCAGAAGGTTAATGAAGTGAGTAATTCTGTGGATGAACTTAATTGAAAAGGATTTCTTTCTCCCTCTATCTTTTTCTGTTTCCAAGACGAAGGATAAGAAGAAGTGAAATTATATACAGAAAGGACGAAATTAAAGAGAATAAAAGTATAAGAAACAGAAAGGACCATTTTGTTTTTTGTTTAATTGAGGGAAATTATAAGAAAAAAAGGATGAGGGGGAGTTTCATGCAAATTAACATCAACAACTCACCTTGAAGCGCGTCGAGAGTTCTTAATGCTGCGCGAGAGTTCTAGAAGGTAGAGCCCTGATTGTAACTGGGCGACGACGATGACGATGATAATGACGATTACGATGACACTGCCTAAACCGGTGACACAAATCCTGTTGAGATTTGCTGACTGCAACACATGGAATGGAAAGGAACTTGATTAGAACTGAATTTAAGCAATTGGCTAAGAACCAAAAATAACTGAATATTTATTTAAGTTGATTGTCACCTCTTGAAAAACGGCTTAAAAGCTGCAGCAACACTGTCTTGATGACTGTGATGGTGATTATGAGGGCTGTCCATCATTTGTTGGGTGTAGTCTTTGCCGGGAGAATGATCCTGCTGCAGGCGGGTAAAGCTGCCAACGTAGCTGCTATTGCTACTGCTGCTGTTGCTGTTTGGCGACGAGTCACCGATGTAGCTATTGTTACTGTTGGAAGAATTGTTGGTCGCTCCAACGCCTACTGCTGAATTATTGTAGCAGGTACCTGTCGTAGGGGTTGTTGAACCGGTAAGAAGGTTCCCCGCCACGCTCGGCAGTTTCATATTCGGTGGAGTTTGGGGCGGCGTATCGGTTTGGACATCGGGAAACCCCATCTGGTTCGATTGCTGCTGTTGGTGGTGTTGTTGTGGGGATAGTTGCTGCTGCTGCTGCTGTTGGAGCTGCGTAGGATTTACGCTCGTATTCCCCGGAATAGCCGCTGTAGTAGGGGTGGTAGGCGTACTTTGAAGATGTGTATTTGTCATATTGTTCGTAGGATATGCCCCCTGTTGGGCACCCGCCGTAACTCCTAGAAACCCCCCGTACCCCCGAGTATAAGGCGAACTTCCGAAATTGTTCATCGGATTCATTTGATGGTGTTGCTGTTGCTGCTGCTGCTGCTGTTGCTGCTGCAAGTGTGTGCCCTGCTGATGCTGCATCTGTTGTTGCTGCTGTTGTGTCATACCAGCTGCCATATTGTTCATAGGAGCTTGCATATTTATCATTCGCGTACCGTTTCCACCACTCGGATTGGTACTGAGCTGCTGAGCATGCTCCGCCTGTTGCTGGGTGGTGGTGTTGTGCAAATGGTGATGTTGAGATTGATGCTGCTGTTGCTGTTGTTGATAGTTTTCCATCCAAGCCTGCTGCATTTGATGCTGCTGCTGCTGATGGTGTTGCTGCTGCTGCTGGTGATGCTGCTGATGTTGTTGTTGCTGCTGTTGCTGTTGCAGTTGCTGGTGATGGTGTAGCTGGTGTCCTAGAAACGCCGAAGGTGGTGGTGTTTTGCAAGCGGCTGTGTCTGCCAGACTCCAAATTTTGGGCTTGGTTGCTGGAATCGGGACCCCACAGTCGCTGCTTATCTGGTTTTTTGGACCACTCATTTCGTCTTTGATGCCGGGGTAACCACTTAACATGGCATGGTGATGCTGATACGCCGGGTGATGGTGGTGGTGGGCATTCATATGATGGCCAACATGCCCTCCAACTATTCCCAGATTTTCAGGCTTCCTATCGTCGTCGGTTAGGTCGTCATCATCGTCGTCCTTTTCATGCTCAGACTTCACATGATGCATTGAATCTAAAAGAGAACCAAGTCTAAGTGTCTATGTATGTTGTTCGTGTTCAGAGCAGTGTTCATTCATTCAACCATCAGCAACAACCCCAAAACTCTACTGATGACTTTTTCAAAAAAAAAAAAAAAAAACTTTCCCTTCACCCTTTTGCACCAACCCACAAAACAGGTATAGGCCTCTAGAGGTGTTGAATACACAATTTACAATGGAATTCTAAATCCCGAGTCTTTGTTGAGATTTCCTCTTTTGGTTGAAAGGAAAATTCCAACGTCGTGTACACGCACCAGATACGTTGGTCAGATACCTAATGACAGCTTGACAAATTTCCCCCACAGAAACTCTATAGGGAATTCTAGGCTGTGAGGTGCCAGTTGTTGGCAAGTGAACATTTCAGGAGCTGTAAAATATTCTGAAAACTAGCACACACCACCAGGTCGTATAAAGGATAGCGGTACATACTATATAGGTACTTTCACTACAGCACAGCAACACACTCAAGCAAATCCCCAGAATAATGAAAAATCTACGTGAGAAAATGGGAAGTATACCTTTTTGTATCTCTGAAATATGAGGAAGGCGAAATCTTATTTAAATTTCCATAACAATGCGGCGGGAGGAAGCATGGTGTACACACAGAAAGCAAGGTACGTAACATAGGCATAGGCATATATGGTATATTAGAGCCCAAGGGCTTCTATTTGACATATCTTTCCTTCCGGCAACGACAACAGCAACGGCAACGGCAATTCGGCACATCACATCGTTCGTCGTCGTCGTCGTCATATGACTCAATTTTGGGGTTGTTGTTCTTAAAGCAGGGGATGATATAACTTTTCAAAAGCCCAACGCCAACATTGAATGTTCAAATTCAAATATTCGCATATACATAGCTATGCGGCTTTATAATATTTACAATTGAAAGGCACGAGACTGTGAAACGATCGCACATAATCAAAAGTCATAAAAGAGCAATCGTCATGATATCCCATGCAAACAAATAAATGGTTAAAAAGTTGAAAAGAAAAACATATAGACAGGGGGTTCAAAATAAAGATGATTTTGATGATGATACTTGGTACAGTTGTTTAATAACGGGGTTGTTGAGTTGAAGTTTGCAATTTATAATAGCAGTATCCTTGTACATACAAACATAGGTATATGGATACGAATTCTTAACAGTATGGGGTTATTTTTAGCATTTATCATCTCAAAAATATGAGTGGATTGTCACACATGAGAAAGGGCACATACAAGTTGTATAGGTAGGTGAGATTTTGAAAGGTGAAGATAGCGTCTGATGTTGAAAGCTTAATAGATTCAAAAGATGGTGAATGAGTTTACTAATTCCTGTGGTGGTGACACTTGTTCTGGAATAAGGTAGTATGCGTGACTGAAAATGAGCTTTGGGTTTTTGACTTGAAATTTTACGGAGTGAGTTAAGAATTAATTGAATCCTCTTGAAATCTTTCTGTAGGTACATTATGTACCTAAGATAGTAGGATATGAAAGAATTGAAAAAACGGAGTTGAAATAAAGTAGGTGCAAATATTTAAAAGTGTCAAGCCAGTTTTTTTGTTTTTTGTTTGCACAGTTGACACAGAAACTTTCACTGTAAGGACTTTATTTCATAATTTGTTGGTTTTAAATGATAATCCAGAAGTTTTCAATGCTCAAATTATATACGACCGCACTTCAAGTCAATCGTGGAGCTCTAAATAGTGAGTTATCAATCTTAAATGATGTCGGTGCCCGCGTGGATTCTAGCGAAAAACCATGATTCAGATTTATCAGCCTTCATTCAAAAGTCGTAATGGACACCACTAAAATAGATTTATGATTTTTTTTTTAAATTACAATTAAAGTCTAAGAAAAATCAGATTTACATATGTTAGAGCTGGCAGTAAAATCACTTTATTAAGCCTAAGGCCAAAACTGCTCTATTGATGTATGCCATGAGCTCTTAGAAAAGCTAATCGTTTTACCAATATTATGCTTAGAACCCTGCTTAGTAAAACCCCTTGGGAGGAGCCTGTGTATTTGAAGTATGATATAATTTGTTGCTCTTTCACTTTCAACGTATGCACATAGTTTTATTAGTTTACATATTAAATATTATGTCCATTGTCCAGGATTTGCAGATTTGTTCATTTAGGTCATTCAGAGTTCGGCTGATACTTCACCGTACCGTAAATGTTATTGAACTAAGACTCTCGACTTTTTCTCTCCCACCTTAATTGTTGTGAAAAACTAGTTGGTTCTAAGTTTGATGAAGGTTTTTATATTTCAAAAAATAAATCCAAAAACACCACACCATAAAGAAAAGACATATCTTCATTATTTGCTAAGATCCACCTTCTTCATATAATGGAATTATAACATATTTTAGCTGCGGGAAAACAAAGAGAAAGAAAAATCAGCCGTGTCAATTTCCATGAGAACTTTCCATCAATTTGGCTGTCAAAAATTTCAGATCCTTCCTGTTGCCAAACGGCAGGGCAGCAAAAATAGCAGCACTAAGGCTGTCATAAATATTTTATAACATCAATTACGAAGCACTTAAATATTTTGGGAAACATTTTCGCTGTGATATTTCTTTACATTGTGTTTTGTAGTACGTATACATATGTATACCTTACCAAGTAAGACCGCCGAGCGCCACTGCTCATTCATTGTTTCTCCTCAACCATCCATCCAATCCATCCATCCATCCATCTATTCATTCATCTATATTCATACATACATCCATTACAAAGTCAAAGGAGAGTATGAGGCACAGGGAGGTTAGGCTATCGCTATATAAGTCCCAATACCATCACCTGCCCTATGCCCGAATATCTTGAATATAATATCGATACGTATAGGTATATAAAAAGCTATGTGGGATTAGTTAAAAGGTTCGTGTGCTGAAATAAAATTACTTCTTCTACACCCTCGCATCGGTATCGCTTCGGGTAGAGTGAGGACTCGTCATCATAAGGATAACGACAAAGTGAGAATGCCACTTGTATATCGACTTAGATTTAAAGATTTGGTGTTTATATTTTTGGGTGACTGCATTAAAAATACATTGTGCGTTCGGTTTTGTTTTGGGAAAATTATGTAGAGGGTGTTTCTTTTTAACACTAAATTGTATTCAACTAGTTCTGAGAAGAAATACTTTTGAATATCAACCATTGTTCAATACGTCTCAGATAGAGTTAAATTAGGCAACACCTTAAATGTTAATTTCAAAAATACCATAACCAGAAATATTGTTGCATAACTGATTGGAGCGATTTTGCAAATCTCAAATTTTATTTGCAAGGATTTCGGTCAAAGCCCACTCTAAATTTCTTAGTAAAGGACAAAATTTTGATGCTTTAACTTGAATCAATATAAAATAATTTTATTATAAAAATCGATTCTTTTTCAAGGAATAAACAAAAAAGCCTCACTGTTGTACATTCATTGTCCAAAAACACGTTAGGTTATGAAACACCCTTTTAATAGTTAAAAAAAAAAGACCCACAAACTGCAAGAATTATACCCTTCATCGTTTTTCGCATCATATATAAAACAGCCCTCTAACAGGCGTTGAAGCGTGCAACCCTCTCTCGAGCGTCAAAGTCAACTATGTATAATTGTATACTATCAGCGCTGCCACTGCTGCCGCCGCCGCCGTCACTTGAACGGGTCGCATATGTTTCGCCCTGATGATGGTAATACCCCCTTGGGTGGTATTACGGAAAGGAGAGTTCCACGCTGTTGGTGAAAATAAGGAACACAGGCATCAGTATCAATATCTATCCAACATTATAAGCATCAGCATCCTCGGCACGATAATAGATGACAATGAAGCTCTTTATTATTTTATATGCGAGTCAGAGGGTTGCTTGTGAGGATGCGGGTGTGTGAGTGGGACCGGGAGGGCTTAGTTTGGTGTTGATGCCAACAATGGGACAGGAACAGAATATTCGAATTGTTTTTGCGAATAGATATATAATGAATTTTCCCCCTCGCCCTCCCGATCCCGAATATAAAATACTGTAAAGCAAAGGGCTAAGCTAAATGAAGATGCGCTATGATACGGTCTAAATTTTAGTGATAGATTAACCCCTCAATTGAGGTTGAACTTAATTTGGCGCAACAACAAAAGGGGTTAGCCTTGAATTTGCCGAGCTACTGAGGGAGATAGAGAGAGAAAGAGAGAGCGGGAATACGTGTGACTTTGGGATGACTATTAATTAAGGCACCAAAAGGGTAGCTTCATAGCTATAAGTACATAGGTACATATTATTATATTGATAGTTGTTTTTGTTGTTGTTGTTTTTGTTGGCAAACTCTAGAGAATAACTTTTATGCCCATAGTTTACGTTTACGTTTACGTAAACGTTAACGCACTTTAAAGTATAATGATATTGAGTTAAAGTGATATTTTAAATAATGCTCTCGTGATAATAAAGCAGCAGTAATTCGCGACGACAAAAGGGGTTGAAGAAGGCTTTTTGTTCGGCTGATTCAGAATCAGGGTTCAGGGTTCAGGGTGTAGGATGTAGGTATGATGGTTTGTTTTTAGGCAGTGATGGACGGAAGGGTAAAAGCATTGAGGTGCGGTTCGGTGCGGCGCGGCGTAGTGGTTTTTCATTCATTCCGTGGTCTATTCGTCGCTCGTCCTTGTGTCGTTGTCGTCTTTATACCAGATACAGCTACTACTGCTTCTGGCTGCTTTGGTAATGTGTTTCTATTATTATGTCAGCTCGGTATACGTGGGTATTATGCAAAGTGTTTTATGGTGGCTCGAGGGTTAATAAGATATAGTACATGGATTGCTCTTTTGTCTGTGCAATGCGCGGTGGCGGACTATTTTCTATTAGAGGCAAACAGGACGAAGACGCCGAGGAGGTAGGTGGAGTAGCAGTAGCGCGTCCTCGTATATAGCATTTGGCTATTGAATTCTACTCTTGGCCAACATTTAACCCCTCTGTTGCCGCCTCATTGCGCCAACCGACTCTTTAAGAGCAGTTAATTGAAACTGAAAGGATGAATAATAGGGGGTTAAAATGGGAGCATCATAAATTAAACGCAAATAGCCCAGTCGGAGGCCGGTTGGTTGGTAGGGTAGGTAAGGTACATATAGACGTAAAAAAATGAAAAAAAGGTGACGGTGCGCTGTGCTGGCTGGTGAAGAAGGGGGCGTGGGACTGATGGAAGAGAGTGGTGCAGTGACAACGATGGTGTTATGCTGATAGTGAATATCAAACAAAAAGTTCAGTAAGTGTAAGTTATATACACCACCGCCGCCGTCGCTTAATATATACATATATGTATACTCTCCGATGATGATGATGATGTATTCTTACCTTTGTGGTCACGATTTTTATCAGCATCAATATCGTCCTTGTCCTTTTCGTCATCAGACACCATAGCGTCATCATCGTCGTCGGTTTTATTTTTTGGCTCCCAAGTCATTTTGTTCTCTTTTTTCAGTCGCCGGCGGGCATTTGCAAACCACGTCGATACTTGCGTTAAGGTCATTTTTGTAATTATCGCTAACATGATCTTTTCACCCTTAGTCGGGTATGGATTCTTTTTGTGCTCGTTTAGCCAGGCCTTTAGGGTAGCCGTTGATTCACGCGTTGCATTCTTCCGCCGTGCCGCTAAATCATAACCGGCGCCATAACTGCAAAAATAAGAAAAACAAAAACAAATTTAATATAAAAAGCAAACATTATAAAATAGAGTGACAAAGGGAAGGGTGGTGATTTAGTTTTACAAATAGACTGCTGAATATCAAACTCATTGTGAAGATCGATTGGTTATGGGTGCGATACTCGGAACGGAATATGAATTTTTCATGAGCTTATAGGCATTATATGCAGTGTGACGCGCACTAGGTGGACATATTTCATAACTTTATTTAATGACCAATATGGGGTCCCTCTCTTTGGTTTTTGTACATCATAACTCACGGCGGGAGTCCTGACTTGATGCATTCCCCTTTTGGCTGGACATTATTTATCTCGTGAATAATCTTATACCACTTGGTGTTGCATGGCTTCTTATGATCGCGCGCACTCTCTTATGGAGCATAATGTAAGGTATCTACATATATGCTCTTAGCGTGTTCAGTCAATTTAGCATCTATCACATGGTCCACCGCAAGTAAAAGAATTTGCGCTGAAGGACGTCGAGTAGGTATATCTTTTCTGTATATTTATTTGTTTGTGCGCAAGAGCCATAGCCAAGTTGTACAAGATTGAAATTCTTTGGATGAAAAAAAGAGCTAAAAACGGCGGGGGGGTTTTGTGTGTATCTACATACTTATCCGAAGTTGTGCTGGTTCGCACGACTTACAATGCCAGAGTTCAATAAGATGCAGCTACCACATGAATTGGAGGACATTGTTATTATCTATATGAGCTTATATGGGCCTTGAGCATATACCTACTCTTATATGCGATGAATGTTGTCAGATCATACTAAATAGCTTGTTCTTTGATCAAGAAAACATAAAGTATTTAGTTGGATTAGCTTCAAATTGATGTGCATAGCTTATGCTTTTATTTGTATAGAGCTATGTTAATGCGGCGGAAATTCTAATCTTTTGAAATGATTGCATAAAAAATAAATGACCTTTTAATAACATTGTTAATGTAACCTAAGGTGTAAGCCAAATTAATATTCATATATTTTTTTCGTTTTTTGAATTTACGCTTTTAGTTTTGGCAGCTTGCCGCGTTCCATATGCATTGGTGATATCTGTCAACTCTTTTGTTTGTTATTCAGTTACTTAATGATTAAAATCAACAACTAGAAACACTTTTGGATGAATGGCTGTTTCAAGAGGCAACATTTCCTTATAAGGGACGACAGCGACCCACTTGAGGTTAACAATTCATCCCCAAAGAAGATCCGTTTGATGTGGCTGCTGGTAGGTCATTTGTGCGTAATTCTTTGAAAACGACACTAATGAAGTTGTCACCTTGATAGTGGGCAGTGTAAAACGATGGTTATCAATTTCTTACTGCCCAAAACAAAAAATTTGGACCTATGTAGATGAAGTTGATTGGGCTCCAAGTTTATACGGTTTGACTTATTTCTATACCTACTTTTTTCGTAGAGTTTGTTGAAATAGAAAGTTTATCCTAACTGACCGATGTCCTAAAGTTACCACATTACAGGCCATCGCTAAAAAATCAGCCAAAAATTTAATAAAAGCGTACATGGGCTTTTATTTCATTTTATCATCTATCCGTTTTTGATGAATCAATAAAATGTTCAATTAAAATTGTATCGAATAAATATTTCTTTAGGGAATCGCGAAGGTGCAGGGAATTAACTTCACGGGAACTACCTTCACATGGGAACTAACTTCACCACTAGTGAGAATTAATTTAACCTTTTTTGGTGAAGTTATTTCCCACTGAAGGTGGGAGATAATTTCACTTTTTTGTGGGAATGAATTTCACTTTCATGTGTAACTGTTTCCCACGGAAGGTGGGAACTAACTTCACTCTTCAGTACAGTTAAAGTAAATTAACATGTTATGTTATTTTTATTCTCGCATACGCTAATCTAAGAAAATCTTTAATGCATAGGCGGGCGGCGCAGGGACATAGGGGCCAGGGACATAACGCCCAACTTTTTTTTTTGGGGCTTATGTCTCACTACGGTGGGACATAAAACCGAAATTGAATTTGGGTATTAAGTCCCACCCAAGTAAGACCGAAGCCCCAAATAAAAATATTGGGGCTAATGTCCCACTTAATAAGAATCACCAAATGACAAAACTTGGAGCACTTCAATACCACAAGACTTTGTTTTATGGAGTTTAAATCCTGAGATCCCGCGAAGCGGGCCACCCACAGGTGCTTTTATTCAAAAAAGCTGATATTGGCGCCTTCCTGGCGACTTTGCATACCCTAAGCGGAGCAACGGAGTTGCGTGAGCGGGTGTGACCCCGAAAAAGGGAGTTCAAATCCTGAGAACCCGCGAAGCGGTCCACCCAAAGGTGCTTTTATTGAAAGAAGTTGTTGATATAGGCGCCTGCCTGGCGACTTTACATACCCTAAGCGGAGCAATGGAGTTGCGTGAGCGGGTGGACCCCGAAAAAGGGAGTTAAAATCCTGAGAACCCGCGAAGCGGTCCACCTGATATAGGCGCCTGCCTGGCGACTTTACATACCCTAAGCGGAGCAACGGAGTTGCGTGAGCGGATGTGACCCTAAAAAAGGGAGTTAAAATCCTGAGAACCCGCGAAGCGGGCCACCCACAGGTGGTTTTATTGAAAGAAGTTGTTGATATAGGCGCCTGCCTGGCGACTTTACATACCCTAAGCGGAGCAACGGAGTTGCGTGAGCGGGTGTGACCCCGAAAAAGGGAGTTAAAATCCTGAGAACCCGCGAAGCGGGCCACCCACAGGTGCTTTTATTGAAAGAAGTTGTTGATATAGGCGCCTGCCTGGCGACTTTACATACCCTAAGCGGAGCAACGGAGTTGCGTGAGCGGGTGTGACCCCGAAAAAGGGAGTTAAAATCCTGAGAACCCGCGAAGCGGGCCACCCACAGGTGCTTTTATTGAAAGAAGTTGTTGATATAGGCGCCTGCCTGGCGACTTTACACACCCTAAGCGGAGCAACGGAGTTACGTGAGCGGGTGGACCCCGAAAAAGGGAGTTAAAATCCTGAGAACCCGCGAAGCGGTCCACTTGATATAGGCGCCTGCCTAAACTTACCTATTTTTTTTTTTGATTTACAAATCAACGCTTGATATTTTTTCAGATATTTCAATCGTAGGTGGGAAGTTACTTCACATAATTTTCTGATGAAATTATCTCCCGCCTTCAGTGGGAGATAACTTCACAAAAAAAAAGTGAAATTAATTCCCACTAGTGGTGAAGTTAGTTCCCATGTGAAGGTAGTTCCCGTGAAGTTAATTCCCTGCACCAAATGTTCTGTTGAATCAAATCTAATTGGGTTCTTGCTAAAGTGAACAAAAAGAAAAGTTTTCCCTTTTTATTCCGTGTACTCACTCTCAAACCATACAATCTTTTTTCCCCCGTCGTGTCCTTCTACTTAACTTCATTGTTAAAACAAACCCTTAAAGAATTCTCCTCCGACGCACGGCCAGAAAGGCGAGATACATATATGAAATCGTACCATTTAGAAAATGATTAAGAAAGTAAATGCTAGAAGGTAAGTGATAAAGTATATCTTCTATACAAAAAAGAACAGTTAAATAACTATCTAATATACCAAAATACTCGTACAAAAATGGTTTACTTTTACGATTTAATTGGCAAGGATTTGTCGATTTTAATTGATATACTTGTGTGATCACAAGCTATAGATATAAAATTGGCATTTGCACCTGCACTGGTAGTCAATAATTGCCTTGATGTTAGTGAGAAGCAATCAGAAAATTGAGGGGTGGCAGGTAAAGGGAGCTTAATAGAGCTGCCAATACCAATAAACAATTGGGAAGGAAATTCGTGCAAGATAAAGGCAAATGTCCATCCGGTGACGACGACGACGACGACAACGACGACGAAGGAGGACGGACGATGGCCACGGCCACGGCGACTGCAAAAGAAACTACGATAAAGGTACAATCAGTGGTAATGGTGTGCACCACACAATCACAATTCACAAAGCTCCCTAGCTTTGGCAATGTGGCGTGTAAACCGTTCATTTCATTATTTGTTCAAGTCGGTACATCATGCATCCGCTACCGACCGACGACGACGCCAACGCCAATGATGTCGCTATTACCACTTACCACCCCGCATTACTACTTCTATCTAACTATAGGTAGCACCAACAGCAACACACATACCTACAATATTATGTTATTAAATTTAATGATAACTTTGGACTTTGTGTGTGAACATGGAATTCATTTGTTAACAAGCTACATACAGAGCGCTGTATATGAAATGTTTATGTACATACATATATAAGTAGTCGATTTTGGTGCAATTCTGATGGAGATTCTAAACTCTGGCCCATTAAAGTAGGAATGAGTGTCAGCGGCAGCTCTAGCACCAGCAACAGCAGCAGCAGGCATCCAGGCATTGAATTACAACTTTGAGCCTCTTCGGAATAAGTATATATCTATATCTACCTATACCTACAATAATAGCTATATACCTAACCCTATATACCAAGTCCGGAGTTAGTAGCGTGAATGAAACTTCTTCATGCAATAAAGTGCACGCACAAATGGAATGGCATTACAATATAAATTGTTTGTTCAACCTGCAACAATATGCATCTTTACTTGAGTTCATCTCGCCTTTTGTTTTATTATGAGTTTGTTGCCACACAAACAAACAAACAAACCAAAAGAGCAACCAACTTATGAACAAGAAGGTTCGAAGTAATAATATGAAACACTTGTACACAATACACATGTGTCTGATGATGGTTCTTGAAAAACATCAGGAGCCTTATTCCAAAAACCAGTGAGAGCCAAATAAACTTAAAGTAGAGTGAGAGAAAGCACCACCGCAGTACCGCACCGGTCCGGCAAATACCTCACGCCTCACACCTTCCATCATACTAACTTTTGGAAGCTCTCTGACATGCGCTACTTTTATTGTTGTGTTGTATTACTTTTGTCTTTAAAATGGGGATTTTAGATTTTGGCAGAAGTTGCATAAGCATGAACGTAGGCAAGGGAAGGTGTTGGGAAGGCAATGTATATAGATTGTTCTTTAAAGGTTTTTCATTTCCTTAAAATGTGTGGATACAATTTGTAATCGAATTCACAGGTCTTTTCAAACAAATTAAAAAAAAGGATGTATTTATTCTAAATATTGGAAGATAAAATAATTGTGTACCTTTTAAAAAAAAACATTTGTATCGAAATAATAGCTTTTGAGGGACATACATATTGTGAAAGACTTCTTTCAATTTTAAAGACATAAATACACTTATTTATTTATGTTCATAAGTTACTTCTAAAATTTGATACAGGGTCGTTTACTTTGTTAAGGCCCTCATTATGAGTATAGCGAAGCGAGCTTAAAAACTTGTGAATTCGATAACTTTGTATTAGAGTATCGATTCGCTTAAATTAAATTCGCTTCAAATGTCAAAACATTATCGAACTTGGTTATCGCTAAATTATCATTAGCGAATGTTCGCTAATTTAACGGCTCAAAACGTCAAATTCTATCGAATCAAAATATTCAGTGATAACCCTAGCGAATACAGAGTTTTCCGTTTGTTTGTTAAAAGGAGTGATATAAGAAAAAGGTATTTGTAAATAATTTTTATATTATTATAACAAAAAAATAAAATAAAAAATTATATTTTTAAGGACGAATGCAAATCAATTTGCTAGGCTGGTGCAATTTATGGTAACGAATCCCGATATGGCTAGCGGCATAGGAGTGTTTGGTTCATCAAAAAAAACCAAAGCGATTATTGGCAGAGTTTTGCAAAAGAACTGAACACTCTTGGACCTCCGTTTCGTGAAGCAAAAGATTGGCATAAGGTTTGTTGATAAAAATTTGTAGTTTCCATTAAAAAAGTTTTTATTTGCAAATAGGTTTGGCTGGACTACAATGAAAAACTCAAACAAGAAATTGCTCAAAATAAAAATAATTCCACAGCACCTGGTGGAGAACCATACTGCCAGTCGTCTTTGTATCCTTTGGAGCAAGCTGTAGACAGACTTCTTATTAGTCTGAGCCAGGCAGTTGCTTTGGCACACATTCACAGGAATTACTTTCAACCGATATGTGACGACTCATTCTGAAAAACTTCATCAATATATCAATATCAACCTTCGGGCATCTGAACAGGTTGAATGATCTTTTCAACAAAACTCATTGATGCCAAGTGCAACGGAGGGCAACCAAGCTAAAAATCATCTGCACAACAAAGTTCCTTGCCATGTCGGGACAGACCAACAATTCCAATGCAAGGGAACGATTCAAGTTGTTGCAAACACAGACTGGGACCTAAGCAGATTTTTTCGATGTATGTACATATGTATCTTTATCCTTTCTTCCCTATTTCTGTCATAATCGTTATCTTCAAAAAACAACCTTGCTTAACATTATCATTGATTTTTTAAATAAATAAATCTGAAGATAAAAACACAATCTGAGAAATGCGATACTAATTGAAAGTCAGTATTTGACGTTTTATTTATTATTATTTATTATCGCTAACGATAATACTAACAAAAAATAAATTCGCTTTTACATTCGAACTTTAGCGAACGTATACGCTTCGCTACTCATAATGAGGGCATCATTTACATGCGACTTCTGAAATGCCTGGCAAATTGTGAATGAAAACCATTAGTATTGTATACTACCCTATAACCTCCCATTTACAAACTGACAAACCTGACTAACTGTAATCTTAGATTAAGGGTAAAAGTCTGAAAAAATATGTTTTTTTCCTGGGATTAACAAACAAACAAAGTTTAACAAACAAGCCTGACAGATCTCTCCTGTATATATTGATACGATCCAAAGGCTGAAAGGACATTTACTTAATATTATATCAGTGAAATAAAAAAAAGTACGTTTTCGCAGAGTTTACCATTTTTATGTCTATCTGGTTCTTTAATGCAAGAATATCTTTTTCAAACCATCGCCCCTATTGCTAGTGTCCCCCTATCAATTGATAGTTGATAAGTAACATAACATAACATTTAAACATTTAAATAACAGATTGATAAGATTTTTGATAATTGAGAATGTTCCTGTACGTTGGGAGTATCAAGATTTTTCTTTATTTCATTTATTAAATTTTTAAAGAACGAGATTATAAAATGTAAATATCACTTGAAAATTGATTTCTTATAGCTTTTTATTTTGTCTTTAGTTGCATGAAAGGAATCACCTTTTTTAAATTTAATTCGAATTATTAAGCTTTTGAAAGTGAGAACTCAGTTCACTATTCACCAAATTATCATAAATTTCAATGCAAGTCAAACTATTTTTTTTTTAGTTAGGTACGAATTGAAAGGATCTCAACGTCAATTTAAGCCTTTAAAGAATATTACAAGTCAAGTAAAATTAGTGTCCCTGACATAGTTAACTTATTTTTAACAAAATATTTATCATAACATTAAAATTTGTCATTCACTACACTTTGATCTAATCGGCCTTTTAAATTTTGATTCACTTTTAGAAATATATCTGCTTGTCCGATCTGAACTTGACTACGTTCATGCAGATGAATTTTGAAAACCAAGTAAATTCCAGAAGCTTTTTCACTTCGACCCTTCTTCGTCTGCTGAAACATGCTCGTGCATATATAACACATAACTCTATAGATATAGAAAATGCATACTAAAGCTATGCAAGAAAAAAAACTTCCCCGATGACAAAATGAAAATTAAAACGATTTTGTGTGGATGTATGCATGTGTTTGAGCTTATAGCCTTTATCCAGAGGATAGAGATGAAGACTATACTATACGACTATGCGATGACTGAAAGAATGATGCGATGAGAAGAATTCTCAATGGTATTGTGTCGATGGACTTTAGGACGGACCGGAGCGGCCTGGACCTACTGGACATATGATGGTCACTACTGTTGTATGGGATATGGGAAACCTAAAACCCGACCAATGTATATTATACTAGAACTACACTTTGGTGGTATAGTATCCTTGGTGGGTACAACAATAAGCTAGTACACTGTACAGCAGCCCGGTGACGTTGAAGTAGCCCCCAAAAATTCATGTCTACATCTGTAGTTTAATATTGTTCTACAAAACTTTCGAGATGTTCCTCTCCACAGTACAGCACTTCAACTTAGACCCTTCCTCGTTTTCAATCTATATGATGAGATGCTGGAGCTATATTATACTGGCTATCAGCTCTAAATTTAAAGGGTTTACTGAGTGAGCAGCAACTTCTGGCAAAAGGAAAATAAAAAAATAAAAAAAACAAAACAAAATACCCAGTACTGCATCAACCTTTTACTGGGCGGCCCGGCCTAGAAATTTGCTTAAATTTGCAACCCCCCAGGTTTCATTTTCCATTTTACTGCTGTTGTAGATGTATACTTTGGAGTTTGTTGGAAAGATAGAGATGTATATGCACTATAGGCACGTATAGATATGTATACGTACATATATGGGTTTGTGTATATGAATTGGTTTGGTACGCTTGTACTTTACATAAAATAATGGAAACATCACTTGTTCCTCCATCCATATCCACATCCAGGCAGTTACGACACAGTAGAGTTAGAGTGGAGGCAAAAAGGAGGTTGTAACAATATCATCCTTGTCTAGATTGAATGGAGGACATTGCAGACACATCTTCTCTTTCGTGCATTCGTGTACATCTATACTATCTGTATCTACCTACCTATGCCTTCCTACCTTCCTATTTATCTATACCTACCTACTACGAGAGATACAAGTTTAAGCATTAACCTCAAAATGGCGACCAAGCCGAGAAGTGCTTGTATATCACATCGCTTAGAGTATAACAGCAAAACACTTTGCATACACCAAACCTATGTATGTATAGATAATAATGTATCTAAAGCTATGTTTATATGTATCTATGCTAAACATAGGTTCCCCAGATGAAAATCGATATTTTCTCTTTTGTCAGACACAGACTCATCCGTGTCATCCATCCTTTTGCATATCGAGATGATGATCTAAAAACAGAAGAAAAAAAAAGACTTAAAACTATGAAACAGACATTTTACACGAAAAATGGAATCACTGGGCAATAAGTTCCATCACTGGTCGCCATTCATAGAGCAAAAATGTTGTTGTTGTTTTTTTTCTGTTTAGTTTTATTTTGTTGTTGTTTGTGAAGCTTTCTTTTAATTCGTTACAAAGATTCCCAAGTGCGGTGTCAGATTACCACCACCACTCTCAGCTTACAGTTTAAATTTATATCAAAAAATTAGTCCTTACCTTCACTTTGGGACAAACACGAAATTCCCTTTGGAAAAATGTTGTTGTTCTTTTTTTTGTATTCTTGTCTTCTTCTTTTTATACATATTTATATAACAACTGCCTTGTGCCGTAGGGGTAGAGGCTGAATGTTGGCATCAGAGCAGAGTAGAATCGGTCTTATTTATAAAGCAAAGTCAGTGTCTGGTTTAGGGCCCGGCGGTGTTTACTAAGGGCCGTCAGTGAAAGGTTTGATTTACAGTCAACGCAATAGAAATTTTAAGCTATTGAAAACTTTAATCATTTATTGGAGTTTTAATAAACAATCATTTTTAGCAAGCCACTTATTTTAGAAAATTAGGATCGCAGCGAATTAAAGAAAACATTTGCTTTTGTAGACAGTTTAAATGATCCTGAATGCCAGTTTTTAATTTTCTAATAACTGTTTCTTCAGTAATTATTTATTTATTTTAATCTTTTGTTAGAATTTACAGTATAAGTGTATTTAGTTCTAAGCTTCTATTGCTTCAATATTTTATTTTTACGATGTTTTGTACCTCATACTGTAATTCAATACAGTTTTCTGTTTCATACTGTAATCTAGTAACGTCATCACCTTGTAGCTTGGTGTTGTCTGTTGTCTAAGACTGTAAATAGGCAATTGTCTCATTTTACGGCCTGGTTTTAATGAAATCAAACATCTTAAAGAATTCAGTCATACTCTTATTACTTTGATTTAGGCTGTAATTTAGTGACGCCTATATAGTTTCATACTGTAATTGAATCTCGTTTTCTATTTGTATTAAATTCCTAAACGTCTTCCATCTCAAACGTGTTAGTCCTTGCCTTAGACAGTTATTGATTAAGCTTTGCTAAATCAGTCTGTAAAGGTATAGTAGCACCTGCATTATTTTGAAAGACTGCAATAGAGTGAAAGTATCTATCTTAGTCTGTAATAGAGTATGATGACATGATGACGTCAGCTATCTAGATAGACATTTTAAACTATAAACAATTCATAAAAAAACAAAGAATGGTAATAAAAGAACAAGAAAAGAAGAATGATAATAATCTCGAGATTAACGAAGTTCTCGGTTTGTTGAGGAACTTCAAGGACAGTTGTATCTCCAAGCCTGTTGAATATCATTCTTATTAAACAATGACATACTCGTATATGTATACTTTTCTACGTTGTTCAATTCAGCAAGAAACAATTTGGATATTCAATCAGCACCTTGAGGCTGTGTCTCGTACCAAAAGCAATCTATTTCATTTCTCAAGTTTAAATATTTCTTTTTTTCCATGTAACACATATTTAACTTATTTAAGAAATTTTTCGTTTTTGAGTTCTTTGATCTTAGGCTCAAATTTACCTTAAGCCCACCCTGAAAGTGGAGCCTGATATAAACATTATTATTGTTCTCTTAAGTGTTTTCAGCTTCATGACTTCATCATGAGGGTCGTTTTGGTTGTCGTCGTCGTCGTTTTATATTTTTCATAGATGCCAAGGGGGAAGCTTGTAAGGTGGATAAAACTTTGTTGCGCCACCGTCTATGTGCGACTTCTTGGTAAGGATAACACAGTTCAGTAGAAAACAAAAACAAAACAGAAAAGAAAGTCAAAAAGCAAAAAGATAGAAAGTTTTGGATTTTTTTAAGTGCTCGGCCCCAAAAATTACCAACTTTACATACACATTTAGAGCGGAATACTTCACCGATGATGATGCCGTGCCGTGCCGTCCATGCCGCACCGCACCGATCCAATGAAGGGAAAATAGAGAAGTGGTATCTTGGGTATTTGTAATATGCGCCACTTCCACCCCACCATTTTTTCAACACCTACCATCACCAGCCTCTGAATCTCTATCAACCACCACCCCTTCCCTTAAAAAAGTAGCATCTGACTTTTTAATGGAAACAGATGGAATTATCTCACGTAGGCACTCAAAAATACTGGAGCAAGTTGTTTTCATCTATGTATGTACGTTCAGCAGTAAGTCTACCGTTATATCTACGCCTATATCTAATCCTGCTCCATCCCAGGAATAAAGTCCTTTCGAAATATTGATAAGGATTGTTTATTAAAGATTTAAAATCAAAAACTGGTATTTTCATTCGAATCTGGGATTTAATTTATACATGATGCGGAGTTTGACACTCAAAAGTCGAATCAAAAAGATTTTTGTTCTCCCCAAAACCTACGCATAGCTATCTTCTACTTCTGATTTGTATGTTTATTTCTTCCTCAACATAAATTGTCATCGATCTGAATAATTGTGTAGGTATGTTTCTGGTTCTATACATACGTATGATACGTGATTTATTACCAATCGGCGTTTATCGAAATTGTATAGTTTTGAATGGTTTTTGTTGAAACCATAAATAGTGCGAACGACGAGCGACGACTCAACCATTAAAAGTGATCCAGGTAACTTTATTTATTTATTTTTATTTAAATGAATTTAACGACCTTTTGGGTGGAGAGAAAATTTATAACAACTATGGTTTGTTGTTGTTGTTTTTTTAAGTTATTTAAACTGAACTGAAGACTTGTGTGCTATATTAACATTTTTTTAAGGTTTCAACTTAAACATCAGATCCCATGGACAACCTGCTGGTTTTTTGGTTTGGTCAGCTTCGTCTTAGATGTGATGGGTCAGTTTTTGTAGTTTTTGAATAAAATTTTATGAAGCTCTTAATTTTTCGGATTTTGTCAGGTGGAAAACAAAAAGAGGTTTTCTTTATGTGTAATTACATTTGATTAATGTAGAAATTAGTCAAATCTATTGTTATGCTTTAAATTTTATGGTGGAAAAGTTCTATGGAGTTTTTTTTTTTTTTTTTTTTTTTCTTAAATGAACTTCACACTTGTTTCAAAAGTGAAAGGCATAATATATTTTGTTTTGTATAAGGTTGCACTTTGATATACGAGTATGCAATGGGCTTAGGATCATGTTGAATTTTAGATATTTGTCTATTTATAGAAATAAAAAAGAAAAGAAAACAAATTTAATTGGTTTTGTTTTTAGTCAATTAGAGAAGAGGATGTGTTAAGCAATCTTAAATTAGAAGTTTTGACTTCTGTAGATCAATGTTGTATTCATAAAGAAGTTGCTTTTGTTGAGCTTACTCTGAAGGTGGGGAATGGAAATTGGGATAAACTGAGGAAGAACCAATACGCATTCATTAGTGAAATATTTAGCTGCGAAATTTTAGTTTTTAGCAAAGAAATGTGAAAAAAGTATCTAAATATTTTCATAGCCAAGTGTTCCGAATTAATTTCTGAAAGCATACCTTAAGCGAATTGAAAACAAATTCTTAAATTAAATAAGCACCATGGTGATTTTATGTAGGAAGGATATTTTTTTGTACTACAGTTAAGTTGTCCAATCTTAAGGCTACTAAAATAACTTTAATAAAAGTCTTAAATCTTGTATGTATGTACATATATACATGTATAATATATATCTAATAAGAGCTTACAAGTTAGAGTTATTCTGAAATAAGCTGAAATATGTCGAAAAAGTGGACGAATTCAGATTTAGATTTGTATTTTTATGAAAAAAATTATTTTTGTAATTTTATAAAAGTTTTACTGAATGTCGAAAACAATATTTACTATAACGTAAATTTAGTTTTATTTTCAATTTTCGAAAATATATTTATATTATTTATATTATATTATTTAAAAAAAAAACTGTTAATTCGATCTCTTCCAATGTTTTATTCAATGTTGAAAAGTATATGTTTTATAAAATGAAATTAATTTGAAGTCAATATTTTTAATTTTTATAAAGACATTAAAGCCGTAAATTTGTTTTAAACAATTTTAAGTAATGTTATTTTTAGGTTTTTATTTTTTGTAAGAAAACTATTGTCCGTACGTTGGGGAAGTTTTTTTTTTTGTCGTCCATACTTCAAGAACCAGTGGAGATATCGACAGAAAGATACAGAAAAGAGCAAATAGTCTTCGCAGCTAGGCTCGTTAATTTTAAGACTACCATGTAACTTAAATTACCTGTTAATAAAAGATAATAATAATAATAAGATGCAGAAAGGACTCTCAAACAAATTGAGTTGGTGGTTTTTTTATCATAGCAATTTAGTTAACCCAAAATATCTCACGAACCAATAATGCTAGAGACTTGAATTAAATTTTGAATTATATATTGTAACGTGATACCAAATTACTATTTTTTGGGAAAAAATCCAATAAACAGTTCTTTATAAATCAAAAATTTTAAGAACAAATATTTTAAGAACAAAAAACGATTTTATCTCCAAAATAAATTTGCGCGTTTTTTGAATTCTGGTAAAATTTTGATAAAAATCGAACTGACAGTTTTTTTTACAAAAAATAAAAACCTAAAAAAAAATATTACTAAAATTTGATAAAAATTGATTTTCGAGTCAAATATTTTTTCAAGAAATTGAGATTTTGGCTTTCAGATAATTTTATCTTATAAGAAATTTTGTTTTTCACATTCTATAAAGTTTTAAGAAAAATTGACAGTTTCTTCACAAAAAATAAAAACCTAAAAAAACATTACTCAAACTTGGTAAAAATTTACTTTCGACCTAAATATCTTTTCAAAAACTAAAAATATTGGCTTCAAACTAATTTTATCTCATAGAAAATATTGTTTTCAACATTCAATAATTTTTTTATAAAAATCCAAGAGTTAGTTTTTTCATAAAAAATAAAATCTACAAAAAATAGTAACAAAAATAGATTTTGAAATCAATATATTTTATCATATGCAAAATATTATTGGTAATTTTAAATTTTTTTAGAATAATTCAACTGACAAATTTTTTAACAAAACACGAAACCTACAAACTTTTTTAAGCAAGACAAATCGGCAGACGAGATGATAAGTTATCAGTGTGGGTCGCACCCCAGCCTCTTTTTTTTCAAAATTATATCAGTTTGGAATCAATGCTTACCGGACGTATGGACATACGGACGTACAAATGTACTTAATCTTAGATCTTAGATATTCATACATGTATCGGGTGATTTTTTAAGAGCTTGAAAACTTTAAAAAAAAAAAAAACGCATAAAATTTGCAAAATCTCATCGATTCTTTATTTGAAACGTTAGATTGGTCCATGACATTTACTTTTTAAAGATAATTTCATTTAAATGTTGACCGCGGCTGCGTCTTAGGTGGTCCATTCGGAAAGTCCAATTTTGGGTAACTTTTTCGAGCATTTCGGCCGGAATAGCCCGAATTTCTTCGGAAATGTTGTCTTCCAAAGCTGGAATAGTTGCTGGCTTATTTGTGTAGACTTTAGACTTGACGTAGCCCCACAAAAAATAGTCTAAAGGCGTCAAATCGCATGATCTTGGTGGCCAACTTACCGGTCCATTCCTTGAGATGAATTGTTCTCCGAAGTTTTCCCTCAAAATGGCCATAGAATCGCGAGCTGTGTGGCATGTAGCGCCATCTTGTTGAAACCACATGTCAACCAAGTTCAGTTCTTCCATTTTTGGCAACAAAAAGTTTGTTAGCATTGAACGATAGCGATCGCCATTCACCGTAACGTTGCGTCCAACAGCATCTTTGAAAAAATACGGTCCAATGATTCCACCAGCGTACAAACCACACCAAACAGTGCATTTTTCGGGATGCATGGGCAGTTCTTGAACGGCTTCTGGTTGCTCTTCACTCCAAATGCGGCAATTTTGCTTATTTACGTAGCCATTCAACCAGAAATGAGCCTCATCGCTGAACAAAATTTGTCGATAAAAAAGCGCGAAACACATTTCGAACCGAACACTGATTTTGGTAATAAAATTCAATGATTTGCAAGCGTTGTTCGTTAGTAAGTCTATTCATGATGAAATGTCAAAGTATACTGAGCATCTTTCTCTTTGACACCATGTCTGAAATCCCGCGTGATCTGTCAAATACTAATGCATGAAAATCCTAACCTCAAAAAAATCACCCATTACAATATTAGCCTCGAATGAGAGAACTTGGTAAACAAAAATGCCGCCCTCGAGTTCGAAAACTTGGTAATAATAAGACCAACACCATATTATGATATGTTAATATTTGAATCACTAATAATGCTATCGTTTATTGTTTTCTTAAACTCTTTATGTTCCTTAAAAAAATCATATTTTTAGTCAAAATAAATTAAAAATGTTGTTAGTGTCGAAGTTTTGAAGGTTTTAAATTTCTAGTTAAAAAAAAAATTATTGAAAAAATTTAAAATTTAATTTTAAAAATAACATGAACTTCAAAAGTATTTCTTTTTTATAAAAAATGATAATTTTAAGTCTCACTTTTTATTAGAGTGATTTTTTAAGTATTTTCTATGAGCTGAGCATATACATTTTCCTTTTGATTTTGAAACCAACAAACTTATTAGAGTGCTTAAGAAACTTACAGTTCACCGTAAGAACATTATTTGTTTTCTATTTTAATGAAAAACACTTAATTCTATTCTTACAATTATTGAAGTTGCATTTCGATTTTTCAATTAATTTTTAAATGAAACTGAATATTTGTCATTTAATTCTAAACTTAGACCACAACCATTCTCATTTTATAAATATAGCAAGACTACGGAAAAATTCGTGAAAATAAAAAAAAATGAACTCACGTTTAAGTAATTTTTCATCTAATCACATCTCCAAAACAAAATAAAACAACAACAAAAAACACACATATCATCAGAGAAACGATAATAAATTTCGTCTCTGGATAAAAGATAGAATCCAAATCCTAAGCATTTGTGTATTCCAATCCATTGCCGACCGCATACAGAGTTGTTGGTTAAAACTTCGCATCAGAGATTGAAAACGAGTAAAATACACGTTACGTATGTACCTATACGTGTATGTATGAATATACGCGAACAAAATCAACAATACCAAATACAACGACGAACAATTCGTCTGTATGCATCCAGCATCCGGATTCATATCGTACATATCTCTCCCATGATGTTGGATTCCCAAATGCTCCTGTTCGCCAACTTGTTCAATAGTCCCTGTGGTGCTTAGTGTGGTGGAATTCAGATGAAAACTCTGTAAATCTGGTTATCCTGGTTTTGCATTGGAAACTTACCTATACATAGAGGTATACTCTTGATTCCAGACATATCCTGAATACAACACGTCTTCATCGTCGTCGTCGTTCGTCGACGTAGCCTTTTCGCCATATCACCCACACTATCAAGGAGTGCTTATTCTCCTGTTGTTATGCGGTATAAGAAATGTGAAAAGTTTGCACAGCGAATATGTAATTTCATTTCCCAATCCTGAAGACTTTCGCTCACTCGCTTCGTTTTACAACAACGAATAACGAACAACGAACAACGACAACGATAACGCACGTGAGTTTTACGGCATTAGGTTATAATGTTTTTTTTTATTTGTTCCTGGAATAACTCCCACTAATCGCATTCCGTCCGCCTTTGTGATGTTTTCATTCATTGAGCTCACTTTTTTTTATATTCTTGTTTTGTTTGTTTTCATTTCGTTAACTCTGTGAATGTCCTTTTTTCTGTAGGTATATGATGCCGTAACCATAACGTTCGTTCATACATAAGTACCCTTACTCTGTACACGACAAAAGTCCTCGCTACGAGTATCTCCGGTTGATGGCGAAGCAGAAAGAGGCTGTTGTTCACTTGACTTTAAGATCCGGAGGAAAGTGTAACAGTTCAGACAGCCGCACTTATGGTTTGGAACTTTTACATTTATACTTCCTGGAAAATTGTCCTTATTCAATCAATTGGCATTACAAGAATATCCACACTGGCAGACACGGAAAATGCGATGTGTGCAAAAACGAAAACGAATCATCATTCATCTCGAAACGTGGTATACTGAATGATGAGAATGATGCCAAAAACGATATTGAAAAGTTCTTATTCGAACTTGAACTTAAGGGTATCACATTACCCTATTTTTACAAATGTGGTCAATTGACAAAAATTGTTTTTTTTTTTCTTAAAACCTAAGTCGAAGTTTAATATTAAATGATAAATCCTGTGTTAGAGAAATCTGAAACATATGATTGGCAAGAGTTAGACCCTAAAACAATCTTAAACAAAGCATAAATTTGTGATTTCCAATTTAAAATATTTGATCTTAGATAATCTTAAATCTTTAAAAACAAACCCCTTATAAAAACTTCACGCCTAAGAGTTTTGGCAATAATTTCAATAATATTTTTAAAATACATGTGTACATAGGTTAGGTTAGGTTATAAGGGGTGTGCACAGCATGAAGCTGTTGCGTACACGGAGGCCTATTGGTCCATTGTGATCCCCTGTAAAAGTAAAAGTTAGCATCGATGCTCCTCAATTTTGCCGATTACCGTAGACTGGCTCGTTAACGAACCAGCCTGTGCTATCTATAAATTTCCTCATGTTTGCCATTGAGACCTGTGCTAGTTCATCCAGTTCTACAACAAACCTGTTTCCGAAATGACGGAGTCGGCTGGTTTGGAGGTTCGGACAGTCACAGAGCAGGTGTTTAATGGTTTCTAATTCCTCCTCATCCTGACAGCTCCTACAAAAATCGGGTGCAAATGCCCCTATCCTGTTAGCCATTGTGCCAATGGCGCAATGACCAGTTAGTACACCTGTCAAGATTTTAATATTCTTTTTATTCAGCGATAGAATATACCGAGTTTCCTTTTCATTTGTGTTAGGCCATAAACTTCTAGAGATTACGCAATCGTCCCTGGATTTCCAGGAGTTGTTGATTTTCTCTTTTAGTTTAAGGCCTATCTTCCTCTTGAGTACCCCAATCGGGACGAGTGGTCCCCTAACTGAATGGTCGCTACTACTTGTGTCTGCTTCTGACCCTTTCCTGGATAGTTCATCTACTATATCATTCCCTTCTATGTTGCTATGTCCGGGAACCCAGCAGAGCTTTACCTGGTTAGTGCGGCAGATTTTGTTTAATTCCTTCCTACAGTTTAAGACTACTTTTGATCTTATGGTCTCACTGGCTAAGGCTTTGATAGCAGCCTGGCTGTCCACGAAAAAAATAATCTCCGAGAGCTTAGCTTTTTGTGATGTGCCAATTCAGCTGCTTTTCCAATGGCAAAGATCTCGGCCTGAAAGACACTACAGTCAGCTGGGAGTTTATATGACGCTCTGATGTTGAGAGATTGGCAAAACACTCCAGCACCTGTTCCTGATTCCATTTTTGAACCGTCAGTGTAGAAAGGGATACCCTGTTTACTTATAAGTGAATTAGGATCCCAACCCTGTCTTTCTGGTATGAAAATAGAAAATTTCCTATCGAAATCTAGTAAATGGGGGATGTAATCGGTGGTCTCCATCAGTCCTGGAATCGTGTCATATCTTTGTAAGATTGACCCGTGTCCATAAGTGCTGTGCCTCCAAAAACTCAGTTCTCTTAAACGAATTGCAGTTTTGGCTGCCGTGCACCTTATGAACTCATTCAGAGCCGGGAGGTCCAAGATCATTTCCAATCCAGCTTGTGGTGTGGATCTTTGAGCCCCTGTTATTCCTATACAGGCTAGTCTCTGTACCTTATTCAGGTTCTTGAGATAGCTTGATTTTTCCACCGCCTTCCACCATACAATAGAGCCATAGGTAAAAATGGGTCTGACAATCGCTGTGTACATCCATTGGATGACTTACGGTCGCATACCCCAACGTACACCGAAGGTCTTTTTGCATGTATAGAATGCACATAGTGCTTTTTTCATTCTCTCCTCAGTATTACGCTTCCATGTAAGCTTGGAGTCAAGGATTACTCCTAGAAATTTATCTTCCTTAGAAGGTTTTAGAGGAATGCCATTTAGTTTGGGAGGGTTGAAGCCCTCCAGTTTCCTTTTCTTCGTGAACAAAACTAGCTCTGTCTTGGTGTGGTTGACCCCTAGACCGTTCTTAGTTGCCCAAGAAGATAAATCCTTTAATGCATTTTCCATAATGTTTTCGATGATGGTAAGAAACTTGCCTGATACCAAAACCACTATGTCATCTGCATATGCTATGATTTTAGTGCACTGATCTTTGAACTTTGTGAGAATTTTGTTGACTACGAGGATCCAGAGCAGGGGTGAGATGACTCCTCCCTGTGGTGTGCCTCTAGTAACTGTTTTCTCGATAGTGCTAACTTCTATTTGAGAGTTGATAATTCTGCCATTTAACATGGTGAAGATCCAATCGACAATGACAGATTCAACCCCAACTTTAACTAAGGCAGTTTTGATCGATTCCGTTTTAACGTTATTAAACGCACCCTCGATATCAAGAAATTCTGCCAGTGTATATTCTTTATGTTCAAGACTTTCTACTACGTGTTGGTAGTTGCACAAATTGTTTTCGTTGAGAAGCTCTCTAACATGTAGATCAATTATCCTCTCTAGTGTCTTACGAAGAAACGAAGAGAGACTTATTGGTCTATAATCCTGAGCAGTCGAGTGAGTCGGTTTCCCTGCTTTTCGGATAAAGACTACCTTGACCTTTTGTACATGTGTACATAAAACCAAGACTTTTGAATTTATATTACATTACATACTATACAGCACATAAATGTAAAGAGTAGCACCTTGAGCGACTAGACTACGTAAGGTAAGACATTAATAGAAGACAAAAGGACAGAGCAGAAAGAACAACAGACAAAAAGAAACACATGACAACAGCATGCTGTAGGTTTCGAGACTGTCCCCCATCTGCCTACTAACCGCCCTCACTGATACTTGATTTCGGTGATCGATGGGAACCGTTGCTTTGTCAGTGACTAGGCCGTTAAATTTTAATTTGCTTATCACTCTACCTTTGAGAAAAACTCAGTTATCGTACTGTGAAGTACAGAGATTCGTTCTTTAGACGTACTTATCGAATGTATATTATTTTAGTAAATATATCTTTTCGCGTCTTTGCAATATTAAGGAACTCAAAACGGGAGCAGGTCCAAATGCTGTATTTTAAAATACTGTATGGTCAAAAATCTGTATGATACTGTATAATTCTGTATGGTCATAATATTGTATGGTTAATATTCAAAATACTGTGAATTAAAAATACTGTATCTCAAAATGCTGTATTGTAAAAATACTGCATTATACTGAAAGTTTTATATGATAGGAACAATTCATGTAAAAATGTTAGAGAGATATAAAACAAATAAGAAGAAGAAAATGAAAAGAAGTTATCATTTATTTTTATTAATTCAAAGACTTATTATAGGTACATATGTTATTGTTCAAAGGAAGTATATTAGAATATCATGCTAATAAACAATTATTTGTATGTTTTCTTTAAAAAAAAAAGTATTCTGTTGTCCAAGTTCTGTATTTCGAAATGCTAAATGGCTAAAAAATAAATATCGTTTTGATAATGCAACACAACGTTTCTCTTTTGCTGTCGTAATGCTTTTAATATTCTTCTTTGGTATAAAAAGGCTACCTACAACTGTCAGAAGTTTTTTTCTTTCAATACTACTCATAAACATTTGATTAAAATTATATTTGTCTAAAAACCAATTCTTCGATCTTAGTAACTTAACAATTTTAAAAAAATGTTCTATATAAAATATTTACCTACTTTAGTTAAATAAGATTGTCTTAAAACAAATGCAACATTCAAGTTTAAAACAAAGCAGTTTGGTAGTTGAGGTACGAGGCATTGCTTTATTTAAAAATTATTAAAACTGCTTTCCAAATTATTTATCCCACTATTGGTGGAAAGTTAAAATTTATTTAAATTAAAATAAAAGACTAGATTTTAATAAAGTTTAAGGTGTACAAAGAATAATGAAAATACAAAGCAAATACACCCTATAAACTACAATCACATGAATATGCTCTGTGGCTGTATCCTTTCCAACATCTGATGTACGTACAAAAAATAAAACAAAAAGAAAAATAAGACCAAAATTAACCGCCATGGTCTTTTGCTTTCGTTGGACTCTGTTTTTCTCTTCTCGTCGATATGTCGTATCCTTTAGAGATTATTATCTTCCTGTTGATTATTTCTTTGTTGCCGCCAAAGTACTACTACTACACAAAAATACCCACGTTCCACCACTCTCTCTCTCTAATGAGAAAATCATATCATAACGGTTAAGGATACAATCCCCCAACGAGGGCAATAAAAGACTACAACTACACTTCAACAACCTCGATGAAAACCAATAAAAAAAAAATAAACACCCAAATGGAAAAACTGAATTCGAGGATTTTCCTCTCGACTGATGCTATGCCGGCTGCCAATTTTCTTTTTTTTATTCTTGCTCGCCCATTTGCCCACACAAATCTGCGCGTATTTACTGTAAGTCCAATGGACCTTTTTCTCTTAAACAAAAAATAATGGTGGTAATGTTGATGTGGGTGGGTGGCGGAAAGTACTTTTCTGTAAGTCTATGGTTCTCAGCCTCAGCCAACAACAAGTCCTAACGAAAAAAAGCTGAAGGCTCTGTGCATTAAAAATCAGAAGTCCTTGTCAGAAATAAAAGTGGTGGTAGAGTATGATTCTTTTATTGTGGCCGACAAAAATAAAATTTTATCCGAGAACGAGGAAATACTAAACAAGATGTTAATAGACAAAGTGGATTATCTTATACCTTCCCATAGAATATGATGAATGAAGCCACTTAAAGGTGAATAATGATTCTAGCACAACCAATTGGAATAAAATATGGATAGATACTTGAATAATTTAAGTGAATAATAATTTTATATTAGTGATAGCGATTTCAAAATTCATCGGTTTTAACTAATTTATTGGATCCCATAAAATGTTGTTTAACCTTTTGTATGAAATTACTGCCAATAATTTATACATATGTTAAAAATATACCAAAAATAGGTTCATAAATATATTTGCAAATTGAAAGCCAAGGACTTACAACGCATCAAAAGTGACCGAATGTGTAGGATATTGTTTTGATTTGATTTTAATGATTTATTTATATCGATTTCGTTATCAGAGTTAACAGTATTTATTATTTTTACTGATTTCTACACTATAATGAAACCTTTTTTATAACACACGGTTGCTGTAGTAAAAATATTTGTATATTTGGAAACAGTTATGTTGATCTCATCAAGACATATTGGCGATCAAAAATTCAGACTTAAATAAAAAAAAATGTTTTTAATTATATTTTTTTAATGGAAAAACAATGTTTTTTTGCATGACATTCAGTTAAAATAGCTCTTGGGCTTTTACTTATCTGGTAAATATATGAATTTGAATTTCAAAGAAAATGTCTGAAGAAAATTTTTAACTTGCCAAGCAATACACCAAATTACGTTATCTATTTGGAAACTGCTTGAACGTTTGGCAGCTGATTAAATAGTAGAACTTTGCTATAATCTACGGAGTAAATGTTCAATAGAATTTTAAAAACGATGTACTACTTAAAGAAGATCTTTACAACATTGTAAACTACAAGAAGATACAACTTGAAAAAATAAAGTTGTTGAAGAACGTGAATCTGAAAGCAGAATTATCTACTGGTAGCTCAATCACAAGCTTTTATCTAAAACTTACCTTTGCGATGATTTAAGCTATTAGGAAATCTATCTCCTATTCAAAACAAGATGTGAGCTACTCCACTTAAATGGCATACCATACAACGGCAGCTTTAAACAATTCTGCACTTTTTGTAATTTAGAAGACAAACGAAGACGTATTCAACTTCATCAGCAATTGTCTAGTTTTAAAAAACCTAAGACTTTCACATCTCGGAAAAAAAGACACCTTTAATGACTGAAACCATCAATATCTTAAATGCAACAGATTGGAAATCCTTTTGCTCTTATGTAAAATCAATTCAAAAATTCTAATTCAGAAATCTTTTTCTCTCAGTATTCCTCAGTATTATTAAATTCATTCACATAAAATAAATATTTGCTAATCGAGCTGACGGCTTAGCCAAAGCGTTAATATTCAGGATATGTAACTTATACGTTGTAATGAAAATTGTAACCGAATAAATGAATTACTTTCTTACTTACTTATATTAATTTTCATACATACATATAAATAAATAAATTAGGTGGCGCAACAGTCCGTTGAGAACTAGGGCCTAGTGACTTAAAACTCTCAACCATTCTTGTGTGAGAGTAATGTTTTCAGGGATGGAGGGGACCTACAGTTTTAAGCCGAATCCGAACGGCTAATTTGAGAAAGCACTTTTCATGACTGTTGCGACAACAACAGAAACAATCCAACGAAGATGACACCACCCACAAACAGCACTGCGTTGTAACAACAACAGCAATATTAAAACCAATATGACACTACTAACAAAAAGCACTGCGCGCGTTGTCGTCGTCGTCGCGACGCAACGGCATGCACTTTAAAAAGCAACATAATTATATTTTATTGAATTTTGACATTGTATCATATTCATTTTTTGTCAGTATTTATTTATTTTAAAATAGTTCCGTAAGCATTTATTTTGTATAAAACTAGGAAATTCATAATAATAAACTTCACTTGCTATTAAAACGGCAACATACCAGTTCGTTATTTTTACTTCCCCCCACCAGTGGTAAGGAGTTTTTAATTTACGAATTGTCAAATTTACATTTGTCCTTCGAGAAGAAGAAACAGTGAAGCGTTACCAAGGTTTCTGACATTGGTATATATATTTTAAATAACAAATCTACAAAAAGTTATCTAAATCGAGAAAAATTACCTACAAATTACGAACAAATAAAAGTGAAGCTATTATACGAAAATAAAATTACGACACGAATAAATTAAATAAATAAAAACAATACATACAAAAAAAAGTGTTATAATCATGTTGGACGAAACTGAAGTTTTCATTATTGTAGCCAAGCAAAAAACCTTGGCTGAAGATATCGAAACATTGAACAGAAATGTTGGTAAGGACAGTGCGTCAAGGAAAACCCTCAGATACAAAGAAGAAAGACTCCAACGTCTAAGTGCACTATGGTCTGAGTTTGACTCAAACCATCAAAAAATAGTGTCTACAGTAAAGAAGGATACCCCTTACATGCAAAGGGATACATATAACCGAGTGAAATGGGTGTACGAAGAGCTAAGGAAAAAATTAGATGCAATTATCCCAGAACTGGAAAAAAGGAATGAAAGTGAAGGAAAGCCCAAAGACGGTGCAGATGTTCTTCAGATGCAAAAGTTGAAAAAACTAAGGCTTAAAGTCACCGCCATAGTTGAAAACTTGGAAGAATTTGAGCAAACTTTCGATGACTACTCTAAGGAAATATATGAGTACCAACAAAAAATGTTACTTGAGCAACTTCGAAACATCACCGATCTGCATAAAGACTTTATTGCAAATGCATCGGAGGAAGATCTGAAGGTACCGTATGTGGCAAACAACGAGTATAAGGGTGTAAAACAGGACATTAATAGGTTCCTTCACCAAATGGCATCCAATTTTGTCAATGGCAACAATTATAACAAGCCAAAAGAAGCGAAAACCGAATCAATGCTTCCGAGGCTGAAAATTCCGACCTTCAAAGAAAATTTCTTAGAATGGCAACCATTTTATGATCTTTTCTCCACAATCATACACAATAGAAGTAGCCTCAACACATCAGAAAAAATGGAATATCTGAAAACACATCTAGAGGGAGAGCCGCTCCATTTAATCAAACATCTTACATATTCAAGTGAAAACTAACATAGTGCGTGGGAAATCTTAAAAAACCGTTACAATAACGAAAGAAAAATTGTATCTATTCATCTAGAAAAGATGTTTAAGGCTGGACAGCCCAGTAACATTCCATCAGCAACGTCGATCAAAAACATTTTTGATGCCATGAAAGAAGGACTGGCAGCACTCAAAAACATGGGTTTCGATACCACATCATGGGAACCAATTATAGTACACATGATGACTAAAATACTTGATACCGAAAGCAGAAACCTGTTTGAACAAGGGCTAGCAGAACCAAACAAAATGCCAATTCTGAAGACACTTTTGGACTTTCTTGAAAGACGTTACCAAGCTCTTGATGTCCTTGCTCCCACAAAGAAGCAAAACAAATCTTTTGATGAACCGAAACATACACTTCGCAACTTTCACATCGATGCCTCTGGTATGACAGTCCAACGCACTAACCATCATGCCACGGGTACTACTTTCATACATTAGTTTTGTTAATATTTTATTATACGCGCATCAAATAATAACACTTTGATGATGGAGAAGAATTTTAAAATGTCATTCTTGAATGTACCGGATAGTCTTAGTGCATTTCAAGGGCCCAATTATTGAAGTCACTACGTTTCATTGTGATCGACCACCCTGAGTTCTTGTGTTGACGAAATTTTAAAACTCTGTATGCAAAATACAGTGCAATGTTGTTTGTAGAATGTCCAATGATTTAATTTTTTAAAAAATTTTCACCATTTTTGTAGTAAATTTTAAATGTTTTAATGTTGTTGAAGTGTATGAATCGTTTACTTGTCAAATGTAATAAGTTGGCTATACAAAATGCAACCTCTTATTGGAAAATCCCTTAATTTAATAAAAATAAAAATGTGACACTAGGGCGTGTACTTGTCTTATTTTTTATATTTCCAGAAACTGAAATAAACACCTTAAAACAAAATTTACTATAATTTGTTAATAAATAACGGTACAAGCATTGTATATTAATATACAAATGTTGAGAAAATTATGACCCATAAGTCTGGATTGGGCTGGAAAACATCGAACTTTGTTTTTTCACAAAGCCAGGTACTTAATTGTTCTATACAAGAGCAAGGACGCTCATACCTACATGTAATTGTATGTTTTTTTTTTTTCTTTATCAGCGGTCGGTTTTGATCTTTCTACACAAATATCTCAAGTACAAGAATAACAAGAAAAATCAGCTCGTCAAATAAGTATTTTGATGTAAAATGATAAGAGTTTTTTCTATTATTTTACTTGAGACTTCAAATGTTTTTGCCTTCGAACTGAAGTGACTGTTTTAGCACTCAATTTATAGATACTTTTAGAAAACAAAAAAACCTCAAGATAGAAACATTTGTTTTCCTAAAAAGTCATAAATGTGTAAATAAAAATAAAGACATAAAAAACAATTTCAATTGAACGACATAGCTTTGTATAAATAGAATCATCATTGCAGTGCAAACAAATAATCAAATAATTGTTATCATTAATTTAAACAGAAGCGATGCGGAACATGGTCGTTTTCACTTCACGCGTCATACATTATTATGAACACGTACATATAAATATATTACGAGTATGTAGTACGTTGATATCACCTCCTTTTGAGTGAACGCTTTGTATAACATCATTTTCTTTAATCAAACTCTCAAAAGTGTTAGATATATTCCGAACTACTTAAGTGGCGGCTCGGCTGTTATATGGGTTCGGTTGACAGTTATAAGAACAATAATACATAAATATTAAACTTCATCGTCTCTGGAGTGCAATGTCACTGTACCAGCAGTACCTGGCCTGGCAAATACTTACAAGATACGACTTATACTAGTTTTGATATATGCAACAATGTTTGCCAGATAAGCAAAGAAAAAAGGAACTACACAGCTAGTCACAGTCACGCAAGTTGTCCGGAGAGTATGTAAGAGTTGTTGTTGTCGTTTGAACGCAGCCCCACATATTGACGGCAGCAACGACGACAACGGCGGCGGCGGCACGGTTACCTTCAAAGGTGTTTATTCGTACAACAGAACAACTGAGTTATTTCTTAATAAGACTCAAGTCATAACAACTAAGTACTTTAGTGGTTTTCCGATCACGCGAAACTATAACACCCTCATTTTTTTAACCACCGCCATCGCCACCGCCTCGCCCCTTACGCCGAACGTCGTCGCTTCATTTCAAATACATACAAACACTAACATTCATCCCATGGAAAGAGGAATGTGGTAAAAGTAATAATATGCATCAAACATGAAACAAAAGTCTGCAGAAGTTTTCACAAAAATTGTCACATAACGCATCTTTGAAAAACCATCTATAGGCTACGAGTATATTATAGCCTAAACAGAATCAAACAAAAATGACAGTAAAATAATTCCATATATCGGCAGCGGCAGTATTAGCTGCCATGATAATACCCGTAATATAAAATAAATCAAAAATCCAATTGAATTGGCTTGTTACCAGTTCCTGGGGTTTGATTGTCAGATTTATGTGCGGTGACTTTATTTTTATTGGTTATAGCACCGGAACGCGAGAAAGGGAGTGTATTATTTTGTATGATACATGAGGATGTAAATGTATAACTGTATAGGGTTCAAAGGAAGCGGGCGTTGTTATATTTTATAAGGAAAGTTCGGTGGCAGAATGTCGCTCGTAAATCAACAAACTCACTGTGGAACTGTTAGGAGTTTATTATGGCAATAAAACATACATTTCACTCGATTTTATTCTTTTTATTCATTTTATATTGATGATTGCAATGGTGCCTACAGAGCGGGTTGGTGTAAAGTCTGTTTTGGGTTAGAAAGGATACATTTGTGGAAAATAGAGCTGTCGAGCTGTAAAGGCTCCTGGCTCCTGAAGTTCATTGAGTCTATTGGAAAAGGCGGAACATGATAGTTAATAAATTAATGCAACGGGTAAGTCTTGCAATAATCTGCAAGGAACTTGCCACAGTCTAAATATTCAAAAGGGTGCTAATAACCTATTCAAATTCAACTCAGTTTGGACGTTCTTTTTTTTTCGAAATACAGGTGCAGACATTTCATTGCTTGAAAATAAAATGAAAATTAAAATTTCAAAATATCTAATTAAATTATAAAAATCTGCAGATACGAAAAATATTTAAATTGCGTCAGATTTTTTTTTGTGTCCAATATTTTCTCAAATAAAAGCTAAATTATTTTGTATTTACTTATTTTTTAATTTAATTGTTTAAGTGTTGCAATAATTATAAATTAGTAAGTTAGCCTACAATTTGTAATTCATATCAAAATGTGGTTTTTGCATTTTAGAGTAAAAATTCTATAAATTTTGTATAAAAACGAAGAATTTAAAATTGTGGTTCACTTAGGCGTATACGTCTTTATTTATATTTTATTGAATTTTGATAACTTTCTTCTAATTTGTTTTTCTGTCTATGGCCTAACTATGACGAAATTTGTGTGCAACAGGAAGAATTCAAAAAAGCTGAACCTTTGAGAGGCATGTTTTTATATCAAAACTTCACAATAATTTGACATGTAGATTCATTGAGGGTTTTGATATTAAAGCAGAAATTCCAATTTCATTCTTTATTTTGTTTGGATTCAAAAGCCATGATATGCCCATCACACAAAGCGAGACAGTGTGGCTTTCAGATTTTGTATTACTTTTATTTTGCATTTGTGTTGAAAATACGTTTCGAAAATACCCATTAACAAGAATAAAACTCATCTATCAAAATAAACTTAAATCTAGATAGGGGTGCTTTCGAATTTGTCACTATATAAGAACGGGTGGAACATTGATTGATACGCAAACGTCACGCAGCCTCGCATGTCAATTGACAATATTCACTGATGATGATTTCGATGCAAACAAAAAGGATTTCTTATTATGATTCGTTGTTTTTTCCTCACACACACACGACAGGCAAAAACACAACTAACCAAATGAATTCAAAATCATACATCATGCTATCGCAGATAAAAAGGACTCAATGGAATACCGTTTGCCATTATAATGGCATATGTACATTGTACACATAGCTATTGAATCAAAATATACAAAAGTCAGTGTGATGGAATTTTTCAGCGAAATATCTGATTTTACAGAGCATCACATTCACACATTCCAATAGCGCACAAAACTTACATATATAAATTGCAACGCGATAGATAAATCACAAAATCGTATACAATGTTCCAACATTTCGTGCGCGATCAAATCAATCTAATTGACATCACTCAATGTGATGCGTCTTTATCCGCATGAAGACAAAACCCCCATAAAACATTCGTCACAGTGGCAATGATAGCTGGTAGCTGATAAAAATGCGAGTCGATGTACCAGTAGTACCTATTGATGCTGATGAAGAGATGGTAATCATAATGGGAAGGTTTTAGATGCAAAATGTTACTTCATCGTTATTGGTATAGCTTATGGTATGTATATTTGTACTTTAGATAGACGCCACCGCCGCCGCACAGTGGCCCGTTTTGACTTTTTTGGTTGCAAAAATCATATCTCCTAAACGTATAAAGATATTGCTTTAATTTTTTTTTTATCTTGAAGGAAATTTCTAAGGCTATAAAAATTGTGACTTTCAAAAAAAACTGTTCACAGGGTGTTTCAGAAATGTGTGTTAAAATAAGAAGTTTTAGCAAAGGTCATAAACATAGCGGTATTTTAATATGCAATCGTCAAAATCATTTTTTTTAAGTAATCTGAGTGAATTGAAACAGTAGAGCAAAAAAAAAAACTGTTTACAGGGTGTTTCAGAAATTTGTGTTAAAATAAGAAGTTTTAACAAAGGTCATAAACATAGCGTTATTTTAATATGCAATCGTCAAAATCATTTTTTTAAGTAATCTGAGTGAATTGAAACAGTAGAGCAAAAAAAACTGTTTACAGGGTGTTTCAGAAATTTGTGTTAAAATTAAAAGTTTTAACAAAGGTGATAAACGTAGCGGTATTTTAATATGCAATCATCAAAATCAATTTTTTAAGTAATTTAGTGAATTGAAACAGTGGAGCAAAGAGAAAAAGAACCAATTCGAGTGAAACAGTGGGGAAAAAAGTATTTTTTTTTTTTAATTTTAAAGCATTTTTTTTTTATTTTCCAGTATTCAAGAGTACATAATGTATTTTGGTTATACATATATCAAAAGTCAGTGTAAAAAGAAATAAAGACAAAACAAATTAATATATAAACACTAAATTTCTTGAAAACTGTCATCTAAGTCCGGGGAAATGTGTAATAAACTCATCATTTCTGGAGAGTATCGTTCTTTCTTTCTTTTGGCTTCTCACATGCCTTAATGAAGAAATAAGTGGATCCGAAGAGGTTGCAAGCATGTTAAATAGGTCCTCATTCTGCCGAATCCTTGAAACTTTACACGTATTCTGATATCGATATTTCTTGTAGTCTTTATTTTTGCATTCCTGGGCTTCTTCTGACAGTTCTCCAAGTGGTAGTGATTGATATTCAATGATATTTTGACTATGAACCAATATTTTGTGTAGTGTAGGTGTGAGTAATTTTTCAGGATACTTTTGTTTTAAAAGCTCTGCATTTTTTTTTGTATACTCCCCAAATTTAACTGCATTCACTACTTCTCTGCAATTTAAAACGTTAAATATTACTTTGAGCCTCATTATAACTTCTCCATTGACTCCAGTTATTCGAGCGGTTGCATCTGACTGTTCAAAAAATCTTCTTGCAGTGTTTCCGTCATTAGTGTTTCCAAACCCTTGCTTTGGTTTATCCACATCAAGGCCAAGCTCATCGCGAAAACGCCTTTGGATCTCTTGTTTTCTTCTTTTTTCCGCCTCCTTGGTCCCAACCGATTCATCAGTACCTTCTCCTTCTTATCGAAGAGTATACGCAAGCTTCAAAATAAATTCCATGCATCTGATTCTAGCGTGCAGTGGAGAGATTCCATATTCGTAATTATGTTCGTCCTCAATTGATTCATCTTTATTGAAATTCTTTTGTGTCCCTTTGCATATCGGACATGACCGCGTAGACTTTGTTTCCGTTAATTCGTTTAATACTCTTCCGTCTATCATAGTTAAAAAGAACTCGTGATTCACAGTAATAGTTGTTTCTTCATTAACTTTATATATTGTTGGTTGAATATCTGCTATTTGACTTTTAATATTATTGACTGTGGTATTTATGATGTCACTAGTCTCTTTAACATATTGGAACATAATGGGCCGACAGAAATGAACTGATGATGGGCGAGGGTTCCTCCAATGTTCACCATTTGTACTATTGAGTCGAAGTGGGACAACTGATGCCATGAACATGTGTGCGTCTGTTTCACCATCTGTTGTATTTATTTTTTGCTTGTAGGCACTTTGTCCAGATGATCCATCGCAGCCCCATTTACTCTGTAACGTTAGACTTCTTGGAAGTGCAATTATTTGACTCTCCGTTTTGCTTTCTATTAGCCGCATTGCTGTATGATCCATCATGCTTTGAAGTTTCACTCTAGCTAATATTTCCGTGACTTCGCAGTTGTCGGGAACTGCTTCTTTTTTCGCAACTGTAATCATATTGTAGGATGGCAAGACATCTATGTTGTGATGTCTTAACGAAGTTCTCAGGATTTTATATTTTTCTTTTGAGAGTCCCAAATCCATAAACAAAGCTAATGCGTTCTCATTGGTGTATTTTATGGGATTGTGTTGGGGAGTGTGAATGCTTTCCTTGACTCTTTTGACACGAAGTGGACTTGCAGAAGATATTGCCTGAATTATATCACTCTTCCCCTTTTCATGGGCCTTATTGTATCTTATACTCAAAGCTTCAGAGAGATGTTCTGTACATATCTCCTTTGTAGCTTTGATTATTTTTTTTGTTTTTTAGTAAATGTTGCGCACTCATTGACTGTCTTTCTTGGTCTTCCTCTCGATGTAGTTGGGAGATCACCCGCTTCTTCTGTTTGTCCGGTATTGATATGCAGAGATAAGGAAAGCCATTCTGCATTCTTTTTAAAGTTATTTCTCGATCTTTTGGCTGCTATCCATTTTCTATCAAGGTTGTAATAGAATTGTTTTAATATCTGTTTGATTGCATTTGCATCTGGTAGTTGGTATTCAATTTCCAAGGCAGATATAAACTCATTGCAAGTGGTAACATCGACAAAAAGTTCAAACAAATCCTTATTCGGAATATCCATTTTAAATTGTTTTGAAAAATAAAAGCAACTGCTCGAACGCTCGTTTGAATTGTAAATGATTATTTTAGTCAAATGTTTCATCTTTTTATACCTTAGAGTAAATACCTGCACTCAAGTCGCTTTAATCCTTATATTAATTATATTTAAAGACACCCCAATAAAACTACTTGTCTGTCTACCTGTATACTAACATATTCCAAAATCGTTTTATCCTTAAATCTTATCAATAAATTCTTAATCTTAATCCTTATCAATAAAAGTACCTGATCAAAATTCAATCGTACCCGAAAACAAATGCGTTATTTAAAATTTTATAACAGGATTAAAAAAATTAGTTCTAAAACTCTTGAAAATCTTATGTAATAAACGAAAAATAAAAATGATTTACCTTTTTAAAATAAAATCATCTTTTGTAAATCCACCACACACAAATCAAAGAAAACCATAAAAAAAAATTTCCATAAAAAAAGAGGGGAAAAAAATGACTGACTTCATCACTTCAAATCTCCCTAGCTCAGTTCGATGCAAAATGACGCAGTTGATCTTTTGGATTTATGTAAAGGAATATATAAGGATTCTGAATCAGTTGAGATCTTAGCACCACTCGTTGAACCTTTTTTTTCTATCCAATTTGAAGTCGAAAAAGTGTGCAAAAAGTAGTGTTTCCAAAAAAATTAAATTAAACAATTAAAAAAATTTTTTTGTTTTTTTTTTGTTTTAACTACCGATCTAAATAATGGCAAAGCATATCATAAAAACAAAAACGAAAAGCGTTTGGAAGCCCTTTTTCTAGTTTTTTCATTCAAAGTTAAGAAAAAAAATAAAAAAATAAAAAAAAATGATCATCATAAAAAATGTTCAACTTTGGCCTGCTCTATAAGGCACACCAATAACCCAAATTGAATATTTTTTTCGATTACTCAAGCTCCAAATATTTGTGAGTCCAGTGAACTAAAAAGTTTTGCATTATAGACCCACTCGAAAAATGAATATTGCAAGCAGTTTTGCATAAACGGGCCACTGTGCGCCGCCGCTGCTTCGAATGAATGATGGATTCCTCGTTTATTCATTTACCGTCGACCGACAACGACGACGACGACAATTGGTAGGAGGTAGAAATGTAAATAAATGATTTTTCACAAAAAAGCACAAAAACACCCCTTTTTTTGTGCCCCATCAGCATAAGGATGGGTTTGATCGGTGGCGGTAGTTATTTACCCATGCACCCTTATTTCAAACACTAGACAGCCGTCAATTCCGCACAACAAATGGCAATGGCACACACATCGACTTCAACATCGACATCGACATCAGCATCACATCTATTTTCATTTTCATCAGGTGGATTGATATTTTCGATTGAATGGGTTGGGTTGGCGACTCCAGAGCGCCGCGCGCGCCGCGCCGTCGACTATGCTGGAAATTGAAAAGAAATTTTCCAGGCCTGAGGAGAAATGTTGTACATGAGCACAACTCACATGGTGTACCAGTACCTACCAGTACCTACCAAAAAACACCCCCACTGCAGATATCACATATACATACTGTATATATGTATCTAAACTTACCTACATATAGTAAGTATGTATTTATAGGTCTCGGTATATAAATTTAAATTTAAATAAATGCAAATTCGATGAATCTGGTTGCAAGGGAAGTGCGGGTGGCGGAACGGGATAATCGATTTATTGCTCAGAGTTGTATCACATACTACACAAACCCCAGCAGCAGCCGGGTTGTTTATACATTAAAAGAGGGTTTAAACTCTTTCGCACACAAACAAGCACTTGAGGATAAATTCAATGGATATGGCAGCGGATATCCATTCCATAGTATTGTACCTTACCTAACCAACTCGACTATACTCTTTAAAGATGTCCAAGTTTCAAGTTATGTTAGGGATTTACCAATTTTTTTCTTCCATCTAACTTTTATTATAAATGTTTGTGTAGCAAATGTAAATTATTGTGTCAAGTTAAGTAAGTTTTTTAATAAATCTCGCAAGGCTTTTCTATAGAATAGATATATAAGCAATTTGACAAATGGGTGGAAAAAAAAGTTTACACATTCTTCATGATTCGTTAATCAGTTTCTCATATTTAAATGATGAAAAATTTGTCAAAATTGATTAATGATGATTGTGATGGGTTTTGCATGGCCTATGGTGAGCAAATCCGATTTAATTTATTAGAAGTGGTATAACTTTTGGTATAGGTTAGATGAGGATGAGGACACATATGCATATATAAAGTTAATGTATATATGTATGAAGTAAAGTGTTATGTAGCTGACGTAAAAAGTGATACCTATAATTAATTAATTAAATAGAGTTGAAATGTATGTACATACATATGCATATTATACAAGTCATCATATTTGTATATATCTATGTATATTAATTATAATGGACTTCTTAGTTTTAAAATTAAGGTGTGTAATTTGTTAATAAATTAATATTTAAAAACATTTCCATGCAGTGTAGTTATAAATAGAGATATCTCAGTTTTTGACACATAACGATGTTTCTATTAAATAAATAAAAATTAAATATAAAAAGAGGTGCAAGAAAATAAATGTTGAATGCTTGAGTTATTTTTAATATATAATAGAGTTATAATCATGATGTATTCAAAGTTTTGCAGTAACTTATTTTTGAAAAAAAAAATAATAATGTTTTTTTAGTCATTTTTCAATGATTAAATAGAAAAATTAATTAAGTTTGAATTTACATAGTATCAATATTGTATTTCTAGAGAAGTTTTTAATTTATAAAATATGGAAAATAATATTTTTAATTTCCTACAAAAAGTTATTGTAATCCATCGATTTCTCGTTATAAAAATTTTAACATTTCTCGACATGCAAACACTGAAGCCATTTTTTTCGAGAAACTTTTATATGAATTCGTCAGCCATATCTCGGGAACCAAGACAGATATTGACTTCAAATGATTTAATTTTTAGATAATAAGCTTACAAAGTGCAGGAAGAACTTTCAAATAAAAAAAAGCAATACAAAAATAAAATGTTTGGTTCATCTCAAATAGTTCGAGAACGAATAATTTTATTCAATTTCAATAAATTGTATTCTTTACATCAAACCGTTATATGAAGTTTGTAGATATTAATTTAATTCAAATTAAATTTTATTTTTATGGATAAAAAAACAGCACTAATAAAATTAAATACTACAAAATAAAAAGAATTTTTGACATTCGGTAAAATTTTTGACAGTAATACAAGACTTATTATCTCCTAAACTGATTTGACTTTTCTAATATGTTGACAGAATACAGCTAAAATTTCAGTTTTTAATTGCATACTTATCAAAGTTCTTTAACTGAGGATTGGTCTTATTAAACAAAACATCATTTGAAAATTTTAAAGATATTATTACTAGCATTCCAGTCTTTATTTTAAAATAATTTGAACGTTGGAAAATAAAACAATATTGGTTTTATTTATTTTTTTTTGATTTTAAAAACATCGGGATTTTTATAATTATAATCAATATTGACTGTGCATATGATCGTAAACTGTATCTTACTTCTATTTTGAACGGGTTTACGAACACAAAAAATGTTAAAAAATTGTAAATATTTTGTGCAATAATTGTATGCAATCTAAGGAAGTTAATCTCAATTTTGAAGGTTTTTCCAACAGCTGTGAGATATAATTAACTCAAAATTGGGCAACTCTTCTGGCAGACAATTCATTAGTAGAGGGACACCGCAAGGTGGTGTTCTATCCCCTCTCCTCTGAAACCTAGTGGTGAATGAAATCCTAACTGGTCTGGATGCGGAGGGCTTCATAGTGATAGCCTATGCGGACTACGTTGTTATAGCGGTTTCAGGAAAGCATCTCAACACCTTAAAAGAACTCTTACAAAATGCCTTAGACAGACTAATACTTTGGGCTGATCGGTGTGGACTGGGTGTTAACCCACACAAAACCGATTTAGCCTTATTTTCGAGGAGATACAAAATTCCATTTGTCAACCCTCCCCATATTAAAGGAATCCAATTAAAATTCTGAGACGAGGCTAAATACCTGGGTCTTGTCTTAGATAAAAAACTAAATTGGAAACGCAACGTACAGGAAAGTGTGAAAAAAGCTACTGTAGCTCTCTTTTCTTGCAAAAAATCTATCGGTAATAAATGGGGCTTGCAACCCAGAATCACGCATTGGCTATACACATCGGTAATCAGACCAATTTTAATGTACGGTGTGGCAGTATGGTGGACTGCTTTAGAGAAAGGTATAAACCGGGATAAATTAAATAAAGTCCAACGTTCAGCTTGCCTATGTATAAGCGGATCGCTTCGCACGACCCCATCTGCGGCACTGGACACCTTACTCTACCTAACACCTCTTGACATTTTTAGCAAACAAATAGCTGCAAGCTCTGCTATTCGCCTCAAAGCTTCGTCGCAGTGGACTTACAACAACATTGGCCACTCCGTAATTCTTAGTTATTTAGAATCAATTCCAAAGCACACAGACTACACCATCACCCAACTGCAATATGACAGAAATTTCCAGATATCTATACCTCCCAGATCTTTTTGGGAGGATAGAACATTCCTGAAAGATGTGTCAATCCATTTCTATACAGATGGGTCAAAAACAAAAGAAGGGGTTGGTGGAGGTGTGTACTCTAAACGACTGAAATTAAGTCTCTCATTCCGCCTTCCCAATCATTGTAGCGTGTTCCAGGCGGAACTTTTGGCGATAAAAGAAGTCTTGTCCTGGCTTAAAGAAAACGTGATATCAACATCTGATGTTCGTATTTTTTCAGATAGTCAGGCCGCTATCAAATCCCTGGACTCTGTCTCTACAAACTCTATAACAGTCCATAATTGTCGATCATCTCTAATGGAGATGGCAGAACAGTTTAATATTCACCTTTGCTGGGTGCTGGGCCATAGAGACATTCCAGGTAACTGTAAGGCAGATGAACTCGCCAGGAACGGTACAGTACACCCCATCCTACCACGTTTGGCACGTACTGGCATACCAATCGCTACTTGTAAACTGTTCCTAATGCAAGACGCCGTGAGGAGGGCAGGCACCAGGTGGAACAACATCACCACGTGTCAAGTCACAAAGAACATCTGGCCAACAATGGATTTAAAACGTTCAAGGTGCTTGCTATCTCTAAACAGATCGCATATAAGCTCGATTTTAGGTGTCATAACCGGACACTGTCTAATAGGAAAGCACGCCATGCGACTAGGAGTATTCTTAAATGACTTTTGCAGGAGCTGTATGGACGAGGAAGAGGAGGAAACTACTCTCCATCTTCTCTGTACATGCCCTGCTCTGGCTCTAAAACGCAAGAATTACCTAGGAGAATTCTTCTTCAACTATCTGAACGATCTAAATCATATCAACATAATCAGCCTCTCACGTTTCGTAAGGGACTAAAACTGGTTCCATTGAGCTTAGGAGGAAGCCTCAAGATTCATGTGGTATCACAAAGGGCCATTTAACTGACCTAAGTGTGTCCGTTTCCATCTTAGACAACCACTATAACCTAACCTAACCTAGCTATGAACGCAGACAGATCCAGCTTACAACAACTTTTAGATTAAAAAAATAATATAACATAATATGTGTATTAATACATAATGTATGTAGGTTTTAGTGTTCAGCTTCTAACTACACAAGGGAACATAAAACCATGGAAAATTTGTCAAGAAATAACTTCAAACCTCAAACGTGCTATATGTCCATATGTAGACTTTTAGTTTATTTAAATAATTCAATTTATCTATGTGGACATTATGTCCTTTTAAGAGCCATAATGTCCATTTAGTTATACTTTTTGTTGAAAAACGATATATGTACAAGATTCAAATCAGTGTTACTCTCATTAATGTTTTTCCAACAACGGACGCGACTCCTTTACTCATGCCACGGTAACTTCTATTATATGAACGTTTCAAATAAGTCATAAGTTAAATATACCCGGTTTCAATTTCTGTATAACCTTACGGTCCATGGACATTCTAACCGCAGCACTTTGAAAATTTATTATAACCAAATAAAAAAACATTTTAAAAGCAAACAATACAAAATAATATTGAAAATACAAAGACCAATATTCTAAATGACATTGCTTCACAGAAAAATAAAAATGAAAATTAATTAAATCGTCAAACAGAAATCAATGACAAAATTGTTTACCACTTAATCAAAACAGACAAACATTCAATATTATTACTCGATAAGAATATCAGAAATGTATGTCAAAAAATCTTTTTCCTTAAAACTCAATAACAAACTTACAAAGAGATCCAAGGAAATTATTGAAAGTGAAGAAATGTTTCAGTTCTAAATATTTTTGAAACTAAATTTTAAAGAAAATCCTAGAGTCATTAGATCGAGTTTTAAATTGATTTCAGAACTTTGTCAAGGAATTGGATGTAAGTATAACAAACTTCAATTTGATTCTGACTATTTAAGTCTTAGTTTCTTATCATTTTTTAAACTTAAAATTAGGCCAATTATTAAATGTTCTTGCACGAAAACAAACATTTTTAAACTATAAATTACGGGTATGAAATATCAATTTTTTTTAATAACATAAAAATAGGAAATAAATATATAATCTTCCACCATACCAGTACAATATTTATGTATGTATTTTCCACCTTATACAATACAAATTTTATGTCCACGATACATTTTATAATTAATCTGTTTTGGGTCAAGTGTTTACATTCAAACCAAAACAAACATTAAAATTGAGTATCTACGAGTATAAAGAACAAAGGACGAGGATAATAAATGTATGATTGCAACCCATAATATAAGTGATAAGTACACAAGCAAATGATATCAAACGAATATAAAAAGTGCCGCCGCTATTCCTTATTTAATGCACCCTCACAATATAGGAATCAGGCATGTGTTCTTTTCTGGTGTTTGGCCAGGCCATCAGGCAACACCAGGAGCGGATTATTCGTAAGGCAGGTATACATATTAAATCTTTCTTTTGTTGAAATTAGGAAATACATTTCTTTTAAAAATACTTCCATTATTTAGTCCAGCCCTGTTATATGGTAAATAGTTATATCATAATCTTTATAAAAATACAAAACCAAATTATATCATACCAAGACCATAACAGATATACCTAACTTGAGTTAAACTATACAAATTTAGTTAAGCTAAATTGTGGTTAATAACAATACTATTTGATATTAATATACAAAATAATAAATTAATATCTAATCGGATATGGGTCATTGAAGTTCTTCATGCATATAATTATAATGTCTATAGTTACTCCGATAAATTACTTAATTTTGTCTCCTTGTTTTATTTTTGTTTGTACTCGTATTGCTTATTTATTGCCACCCCTCATTGAATTTATGTTCGATTAAATACACATACATACATATACCTCACCGAATAATCGACCAATAATAATCTCAACGACTGATAATGGCTACAATTATTTAATCGTTATGATTTATGAATTCCAAAGCGTTGAGTTCTTAACTGAGATACATATATTTATGTACTCGTAAGCATGAATGCATACTCGAGGATGTAATGGGACTCCAAGTTGGTTTCTGATAATAATAAATATATATTATGGGAGCTGAATCGTTTGAGGTATACGTGACTTGGTTATTTATGACAATCGAATTGAATCGATGATGTTAACAGATTTATGGATTTCTGTACCTAACAAAAAAAAAAAACTAAAATTCTTTTGGATAAACTTACCCGTACGCAGCTAGTGTTGGGTCATAAGGATAATATCCGGTTGTCGGCTGTAAGCCAGCCGATGTCCACGCACTCATATCAGACCCAGGACCACTCTCCTTCAAGGCATAAGGGTTACTCTGGAAAAGAAAAATTATTATATGATAATTATAAATAGAGTTGTTGCTGAATTATTAAATTTGTAGTATAAGGAAAATTCAATGGACTTTGGGAAAAAATACAGTAATTTACATTAAGGTACTGAATTATTTATTAATTAAGGTCACAATACTCGCATAGGTAAGTTTTACTGACTTTTTTGTATATCTTTTTTGTATATAATCCAGTAACTTCATCATTTTAATAGAAGGAGACCTTGCATTAAATCTGGTAGTTTAGATTTTTTGGTTAGGTGTTTCCGAATTCAAGTGCCAAACGCAAAGTGGTCAAAATCCAGAAAACTTTGAAAATTTGAGCTTTTTTTATTTTTAGCTTTCTATTTTATTTAATACAATTATGTTGTAAGATTTAGGGCACATAAATTAACTACAATTTCGGCCTACAACTATGTCTGTAGATCATATGGTTTTCAGAATGCAGTTGTTCAAAAATTAAATAAAAAGCGTTTTTTACACAAAATAAATCAACGAATTTATACTACAATAACAAAATATGACAATAAGTAATAGCTCTAGAATGAGTAGATTGTGCCAAAAGAAGACAAAAATGGTATTGAATGAGGGGTCTATAGGTATATCCCGCAAAATAGCCTGGAGGGGTAGTTTTCAAGAAAAATTTGACAAACATCAAAGATGGGAAAGCAAATGGCAACACTTACATCATTGTGAAAGCCACAGAAACTCATTCTTGCAATAACTTTAAAAACAAAAGCTGCTTTTGTTCATAGTCTTAGAAGGAAATATTTTAAAATATCAAAGTTAAAAACAACAGCAAAATTATTTAAAAAAAAAACACCTTTTTTTCAAGATGTTTTTTAACTCAATACAATTTTTTCCAATACTAAATATCCTTGTCAATTATTATTGATATAACTCGAAAAAGCAAAATTTAAAAATATATTTCAATTTTTGAGAAAATAGGCAACAATTAAATCTGCTATACTAGGTTTATTATTTTAGGTAGTCTTGTCTCCGGCGGCGGCGGCCCGAAAGAGGTGTTTTCCTAAATCTGGTAGATACAATTTTTGTCTGGTCTCTTATTTAATTATTTTTTAAATAATTCAAGTTTTGACCTCGATTTTTGAACTCAAAATTGTTAGTTTTTTCTTGGGTATTGCCGATTTCACCATAATTACACTCTTCAAATTCAAGATAACTGAATTTTCTTCATATTGAGGCTAATTCAAAACAGTGAGCTTTTTCTAAAGGTGGTTCGATTAACAAGAGCTCAAGTGAATAGATCGCCATTGCAAACATCGTCGTATCTTCGCTGATTGGGTTTTTGAAATGGTACAAAATAAAGTGTATTTTCAACTAAATCATATCATACTTTGAATTCGAAAGCTTGATAATGTTTTCCTGTCGGTGGTGTTATTGGGACCTTATTTCTGCAAAAATGAGGATGGCGAGACTTTAACGGTGAATTAATTGTTCTATCAACCTGTGATTAATGATTGTATATCCAGAATAGATAGTTTTAAATCTTAAATATTTTTGGGACACCCTTTATTTATAACAAAAATGTCAGCTAAATGAAAAAAAAAGTATTTAGATCTCGTGCATGCTTCGACTCTTTAAATCTATACTAGCAAAAATGGCTTCATAGAATGTCTTGTGCAAATATGTAGATACATCTATAGATAGAAATATTGCAAATGAACAGCACTATGGATACAGCTTGCCTGGTTAAAATTAATTTTAATTTAACAGAGATACAATAAAAAAAAAACAAATATTATTCCAGCGCAGCTTTCCATTGGTTTAAATAATAAAAAGAGAGTAGCGATAGGTATCGTTGGTCGCTTCAATAAAAACCACCATATAATTAACTTATTTAATTATAAGCGAATCACAGTTGTTTTTTTTTCTACTTCACATAGATATTAAAACGCATAACACGCACCTCCCCCATGCAAATTAAATAAAAAAAAACTCATTAATATACAAAAATGTTGCGAGTGATAATTTTCGCGTCGATTGGTGCTAAAGCTGAGTAAGGACGAAAAAAATAGTATTTTGCATCTACATTAAATGTGTGTGTATCTCCATCTATTTGTAGCCAACTTTTCGCATCAATTCAATATCATCATAACATAATAATAATTATGGATCGCTGCATAAGTGCGTGATGATGGTGCACCGAGTTTACCTAAATGCATATGTCTATATCTGTACTTTTGCGGGACCATCATGTCGAAGGCTCGTAAGTGGAAAATGCAGCCGCACGCAATGTGAACTCTTCTAATTAAGTTTTCATCATTACAGACAAAAAGAAAAACAGCACAAAAAAATGGAAATGGAAAAACTACAAATAAATTAAGTGGAACGCACTGCTTAAAGTATATAATATAATATTTTAACTCTTAACTTGCGTTTCACAGAAACACAACAAAATAATAAATACGAGTATGATATAAAGCGAAGCACTCATTTGTATGGCATTTATGTGTGTAGCTATAGAATATCTCTTGCTATACTATACGCCAAAGTGAACACCAAAACATAGATGTTGAAAGTTCGACATCAACAACTTAACACACCTGTTCGCGTTTTGCTTTTGGCAAGCTGAATAATGCTAAAAGTCTATAAAGAAGCGCCAGCCAGCAGCAAATGCAGAAGCAGAAACGGCAACAGCCAAGCTGACTGCTGAACTGCCGATGATTGCCTGGAATTAATTTTGTTTTAATTGCACACTAATGGAATCATTTAGCATGAAAAAATACAAATAAAAATAAAAATAAAAAATCTTCATCATTTATTTCGATAATTTGATTCAATTCACTTCTTAGTCATAAATCTAATAACTAAATATGAGTTATGAGTAACGTATCAAAACATTATACTCGTAGTAAAATTTGCTGATAAGGAAAATTAAACAAATAATGTTCAATAATTTACTCAATTGAGGAAAAAAACTTGCTAATTCATCACTATTTGTCTCTAGTAAATGTAAGTCAACTATATAACTTCAAACCCTTCAAAAACGTGCTTCTGGAATTTTCTTAAACTTCATTTCACTTCAAATTGTATTATTACCTATTTAATGTTTTGATTGTTTCGCTTTTTTTCGATGTATCAATTAAATTTTAAATTTATCATTTAAAATATGTTATAATTATATATTTACATATGAATGTGCATATACATACATTATAGGTCCCAAAGTAAATTGAAAAACATCATAATAACAACACTTGTTAGCTTTTGGATGTATGCTTTTAACTTCCCATAGGAAGTTATTGTAATCGCGGTCTGATTTTTCGAATTGAAAAATTTTAAATTTTTCGACGTGTCAAGGACCCTAGAGTATAAATAAAAAATTTTTAAAGAGAAGTCCGTACGTTCAGGAATCTTTTGTCGTCATCCATATCTAAAGAACCAGTCTAGATATGGACTTCAAACAGATTTTGCTTTACAGATAATAATGCAGAAAGATGCAGAAATGAATCTCAAAAAAATTAACTTAAAATATTTCACGAATCAATAACGCTAGCAGCTTGAATTAAATTGTATATTATAGGGAGCGGGTCGTAATGCTGTATTTCAAAATACTGTATGGTTAAAATTCTGTATCATACTGTATGATACTGTATATTCATAATACTGTATGGTTAATATACTGTATCTCAAAATCCTGTTTTGTCAAAATACTGTATCTGATAATACTGTATCTCAAAATTCTTCTTCTCAAAATGCTGTATGAGCAAAATATTATCTAAAAATACTGTATTTTTTGCAAAATTCCGCTCTTAAGCTTCCATTATAGAGAACAACAAAAGCAAAACTTGATTTCCGCATGTACATTATATCATTTATTGAAACTCCAAACAAGTAAAAAACAGATTACATTAATAAGTCATATCAGAAATAAGTAAGTAACAATAGGCAATAATATTTATAAGTAACAATCTATGAATTGTATATACAAATGTATTTACAACAACAACAAAAATTCAAAGACTTATGAATTATCATATGTTATTGTTCAATGGAAGTATATTAGAACGTTATGCCAATGAAAAAATATTATGATATATTCTTTATAAAAGTAATCTGTTTTTAAGATTCTGTATTTCAAAATGCAGAATATATACATAATTTTAATATACAGAATTTGAGCTACAGTATTTTGATCATACAGTATTTTGTACATACAGTATTTTTAAATACAGTATTTTGAGATACAGTATTTTAAATACCGTATTATGATCCATACAGGATTTCGAATCCAACCCTATATTATATTATATTATATTATATTATATTATATATTGTGACGTCATACCAAACTAATATTATTTTGAAAAAAAAAAAATCAACTAGCGGTTTTTTTTACAAATCAAAAAAGCTGAAAAAAATAATTGTCACCTCAAATATTTTACAAACAAGAAATGATTTTATCTCCAAAATAATTGTATTCAACGAAGTATAACATTTTTGACATCAGGTTTGGAGAAAAATAGATTTGACATTTTTTTATAAAAAGACAAAACCTGCTTAAATTGATTTTCGACTCAAATATCTGTTAAGAAATTAAAAACATTGGTTTTAAAATAATTTTACCTAATAGAAAATAGTGTTTTCGACATTCAGTACATTTTTTATAAAAATTGAACAGTCAGTTTTTTTTTTTCATAAAAATAAAATCGCAAAATTGGTAAAAAGTGGTGATCGATTCTCGATATGTCGTGAATAAATCAAGGTATTGACTTCAAAATGATTTTATTTTTTCAAGAAAACCTACAAAAACAACAAAATAATGATAATAATAAATGATAAGAAATGGTTTTCGACTCAAGTATATTTGGAAAACAAAAAAGGATATTGACCATTTTTGAGCAAGACAAATCGACAGATGGAATGGGAAGTTGTTAGTGTGGGACGCATCGCAGCCTCTTTTTTTTTTGTTAAGTAATTTGTTGGTTTAATTTTCCAATTTAAAGTCTCCACAAATTCTTAGTTTTATTTAAATTAAATAGGTAATGAATTTTAAAACGTACACGCAACAATTGCTGTTACTCGTAAACGAAAACAGCTTAAGAACATTTAAAAAAAAAACCAAAAACAATTTGAAGTCCAAAAGTATTGTTTTCAATGACGTAGTTTGCCAAAAGTGTTTTCTTTGAATATTGAATATTGCAGTAAAACATCGCGTTGACCTCAAATGCGTTTTCAAAAAATAAATTGACGTTGATTATCATTGTCAGGAATTTGAAATGTCTCAATTTAACCAACAATTCTACAATTATACTAAACTTAAATAATATTCAGTTACAAGCTATTCATACAAAATTCGTTTCAAATTTCTTTTTAAAAAGTGAACTTTAAATAAAATGAAAATTTTATATATGTCAGAAATGTAAATAAATAAATAAAGCATAAGCAGCATTGAGAACAAATATCTGTTAACAATACTTTTAACATTACTTTCTTATAAATATATTTTGATTTTCAATTTTTTTAAAAATATTTTTAATAGTAGGTATTTAAAAAGTCAAACAAATTTGCAATCAGTTCCAAATCTAAAAACTTTCTATCATAAAAAAATCAGCTGAGCTAAAAATTTTACCCTCCTCTCGGTGTATCAGTATAAATTAATTAAATAAACAATTTTAGTTAGTTGTTAATCTTGTATGCATATTTTAGATGAAACAGTTTAACCCTGGGCTCTTATCTGAAAAAAACACTTATTTTGTTTCGTTCAGAAGCTACACTACCTTTCTAGATCAAAAGCTAAATCAGGAAAGTATTGGTGCATTAACGCAATCAGGCCCGGATTAAAAGGGGGCTAGGGGGGACTGCAGCCCCGGGCCCCATCCCATTAAATTTAAAACGTAAAATCGCGATATTCAAACTATACAATCTAATAAACCCCAAAAATAAAAACCAAAATTAGTTGACCCTACAAAATCCAAACTCGAAAGCTATATACCCCAAAAACGTTAAACCCATATAGCCCAACTCACAATTAATCACATAAACTTTAAACCCACATAGCTCAACTCGCTAGTATCTCCAAAAAGTCAAACCCACATAGCCTAAGTCGCTATTAACCCAAAACTTTAAACTCAAAAAATATTTAATCCATGCAGCCTAACTCAGCAATGGATTTCCTGATTGAAAAAAAATTGAATTCTATGCCTCGTATTTTTTTTTTTTTTTTTTTGCGAAGTGTGGAAATATGCTGGACTAACTGCTGGAACACAATGGTGTGGGAGCCGGAGTTGGAGTTACGACTCCGGCTCCGATCTTGTATTGTGTTCCAGCAGTAATTAGTAATTATCTCGAGTACCTTATTTATTCTTGATTGTGCGAATTGAGCGTTAAAGTACATTTCGATACTAATGTGGTAAAATTTAGAATTGTTAATTTCCACGAGTCCGTTTTGAGTTTAACAAGCGAAAAATAGCGAAATAAATTTTGCCTCACAAGTATTGAATCGTATTTTATGACACAACGAACGTAAAGTTGAATTTTCCGAAACCCTCCCGTGTGCAAAATTCAACTTTACGCGAATTACGCGTATCTAAAAATGAATGTTCGACTTAAAGGTGTTCGAAGTGAAATATTTGACTACTAGTTTTTTTAAAAAGGCACTTAAAAGCAATGTATTTGTTTTAATAAAACATCGACACTCGAGAAGAAAAAAAAAAAAAAAACGAAATTTACGAATACATGTCAGAGCATGTTATTGACGCGCGCCGTTATTGGGTTGGCTCGCTTGGGGTTTAGGACGCTTTGGGTTATTGGGTTGGGTCGCTTGGGGTTTAGGACACTCTAGGTTATGAGGGGTTGGCTTGCTTGGGTTTTATATCTTTTTTTTTTAATAACTTTATTTCCTTAAGCTAACAATATTTTTTGTGTATCATGAAAAAAAAATGCATAAAAACTAAATGGAGCTTAGTTAGTAATACGCAATAGTTAGGAGCATTCAATTACCAAAAGGCAAGAGGCGAATGCACCATTAAGTTTGAAATTCATTAAATATTATCATATTGATGGGGATCAATATATAAACGTTTATAAAATAAAAAATTAAAGAATTCAAAATAAAAAATAAAAGTTAACAATAATAACAATGTTTATATGTATGTTTATCTGTACAGTATTTGTGAATTAATATCAAACTATAATATTTACAAATGTATCCATTACATTATGGTTAAAAGTAAATAGCAAAGATTTAATATTTCTTAAGAATACAGATTTTACTCTCGCGCATCTTAAGCTTTCAGGCAAATTATTAAACAAACGGGGAGCGGTTACTTTATAGAAAAGAGAAAAGTGTGTTTTTCTTAAATTGGGTATAGTAACAAGATTAAGGTTGTTTACACGTAAATTATGAGAGTTGTATAGTCTCAAAGCAGAATACCCAGAACAATCAAAAAATATTTTTAATATTTTAAAAACCCCCTTTAGGCCCCCTTTTTAGGGGGCCTCAAATTTGAAATAGCCCCGGGCCCCCATTTTCTTTAATCCGGGCCTGAACGCAATGCGTATTTTAAAAATAATTTATTAAATAAATTTAAAAACAAATTAATAATATAATCTAAAAGTTGAAATAATGTACTTAAGTGCACATTAAAAAAGCGTCATAGCGTCAGCAAGGCTGTTTTACTTTAAATCTAACTGTATCTTGAGTTTTAAATTAGCCGTCCTCAAGGGTTAAGGTATTATATAAAATGTATGTACATTACATTTGACTACAATACATCAAGATAATTAAAACCATTTAAATTTTATTCTAGTTGTTAAACTTTTTGTTTTCATACAAAAGGGTTAATATTAAATATAATAACCAGATGATTACATCAGACACAGAAACACCTACTTTTAAATTTATACGATTTTTTAATTGCAAATTTTAATAATATAACAAACCAAATGTAAATAGCTAAATAAGCTTCTTCCTTTACGTGCAAGAAGTTCTCAATTAAATTTTCTGTTTCACCTCTATTTTATTTTCTTGCAAAACCACTTTCTGACCATTGCATGTTTTTTTTAAGTTTTTTTTTTAAGGCTTACTTATTTTTCCAGCAGCTCCCTTCCGAAAGAACTTCTGGTATTATGTTCTTTACGCTTCGATAATCACCTTGTTAAGTTTAACTATGCAATAGTTTTGTTCAATTATCACCAAAGTGCGGAATTAAATTCTGCATTTTATTTGTTTTTATTTCTTCATCAAAGTACTGTCTATAAAGCGGTTCCGGAGGTAGCTACAGATACTCGTACATTGGTAAGATATACATACATCATATTGCAATGGTTTAAACTTCTTATAAGTATACGAACAGCAAAATTCATGTTTACAGTGCATATCCATTCGAATGCTTTCGACTTTTCTAGGATCCCCCTTTAAAACATATAGAATTGATATAAGAGTTGAAGGGCAACATAAAATAGGATCAGTGCAGTCATAACGTAACGCTACCCAAATGTAACCATACCCTATGAATTCATTTATTTTGTTTTCATTTACGCCCGAGTTTTGTTCATTTTTTTAATCAACACGTCATTCAATCCTAATCCTGTACTCAAATCTATTGTCATACTATCTATATCTGTTCAATGAGCATTTCGAAAAACAGAAGCACGAAAACTATAACGACCCTTATATGGTGGAGCAAGCACAAAAGCGAGAGTTCCTATAGTGAATGGACTTATGGTGTAACTATGTCTACTTTTATATCTATACATCTAATCCTTTCGATTTTTGAGTTAAAATTCTACACTCCCCAACAATAGCATAGGTTCATTTAAAATATGCAGAGATAAAACTGCATGATAACATTTTTTATCACAATCCCACTTAATATGCATTTAGAGCTTTATTGGAGACAAGAGTAATTATAAGGACCTGTTTTATTGATCGAGAATGTATTATGTAGCCATGGAAACGTTTATGTGCCGGCCGGTCGGTAGCGGCAGTGGCAGCGGTGGGACCTCGACAGTCCACTTTATACTCTTGAGTCTTAATTAGAATTTTATGCAAATTATGAAACATTAAAATAATTGCACTCATTTTTTCCCGCTTTATACAATACGAGCAGAGCATATTATGGGCCTGCTCGAAAGCGGGTATAGCTAGGTACGAGTAGATATACAGAATTCACCACACACCGCAGAGTTAATGTGATGTAAAAACGGGTGATTAGTCACACCTCTCACGGAAAGGTCATGTTTGACTGGTTGTTGCATTACATCAGAGCTTTTTGATGGCAGATGTCTATTATGCTGTTGCTGTTAACCATCCGCGAAATGCTATAGAGAGACAGATGATATAATTAATAATAATTGACGAATTGCTGCGCATGCAATGCTGTACATTCTACAGATATGCGAAAAACTGCAGTAGCCTTATAAAATGTCGAGATGTATGTCCTGTGTTGTAATAAACACCTTTGATCCAACCTCCGTTTTCTGTTTTATGTTTTACTCGTATTACGAACGACAATTTGATCTCTTTTAATCGTCTTTAAGTGAATAAAGATACTTCCGCCTTGGAAGATAAATACCCAAAGAAATAAAAAGAAACGAGTAGTGAAGAGGACATCAAAGGATTCTCGCGCGTGCATGCATATATTGCATACCTATATAAAATTTAAAATCGTGGCTGGGCGATGAGGAAGGATATCGTCCGCACAACTTCCTTAATCCGCCAACAAAAACTTTTTGCTTTGCGAGAAAACTCTTCCTGATGTACGAGTATATATCACTGAGGGTTTTTCTAGCTAGATAACATCGTGCGGTGAAAGTTGACACTAAAAGCAAGTAAAAGTTGCAAATAAAAAAAGTTAACCATCTATAGTTAGGTAGGTACAAGCATAAAAGCCAACTACATGTGTGCGGTATACGGTATGTAGGTATTGCCCCTGCTCTACCTCACTACACACCCAGCACACACTTATGCACTTGCGGAGTGTTTATTATTAGCATAAATCCACACTTAAGCTGCATGCTTAATCCTTGTGGTGCACACGAGAGGAGCGCACAAAAACACAACCAAAAACAAAAGCAGAAGCAGGGCAGAGATGTTTGTTCTTGTATAGCGTTAGCCCCATTTGGATTTAGAATATCTCACTCGCATACATCGACATCTCCACAACCACCCAATAACAATAACAACAACAAATACACATATCTACCTTCAAGTTGGCATAAGATATATTTAATGCACTTGTAACTAGTTTAAGCACCCACTATAAGCGTATACCTATGAGTAGCTCAATCCTAACCCAACAGCATTCCAACCCCCTATCAAAGCCGTCATCCCCAAACGTTTGTACACTTGTGTGTTAGTTTGCCTGTTTGAGTCGTTCTCATTCTTCGTATCAAAATGTGTCCTTTCCTTGTTGGGGCTATTTTGTGTCTGCTGCTGAACGCCATTTTAATTGTTACGACATGTATCTAGTAGATACTATATTGTACACTTTGCTTAAGTTGTGAAACAACCTATGTACCTAGAGAAAGGACAAGCTATCTTAATAATTTTTTAAAGGTTTCGTTTTCGTGTTTTATAGTATCGTTCTGTTGCATTAGCTTCTCTGCAGTGAATGGTGGAATGAAGTCTGTAAAAAAAAACCGAAAAGTTACTCAAGGGTTGGTTATATTGTACCACTGATCTGTACCGCTTCGATTTTTTTTCCATTTTCTGAACTTTCTGCACGCATTTGTTAGAAGTATTTAATTTCAAAGACAATCCACAATCAATCGACCCATCTTACCCCCCTTTTTATTCCTCCATTCCACATAATCTAGACACCAACCACACCCCCCCCCCCTCCCCTCCTCCTTAACTCATTCACATTGTCTCCTAACAAATTGAAGTGCAAGCATTCAAATGCTTGACAAAAAGTTTGAAACCCAATGCGCTTGCTCGAGTGTGAGTGTATTGATATAGACTTAGGGATAAAGGAAAAGCATCATATACCTTACCTATGCTACATGACCAAAAAGCAAAAAATAAATGCAGAACAAGTGTAGGTACAAGAAAATACGAGTAATAATGAAGACAAACAAAAGGAAAACACAGAAAAAGAAGTCTGAAGCGAAGAAGAACAAAAAAGAAGGCGAAATGCAAATAAAATGGAATGCACTCGGTAATATAAGTATCTCACTTGTTAACACGAGGTAAAACATAGGCTTTAGTTGTGCTAAGAACTCTGACAACAACATTGCAGGCCCCATCATCATAATACGTATAATAAAACAAAAAAACCCCTCAATCGTGTTCAAAAATTGAAGGTAAAAAAAAAAAATTATTATAATAACAGAAAACAATAAGTGTAACCTAATATTTGATGATCATCCATTCGAGATAGATTCACAGATTTATTTAACATGCATCATGATATGATATTACTCTCTATTCATAGATAAGGTAACAGGGGGTTTTTAATTATACTGATGTGGTCTTGAAATTTGAATATGAATTTAAATTTTGAGTTCTTAAAAATTTCGATGATTTTACTTTAGTGATCAAACCTCATTTTATTGCAGAAATCGGAAATCATACTTTAAAAATTTTATATTCTTGCTTAAAGTATTCATTTTGACATTTCCAACAATTGGACAATTAATTAAATTGATAACACTAAGAATTAATAAACTTGCAAGTCTAGAAATAGAAAAAGGGCAAAAGAAATCATAAGAAATAAAATAATAGCTTTTTGTAATCAAAATGTAGTACTATGTTTTAATACTTGTAGTAGTTTAAAAAATACCATTCTTTCTCAAGAAAAGGGATCGTTGAAAAATGAAAAATTATTTTTTTTTAATTTTAAATGTGTACATCCAGACATTTTTCTACCTGAACTCTTTATTGCTAACGATTTGATATTTTAAAAAAATCCAATAGCTTGATGTATCCAATAAGCCTGTAGCTGACTTTTAAATTGAATCTCCACTTCTTAACTTTTGTCATGTTGTTAAACAAAATTTCTCGAACATGGTTGCTCATTAAATATGGATAACATTATATTTAGTAATTATATAGTTAAGTTGAGAACAGTTTTAGAAAATTTTGAAAAAATAAAGTTATTCAATATGAGATTTCATTTTACATAGTCCGCTATTTAGGCAGCTTTCCTTTCTGAAGATATCTTTTTTGTCATATGACAAGAAAAAAACACGGAATTATAAAAATGGAAAAATACACGCTTCAAAAATGTATTGGAATTATTAAAATGCACTACAAAAATTATGCAAATTTTGCAGTCACTGGTTCGCTGTTTTGGACTTTGTCAAATAAGTGTTCACTTAAACTTTTTTCTTGGCCACGTAAAATATCTATGGTCTATGCCAACGGATTACAATTCATTTAAGACCTCAAAGATGAAATGCGTGAGGTAAAGGAAAATATATACAGCCGCAAATATGCGAATTGGTCATGGAGCATTTCAAGAAAAAGATATGGATATGTGGCTGGCATTTATTTGATATTGTTACTAACATACTTTCTTCTTTTACATGAAATAAAAATCATTGACTTCTCTTAAAAAATATTTATTTATATGATCAAAAATGTCATTATAATTTGATTTTCAAAAAAATATTACATTTTTTTCGATATATTTAAAATGGGTCATCGTTTTTTTACGAAATTCGAAATTAAAACATATTTTAATAAGCTTTAAGTAACTGCATACCAAAAAACTAAAATTTCAAAATTGTAATGGGTGATTTTTTTGAGGTTAGGATTTTCATGCATTAGTATTTGACAGATCACGCGGGATTTCAGACATGGTGTCAAAGAGAAAGATGCTCAGTATGCTTTGACATTTCATCATGAATAGACTTACTAACGAGCAACGCTTGCAAATCATTGAATTTTATTACCAAAATCAGTGTTCGGTTCGAAATGTGTTTCGCGCTTTACGTCCGATTTATGGTCTACATAATCGACCAAGTGAGCAAACAATTAATGCGATTGTGACCAAGTTTCGCACTCAGTTTACTTTATTGGACATTAAACCAACCACACGAATGCGTACAGTGCGTACAGAAGAGAATATTGCGTCTGTTTCTGAGAGTGTTGCTGAAGACCGTGAAATGTCGATTCGTCGCCGTTCGCAGCAATTGGGTTTGTGTTATTCGACCACATGGAAGATTTTACGCAAAGATCTTGGTGTAAAACCGTATAAAATACAGCTCGTGCAAGAACTGAAGCCGAACGATCTGCCACAACGTCGAATTTTCAGTGAATGGGCCCTAGAAAAGTTGGCAGAAAATCCGCTTTTTTATCGACAAATTTTGTTCAGCGATGAGGCTCATTTCTGGTTGAATGGCTACGTAAATAAGCAAAATTGCCGCATTTGGAGTGAAGAGCAACCAGAAGCCGTTCAAGAACTGCCCATGCATCCCGAAAAATGCACTGTTTGGTGTGGTTTGTACGCTGGTGGAATCATTGGACCGTATTTTTTCAAAGATGCTGTTGGACGCAACGTTACGGTGAATGGCGATCGCTATCGTTCAATGCTAACAAAATTTTTGTTGCCAAAAATGGAAGAACTGAACTTGGTTGACATGTGGTTTCAACAAGATGGCGCTACATGCCACACAGCTCGCGATTCTATGGCCATTTTGAGGGAAAACTTCGGAGAACAATTCATCTCAAGGAATGGACCGGTAAGTTGGCCACCAAGATCATGCGATTTGACGCCTTTAGACTATTTTTTGTGGGGCTACGTCAAGTCTAAAGTCTACACAAATAAGCCAGCAACTATTCCAGCTTTGGAAGACAACATTTCCGAAGAAATTCGGGCTATTCCGGCCGAAATGCTCGAAAAAGTTACCCAAAATTGGACTTTCCGAATGGACCACCTAAGACGCAACCGCGGTCAACATTTAAATGAAATTATCTTAAAAAAGTAAATGTCATGGACCAATCTAACGTTTCAAATAAAGAATCGATAAGATTTTGCAAATTTTATGCGTTTTTTTTTAAAAAAAGTTCTCAAGCTCTTAAAAAATCACCCATTATATATAAAAAAAATAATTTAAAAAGAAACCGCTAAGATTTTCAAATACAAATTTCAAAAAAATAAGGTTTTTTTGAATACGGGAAATATTTTTAAACATACTGTTTGGATACATGAGCAAGTTCGTACGACCTAGACGTGCATTTTATTTTAAATCAAAACAAACCTTTTATTTAAAAACCCCGATTACAATATCTGTACCATCTTGTTAAAATATGAAACAAGGAAATGAAAATTCAGTAATTTTAATTGGAGGGGAACTGATAGCTAACTGGCACTGACAATAAGTTTATATAAAACTAGCGGCCCGTCCCGGCTTCGCACGGGTAGACATAAATAGGTACAGATATTTAAGTTATAAGCATGCTAAGAAAACATTTTTTTGTCCTATCATTAATACTCTTCGCAGCGTATGCGATGAAAGACATTTTATGGCTAATTTGTTTACACCTTCGGTTGGTTTTAATAAGAATTTCAAAAGATTTCTGTAGTAATCTAGTACTAAATATAGCCTATGTTACTCAGTGATAATGTAGCTTTCTAATGAAAAAAGAATTATTAAAATCGGTCCAGTACTTATTATTTACAGTACTTATTCGATACATACACAAATACAAATCTTTCCTCTTTATAATATTAGTATAGATTAGGAATAACACCACGCCTTGAAATTTTAAGGTCTATTTTGATTAAAATCCAAAAACAGTAATTGTATGCAGGAGCAAGATGAATGTTCGATATTTTTTACTGTGGCCATGTTTTAAAATGCTCAAGTTTTTTTAAGTTTTAGAAGTGAAAAGTAGTGAGCACACAGCGAATCACCTTGTTTTATACTCGTAATATTAATAAAACATTTTTAAACTTTAACACTTTATTTAACTATCTATCTTAAAAAATAAAAATAAACATGCAGGTTTGTTTCTAAAATTCATTATAAGTCTAGAAAATAACTTTTTTTATTTGATGTCAATTTGAACTGTTCCACAATGCTATCCATCGGTTTTTTTTTAAATTAAAATAGACGACTAGTATAGAATTCAAGAATATTTTATTTAAGAATGAAACCTTTTTATCTTATTCTTGCTCTGCTCAATAGCAGAATAATTACAGCTCAAAATTGATTTAATAATACATACATTTTAAATTTTGAATTGAAAACTACTTAAAACTCAGCTATAAAAATCGTTTTCATTATTATAAATTAAAATTAGCATACCCTATATAGTTCGTTAATAAAACATATATGAATGAACATCTATATACATACATACATAGGTACACAAACATATACACCTACAAATCAATGCTAAATGCAACGATTTGATCCGATTACGAATCAATGTCTACATGTGTCACCACGAACGTAGGATAATTAATAATTTGTCGACACAGTCACACTTGCTTTTTTGTGTGACGAATGACGACGATGAGACCACGACACAAACGACAGCAACAACTACGACGACCGACGACGCGACGACGACGCACGGAATTTTCATTACTTTTGTTTTTGTATTCATTCACAACACTATACTAGTGTACTTCCATTGCATACTTTTGTCACATCCATTGCGCTTTGTACCTGTGCACTATCTCTTACCCTCCCCCCCATCCACCCTCTTCAGCTTACTGGTTTTCGTCTTGGCAAGCAATATGAAATTAATAACACGCAGCAGAACGACCAGACTTTCTGCACTCAAGTTCCCTTTACTACATAAATATTTGACGAACAGAGGGCGGTGCGGTCTGCGGTGCCCATCGATGCAGTGATGCACGCCACACTTATTTGAATTTTTGAGCACACACACACACACACACATACACATTTAGTTATGCATTCATAAAAAAGAAAAGAAACTCAAGAGAAATGCAAGGGAAAAACAAAAAGAAAAATTATTCATAGAAAATAAAAAAACAAACAGCTACGGAACGTGGAGACAGCTAAAATTGCAGTTTACCTGTAAAGTTTAGGTATAGGTACCTTCTAACTACAGAAAACATACATACATACACACATCTATACATATAACTATATTAACACATAAATAGGGGTTGAGTTAGCGGTTGATGAGAATAATTAGTAGATAAGTAGATGCCTATCCAATTTTATTTACGAGCAACATGGCAATTTAGACTTTTAATACATGTTTTGTTTACACTGTCAGTGCTGTAGATGTAAAACTATGTAAACAGAATAGTACTGAAAAGAAGGAGGGGTGCACCAAAAGGAAAACAATACCATACAACTTAAATTGCGAAGAGTGCGAGCTTTATTATGCGGTTGCAAACTTCGATTTAATTATGTACTCGTATATTTCCCGACTCGGATTGTGATGTGGATGGATTTCATTTGACAACTACGAAATCGGGCGGGTGATTTTTCTTGACTTGTAACTTCAAAAGCCTGGTGCTTCTTCAGTTTCGATATAGAACTTCCCGAAAAACAGGGATAATTGTTTAAGATTTCTGATTATACACAAAGTTACAAACTTCTATGGGATTATTTTGTGAGATGTTTTCATTGTTACGTGAGTGACACATTAACTAAAAAAAAAAACAAGTGTACTGACTTCTATAAGAATGCAGAGTAAAGCTTAAGGAAACAAAACAAACTTGTGTTTTGGGATAATTTTATCGTTTCTGTTTCAAAATCTTAACCTATAAGTTTATTTTATCACGACATTCTATGGAATAAAAAATATGCAACGTTTTCTTAGATCAAATTGTTACTTTAGTGACAAAGTACCTACATAATATGAAAGCTTATAATCTGATCACAAGATGCTTTGATTTGTAACGTGAGTGACACATTACCTACTCTAAGATCAAGATAAATAAATAAATAAATTAGGTGGTTCCACAGTCCGTTTATTCCGTTGAGAACTAGGGCCTAGTTACTTACAATTCTCAACCATTCCTGTGTGCGAGTACTGTTGTCAGGGATGTAGGGGACCTTCAGTTTTAAGTCGAATCTGAACGGCTGATTTGATAATTTTTTAATTTCGCGCAAGAGGCAGTATCTGAAAAAACTTTAGATGGCACACGCAGGGGTTGAACCCAGACCACTGGCACGACAGTCCAACGCACTAACCATCATGCCACGGGTACTACCTAATCATAATAAACAAACTATAATTTAATGTAACGAGTTAAATTGAACTAGTTTTTGTTTTAATATGGAATAATTATTTGTAACAAATTTGGTTACTTGGGTGACACAGTAGTTATTGCTTTAACAAATATTCATAAACAAAAACAAAAATTATTAATAATTTCAAATGTTTTGTTCACAATCCGTTTAAGAAGTTTGATTGACACAAAGCAATTATTGTATTCAAATGCTAACAGGTTTTTTAATTTAACTCTTTAAAAACTGTTGTCCTCTTAAAACGCAAAACCTAATTTCACTAATTAGGAACAGGTGTTTTTGTGCATATTATTAATCCATTTTTACTTTATTTAATTATATTCTAAGCAAAAAATATACTTACAAGAGGTGAATAGAACGCAGAACTATCCACACCAATACTTGGATAGGGATTCTGATCGGTTGACGGATACGGTGTCCCATAGACACCAACACCCGCTGTTTGTATCCTCGAATAGCTAGATAACGCCAAACGCGCAGAATCGTATTGGCACGAACACACCGTTTGTCCTGATACAGGATCTGTCATAATTGGTCTGCCATTCTCACAGCATGAGCCGGTGCCCGGTGCTGCGTTTGATGTTTGCGAAATTCCGCCAGGACTTAAAGCACCAGTCGGCACACCAGTTCCCGAACCGCCAGACGGACTAAGTGATGGTGCATTTGCACCTGATATTGGTGATTGGGCACTCGAGGCTGCAGTTGTTGATTGTCCTCCACCACCACCGCCTCCGCCGCCGCCAACGCCACCGCCTCCACCACCACTGCCTACCAGAAGCTGAAATAAGAACAAAAAAAAGGATAAATAGAATGAAGACATAAGTGGACCAGAAATAATTCGCTCTATCCTATGCAATTAAAAATTAAAAACTTGATTAGTTCTGACTACAAAGTCAAAATATTTAGCAACACAAAGCTTCGACTCGACTCGACTCGAGCGAAGGCGTAGGTAGGTATATTTCCTTATAATAATGAATTCATAAGACTCTTAAATCTATTTCCATTTCATTAACTATTCAACGATTCGATTCTTTGAAGTTTCTTCTCCTTGTCAAAACAAAGCCACAATATTAGGTTTTTCAACTAAAGGTTTATGAAACAGAAAAATAAAGAGAAAAAGAGTTTAAAGTTAAAGCATAATTCAGCCGCTTCGCTCCTGCCACAACAACAGCTCCTGCCACTTTTTCAATGACCGGTGATTCGTTTTGGCTTCGGCAGGTATAAGAACACAACAATGAGCCGCATTCAGATACCTTCCTCTATTTCTTTTTTTTTCTTTTTTCGGTTTTGTTTATATATTTTTTCTTTCTTATTCTTTTTGTTTGTGTTCCCTTCCCCGAAGGAAAAGAAGGCAAATCATGAATACCGTCGCATCTTATTAATTTCTCTTGATATCAAAACGGGAACAAAAAAGCAACAACAGAGATAAACAAAAAATTAACCAAAAGCGAAGACAAATAATGAAGAGTTAGTGTATGTATTTTTGTGTATAAAGCTGCCTACCAGGGTTGTATTTGTAAGAAAAGATTAACTTAGGCGACTTTCCGTAGAAAAATTACGGACTATCAAAAGTTTACAAAATTCCATGCAATATGTAGATTTATATAAATTCCATTTATTAGTTGGAAAAAAATCACTCATACGCCATGCATCACCTTTTTAAGAAAATGTAAAAAGTAAAGTGAAGTTTGACAAAACTGAGGAAAAAACAAAATAAAATTATTCCCTTTTTTAATTATTCGAATTTCAATCATAATGATAAATTGTCAAGGCCATAATTAAGCTTAAACCTTAGAGACACAAGGTTTATCGATAATTGAGCCCTTCCTTCGATTAAAAAAAAGAACCAACATTCAAAAATCGAAATCCGGACTTGTTGACCTATGTATTAGCGAAAAATCGGATACAAAATTTTACAATAAACGAAAAACCAAAAACGGGGCCCTCGATCTTTCCAAAGATTGTTTGTTATTTTTGTTTTCCTTGATCCGCAATTTTATTATAAATTTCTTTTTTATTATCTGATTTGACCAAATGACAAACAAAAAAAAAAACAAAAACATTTCAAACCCTCTATATGCTTGCCGAAGTGGATGCGCCCGCAATGGTCGCGCTATTACAGCTGGACCGCGTGTTTTGCTTTTTATTTGTTTTGGTATTTTTTAACCTTTTTTCTTGATCATGCAAAAGATCATCATCATTATCATCTTCATTGTGACCGTGCAATGCCAACGACAAATTAAATGATGGTTTGTCATCGTGGTGTTGGTGGCGGAGCACCTGGGCGTGGAAAGAGTTTCAATCGAAAAGATCCTCGATCCTCTCGAAATGACTTGAACGTGATGCGATCATTCCAAAGGTATAAGATACTCTGTAGTGTATTCGTATGTGCACTGCGCAGCGTAGCTCACAAAACTTTTTCGAATGGAAATTCATATAAAATCCGATATCAAATTACTTAATGATTGTCATTCGCCAATATTTTTTATTTGAATCTTTAAACTTCGCGTGCGTTTTCGAGCTCAATGATGGCGATTGTGTGGGTTGGATTGGCCAACGACCACAATGACGATGACGGTGACAAACGCCGCCGGCCGTCGCGGTCGGTCGATCTGATCCTCATCCCAAGGAATTCGAAATTAGAAGACAGGCAGATGTGGTAAAAGTATGAATATGAGCAAAAGAGTATACGGATGGAGAAAAGGACGAGTAGTTTTATTCTAGGAAGTTTCAATTCGTTGGCTGGCTGGTCCAGTTTTATGTCATAATCAATGGTCGTTGATTTTGTTGTTGTTGTTTTTTTGTTTTCTTCATTTTATATTAATGAAGCACAGGTAGTCATTCATTCGTTTCGAAAATTTATAGACCCATTCGTTGGCGGGATTTAATTGTTCCATACTAACATTTGTATATATTATAAAACCGTGGATGATGATGATGATGATGACATAGAAGACAACAGTTTGGGTTTTCTTTGTAAAAAAAAGAAATAAATTCTAATGCGGCTCGTATCTTTAAAGTGGTGTTGGCTTTTGTCACCCAGATCCGATATCGCATCAGTTTAAGGTTAGGAATGTAGCTATAAAGGTAACTGAATGATTTTCATCACAGCTTTTTTATTGACTTTCTTATTATGTAGGTTATGTATGTATATGGCGGGTTATGGTATATAATTTACTGAAAGACATAGTTAGAACAAAACACATCGAGATAAAATTAATTTTGAAACTTAAAACACCGCTAAACATTTTGGGTTTCCTATTATTTGTTGTTATTTTGATTATGAACTTTCTTTCAGATAGGATTTACATAGCTATGAGTGATCGTGAGTAATCTAGAAGGTAGGGTTGTATAATGGAAAAAGATTTCACACCGATTTAATACTGTTTTGCGTTCAAAATAAATTAAATTTCAGTATTTATGAAACTATAAATAAATAAGGAAATCAGTTTGACCCATTCCAAAGTACTAGAATATTTCTGGATATTCTTATAAAATGTGTGTAAGTTTTATAAGTAACTTTCATAAGTCTCTAGTAAGAAACTTCTAATACAAGATGCTTTCCAAAATAAACATCTTGTTGTCATAATATGTGCCTAATGCCTAACTATGTTCCGAAAGATTTGAATAAAAACAAAAATTGACATACTTTTTTCATTTACAACTCTACTTCTTAGATCATGATTTTTGGGTATTGCTTTTACATTAAAATAAACTTAAAGTTTAGATTGGATAGCGATTACTCTCTGGTGTGATTCAATTACAAAGATGTTTTACATTTGTGTTATAAGATAAGTTACTTATGTTATGGGCAGTGTGCGTGCTGCCATCGCATTAAAAAGAGATTTCAAATCTTTATTTGTTTTTTTTTTTTCTGTTTTATAGTGCAAATTAAAAAAAAGCAATAACCACAGTTTTAATTGCTTAATAGAGAGTCGCATGTTGATGGGGAAATTTGTTAGATTCGTTAGTTTTTTTTATTTATACGAGTATTCTCCTTCCTAACCTACAGCAATATAACGACTTTAAAATCTCTATATAAATATGTAAACATCATCAAAGTAAGATCGTAAAAAGAGCGTTAATGCGAAACGTTGACTTTATTTCATAGATACCGTACTTCGAGAATATGTATATGTATACGCATAATAAACACTCACACCAACCATATCGTCAATAGAACGTTGATGCCGACCGCGACGCATGAACGGCGAAAACGTGAAAAGGGGTGCGAATATAACATTTTATGGGCTGGTAAATGGTTTAACGATGATATGGTAATGAAAATGGAGAATCTGTGTGTAGGTATTATAGATGCTCGTATATATGCAAATAATCGATTAATTGAAGGATTTAATTATATACCTATAGTTATTTTATGTACCTACATATTTTTTTATTTTTAAAGGAAATGAGTTTCCAAATTTCACACAATAAAATTTTATTGGTATAAATCAATTTAGTTATTCAGTGGTACCAAAATTCAGAAGATAAGTAAATTTATATGGGTTCGAAAAATAAATAGCTTTAGTTATGTTTTGTTTGAGCTAAAGAAATGAACAATTCATCTTTGTGATTTTGCTAAGCTGTATCTTTTATTTTTAGTATAATAAGAGTTTTGATTGAATGATTGTAGATACAAATAAGAGAGTATTCAAGTATTTAAGAAATTCAATTCAAAAGTTAGTTTATGGGCTTTTCTAAATGTTTAGGTATATTTTGTGAGGCGCAACGCAACCTATACAACTATCAATAAAGCAACAAAATATATAAAACATTAAAATATTGGTCCAGCGATGTAAAAGTTTCAGTTAAAAAGGGTGTTTTTTTAAGTGCAAGAGAAGTTTAGATTGGCTGTTATCTATGGATTGATAGTTGACAATATCAAACTGTGCTGATAATGCTTTTAAATCCAAAACAATGTTTCCAAATTGTGGAACTTCACTTTGCAAAAAAAAAACAATGAATTCCGTTTTTGGTTAAATGGCTTCTTCAATTTGGTGGCAACTTTATTTCAAAATGTGTTTCATATAAACTGACCCTCTCCTTTGTACAACTTAATGTTTCTCTATTACTTTTTACGGGGCTATGTTAAGTCATTGGCTTATGTCGACAATTTTGAAACATTGGAAGCCTATATCTAGGCATCCGTTGAAGCCCGGTGGACAGGTTTATTGACAAAAGTAGTGAAGAATTAGATAGTCCGAATATGCTTCGCAACTTTGCAAAAATAATTCAAGACTATAGATGCTCTTAAACCTTCGTTACGATTTAGGTATGTTGTCGGTTCTTAACGTTACTAAACTAACTTGGCATATACCTGACCAGTTTCACGGAAGTCGGCAACTTCGTTCAAAGAACACACAACCCCATCAACAATGATACCTCACTCAAGAAACAAAAAAGCACGAACTCCTCGTTCATAAATTCGTCAAAAATATATTTGACAAATTTTTACCGACTCTTGAAGACAATGATGTGTCCTTTTCGGAAAGAGTTTGTGTTCATTTGCCCTGAGGAAGTAATAAATTCTCTTTCAATTGCAAAAGAGGAGAAACGAGAAAAGAATGAATGACTGATGACCGCGAGCCCACAAAAAATATATAAAACAAATATTTTTAGCTTAAGGTTGAAATGTTGAAATTCTTCAGTCTGTCACTTCTGGAATATTTTTCTTGATAGTAGTGATTGAATTGAGTGTGACCCCATCGCATCGCTCGCACCAAATATTCCGCACTTTTATTTTTCACTTTAGTTTGTGGCGAGTTGAAAACAACGAGAACGAGAACGACGACGGCGACGTAACTACTATACTACTATACAGTACTGCAGGGTATATTGAAGTTTTCTACAAGTAAAACGTGTAACCACCACCGCCTGCGAAGAACTTCTGCATCACGACCATCGCCGCGCCGCGCCGTCCATGTTTACGTCACTATACACTATGGTGCGGTTGTTAAAACCATCAGCAATATTCAAAACGGCTGCAACAACTGTAGGAAGATTTTTCTTTTTCCAATACAATAAGGCGAAATTTAAAGACAACAAGAAGAAGGAAACGAAAAAGATATAATACAAAACGAAGAAAAAAAAGTAGAAATAAACTAAAATAAAGGACACCACCAAAGCACGGCAAAGGACCGTGAAGTTTAAGGGCCCAAACAACTGTGGTATATTACTGTAGGTAGGTAGATAGTAGCAGGTTTAGAAGAGTTTTTGCATTTTGCGTCCCCAAGTAAAATGGGAACCAGAGCGTGTCCTCGAAACCAAAATAAAAAAAAATACAAATACTTAAGAAATACATAAAAACTAAAACAACAACAAATATGTTATAAGAATTGAACAAGAAAGTGGAGAATTTTCTGGATAAAAAAATGTCTTGAAGAGATCCAGTATCAGTATTGCCAACCAAAACATATTTAAGAAAATTAGTTATATGAACATAATTATGGTGAAAAGTGTTTTATATTTAACCCAATGGTTTTAAAGTAAGGACATTTATGATTTTAAAATTTGGATAGGTATTTAAAGTTGACTAAAATCGTCAAAATATAAAAGGCAAGGATATATTGATATAAATGAAATTAATGTTACAAAAGTTGGGTAACTCAATGTCATCAACCAATATATATAAAGTCTTATTTTATTTTATTGAGATTACAATTTATTTTAAAACAATGTAAAGACCTTTATTTAGTCACCCAATTTTCAGTTCTTCATTTTGAATACAAGTTATTAAAAAAACACAATTAGTTCTTAAAACGTCAGTCCTTTGGCATGTGACAACCCCGAAAACCAACAATTAAGTTACCTACTGTCTATTAAACATTATCATTGATTTGAGAAAACTTATCAATTAAATACAAGCTGTGATGTATATAGTTTAATATATACTACAACTTTCATAATGCAGTGTTCTTCACTTTATTTAAAAAAATAAGAAATTTTGTGTTCAGTTTCATTCGTCAGTTCCTTGTGTGTTATTTAAATTTGGAATTCGTGCGAAATGTCGCCGATTCAACGTCAAATCCTACTTTAAATTATAATGTTGGTAATAAAGTTAGTTGCGGGTCGCAAAATTTGACGGCCACCATAACTGTACCAGAGTTTGGGTTATGTTTGTTTTCTATACACGTGCTAAGCCAGTCAACATGTCAGTCCTATGGTGGGTCGTTATTTTTTTTGTTAATCTAAAGATTATTTTTATTTATTCATATTAGACTTTGATTTTTTAAAATGTAGTCGAAATTACAAAAAAAAAAATTAGTCCGATTATAATCTCAAATTACGTCTTTTTCGTCAGTCCTATGGCGTCAGTACTGTTACAGGTATATTGTTATTGTTCTTCATTTCATGATTATTAGTACTTTTAAGATGAATATTGTTAGATTTTGTTCATATTTTTTGTTGATTACTTAGAAATATTTAGTAAAACTATGTGAAAGTAGTAAAAGATAAGTGAATAACGTTACGTTAAATGCCAAAAGTCTGTTTTGAAAACTGTTATAGTATTTTCTCCTAGTATTACATTTTAATAATTATTTTTAATTGTTACTAAGTGTTTTAAGTGTTCATTATTAAATCCTAAGAGATTTTTACTAATTTGTATTAAATTTCATCATAATACTTTTAAAACAGTGTATAACATGTATCAGTACTATGTTACTTCGTCAGTCAAATTCTGAAATTTTTAAATATCTTACAATGTACTCCAAAAAGTGACTGGCCCCATTGGGAACAATATATTAATTAGATTAGCTATCATACACACCCGAATTTGTAGAAGTTTGATTAAATAACTATCGTAAACAAAATATCCTCAAAAGTTACCCAACTTTTGCATAATCACCCATATCTCTACAGTCGATTCCACTTATCTGGACTTTATCTTAATGCAATTTTCGGTTTTTGTTTCACACAAATTATTAAGTATGGATGAAATATGAATTTCAACACAACTGTTAAAAAACTCCTTTTTATTAAATATATATTTAGTTTATTTATCCCTGCAAATAATTATTCTGCTCTAACGCATCTATACATTTTTGAAGTTTGAAGACAAATACAAATTTCATTTAAGGTGTCATTCAATTTTCATCGTTGGAGTTCTTTCAACTGTGACAGTAAAAAGTTATTTAGTTTATTGTTTGAGTTGATTTTGTTTATTAAATAAAACAGATGCAACAAATTTTGTAATTTAAATAAGCAAAATTAGTATAGTGTGCTTTGAGGAGATATAGCTGTTAGAGCTTAATATTTATTACAATTTAGCTTATTTAGTATGAAATTGAGAAATTGTTTTAGAATTTTGTAATAGTTTGTATTTAAAATGTTATATACTATACAAACAATACATACGTCCTTTTTAATTTAGCTAAGCCTGATCAACGCGAAAAAAGTTAACAAATTAAATTACAAAATATTGGTTTGCAGCTATTTAAGATATCTATTTTTTGTATGTATTGCTATAACTTCAAATAAAGTGATATGCTCGTTTTGAGAGGTATAATGAAGCGTATACACACTTTATTTCTATTTCTATTTTTGATCCTATAAGAATGTCATCAAACGAAGTAACAAGGCAAAGATTGTTTGACTTTATGTGATCCTTGATTGTTTAAGTTTAGCATATTTTGTTTAACTGTCTTCTAACTCAAGAGTTCATATAAATAAAAATTATCGATATGGAAACACTCTTATTTTAGTTTATTTTTGACTATGTCTACAATTTTTTGTTTCATAGGCAAAATGGCTACAAATACCAAGCCTTAGGTAGTTATAAGTAGGAATAACAAATTCCTTAAACTATTTCACGATATGGCGGCGACGACACACCCAACCACATACATACATATGTATGTCATTATATTGGTGTTTATTCTTTCGAAATCAGATGAAGTTTAGTTAATTTAGATGGATTTTTTAATTTTCTTAATTTATCAATACAAATTCTTTCAATAAACACATTATATGAGTCCAGGTCGTCAGTTTGCTTTATCAGAAAAATTGAAACATAAAACAAAACTCCTTAGTCTTATTTAAATTAAAAACACTGTACAAAATTATATGATAAAATTAGGAAGTCCCCCATTTATGGTCACATCAGTTTGTTGAAATATCGTAACAAAATAATGAATCTTCTTCCTACTAGGTATATCAGGCTCAAATGCCTTTGCCAAGAATAAAAGAGACTAGCCATAACTCAATTCCATAAACATCTAAAAATGTAAAACCTAATATATTCTCTATATAGACCAAAACTTACCTAACAATCCACCTTTACATAATAATATTATGATTGATAAGCGAATTGAGGAACAATCAATAAAACAACTTATCTTTTTTCGGAAATCCATTGCTCCATTGCTCACACATCACCAATAAGATGCTATATTGCCTTATAGCCTTATACCTATCTATCCATAAAAGTTATTTATGGCATCATTATTCAATACCTATAGATAGTCGTCGCTTGGCTTGTTGAACATGGCACATTCCACACGTGCACGATTAGCATTATTTTTCAATTTGCACAGCAATACAAATAATAATAATTAATCGAATTATGGCAAAAATCATTGTTGCAACATTGCGATGCGAACGACGACAACACAACGCACGGGCCGTGATCGACCGTGAAAAAAGCAATAATTCTGGTCTTCCTCCCCAACAGTTGATTTTCATTGCTCTGTATAATTGACTTTAAGTTACATTCCATGTAAATATGTACATTTGAAAGACTGAAATTTTGTTCTGCAATAGAAAAACCACCACAAAACCTAACATTTTTGACGAAAAACAACCCCAACAGACGTACAACAACCTCCAACCCGTAAAATTTGTCTTGGGGATGAGTGCTATGGCCGCCATGCTGAGCTTAAAAGTAAAAAAACACCATCGAATAACCAACTGAATACGCGCGTTACACTATAAGCGTATACATATGTAGATATCATCGGACAATGCGCTGGATTTACTATTTGTCAGTTGTCATTGTCACACTGGAAAACAGTTAACCAGTACATAAAAGCATTTAACAGGCTCATTGAGAGTTGATGAGACTGACGGAGACTGAGACTAAAACTGAAACTGAGAGAAAACAGATCATTCCCGCAATCTTGCTGCCTGCCCCCACAATCCTATGAGCAGTCATAGTCAACGCGCGTCAAATTCAAATGGAACCCGCAATTCAATGCGCAACTACAATGGTTATAATGACATTAACACCAAACAATACGAACAAAATAATGCACATCATGTTATATAGAAGTATCTCGTTCACAAAACTAATATGAGTACGAGTACGAAAGAGGCAAACACAATACGACTACACTACACAACACATCCCATTACCAACCCCCGCAACCGTTACGTTTAACAATAAAACCCTCCCGTTATTTACCCCGGAACAATAATAAGCGTACAACACACAAAAACGAAACAAATACGAAACGAAATCAACATCAACATCAACTTCAACATCAACAACAACATCGCCATCGACACAAATATGGATTACATTTTGAGTTGACAATAATTACTGTTTTTATTTGACATTATTGTTGTCAATTTTCTCCATTTATTCATTGTGCCCAGTGTGTAAAGGTACCCCATGCAATAGAGCTTTAACCGCACAAGCTTAGTAAAGCAGTACAGCACAGCACACGTGTAGGGGCAGATACGGAGAGATATGTCGAAGTATGTAGCATGAGTGAGCGAGCGAGTGAGTGAGTGAACTAGAGTGGGTTTGGCATTTTTTGAGGTTTTTAAAAGTTGTCTATCACACAACGTAATGGTTTTAGCTTAACGATGGGGTAGGGGTTATGTAGGAGCAGCAGCAGCGCCGTCGCATCGCCGCGCCGCCAACGCCACCACACAGCACTACTCACCACTTCGACCTACCATCGACGACGGATGACGGTATCGACGAGTGCGACGACGAGGACGACGGCGGAGGCGACGACGACGCTACGGACAAAACATGGTATTTATAGATTTTGACAGTTTACCTAACCATTTTGTAGAATGTCCGATTGGTTTTCAATGGAGGCCATTGCCGGTGAGTGATTAATGGCGGAAAAGATACTTCGATTGGAATTGAACTACAACGACAACTCTACAACTATGCTATGCTAAAGCAACGACACAACGCGAAGCGACGTCAACGACGACGGAACAGACGCACGTTACCACTGAAATAAACCACCGTATGGTGCCCGTTCGTAAAATGCCAATATCTACACATATTCGAGATCGAGTACAAAATGCAGGTGGGTTCACTCGAAAATGAGTCAATTTTATTTGTTACGATATAGGTAAAGTGTCGGTTTGAATTTATTTTCCAATGACGAAGGATTTAATTTTACTTACATACAAAATATATTGAATAAACTGGGTTTTATATATGTATGTATGTATACGCAACACATATGGTTGATGTTATTGTTGCGCAGAAATAAATTTTCTACATTGATAAGTTTTCAAACTATTGATTGGTTTATAAAAATAAAAGAAAATTACCATATTGAAGGTGATTTGGCAGTAAAGAAAATATAAATCAGCTAAACCTATAGGTACCTATGATTTAATCTACTTAGCTCAAACGACTTTAAGTGGGTTTGTTTTTATTTTTGTAAATTGTCTTATGTATTGTGTATGAGTTCAAAGATCAATTCTAAGTAGTATGGCTGTTATTCATATTTCTTTTTAATTTTGAAAACTACATAAATTATTGATTTTTAAAAGACTTTTGGAAGAATAAACAAACTGATGGAGAAATGAGGTGGAACATAATAATAACAGAGAACAATTTTTCTTAAACTACCAACATGATTTCTTCGCCAGGAACGGTACAGTACAACCCATTCATACTAGTCGCTACTTGTAAACTATTGCTAATACAGGACGCTATGAAGAAGGCAGACACGAGGTGGAACAATATCACCACGTGTCAAGTCACAAAAAACATCTAGCCTACTAGATTTAAAGCGATTAAGGTGCTTGCTTGGACAGCATGCCAAGCGCCGAGGGCTATTCTCAAATGACTTTTGCAGAAGCTGTATGGACGAGGAAGAGAAGGACACATTTCTTCACCTTCTCTGTACATGCCCCGCTCTAGCTCAAAAACGCAAGAATTACCTAAAAGAATTCTTCTAGATATAACGATCTAAACGATCTAAATCATATTAGCATAATTAGCCTCTTACGTTTCGTAAGGGACTCAAACTGGTTTCATTGAGCTTAGGAGAAAGCCTCAAGATTCATGTGGTATCACAATGGATCATTAAACCGGCCTAAGTGCGTGTCTTATTCCATCACGGACAGTCAAGCCACTTTAACCTAACCTAACCTAACATGATTTCCATGTCTTGTTTATTATGTCAAAATATCTGATGGTAAATCCAACAAGAATTTTGTTTTATAAGATTTGTTACTTTAAAAACGTTAACTTTTTATAAACATGTCTTAACCACAATCAAAAAGTTTTGGGACAAATTTCAAAATTTTAATGTTTCTCAACGTATGCAATTTTGATCATATGGTGAATTTCTGATGTACTTATCTTTAGATCATCCCGTTTTTCTAAAGGTTTAAGGTTAAAACTGGTGTGAATGCAAAATATCTTGTTGCAGGTTTAAGATGTGCAAATCCGTTTTGCTCCCACTCATTTAACAAAATAATTCCTGCCTCACTTCTCTATCCCTGTTTAACCATTAAATGGGATCAAATTATGAGACGTTAAAATAAGCCATCTCAAAAGAGTGTAATGAGAACCTGAACATTGCCATTGAATGAAATCTTCAGCAAACTTTCAGGATACTAATGTCAAACTTAAATTTAATTTTGTTGTAAAAAAAGCCATATTTTTATTTTTTTTTTAATGTGGATATTTTAAGAAAAAGGAGCAAGAAAATGGAAAATCTATATTAGCATTTGGAAGGGAAATAAAATAATTTCACTAGGCTATCAATTTAAAAATTCAAAAGAGGTTAATAACTTTCCATCCGTACCCGTCTGTCGATCTATCTAAAATCTTAACAAAATATTAAAACAATATTTTTTGTGTGAGATAAATAATTTGATCTTTTCCGTGTTTTGTTTGAAATTTATATGTAGGTTAAATTTTTCTAAAAAATTAACTAAGAGTACCAACAACATTTTGCATATAATAATGATCAATAAGTTTAATTTCAAAATCTATTTTAGTTAAAGAGATTTTTAGTCGATATAATAACAATTCTTGAAAGTTTTTATTTGTTTTATACAAAAATACAAATTGGAAAAATTTAGCACAGAATAAAAACATTTTGAAGCCAATACTCGAATATCAATTTTGTGTAGTATTTGTTTGCATATTTTAATTTTTATGAAAAAACTGACTGTTGGATTTTAATAAAAATTTTACTGAATGTTGCATATTTTTTATAAGATGAAATTAGTTGTATGCCAAAATATTATATAGTTGTTTTTTGAAAAGATATTATAGTTTCAATAATGATTTTAAATTTTGTAGTAAAAAAAACTGTCATTTCGGCCTTTTCAAAAATTTTACTGAATGTAAAAAAAATACTTTTTAGGGAATGAAACTAGTTCAAAGAAAATATCTTTAATTTTCAAAACAATGTTTAAGTCGAAAATCAATTTTTACCATCTTTAAGTAATGTTTAGCTTTAAGGTTTTTATTTTTAAAAAAAAAAGAAGCTGTCAATTCAACTCATCACGCTCAGCCCGGAAACACGCGGTAGCTTCGTCCGCTCGTTATGTTGTGATGTTGGAAACTTATCTTCAGCCAAGGTTGGAGGAAATGGCTGAAGAATATGACTTGGGAGATGTATGGTTTCAGCAAGACGGAGCTACAGCGCACACAACTCGAATTTAACTTGCTGTCTTACGACAAATGTTCCCTGGGCGGTTAGTCTCTCTGAGAGGAGAAATAGGCTGGCCAGCACGGTCCCCAGATTTAAGCATGTGTGATTTTTTCCTTTGGGGCTACCTTAAGGATAAGGTTTTCAGACATCGCCCACATAACATAGAAGAAATTAAATAGAAAATCACCGCGGAAATCGAGGCCATACCAGTCGAAATGTGCCGAAAATCATGTGAAAGCTTCAAAAATTGTCTACAACAGTGTATCAATGCTGACGGCCGCCATCTTGGAGATATAATTTTCAAAAATTAATTTTTAAAAATAGGATTGAATACTGATTTAAATTTAAAAAAAATGTTTTCTCTAAGTTTTACTGTTCGTTATTTATAGCTCATCAAAATTCGTCAGTCGGCTCTGCCGCACCCTGTACTATATTTTTGTCATGGTGCAATGGGGCGTATGTGGAACATTTTTTTTTTAATTTTAAAAGTATGTGAGTCAGGAGTGACCGAAGTCTTTTTGTACTTTTTATTTGTACATTTTAATAATTCAAATGAGAAAAACACTATCCATAAAAGTTACTTCAGCGAAACACCTGGTTAAATTTGAGGGTTAAAATATTTAAAGGTAATACTAACACCCATACACATTCCTGTTGAGTTTTTATATTAAAGACCTTCATATTTCGAAAAAAAAGGACAAACTTAGGATTAATAAGTTTTGACAGTTGTGCGATTCTTGTCTACGAAATCTGAAATTACGTGTTTTCTGAATGTTCAATTAATAAAAATTGAAATATTTTATAAAATTTTAAGCAAATCTCTATGTCCATTCAATTTTTTCAATAAAACTTTGTTCAACAAAAAAGAAGAAGAAAAACTGTTGTAATGTTTTGTGTGTGTTTTTTTTTTATTAATGAAAATGGTAAGACTTCTATTAAATTGTTTTGTAATTTTTTTAAGTTATGTGTCGTTTTTATAAATTTTCATGAGTTCCAAAAAACATAAGCCTGTTAGCAGCAATTCAAAATCCCCCCTAAGGCTATTTGGTAAGAGTCAAATGTAAACTTTGTCCAATTTTACATTTTCGATACATTTAGAAGAATTCCCAAGTATACAAAAAACACAAAAGAATTACTTTTTTTTTGCGCAACATCATAACACTCAGAAGAGCCAGCGCTCAAGTGTAATTACGAACGATAATCTTTGGCCATTATATTAATTACAATCATTTTGCTACTTCGGTTATTATCATAATACGCCTGGAACAAGCCCACTATATCGTAAAAACTAAAAAACAGCAACACTACCATCCGGGTAATTATTCCGTATATATACGCGTTACAAAGGGAGTATAAGTTATAACGTTAACGAACAAAAGGGAAACACCATATCCAGAGCAGCTACTATAATGGGATGGACTTCCATTTCGCAGCCCCAAGAAGTAACAAAAGTCTAGTCCCGCTCCCGATGCTGCTGCTGCTGGTTTGGTTTGGTTTGGTTTGGTTTGGTTGCCTATGCTCTTCATCGCGTCCACGTCGTCATCGTCGTCGTCGCGTTGTTCCTCAATATTTATACATCATATACCCTCCAGCTCTTTTATAGTCAGGTATAATATTCGCTGCGCCAGAAATTAGTAAACGAATTTAAATACCTCTGTGCCTAATTATGAACGCAACCAAGTGCCATCACGTCCCATAGTAACACAGCTTAGAATCGATCGATGTTGGCCAAAAATTATGCTAATTACCGGTTGTTGGAAGTTTTTCCAAAAAATCATAATCACGAGTGAAAATCGCGAAAGGATTCATATACACGAACTAGACGGCGGTGTGGTGATGGTGAGGGGGTGACAAACCAGCATTGCCACCGCAGCACTAGCTAGCTAGCAACCCTTTAACTCTGCTCAGTTCATGCTGCTATGCTGGTGCAACCAATCATTATGCAGGAGCGCAGTAACTTTCCGGCGAAAGATAAAAATACAAAAATCTACCGAAAAATTATCATAATTATGATATCTCGGGGAGTTGGTTTAACGATTTTATATATTTGCCCCTGTCCGATCTGGAGTCGCCCCAAGGATCAACCAACAACGGCGGGCGGTGTGGTTACGCTGTGAAGTGGAGCAGCAGCGACTATGCTCCTGCTGAATCCTAATGAATTGCAAGGCGATAAAATCCACTCTCGGATTGCGGCGGACGTATCTGAAGCCATAAAATTCGAGTCATCGGAATAATAATGTGACGACGACAAATAAATATTTGCCCGCAAACTCTTGTGTCATCTGTGTTGTCTGGCTACCGGGTTCTCCAAAGAGATTATTCCCACTTTAGTCCCGATGCGATGCTTGTCCACAGTCCACATTGTCTTTTGATGATGGTGGCGGCAAAGGCGAAGGCGAAGGCGAAGGCAAAAACGAAGGCAAAGCGCAAAGGCGACAGCGAACGGTGAAGGCGATGGCGATGGCAATGGCAATGACTACGGCGAATTGTCCTTCATTGCCTTCCTCCCTGAACCCTTATGTTAGTTGTTATCTGCCAAATTGGAGTTGTAAATGTTTATGCGCTGCGATATCACGGGATGTAATGTTAGGAACATGACTACAAGAAGTCCCCAGTTGTTGTTGTTGTTGTTGTTGTTTTTTAGAGTTGGAGAGTATATGACGATGGTGTTGGCAACAGTTGTTATTGTTGTTGTTGTTGCAAGAAACACAGGACCAAGCTCACAGGAAACCCAGACGAAGAGAAGGAATATTATACCAGAATGAATGGAATCATTAAAAAACTGGATTGCGTGCTGATAATAACGGGCATTTTCAAGCATTATTATGGCGCACAAAAAGCTAAAACGTTCTTCCGTTGTGCTTTACAATATACTCGACGACTCATACTCTGGTGGTAGCGTAAATCTCAACCCATACTCCCACTGAGAGCTAAGTGGCACCTGCCATAATGCCGCGGTAGCTGATGGTGGTGATGGAGGATGTTCCATTGCATCACCATCCACCGCCACCGTTACCGAATCAGAAGTGGCCATCATCGTAGGCAGGTTGGCCAGCAAGTTAATTCATAGTATTTAGGGATGATTAGATACGAGGTGTTAAGAAGTACTTTTTCATTGGCGTTTTGAGCTGATTTTACAGAATGGGCTATCATGCGGAATTGCTGGGCGTAAAGGAGTCTCATAATCGTCAAATGAATTGCCGCTTTCGGATGTCTAAAGGGCAATTCTGTTGTTCGGTAATGGCTTAGAGTTGTTGTGTTTTCTTTTTGGAAAGGGATCGGATGTAGAAATAAGTATGATAGTGATATATTCTGGCATAGATTATGATATAGAAACTTAAGGTTCTGGAAAATAATGGTAGTGATGGGATGGGATGGGCATAGCGTAGTGCATTAGGATTGCTGTCTTCAATAGGTTCGTTAAATGTTAAGAGATTCATAGCAAAGCTGAAACCATTATACCCTTAAGAAATAATGCTAAATGGACACTTAGCAATTAGTGATAATAACTTTTTAATACTAAACAATAATAAAAGTGGTGTCTTTAATTAAAAATATAAAAATGGGTTTTTAACAATCCTCAATCATACTTTTCGAAGTATATACCTATAGTAATACGGTGAATAGGGACTTTATGGATGCTTAAAAAACACTCCTATTGCAAAAAAATAAGTCAGTTTCCATTGCTTTAAGTTTTCATCTAATAAACCTATGTTTGCTCTGACAAGACAACTAAGTGTGACTTTTGCTTGAGTGGATAGAATAATGCTACTCAGGAGGTAACATTTGAACTATTTTCCTAAAGATAAATATAAGAAGCAGCAGTGTAAATTTTTAAGTTATTTAGTAAAAAGTTAGTTATTTTAATAAATTACTGAGCTAAGAAGATGATTTTGATTATTTTAAATAACACGATCAAAACAATTAATTCAAGTTCGAATCACAAAGTTGCTGCTTTAACTTTTAGTTGTTTTTTAAATCCATAACACTTCTGCTTTTTTGACATTTCAGTTTAATAGTTGCGTTGCTAAAGAATTAAGTCTCGTTTGCTTTAATAAAAATCGTTTGATTTTAATAAAAAAAAACGCATTTTACAAGGATTAGGTATACAATGTTAAATATTCATAAAATTGATGTTTATTTCAATAATAAAAATGAGGCTGGGATGCAACCCACACTAATAACTTCCCATCACTTCTGTCGATTTGTCTTGCTTAAAAGTTTGTAGGTTTTTGTGTTTTGTTAAAAAGTGGCCAGTTGAATTATTCTTAAAAATTACAAAATTACCAACAATATTTTGCATATCATGAAATAGTTTGATTTCAATATCTATTTTTGTTAACGAGATTTTTAGTCGAAAACCAAATTTTACCAATTTTAGTAGCATTTTTTAAAAGTTTTTATTTCTTATACAAACAAATACAAATTGGATAAATAAAACTAATTTAAAGTCAATATCTTCTACTGTTCACGAGATATCGAGAACCGAACATCAATTTTTACCAATTTTGTGTAGATTTTATTTTTTTATGAAAAAACTGAATGTTGGATTTTTATAAAAAATTTACAGAATGTTGAAAACAATATTTTCTGTGAGATAGAATTATTAAAATAATTAATTAATTTAAATCCAATAATTTTAGTTCTTGAAAAGATATTTGGGTCGAAAGTAAATTTTTACCAAGTTTTAGTAATGTTTTTTAAGTTTTTATTTTTCTGTAAAAAAACTTACAATTCGATTTTTCTCAAAATTTTTCCAAATGTTGATAACAATATTTTTTATAAGATAAAATTAGTTGGAAGCCATTATCTCAAATTTTTGAAAAGGATAGTTTAGTAGAAAATCAATTTTTACCAACTTTGAGTAATGTTAAATGTTAAAAACGTTATTTGTCGTTGCACAAAATTGTTTTGGAGATAAAATCATGTTTTGTTTATAAAATTTTCGAGGTGACAAATATTTTTTTTCAGTTTTTTGATTTATAAAAAAAACCGTTAATTGGAATTTTTTCCAAAAATATATTTATTTGGTATCGCGTCACAATATATACAATATATACATAAACAATTTAATTCAAGTCTCTAGCGTTATTGGTTTGTGAGATATTTTGGGTTAACCTTTTTTTTAAATTGCTATGGTAAAAAAACCACCCACTCAATTTTTTTACAGTCCTTTCTGCATCTTTCTGCATTATTATCTGTTTTACAAAATTTATTTGAAGTCGATATCTCTACTGGTTCTTGAGCTATGGACGACGAAACGTACGTACACACGCACGCACAGACATCTCTCTAAAATTCTTTTATTTCGACTCTAGGGACCTTGAAACGTCGAGAAATGTCAAAATTTTCAATTCGACAAATCGGACCCATTGTTTAGAGTTTACGAATACAAATTTTAATCATTTAATCATTTTCAGTATTAAATTCAAACATGTTAAATCTGTGCATGTATAAACATTCAATATAATTAAAATAAGAGAAACATGGTAACACTAATGCAAGTACTACACAACTGACGTTTTTCAAATGAATTAAGAAAGTTAGGACTTTAGAAATTAATACTTTTAAGTACATTTAGTAAACTAATTCTTAACATGATTGTTTTAACCTAGTCCCAAACATTTTTTCATTTCAAGCTTACAAAATTACTTGACAGAAGACTCTAACTTTTATGGACTGTAAGAATATTGAGAACTGAGAAATATCAAACTGCTTAAGACAAAAACATTGAATGACTTAAAATGAAATTAAATCGTGTTCAAAAAAAACTTAAATATCTTGAATATAATGGCACAAAATAGTATGTGTCATGATGTCATATAGATTAAGCAAATTGCTAAAAGTTAAAGTAGCCATTCCGTAATTTTAACTTAAGCTAATTGTAAAGAGATAGTTAGATGTTTAAACCTTTTTTTTAGCTAAATTAGGTAAATCATCGTTTAAGCTTAGTAAATTACTAAGAATAGCTTTATCATTTTACTAAATCGTTCAAAATTTTGCGTCAATAGGTATTTCTAAAATAAGCTTTTAAGAATTGTTTCCAATGTGTAAATTTATTAGACTTTTAGTAAACGACTTCAACTTGATAATATCCGAAAGCCCACGACTTCCTTAGTGCAAAAATGTAAATAACACGCCCAAAAACACATTCGTTTTAGAAAATGCGTTTTTTATGACGTTTCTGGACTTTTTGAATTGGTTGCATTCGTAAGAAAACACGTTTTCGTTGCAGATAACTAATCTCTTGTCAGTAATTCTATCTAAAATTGAAATATATCCATACATGGCTTTATTTACTTAGATATGTAAAATGAAGTTATGTATTATTTATTATCTAGTATACTTTTGAATTACCGAGGCGGAGCTCATCACCTGCCTACATTTGATTTAATACATATTGAGCATTTCATAAAACCTAAACTGTTCATCGATCTATCTAACTTCTTTCTGAAATTCTGAAGTGTAAGAACAACAATGTATCTATGTCTTTGCAACAGTTCCTTTCATCCTTATTAAGAAAATATGAAAATGCAGATACTCGTAAGTACTTCGAACAACTAATCAAACATAAATCTATTTTATGCCATGAACCCAACCCACATATAGCTTTTAATATCGTGATCAGTGGAGCGTCGTCGCTCGTCTCCTTGGAAAATAATCGAAGCTTTGAGCGCGAAAATAGTTTCCCATAGTTTGTGGGTGTATAGATTAGGTTAAGTTATAAATATAATGTGAACTCTCATATCTATGCATGTCATCCGAATATAGATAAACTTTCGCTTTTAGATATAGATGCTTAAGGTATATATACAAATACGTACATACAGGCACCTATAACATCTTTGTTGCAATTTTTCAAGTTGTATCTATAAGATATGCCAGGTATACTGAATACTGACAAAAAGAACTCGTTCAGTTAGAAACAAACAAAGAAAAAATAAAGAAACAAAATTAAAAAAAAAAAAACAATCATACCTACATGTTTTCTGAGAGAATGCGAAGAAGACTCTCCCTATCCCTATCCTATCTTCATCCTCATTTCAATCTCCGTGTATACCCTACCCGATTCAAATCATTGATTTAAAAAATATATAAATAACAATAAAAACCTCATTAGCGGATAATAAATTCATTTCGATTCATTTTGTATCTATAAATATTAAAAAGTGTCAGATAGCCGCTGGGAGCAGGCGCGCAAGGCGCACTGACCGCTTGTTCGTCGCTTTTGTCGTGTCGTTGTTGGTTGATTCTCCACCAAAATTTCACACGAAACAAAAACCCCATCCGTTTTTGATCGCTTATAGGTATATGTACATAGCTATATCTATCTGTAAAAGATTCCTTATTGATTTATGAATTTTTAGCATAAATTACCCATCAAGTCTCTGATGATGGGGAATAATATGGAGGAAAAGTCCAAAAGTGACAAAAAGAGTCACCCGAATGTCAAAAATCCATCTACTTCTCTGTCTGGATGATTGGAGCTTTGGAAAAAAGAGCGGACAAGCGATGCGAAGATATGACGACGACGACAACGAAGACGGAGGAACCGAAACCTAACCGACATGAAAACTCCAACTCCAACCACGGCATAATAAAATCCATTTGCCCGGACATAAATCATAAAATTCATAACCGTAAACTGACAGCTCGAGTCCAAACTGAGCAACAGTTCGAGTCCTCCGTTGAATGCTTCTTGGCGAAACTTTTCTGCCAGAACAGAACGAAAAAACGTCCATCAGCAGAATTAAAGGGAGAAAGAACGACGACGATGGGCAATCATGAGATTGGATCAGCTCGGAATACCCTCAGCCTCGTTCAACCAGAAGCAGCGGAAAGCGCAGGGGCCGGCGCTCAATGTACATTGGCATATTGGCAATCATCAACGTGACGATGATGATGATCATCATCATCATCTTGGGATCGGTTCGATGTTCGGTATTCGGAATTTCATGCTGGATGCTTGACCAAGCAGTCAATGTTGCACCCGGCAGACGCTGATGCTGCTGCTGACGCTGACGCTGCCGGAGATTGGCTGGCAGGTCTGTCGATTCGATTGTGCGATATCTCCTTCCATCATCAAGATAAGACCCCTGTCAATGTTCCATCGGGCTTTAAGTTTATCTTCTTCAGTCTCTCAAAAGCTGATGTGGGATAGACAATCTGGATTTCGCTAGGAACCGCCGGCCGCGACGGCTGAGATGACCGTACTGTACACAACACACATATACATATGTAGGTATTACACCAATATACCTTACATCCAGGCTGTTATCCCTGCTCAAAGAATCATCATAATACTCGTTTCGGAGCTGCGCATGTACTTAAAATGAATTATTAATTAATTAAAGGCGCACTCACAGGCAAACGCGCTCTTAGCAAGCGAGTCGCGTACGCTGCTGCCGTCCATATACGGCTTATCTTATCGCACTCCCATAACCGTTCCGAGTGAAACAAATTTCCTATGCGGAATTGGAATTGGCCTCTGAAACTGGCCACCACTGGCCGGTTCCATGCATCAGTCAGCTTTCAGCTTTCAGCTTTTTTGTGCCCTCAATCGTTTGTTGCTGCAGTCACAGCTCACAATCCAAACAAGTAAGCAATCAGAAAGAGTTCTGGCTCTGTCTAAGGCGGCGCGATCGCCGGCCGGACGAAAAAACTAAAACCTGGACACAGGAATCTGTCATAAAAGGCAAAGGGATCTGGGCAAGATCAGTATATGCTGTAAACCTCGAACGCGTTGTGTGTGTTATCCCTTGACTGCGCTACTCTGCTGCGTCACACAAAAAAAAAAACTGTGCTGATATGCTCACAATTTCCGATTCTCGCGCATAATTGTCATTGAGAACTAATGGGTGCAAGCTGCTGCGCGGGCAGCAGAACAGGTATCGATCGAGTGATGGCTATGCCGCAACCATCAACAACAGCAACCATCATAACAGAGAACAACAACTATAGATTGGTGCGGCTGCGGCGGCGGCGCGGCGTAGATTGGCATCGCTTCCATCAAAACTTTTGACAAGTTCGCAGATGAATTGCGTTGATGGAAATTATTGGAATCACGATGCATGATGGGAATTCGCGATGACATTTCATGCATTCCTGTTTTACCTACATCTTTGTTTTTTAGTCGCTTCTTTTTTTAAAACTTTTTTCCCTCATCGGACCTTCCTATATTTGAGCTGGCTCAGGTTTTTACTTCCATAGCTGTTTATCTTCTTGAGTTTAGATAGGTACGAGTATATTGGTAAAACAACATTCAGCTCAACTCAGCTAAGCACAGCACAGAACACGGGAATGGATGAATTTCCGATTCCGATGCGCGATGAGTTTGTGTGATTATTCAGGTGAAATTTCACGAAGATCGTAAATCATTCATATTCGTCAGATAATGTTCTGTGTGCATGTCGATTTGCGATGTGTACAGATACACTATACCTACTCGTATAATTGGAAATAATAACTTGATGTGGGAAAATCGTTATTATTAAATTCGTTTAAATATAAAACAAACAAAATATTGGTTTGTTTAATGTCATTCTCACTGACGGATGTTATGGTGGAGATACAAAATCTTTTAGAAAAAAGTTTGTTTATAAAAATAACATTGTGTTTTTGTTCATTTACTTTTAATTTCTTAAACTGTCCAAAGTCGTTCCCAAACTCAAATATTTGATAGTATGACGAATAAAAGAGCAACACAAATTCCGCTATCTGTCAAAGAAATATCTCTGGGCAGAATTGAATAGTTTAAAAAAATGTCAAAATATGATTAAGGAGTGAAAGACGTTTCCTTCACATTAGATACTGTGGTTTTCTGGAAATAAGTATTACCTACTCTACAATTTGGTGGTTTGATAATTGAGCCTCGTTTTTCTAAAATTGACATTTTATGCATTTCTATGCGCAAAAAGCAGATGATTATAAAAATAAATGAATACAATATTATAATAACTAAGTAACTATAATTTAAGGCCTTCTTTCGATTTGCATAGTTAAAAATCTGACATACTCTAAAATATAACACAGGTAGTTGTAGTACCCGTGGCATGATGGTTAGTGCGTTAGACACTGCTGGCTACTGAAAAGCCATCGTATCCAAGAAGCGGCTCCTTTCTGGATCTTTTGCTGTACGACACCAAATTGACAGTTACAGACAAAGTGGGTAATCACCCTCGAAACTGCTTACAGACAGTCGAGTACGACAGTGATCACTGCGGACTGGCTGCTTACAATTACAGTAAGATGCGCTGGCCTCGTTTCACCAACGCCTTAGCGAGAGAACTTCGTTCGAGTGACATAGCCCCACCAAACAACAGAAACCTGACAAATACAGAAATTGACCAACATTTACAACAAATGGACGAAACAATGGAACGGACAATACCAAAGTACAAAGAACGGGACCAAATGGACGCTTACAGAAACGCGACTATTGACGCACTACGTAGGCACAAGAGTGGCTTACTGACAAGACTCGAAAACTTGTACAGACGACATACAGACCCACACGACTTGGAGGTTAGGACACTGAAGTCGTCAATAAAAAATGTCAATCTGTTGACTAAGGAGAACTACAGGTTATCAATTAACAAGTATACTGGGACCGCAAGATCCGGTCAGTTAATTCCAGTGACCCTAGTATTTTCCCTAAAATCAACAAGATATTTAGGAAAAAGAACGACAATGACCTTCCGAGTCTGAAACTCCAAAGAACTGAAGAGAACACAAACGTACTCAGGACAGCGCAAATAGATCCAGAAGAAGCCATCTTTGACGATGACTTTTATATAATTGAAGATCCGAAGGAAAAAGTGAAGGCGGTGGGAGCTGCTTTCCAGCAAGTGTACAAGGTGAATGTTAGCATTCGCCCCAACCACGACCTGGAAAACAGAGCCCTACTTAATCACTTTTACCTTCGAAATGATATAACACAATGGCGATATGAGAACCGCGGTTTCATGCGGTTCAATGACGATTCCTTGGCAAATGCCATAATCGCCGAGCAAATGCGACCAAGTCACTTGTTAGTAACGAAGGTTGAGCTTCAGCTCATCTTCAACTCAATAAAAAACAAAAAGTCAGCAGGTGTCGATGGTATATCCAACGTTGTACTAAGATATTTACCAATGGAGGCAATTGCCATTTACACCACACTCTTCAATAATGCACTGAATAAATAATATTATCCAGTGCATTGGAGACCGCTGTGGTTCATCCTCTCCCGAAAAAGGGAAAGGACAATTCCAACCCGTCAAATCTTCGGTCGATAAGTCTTCCTCCGAGCATCAGTAAAGTTTTCGAAAAGATCATCAATACGGCTCTGACTAAGTGGGCTGGGGACAACAAAATAATTCCGGATAAACAGTTCGGTTCAAGGCGGGTCATGACACAATTCATGCTGCGTCTAAACTCGTTTCTGATATCCAATGGAATAAATCACACAATTCATGCTGCGTCTAAACTCGTTTCTGATATCCAATGGAATAAATCAAAACAAAAATGCACAGGTGCTGTTCTGGTTGATTTGGAAAAGGCCTTTGACGCCTTTTCCTTTTCCTTTCTTTACCTAAAACTGAGCAGGCTTGGCATAAGCAAACCATTGTTGTATATACTTTATGATATGCTTAACGGTAGAAAGTTTGTTGTCAAAAGTGGCAATGTAACTTCTACCACAACATTCCAAATTAACAATGGTCTTCAACAGGGAGCGGCGAATTCGCCGATTCTCTTCAGCATTTACACCAGCGATCTGATAGGTAGTCTTACAAAGGCAATTGCGTACGCCGACGATCTAATTGCGTACAGAACGGCCCGAAAGGTTGAGGTTATTAGAATTCTTTTGCAGCGTGATTTCGACAAGATTTAGTGATATTGCGACGACTGGAAACTGAAAATAAATGTCCAGAAGTCGGAGACAATTCTGTTCCGGACTCCGTTGGCTAGGGCCACGAGGGATACGTGCAAGAATTGGCGCAAGATGGTCATTGTTGATCTTCACGGGCAGCGATTAGCGAGCAAAAGTGTAGTGAAGTACCTCGGTATCTGGTTAGATCAGTATTTATATTTCGATAGACATATACATAAATGCTGCTCTGACCAGGGCCAGAGGAGCCTTCGCTCTGACGAAACGGCTGTTTTACAGCAGTCGGCTTGACCCCAGAGTGAAGGTAATTTACTACATGGCCCTCATACGGCCGATGATCGTTTATGGTTGTCCTGTGTGGTTCAACGTTGCCCCTTCCCAGATGGAGAAGTTTCGGGTATTCCAGCGGCAGTGTTTACGACGCTGTACCGGTTTATTTCGAACAGCCGAATCTTCTTACGTGCATTACTATTCCAACAGGTTCCTATACAACGGGGCTCGAATCAACAGAATTGACAATTTTGTGATAAAACTCGTTCGAGGTCACATTGCAAAAGCTATGTCTTCGACCAACAATTTAATTTTCGGGGCGTTCTATCCGAACGACGAGTATTTTGAAAGTGCACGCTTGAGCGGCTTCATTCCACCAGAGGTATTCCTCTTTTTAGATAGATGCGGTCTGATACAGGATAGATTGGCAGTTCCGTTAATCTACCACGTCAGACGACAATCGGGACGTCATGGCACAAGGCGGAGCAGAGCTCCTTCGGTTCAGTAGGGCTGTGTCCGAACGGGACCGAACTGATAGGGTGAAGCAGGAGAACCAGTTTTGGTGGCTTCAATCGGCACTTGATAGTGGGTAGTCGGGATGGGGTTTTATGTCTTGGCCGGCTTACATACTTGTTTTATAGTTTTAGGGTTTAGTTTTAAGTAGAATAGGCATGGTGACAAAAAAAATACACACAAAAACACACACAAAAAATATTAAAAAAAAATAAAAAATAAAATAAAAAAACATGGAATAAGGAAAAAAAAGGAAAATAAAAAATGAAAAAAAAAGGAAAATAAAAAATGAAAAATGAAAAACAAAAAAATGTTAGATAGTTAGATTTGCTGCTGTGGTTGTTCTAGTTTTTATAGGTAGAATAGGTAGTTTAAGTTAGTTTAAGTTTTATTTTAAGGACCTTATTTTAAGTAGTTTTAAGTAAAAATAAAAAAGGATATTGATATTAGTTTTTTTTTTAATTTTCTAATGAATACAAAAATAAATAAAATTGAATTGAAGTTAAATAGATCTTAGAGCCGAAAGGCATTAGAATTAAGTATTATTGTTTAACTTAGAGTGTCCGTATGGGACCAGTAAGTTAGTTGTAAGTTATGGATAATTAGGCTAGTTTTATGAATTTTTGTCTAGCTTTAAGATAGTCTTAAGAATGAATTAATAAAAATGAATTTGGAAAAAAATAAAAAAAAAAGTGTGTTGGACTGTAATGCCAGAGGTCTTCGGTTCAATCCCTGCCTGTGCCATTTAAAGTCTTTTCACGAGTACTTACTGCCTCTTGCGAGGAATTTACAAATTCTCCAAGAGTAATTCTTGTCATGAAATGTGCTTTTCCAAATTAGCCGTTCGGATTCGGCTTAAAATTCTAAGTTCCCTCCATCCCTGAAAACATTACTCGCACACAGGAATGGTTGAGAGTTGTAAGTTACTAGGCCCTAGTTTTCAACGGACTGTTGCGCCACCTAATTTACTTATTTTTAGTTGAATAATTTGTTATCAATATTCCCCAAATATTTCCAATTAAAAATATTTATTTGTTTTGTACAATCGACTTCACTTTTTAACATCAAAATTTCTTTGACGCACCTAAAAATCAGTTCAAATAGATCATCATGTCGTCGCCGTGCGTCGCTTTAATTCAAGACAAACAGAATTTAAGTTTTGAATATTTTGATCATGTTGAGATATAAAAAGTTGGCATATCTTTAAATATCTGATTGAATTTCCAATTTTTAAATAAGGTTTTTGTTAAATAATGTTAACTCCAGTAGTTTTGTCTTAACCGACAATATACTTCTTTTACCTCTTTGAACAGTGAATTCAATTATTAATAATTTTACAGACGACTTTAAACAGTTAAAATAAAACGTAAGGTTTTCAGAGTAGGGTCAGTTTTGGCATATTTTTAGAGAAGTTTTTGTGTTTTTAAGGCTTCTTATGTTTACAAAAATTTGTTCAAACAGAAGGTAAGGTGTGTGTGTAAATTTGTTTAAATGTTACAAAATTTGAAACAAAGTACATTACATTCGTAAACATGAGTTTCATCAATATTTTATGTATGTCTTAAGTTAAGCTACATGAGTTTCATCAATATTTTATGTATGTCTTAAGTTAAATTCACTAAACCTTGTCTTTAAAATGCGACGGCAATCGCTAAATGCTTTGACTTGATAATACTGTTTATGAGTAGTATTTGGCAATCATAATTCTACTAAGTTAAAGCTAAAGGGTGCTTGCAATTTTTTGATTGACGCAACCTAATAATCAGCATACAAAATACTTAAGTTGCTGATATTTTATTCAGAATACATTTTTCTTTAACTTTCCAAAAGCTTGAACACATATGATTTTTAAGGTGGCCATTTGCATTTCTTTAACTGTAGTCTTAAGGATCCCGGAGCGGCAGCGGCCGGCGGTAAATCACATGAAAATGATTTTATAACTAAACCCACTTTCATTACAGACACTTTGATAAGTGTTTGCATTTGAAAAACGAAGCGGGCTTCGCATGACTAAGATCAGCATCGAAATCCTTGCATACAAAAATTTAAAACATTAAACTAAAAGTAGAATACAGCCGATCTAAAAGATTACGGCACTTATACAGTGTTGCAATAAATAATAAGATTATCTGTTTATTTATGTCTGATGATTTGTGATTCACAAAGAAAAAAGAAACTAGACAGAGAGTTAAATGATAAGCAAATTTTTAAGAAAATTCTTACAAAATTTAAGGTAAAATCTATTTAGAAATAGGGAAAAATTGTTCCTATACTGCCAACATACTTGTATATGCAAAGTTTTAACATTTGAAAATTGGAAATAGAAAATCATTAACATTGTAGTCGGATCTTGATAACTTACATATACCTACTCTTTCAAAATTCAAGCGTTCTACTCGTCTTATTTCAGATTGAATACTTTTTTGTATACTCGTATTTACCGTTGGTAAACTTAAGTCAATTATTCGAAATTTTGCTTTCGTGAAGTAAGGATTTTTGTGTATACTGAAATTTTTCACTCAAAAATCTTGATATTAAAGTACACCCATAAAATTGAATTAAGAGCTGTGATATTATATTGAACTAACTTTTGAAAAGTACAGATTTGTGGTTTTTGAAGGCATAACTGAAGTTTTGTGCATCCTTTTAAGGATATAGGAAGCTGCATCAATTGATAAATTCGTATAATGTTTATTATGATTATTAAAAAATGATTTGAAACTAATGACGACTAGCGACGTCTTTCAACAAATCATTTTTCATTAACCGGATGCCTACGAATTTCTGCTAACATTTATAAGAGAAGAGAAAGTTAAATATTAAAAATTACAGATGAGCTTTAAGAATCACGATGTGCCTTAAGTTATCCGAAAATTTGAATCATTTTTAAATGTTTATTTACATAATACAACAAAATTTACTAGACTTTTGAAGTAAACTTTATTTTAAAGGTTGTAGACATTGGGTTATGTTCATGTATATTTTAAGAAGAAAAATTGATAATTATTTTGGAAAAAATATTCTTAAATAAATTATTAATTATTAGGTAACTAATAAATAGAAAGTTTTATTCTTTCGACATAATATTTGTTCTTACAGGTTTAAAAAAAAAACGCTTTAACTATATTAATCCGTAAAATACTGTCTCCACTGTTACCGTAATTACGTTTTTCTTTACCGTTAATTTAGTCGAGTAAGTATGAAACTAGACTTAAAAAGAGAATTTTCCAATTTTAAACTAATTGAGCAATCTTATATATTTTTGTTATTGTAGTAAAGTTAGATCAAAAATGTTTTTTTTTTTGTATTCCCAAAAAATAGTCAATTTATAAAACTTACAAGGAGCGTTAATTTGAACAAAAAAAATTATGTTGGCATTTTACAAGCAAAAAAAACGTTATAAAACTAAGATTTTTTAGTAGTTCTTAAAACAGGCTAATTGTTGTATTTAATCTGATTACATATGATTAATGGATTTTTAAATATTGTCAGATCTATCAATGTTCTGTCACTGTCATTGAGCTGGTTAATGGTTATCCTTCTACCATAATTCGAAGCCTCCTTTTAAAACACAAAATGCAAATTCCACGAGAAAATATTGATGAACCCGTTAAAACGCACCACAAAACCATGGTTTACGTCCCAACTTTATCCGACAACTTCAAAAAATCTATTTTCAAAAAATTGACAGAGGGTCGCCTTGCTTTCAAATCAAACAAAACACTTGACCAATGTTTTACTAAACTCAAGACGAAACCTGATAAGGACAAACAAACAGATGTGATCTACAAAATTAACTGCAATGGAAAATCAAATGAACCGTGCAACCTGTGTTATATTGGGACCACAAAACAACTTCTTAGACAACGCATCTCGAATCATAAGTCCGACATAAAACTAAAAAATTCTGAGAAGACAGCCCTGGCCAGTCACAGCATTGAAAGCGGTCATTCTCCAAAATTTGAAGGCGTGCAAGTTCTACAGACAGAGAAACATGTTTCGAAACGATACACGTTAGAAACATTACAAATTCTCAATAACAAAAACAACATGAACCAAAAACAAGACACACAAAACATTTCTGCTGTATATTGCTCTCTTCTTTGTTCTTAAATGTAATTTGTGCTTTATTCAATTTAGACTCAACTTCATTCTTCGATTCGAAGTGCTAATTATTTTTATAGTTTTATTTTTAAATATTAAATTTTTTTTTAATATTAATATTAAAATTTTGTTCATATTTTTCTTGAGTGAGTAAACTTTATTGTATTTGTATCCCATCGATCTAACTAAGATTATTTGTATATTTTTTGTGTTAATAAAGTTCCCCTGAAGAAGGCAGCAATCCTGCCGAAACGTTGGGAAAGTTAATGTAACTTAATTGTTTCATTGCGAAAACTACAGTGACCAAAAAAGCCGACGGAAAGCTATATTTCCACTAATCACAATGAGCTGATAATAGCTAAATAAATTTAAATGAAAAATTGTCCGTTTATACGACTGGCAGATTTTGCTGAATAAAATCTTTCAATTTCATAGTCCGATGGTTAGTTGAATCTATTTTGCACCCGCCCAGAGATTTAATATAAATAACAGTGAAAAACTTGTCAGCAATTGTCAGATGTTAAAGATTAAACAATCACATCAAACATCATCTGACAATGGATGTGTCAACAAAGTTTCTGGAAAAATTATCTCACAAAATTGAAAGTTCAGACGATTGTAAGATATTCGGCACACTTTCTCCACTAAAAGATTTATCAATGTTGAAAGATTTAAAATATTCTGTACTAAGCTTAAGAATCATAATTCAAATTTAATATAAGACTTTTTAGTTTAGAAGCTGTACACTATTTAGATTATAAGATATTTTGTCTTTCTTGTGCTGTTTAAAAAAAGAACATGCTGGGAATTCCAATTAAAACCTAAACACAATAAGAAACTAAAGTACCTATCATAAGATAATCATAAGACCTTATATCAACTTTAGGTATTTAGTACAGATTAAATAAGGATTAACTAATGGAATATGGAAGTAGATAGCTTAAATAATAAAATTTAATATTGAAAGAGTAACTATAAAAAAAGACCTCGGTGTAGTTTTTGATGCAAAATTGAATTTTGTTAAGCATGTTGATTATATTGTAGCCAAGGCTAACTCCATGTTGGGATTTATTAAACGAAAATGTTTGGACTTTAAGGATCCCTATACTTTAAAATCTTTATATACATAGGTACCTCTTATGTAAGGTCAATACTAGAATACTGTTGTGTGATATGGAATCCATATTACAACATTCATTCAAATAGAATTGAAAATATCAAAAAAAAAAAATTACTAGATTTGTCATATGGAAATTAGGCTGGAACATCGAAACTTCCTCCTACTCTACTAGATGTCAACTTCTTGGAATGCAATCACTTCTTAATAGACGGAAATTGTATTCTGTTATGTTCATAAGTGATATATTAAATAATCATATTAAATGCCCTTTTCTTCTATCCTTGATTGACATTTATGCACCATCTCTACAGATTAGAGAACGTTGTATGCTTCGTGAAAATGAACATAGGGTCAACTATGCACTCAACGAACCTAAAGGGTGTCCCAAAATTAACGCAAGATTTGAATTAAATAGAAAACGCCGTTTTTAGTCTTTTGATAGTTATATTTTTATTGACTCGTAAAGTAAATAGAATAGGGTTATGTATGGAATAACACATCGGACAAATGGCCTCCACGGCTTTGCATGCACATGCGCACTCTTTTGTTGAAATTTTCCATGACCATTCTGCATAAATGTGGCTGAATTTCGTTGATGCAGCGTTGAATCTCCTCCTTTAATGCACGGGTGGTTGTGGGCTTGTTGACATAGACTTGTGATTTCAAATAACCCCATAAAAAGAAGTCTAATGGTGTTAAATCACACGATCTAGGAGGCCAATTTTGATCACCGAAACGAGAGAGTACACGACCTGGAAATGTCTCATGCAGTAATTGAATTGTTTCACGGGCTGTATGACATGTGGCACCGTCTTGTTGAAACCACATATTGGATCATCCAATTTTGGCAGAAAGAACTGTGTAATCATGTCGCGATATCGAGCACCAGTAACAGTCACTGCTTGACCAGCATCATTTTCAAAAAAATATGGCCCAATTATGCCTCCAGCCCAAAATCCACACCATACAGTCACGCGTTGTGGATGCATTTGTTTTTCGACAATCACATGTGGGTTCTCCGAACCCCAAATGCGGCAATTTTGGCGATTGACAAAGCCATCAAGATAAAAATGTGCTTCATCGCTTAGGATGATTTTGCTCGAAAAATCAGGGTCCATTTGTTGATGTTCAATAATCCATTCAACGAACTCTCTTCTCTCGTGTAACGCTCCATTTTTAATAACCCTATACTGTTAGTTGTCAAATTACTTTTTTTTCAGGGTTGCCAACACTTCACTGCACAAATGGCGGCAAATTCAAATCTTGCGTTAATTTTGGGACACCCTTTATAACTCGCTGTGTTAGAGAAACTAATCTTATATCTAATATTATTGATTTTGATTTTCATATAAGTATGTAGATTAAATTTAAAGAAAAATATGTTAGCTTCATACTTTTTTTTTTTAATTTGTTTAAAGTACATAGTAGGTACACAATCTTTTACAAGTATTGATTATGTTATCATTAGGTATTATATTATTATATTATTTTTATATTATTATTGATTTTTTTTTATTTTTTTGTTACCAATAGTCTAATTGAAGATGTACATGATCTCTAATTGATGCTAAATAAATAAATAAATAAATTTAGCAGCTTAGCTTGGTGAAATTTTTCTTAGTTCTCCAAAAGGACATTAAAGTTACATATGCCCAAAATGTATTGGTACCTATTTAATAGAAAATTACATTTTATTTTAAATGATTTAAAGAACATGCATAATTCTGTATTTTAGTAAAATGGAACCTAATATTGGAAACATAAGCAGATTTTCTTTCCAGTTTTCTTGATTTTAAATTTATTTCAATTTAATTTTTGTTTTAATTTATTCTTGGCGATTGTTCAGTATTTTAAGTTTTAAATAAAACAACAGTTGACTATCAACAAAAATCCTTATAATCACACATTGTTTTATTCGCAAATTTATTTATTTATTTATTATCATCTATCGAGTACAAATCTCTCTTAGACTAAACCATATTTACAAATTTGTATTTACAAAAATTTTAATTTACTTTGCATTTCAAATGAATAATCAGAGAAATGAAACTTACATAATACAAATAATCTATGACACTAAACTCAAAACAGTAGTTTTAAAAACATCTTTGCTTAAAGACAAGTCAATATTTTGATAAATTGAATTAAACTAAGAGCTAGATCGTGAAATTGGTTCGGATCTATCGTAGTTTGTAAAAGAACGGGGAACAAAAAAGAGTGTCTGCCTCATCCTCAACTGCCTTGAGGGAGCATACAAAGAAAAAAGAGAAAGAAGTTTTGGACAATCAATACGATTACAGAAAGTATCTCTAGCAAGCATTATTAAATAATACCTTCTTGTAGCTTCAAGAGACTTTAAGTCAATTAACAAGCATCTATCACTATACCTAGGCAAGATATTGTCAACCCAATTAAGTTTTCGCAACGCATACCTTGAGGATTTTTTCTGAACAGATTCAATACGATTTATACCCACCCTATACTATGGACACCATTACAACATGCATACTCTAGGACTGATCTTATAAGTGAAATGTACAAAGATTTAATCGTGTACGGATTCGAAAACTGTTTCGAGGTACGAATTATGAATCGAAGTAATTTATTTGCTTTAGAAATTATATAGTTCAAGAGCAAATCAAAGGATAATTTCGAATCAAAAATAACGCCTGAGTCTTTTTGGCTATGCACTGACTCAAGCGGTATGTCAGAAATAACGTAAGAATGATTAATAACATTAGGCGACCTTGTAAATGTAATGCTTTTACATTTAGCTATATTCAAGAACAGACGATTTTCACTACACCAAGCTGATACTTCATCTAAATCATATTGAAGTCTATGAGAATCCAGTTCACACTTAATTTTCTTAAAAAGCTTAAGATCATCTGCAAATAGCAAACAGTCAGAATTCCGAATTCTAGGTGGTAGATCATTGATAAATAGTATGAAGAGGAGAGGTCCTAAATGGCTGCCCTGAGGAACGCCTGAATGATTAAGAATCGCCTTTGATACCACTGTTCCAAACCACTTAAGAAGGCTAGAGTGAAAACCTAAGCATTTCAATTTCATTAGCAGAATATCATGTTGAACTCTATCGAATGCTTTAGAGAAGTCTGTATAAATAGCATCAACCTGGTTTCCACGTTCAATACCTTTAATACAGAAATTCGCAAACAAGGCTAGATTTGTTACCGTCGATCTACCACTAACAAAACCATGTTGATCTACGGATATACTCGAGCTAACGTCGTCGTCGTCATAAATGCATTTTTTCACAATCGCTTCAAAAACTTTCGGTATTAATTTCAGTTTTGAAATGGGTCTGTAATTAATAACCTCTTGTTTTGAGCCTGATTTATATATTGGACTTATCATCGAAAGTTTCCACTCATCCAAAAAGTCACCGGTAGAAAGTGATAAGTTGAAAAGGTTAGTATGTGGAACTGCAAGACTATGAGCACACATTTTAAGTAAAGCTGAACAAAATTTATCAGGGATAAGCTTAAAATCAGATTTCAAGGATGAAAGCTGAAGTAAAACCTGATCGTTTTACAACATTGAATTTCATGTGAAGCCGTAAGAGAATCAAGAACATGGTTAGATTGGAAATAAGACGCAAACATATCGCATACTATGTCCTCATCATTTGACGATTGATTAAGGTAATTCATACTTGCTGGAACACCATATGACTTACGTTTAGAATTGACGAACTTCCAAAAGGCGCGAGATTCATTTTTTATATTACTCTCAATTGAGCGCATATAGCTATTATATACAGACTTTTTTACAGACTCATATTTATTTCGTATATACCGAAGTCGTAAGCTGGGATCTTTTCTGTAATTTGTATGCACTTTGGAAAGCTTGTTTTTAAGATTACATAATCTATTATTAAACCAAACAGACTTATTCCTATGCTTTCTCTCCTTTAATGGAACAAACAAATTATATGCTTCCTCAACCTTAGCAATAAAAGAATCGTAACACTCCTTTAAGTCGTGAGAGCAAAGAACTTCGTCCCAATCTATCGCATTAAAGAAATAGTTCATACCATTATAATTAGCTTTACTGAAATCGCGAACTGAGTTCAACTCACGCTTATCAAAATTTAACTTATCAAAATTCAAGATCTTTAAATCCAATTGCAAAGCATAATGATGCATACTATTTTTAAAAATAGGAGCTTCTGACTTAACTAAATTGGCTTCTAGTTCAGTGTTAATAAGGACTAAGTCTAGGATTCCACCTAACAATTTTACAACATAATTAAATTGTTAAAGTTTTAAAAAGGAAATTTTCCTTTCAATTTAGTGTCGCATAGGCATTTGTGTGTGTTGTCATTTTTGAACGGTCAATATTCGAAGATAATTGAGTTCTATAAATAATAGAAATAAAAGGTAGCCATGTAGTAGCTATGAAAAAGCTGCAATTTAGTAAGATTTTAAAGAATTCTTTTTTTTTTAATTTGTATAAAAATACACATAAATAAACTAGGTAGTTTTTGGGAGGACAAATGCATAAGTATGATGATTATTTTACTTAAATCATTTTTATTTTGATTTAAAAAAAAGTATTATTCTAAATCTGTTGACAAACGTTATTTAAATGAAAATGTTAAAGTAACATAAGAAGTCCCTAACTATGACACCTACATATATTTATAAACAAAGCAGAGTAAAACATAACAATATACTATTTTTAATGTTGTTTCCATATCGAAAATGAATAAAAGATAGAATTTAATCCATTAAAAGGGAAGAAATCGTTTTTTTATTTATTTATTTTATTTTATTTATTGATCAATTTGAATGCTTAGTAACTGTAAGATACAATATCTTATAAGGTAGTTACAAGCTTATAAATGAGAATGACAATGTAATTATTATTAAATGACATTTCAATTATTTATAGGTATTATGATTATTATTATAATATGAAAAGTTTAAGAACTTTCTATACGGTCTATGTAAGTATGTAATATGAGTTTAAATTGAAAAGTAATTTATTAAGTCCTTTTTAAATCTTGTTGTGTTTTGATTTTCTTTAATAAAGCGTGGAAGGGAGTTCCAGAGGCGAACTGAATCTAAAAAAAATTGACGCTAAGCATGTTGATGTTAAGCATGTATAGCGAGGGTGAACTAGTTGACGAGTCCTGTTAGAGGTGGGGAAACATATTCTGTCAAAACAATATTGTGGTTGTTGTGTGAGCAATATATCGGAGAGGAGGATTAAACAACGAAGTTTTACATAATTTTCCAAGGGAATATTTAGTAACAAGGAAGAATAATTAGATATTTTGTCATACCTATACGTAAACCAAAAGCATATAGCGAACGATACTCGTATTATTAAAATCAATACAGTGATGGTCCAGTAAAACGAACGATATAATGTCCAGAGTCAATTCGTTATATCGAAAAGTCGTTATATCGAAACATTTTTTTCATACAAATATTTAGGTTAATAGAAAGTACATTGGTATTTTTCATTAATTTATTTCAAACTTCATACAAAAAAAACAACAAAAATGGGACTAAAAATCCGTTACAGTTTTGTGCATTGCGAACAGTCAGAGCAACTGTTTACATACACGAAGTTGAATACGTAGGACATAACTAAGCAAGCGAAAAAAAGCACTTGTGTAATGGGAAATTGCGTTTGTATCTTCCAATATTACCATAAACATAGGTACATGTTAGTAGATATTAAAACATTTACAGTAATTTTTGTTTACTATCTGAAATTCGTTATTTTGTTCGTTATATAGAATACTTAATGGACTTGAAAAAAGTGTTCGTAATATCGATCATTCGTTATATCGGCATTCGTTATACTGGACCACCACTGTATTAAGTTTGCTTTTGCTTTCATATCCATTTTTGGGATTTGTTTGCAATTATATTTGTTAAAAACTCGATTTAGAAAAGATTAAATAAGTGCAGGCAAAGAATAGCCAATAATGCATAATTCTTTGTTTCGAAACACAAGCTTTCATGTGTATCATAATTATTATATCAACTACGATTCATAATCAAACCATAAATTAATCAATCGTTGTGTTTGTCCGCTGGATTTTAGTAAACATTTTCACTAAACTACACTAAAACAATAGGTTTTCAAATATTTGTAAAGTTATTTGTTTGTTACTTTAAACTTTAAATTAAATTCTAAAATATTCTTTCACTTTAATAATAATCTTTTTAAATTTAATTAATAATAAAAACAAACGAATAGTTTTGAATATACGAATATACATATGTAAGTACCTGACTTGCCGACGGATATCCATATCCGAACTGCGCATATGCTGCCATATTTATATGTGTACAAGTGTGTATAAAAAATAATAATGCTATTTACACTAGCTCTTTTGAGGGGGGCAAAATAAATCTACACTATTATACACTAAATAAGCTCCAACTAATTTCGCCGCCGCGCCGACCGAAAATCTCCTTTTGTTTATATCCTTGTATGTTATAAACAAACAAAATATCCTATTCTTGTCATCAGAAGCTTTACTTTGTCTCACTTCAACTGGATCACAATGATTGACAAATAACAATGATTTGTCATCACAACACTTTGTGTTTCATTTAAAATATGCATTTAATTTTTCAAATTTCAAATTTCAACGAAGTCAGTTATTTTAGAACAACACACGGTCCCCGAACACCGGGTGCAATAATTTTATTGTACCAATACGGTCTACGGTGTTGAAATTCGCGTTTCCGTTCTGGTTTTGTTTTTGTTGCTCTATTTTCAAAAATACATCATTTCTAACACTTTTTTTTTTTTGGGATAATATCCTTGTCAATGTCAGAATATTGTTGTTTTGCTTCACTTTTATTTTCAAATATCCATTAAAAGGGACACTTTGTCGAAGAACTCTCCACTGCACTGAGATATGAATCACTAGGCCGAAGGTTTTGTTTATTTTGAGTGCGTATGTTTCGGGAATATATGCGACACCCGGTTGGTATTTATAAAACTTTTGTTTTGTTGCTTAATTTGAATGAACACGACTAAAAGGATATTAATTTCCTCCACAAGTAGGTAGTATTTGCTATTGCTATTATGAAGGGTTTTCGAAGAGTAAAAGAGCAAAGAACACAAACAAAGAAGAGAATATTTCCCTTGAAGATAAAGAAACAAAAATCCGAAGCTCGGAAATTCGGGAAGAAAATCACCAAAAAGATACTCGATTCGAAGTAGTGTATCTTATTCCCAAAAGCTGTATCGAATGCGAATCCGTGCGTTTTATGTGTATAGTCCTTGCAGTCGGGTTGCTAGTGTCATTGCGCCACCGATGGTTGATGATGATGACGAGGAGGTCAATTCAACAACCCACACGCCACATGCTACGCTCCAAAACAAAATCGTTCTAGGCTGAGAGAATCCTTAGGGGGATAGGTATTTCTCGTATAAGAAGGCAAACACAACAAAATATACGGAGATTGACGAAAATCCAACGGGCTAAGATTCTGCGTGTCAAACGATGCGCACGTAGTCGCGTTCAAGCACTAACTGGTTCGTCAGACGTTGCCAGTGGATGCAGCCCTAAAACTGTTACACTCGAGAGCAGGTTTTCTCTGGGATGTGGCCTTGCACACACTCATATTCCAGCTGCCATTGGCTGGAATATTTGCTCAAGAGTGAGATACTTGTATCTTTTGCCTCACCGAACCGATCCGCCCCGCCTTATTTTCTCTGACGCTTTAAGTGCCACCACCACCACCACTTGCAACTTGCAACGGTATACGGCTATACCACCACCATAGATGAGCAGTTGTTGTTATTCCGGTTTCGTAGCCGGTTGACGGACGAGCGACGACGAAGCGAACACGCACCAGCACAAGAGACTAGAGACCAGTGGCTACGGCAACGGCAAGCAGCAAACGGGTCGTCTCGTGTGTCTTTTTTTAGCCATGATATATCGGATTCTCTTTCTGGTCGTGCGGGGTTGTTCGATAGATGTCGCTGTTGGTTGGAGAGGGCACATGCGCAATGCGGCGATTGGTGGATGTCAGAGCTCAGTGATGGTTTGTTGTGTTTGCAATGCGTGGTGGAGATGACATGAGGTTGGAGCGTTGGTGGTAATGGCATGCAACAGCTGACTGATGGGTTGTCTCTTCTGGAGGGGGTGTGGCATATTGTCAACCTAGTGTCGAGTGCAGGCCACGCCTTTCAAAATGAGTGACAATCCAAAGTGAGTGTAGTGGGGAAGTTTTAAAAATGGCTCGGATATTGTACTCCCCCTTTTTCATCATCGAGCGTTCCCGTTCACTTCAACAAACTGCTTGTTCTTCGATCGACTGCCGCTCAATTATTGCGAGAGAAGACAATTTTATTTCTCTTCGAGCTTCGAGGATGTTTTCTAGAAAGATTGGATTTGAATTCGAACTTGACTGCTGTGATTTTCGTTTCGAATCCTTTCCTTATGGATGTTGGATCCAGTGGTGGTATCAGTCGTCCTCGCAGAGAGATGGTAACATCAGGAGCTTGTTTAAAATTGATGATTATATTACGTTACGGCTCGACTACACTTACCTACCTATGATGTGAAAGCTCTAAACCAAACGCAACAGAAGCGAACTTATACCAGGAGAAGGCAGTTAGAGTAGCGTGTCCTTACGGCTGACAATTGACAAATCCTTGCAATATCCCCGATTTGATGGGGACTTAGGTTTACAGGACAGTCATTGAGAGCGCCAACAGCCGGGTGGCTTGCTTCCTGGTCACCTCACCGTACACGCTTCACCGAGCGGGCGTTATAGAGAAGAAGAGTTAAGTGAGTAAGTGATGGTGATGATGGTGGTGGTGGTGGTAGAGTGCGACATTTTGAAAGAGGATACACAAAGGTACTAGGTATACTTATGTGTATAGAGTAGATACAGCTAAAGTGCGGTATACGGTGATATGGTGTACGATGGCAGAGTTAGTGTTCCACAAAAGGGATAACAAACAGGAACATGGGCCATTCATAAGGATATACGAGTGGGTATACCTACTCGCTCGGATAAATTGAAATGCAGGGCGAACATGGTGTAGTCCTTTTGTGAGTCACAGAGCGATTGTTTATGCGCGTTTGTAGGTTTATGTGTGGGTATTGAAGGGTTGATACATCAGGATACAGCAGGATACAGGCTGACGAGACGATGGGGTTGAAGTTGGATTACTTTGACTGCTCGCGCTGTGTTAGATGATGGCGGTGACGATATGCTTCTTATTGGATCTATTCGGTATACCTATACCTTATACAAAAGTAGGTACCTACATAAAGGAATTGTGTATTTTTAGCAAGGTAACATGTAGTATCGATGTGGAAGAGAGTTAGTTTTTTGTGTACTTTTATTGCATTTCGTCCCGTGGACAACGACGGTACCTTAGTGTTTTGCAACTTAGCTCCGGCTTGTTGTCGTAGTCCTATGGGACTATAGGCGCATAGGTACCGCATAAGCAGTGCCTATGTGGGAATCTAGCTAACCTAAATATACCTATCCATGTTTTTGTTGTAGCTATAGATATGCCTACCTATACCTTCAAATGGATAGATAGTAGATAGGTACTTGGTCCTTTGACTATTCACAAAATTGTCCAAGGTTTGATGTTTCAATATTTTTTTGTTTGTTTGAGTTTGTTTTGAATGTGTGTGTGCGCTGGGAGTTATTTTGAGAGTTTTTTCTTATTGCTCCTTTATAGTCGTCCTTTTACAGCGATGGTGTTGGATTAAAGGAGTTCTCTATTCTTTGTTTTGTTTTGTTGTTGTTTGTGTTTTGCCTTTATTTTTTAGATCTCCTTTTTTTCTAGGTATACCTATAAAGGATGTTTTTTGAGTGATATTGTAGGTTCTTGTTTTGCGGTTATCTGTTCGTGTTAATGGCGTCTTATAACAGGTTTTTTGTCCTTTTTTTTATTAAGAAGAAGACAAAAAAGGATTTAATTTATTTCATCGTTGTCTATTATCGGTATAAAGTCGTTTGTTTGACATTTATCATTTAAGATTATGTTGGTTTTGCGTGTGTTCTTTATAGGTATTTGTTTTTTTTTTTTTGTCATTGGAAGGAAGATACAACAAGAAAAAGAGGAAATGCTAATGAATTTAAAGTTTGTAAAACATTTTCTTTTATTTTGAAGAGGGATGATCTTAAAAAGAATAACTGTAATTGAGTGGGAAGATCTTAACGTAGATAGGTAGTTACCTATTCCAATAAATCACAGATTTAGTCCTTTAGGACATAAATAGGAGTATGTTATGAAGGAAGTTACTTTATCGTTACTCTATTCCCTCTTAAGTTATAGCGTTAAGTTAAGACTTTGTAGTTCTTGTACCAACTTATAGATAGGTAGCGTAAATTAAATTTTTTTTAAATCCATGTAGGTAAGTTATGAAACTATAAAGAGATTTTCAATTACAGTCTGGTTTCATGGATTTTAATCGTTAACTTAGTAGTTTCTAGATAAGAATACAGTAGATGCTCGATATAGTGAAGTAATAGAAACCAGCCATGTTCACTATTTCGAGATTGTTCACTATTTTAAGCGGAAGCCTAGAAACGCTTTCCAAAGTTAAATTTGACCAAAAATACACATTTTCTTCAGTGTGAAGATAATTATATTTATTTAATCGATAAACTAACATTAAATCAAGTTGAAAGAGCTAAAAATAAAAACAATTCATAATACATACCTATTATTACAATGACAATGCTGTACAAAAGAAGGAACACAGCAAGAACTTGTGTTCTACTGAGTCAAGTGACTACCTACTTTCTTTTGTGATTCAGTGTGAGATATGCATGAATGAACGGTACAATTTGTTTAAAGGCAGTCGACATAATGTAGACGTATTGCTACTGTAATATTCTTATTTAAACCTGAGAAAAAATATATGTTCGCTATATCGAGATTTGTATTGTTCACTATTTAGAGTAGTACATGTAAAATTTTGGGTGTTCACTATACTGGATAGGTAGTTCACTCTTTCGAGATTCACTATATCGAGCGTCTACTGTAATTCAATTTATGCCCATACTTAATCCAATTAGATCGTAAATGAATATCTTGAGCCATCACATAAATGAACAAGAAGTATGAGCCATTACCCGTGTGTTGTTGGCAAATCTATCCATAGTATAGTAGGATTCTACACGAATAACAAAAACTATATCCATAGTATGAATAACACCGATAAAAGTTAGAGTAGAATCTCACTATGGATAGGTTTTTGACATTTATACGAGTCTCGAATGGATCTTATGTGATTTCGTTCTCAAATGTTGGTACGGTTGATATTGCATTTGTATCTCGATGGCTGTGTTCGTTGAGTAGTCGTGCATTTGGAATCATGTGTGTTTTCCATTGGGAAAAAAACCAATCTATTATTGTTGATATTATTTAGTTTTGTTAGTGAAAATGGACTATCTGGTTTTGTTTTGCAAGACAAAACAATAGAAAAGATATTTATGTTTTGCTATGTTTCCACCAAAGGTTTATCTTAGTTTAGATTAAATAAATCTTTTTTGGTGTTTCCACCGCACAAGAAGATTTAAAAATGATTAAGTTTGACAGCAATTTTTAAAATGCAAATGGTGTTTCGATGTTTCTTATGAAGTGCAAGTGAGATAGTTTGATTCGTGTTAAACAATAAAAAACTGAATAGTTCAGCACCATATAGGAATATGCTACCTACTCCATGTGCAATTTTTTTTTTAATTTGATTAAAACAAAACTATATTTTTTGTACACAAACATGCATATAAACAGACCATAATGCATTATCTGTAAAACCAACTCCTCCACACAGGTTTTTCTTCACAAATTTCCGATCCCCGACCGGAATCGAGCGAATCAAGCTCATTTCAACTCGATTCAGGTATATAAAGAATTTAGGCGAGTTTTAAGCTCGCTTCCACACCACATGTTAATGTAGTAGTCTACGAACAAACCCCCTTCTTGAAGTTTTTATTTTATGTCAAATTGTTTGGTTAAAACTTTGAAATCGACAATCACATTACGCAGACGTATTTTCTTGATTTTGATAGTCAACTATCAAAAATCAGCTTATGCACGATTTCACCCGTGGTCTGAATTTCGCTATTTTTTTTGGAATTTTTTGATAAATTATTCTGGCAAATATTCAGTTGTATCAACTTTCAAATATAAAAACCGGACTACTGCGGATCGTTTTGTTGGCAATTTCTCACTTTACTATATATGGAATACGAAAAAAACGCACTTAGTTTGAACCAGAAAGTGATTTTTGTGCCGCCGGAACTAATCAGTTAAATTTACCTAACCATTCGAAAGAGAGTCAAAGCTTGTATGGTAACCATTTTGGATTTCGGTCGGATAACTATACCTAGTCTATAAGCAATGCAATTTCCGTAAGTTTAATATAAAAGAATTCTAGATTTGTTGATGGGATTTTATGATTTACGCCACAAAAAAAAATATACTTTAAATATTCGACTAAGCCTCCACAAAATATTAGCTGTTTGGTGCAACTTATAGCATGATAAGACCTTATTTCTTGCAAAATGGGGAAAGAATCCTTGTTATACCGTCAAAGGTCTCATGTATGGAACGATATCTATCGGTTTCTTATCAACTTAGTGATTTATCCGAGCTATAGTGTTTCATGCTACTCAAGCAACGCAACCGTCTCAACGCTTTAAGATGTACGAGTATAAAGAGAAGAGATTTTACCAAACTTTTGTCACCATCTGCAGACCCCTCTTTATCACTGGGCCCACTGGACCCAGGCTCAGGGCCCCGCAATCACCAGGGGCCCCCAAATTGCTGAAACATCACTTAACCTCTATTGGTCTATTTTCAAGAAAAAAAATGTTTCGATACAATTTTAGATGCATAAAGAATGATCAGAATTCGTACTTTCCTTGCTGAACAACAACCTTTGCTGAACAATTTAAATCACATTCCCTGCGAAATTATATTCAAATTAAAACAGAAATATGAATAACTAACTAAGTGGCAATGCAGTTTGCTTTCTGACAGAAACAAACACACACATTTTGAATATCACTGTATCTGTATGAAAAAATAAAGTTAATGGTGTTTCTATATTTGCAACGCGCATACAAGTTTGCATCAACTCAGTAACTCATACATAGGCGATTTAACTATCCGTCGGATGAACGGCACTCAATTTTTTAAGATTTCAAGGTAAAGAGGTAAAGAGTTTTTGTCTTTGGCCATTCAATGAGATAGATGAAAGATTACAGTTCTCACTATTTGTTCTATAGGTAGATCAATAGTAAGCGTTGATAGTACACCCGATCTGTCTCATGTTAATCAACTTACATTTATTATTCGTTACGTAAAAGATCACGAGCCTGTTGAAAGGTTTTTGGACTTTATTCCAATTAACAAACATAGATCTGATTATTGAGCGGAAACCATACTGAAGGTTTTCTGGTCTGCAGGCAGAATAAAAGAAAAATGTAAATTTGCCACTTTTGTACCATGTGCATTAAACTTGGTAGGAGTGCATGCCGCTGGGTGTGTTTTAGAAGCAACCAAATTCTTTGACATTATTCAAAAATTGTATAACTTTTTTTCGGTATCTTCTCATCGATGGAGTGTGTTGGTGTTGACTGCTCATTAAGGTCCAAAAAAAGTTTTAAAAAGTTTTTCTCAAACAAGATGGTCGGCGCGAGCTGATATACTTCAAGAAATTGAAGAAGCTGTGATGTCTATCGCGAACGATTTAGGACAGGCACGAGAGGCCAGAGAGGAAGCATTTAGTCTTTGCAAAAAAATGTCCAAGCTTGAACATACCATACTTACAGAACTTTGGAACTCTGTATTGCAAAGAATTAATAAAACAAGTACTTTACTCAAAAACAAAATATTACCCTGGATGTTGCAATAAATTTGCGGAGTGCAATAGATGAATTTATAATTGGGCTCAGGGACAATTTTGATAACTTTGATTCATCAGCCAGAAAAAAAACCCGGATTCGAATATAAGGACCTTTCTGAAAGGATGAGGTGTAGAAGCTCACGCCAAACTTTTTTTTGATGGATCTGGACCCTCAGTAATTCTGACTGGGAAAGAAAGATTTAAAATTGAAACCTTTCTTCCCATTGTCGACACACTAAGCGTTCATTTGAAACAGCGACTAGGTTCGTATACGAAGATTGGCCAACGTTTTGACTTTTTTTTCGATTAAAAAATTTGAATTCAGAAGACTTAAAAGAGAACTGCAAATCTTTTGCTAAATTTTACACCGAAGATGTGAACGTAGATTAACTACATGCTGAATGCCTGAATTTAAAAGACTACTTGAAAATTAGTCGACACGAAAATGAAAAAACTGACAAAATTCTAGAGCTTTATAATTTTTTGAAAACTAATAAAATTGAAGATGAATTTCCAAATGTTGAAATTGCACTAATAATTTTCTTAAGTATGATGGTGACCAATTGCAGTGGGGAACGTTCCTTCTCTAAGTTAAAACAGAATCAAAAACGAACTCAGAACTACAATGATTCAAGAAAGATTGACATGTTTGTCGCTGATGTCAATCGAAAGCGACATCCTCAGAGGCATCGATTTTGAAAGATGTGATCAATGATTTTACTAATCTCAAATCAAGAAAAAGACCGCTTCAATTAATATTCCTTTCTTTTACCTGAAAAAATATAGTCTGTGTCACTATATTGTTCTTTAAATTACATTCTCAATAACTTATTTCATTGTCTGTTATTTAAATTTTTGTTTATTTTCGAATTTTATATGAAATATTTATTTTTTGTTTTTATTTTTACATTGTTTATGTGTATGTTTTAAATGCTGCAATAACTATTTATTTTTTTAATGAATTAAAAAAAATGTATTTATTTAAAAAATTAAAAGAATAAATATCAATTCAAAGGTATGTGATTTTTTCTGTATACCTCTATTACACAAAATAACATTTTAATATAATCATACAGGGGCCCCATTTTCGAAAAGTGCCCAGGGCCCCCAAAAGGATAAAGACGGCCCTGACCATCTGAACGCCGCGATAATTGAAGCCCATCATTACAACAAATTAAACATGAAGTTTTAAGTCCAAATTTGAGTTTTTAGGGGAGACGATAAGAAATTTGTTTTGCGATGGCTCCCAAATAACTTTAAACGATTTTTGTATTTCAAGTTAAGAAAAAGGCTCAATGTAACATGGACAAAAAAGGAGAATAAACTAAATGAGTGTTGCGAAACAGCATTCAATTATCGAAAGATGTGACAATTCCAACTGTGCTTCTTCTTCAAAATTTTAGAAATTTGAAAAATAGATCTTTCTGGATTTTCGAAAAAAAAATAATGTTTTCTCAAGGGACATACAATCTACCCGCTTTCAATCTATAAAAGCGCATAATTTTTTAATCCGTCTATAATAAAGAGTTATTCATTTTGTTGTTTCAACTGATTTTATGAGGCAAAAAAAAATGTTGTTTCATGTCGATAGAATTGGCAATTGACGCTTGTTATTATTAAATTAATGTTTCCAATTTTTGATAATGTTTTCACTTTTTTATCCAGTTCGCGATGATTATGGTAGAAGAAACTAGAAGTGCTACTGATGTTTTAAGACCTGTTAATCATCGTAATGCACAACCTGATTGATGATCCTTATTAATCAATTTACCTGCGTTTAGAGAAATTCAAAGTGTCGTACACCGGCGGACATTGAAGATCATGACATAGATGTTATGTGCTTCCAACAAGAAGGTAGGTATGGTAAAAGATCTTTCTATCCTAACAACTCCAGAGCTCTAGATCCATGAAAAACAAAGATTGAAATGTGCGGAAAAGTGATAAAATAGTGCCCCAAAAGAATCGCATATTGTGAATTGCGATCAAATAAAATTGTTTTACAAGCTTAATGGTCAAAAGCAAAAACTTTCTAATGAAATAAAATTTGTATCAAAAATGTATCGCTAAGTGTGACTTATTAAGCTTAAATTTCAAAAACAAAAAATGAATGATCCTAAGTAACGAAAACGCATATCCTTCCATCAGTAAAATCAAACCTTGTACCCCCAATAACAATAAAACGCGCAAAAATATAAAATCCAATGAACGATGGATTATATTAATAAGTACATACGTCTAGGCTCTCGACTATGAATCGCTTTTTGCCTATCTACAATGTATCTGTTAGGTGTATGTATGTATATGGTAGATATGCCTTAAACAATGTCGCAGATGATATGGGGGCATAAAATCTCATGTCCAAATGCTTCTCAGGTGACACGAAACAACACTTATAGAACCATCTGTTCTTCTTTTGGGGGAACTTACCATCAATTCAGGAGCTCATAGTGCAAGATTTTGTACCGAAGAAGGATAACTTTTGCCTATATAGTCCTCTTTTTCCTTAAAACCACTTGAATCGCACTCATACACGCAATCATTATCTTCATCAGAGCCATCACTTCACTCTCTTATGCTCTCTCCTTAACATTATATGTAGGTATATAAAATTTGCATGTGATTCGACATTTTCAAATATTATTACCTTCGTCCTTCGTCACCATCATCGCATTTGAAAACATTTTCACTCTACGAAAATGTATCTAAGTATTTATATCTACATACATATTTGTAAAGTATGTTTACTAAAAGGATATAAATCTTTGAGGAGCTCTCTCTCTCTCTCTGTCCCTGATGATGATGATGATGAACAGGAACACTTGTACACAATTCAGCACCTTTTCCATAATTTCCACACAAAAGGGCGAATAAGAAAAGGACTCTCTTGGTGCGGTTATACGGTACTCGAGTGTGATTGGAAAACACGTGTAACGATTCTCATAATGTAAATGTACTGATTCACAAGTGACATCCGCACTTTTGTCGATATATTTATCAAAATCTACTTAGAAAAGTATATACTAGGTGAGTTAAGTAGGTACATATGTACTTTCTATATAAAACAATCGTCTATGCATATACCTACATAAACATATACAGTTGGTATTTGAAAATAACTCAATTGGGCACTAAAGTGTTGTCCCGTTAAATTTTTCTAATGCGAAGAATTTTAAACATATAAATATTCTAAATTCAAAATACAGATGGTGAAAACTCAGACACATGGAAATAAAGGGATGCATTTTTAAGAAAAAAAAACATCCTTTTGTAACTTTAAATAATTTTGAGGGATTTGAATTATATTTATACAATAAAGTTAACTTATTTAAGTGGGGGAATTCTATTGCATACCAGCTCTTTTTTTAAATAATTGGACGCCTGAATCTTGAATTAGAAGGTAAGATATGGTCCAACAAAAATTGACTTTTAAATCAATAATAATTAAAAATAGTAAATTCTTTACACTCCAAAATTTCAGACAGTAGTAAGCTTATAGCAAGCGTCAAACTACGATCAGAGGCTCATCATAAGTGCATGTGTTAGTTGTTAGTAAGATAATACTACCATTAAAGCCTAACACACGCACAAAATACAAAACATAATTAACATTTAACATGAATTATTACAGAACAACAAAAAATAAAATAAAGACGTTTACGATAGTGGAGCACTGGTTCTAAACAATGATTTTAATCCCACCTTATTTAAATTTAAATCTATCGATGAGCAGTTTAAGTTATATAAAATGCTCATTCGACTTAAAGCTTCATTCTTCCCATAGTTAGTTATATGGAAGTCAATATGTATAAAATCAAATGTACGCAGGTGATGAGTTCCGCCTCGGTAATTCAAATGTACACAAGATATCAAATAAGGTGCATCAATTTCACCATTAATGAGTCGATGAAAAAATACTAAGTCATTATTAACACGCCCTTGATGGAGGGATTGCATTTGAAGAAGCAGAATACGATGTTCATAGGGAGGCAGATCATAAGGATCATCCCAAGGAAGACCCTTTAGGGCAAAGCGAATAAAATTATGTTTAATTGATTCAATGCGTTTTCTATAAATTTCATAATAGGGAGTCCATACTTGCGATGCATATTCAAGATAAGGACGAACATGGCAATTGTACAAAGAAAGAGTAACATAGGGATCATTAAACTCCTTTTCCCAGCGTTTTATAAAACCAAGCATAGAACTTGCTTTATTAACAATAAAATTAATGTGATGTGTAAATTCTAAGTTGGAACAGAAATAAACACCTAAATCTTTAAATGTGGAGACGCGACAGAGGTTTTGCTGTGATATACAATAGTCAAATACGCTACTGATTAGTTTTTTAGTAAAAGTTATCGTCTGGCATTTTAAAGGGTTGAGTGAAAGGTTATTTTTCCCACACCAAAATGTGAAACTATCAATGTCGGCTTGTAAAAGAATACGATCATGGGTGGACTTTATTATTTTAAAAACCTTCATGTCGTCAGCAAAAATGAGAAGTTCACATTAGAGTAGACATGCAGTACGTCGTTAATAGACAGGATGAACAGAAAAGAGCCAAGATGGTTTCCCTGCTGAACACCAGATTGAGCAATTCTGAATGACAATTTCTAAATTTTACCTCATAGGATCTGTTTTCAAGGTATGATTTAATCCAAGCTAAGAAAAATGGTGGAAAACCAAGAGCTTTAAGTTTAAATAAAATAATTCCGTGGCTAAGTTGGTCAAAAGCTTTAGAAAAGTCAGTGTAACAGTCAACTTCATAACCTTGTTCTAAAGCGTTTGAACATATGTTTGAGAATGTAAGGAGATTTGTAACGGTTGATCTTTTTTTCACAAAACCATGTTGCTGTTCGCAAATGAGATTCTTACTAAAAAATGCTACACTTTCACAAACAGCTTGTTCAAATACCTTAGGAATGCAAGAAAACTTTGCAATGGGCCTGTAGTTGCTTATATCCGACTTGTTAGCTTTCTTGAAAATTGGTGTTAGAAATGACTTCTTCCATATACTGGGAAATTTGCCTGTTTTTAGAGAAAGTTTAAATAAGAACGTAAGGGGTTCAACTAAGGCATTACTACACTTTTTTAATATACTGATCAGATAAAAGATCAAGGACCGTACTCTGTAGCACAGGTATGTGACTACAGCTAGTTTGCGAAAAGGAGTGAAGATTATGAAAATATACTTCATCAACTTCTTCAGGTCTATTAACAAATGACTCACGAAAATTTGTTGCGAAAGCGTTACAGATATCAACAGTTTTATCTAATGAAAGGTTCTTGTAAGTCAAGTTAACTGGAAAGCCATCTGATTTCTTCTTTGAGTTTACAAAATTCCAACATTTTTTAGGATTCTCTTTCAAAGAGGTGCCCATATCAGTTACATAACAAGCATATACAAAATTAGAAAGAGACTTAAATTGGTTAAAGAGTTCAACATAAAATGAGAAGTTGATTGGAGACAGAGTTTTGAGATACGTTTTCCATGCCTTATTTCTTTTGTTACGCAGTAAACGCAATTCTTTCGTGTACCAAGGTTGGCTAAAGTTTGTATTTCTTGATTTCTTTTAGGGCACATTTTTTTCCAAACAATAACTAAGGATCTTATAAAAAGTTGAAACTGCTTCGTGAATGTTAGAAAATGCTAATGTATCAGCAATTCTAGAAATGGTTAAATCTTCAGACAACTGCTGGAAATTAGCTCTTCTGAAATCAAAATTATATAAGCAATCAAAGGAATTACTGTGTTCAGTAAGGTGATTACTTAAGTCAAAAAAAATGTCCAAGGGGGGCGGGGTGATATTTATCAATATTAGTAATTCCTGATCTAGATTCTAGAACAAGAGTATTCTATCTATATATATAAAAATCAATGCCACTTTTCGTTGTAATGTTATAACTCAACAATGCCTTTGCCGAATTGTCTAATTTTGGTCTTGAATTATTCGTGGAAGTCCAGAGAAGGTTTGTACGTAGAGAAAATTAAAAAAAAAATCTTGAAAGAGTGTAAAACCAACATTTTTCTATACTCCCATATACAAACAATTTGTACTAATACTTAAAAGCCAATTTAAACCTTTGGCAAAACAATCGAAGACAAAAAAAGTGACGTTAGTTCTTTTAAACAAATTTAATGTCATCATGTCTTTTTTTTGCTTTGTTGTGTTTATATTTTCCAAAATATTGTTGAGTTATTGCTTTGTGTTTATATTTTCCAAAATATTGTTGAGTTGTTGAGGGAAAGTAAAATGCCACGGGCAAGACGACCAAACATAGGCCGGCGAACGCGTAATGCAAATCAAGTGGCATTATTAAGACGATCTCAGACTACAGATGAACGCGCACAAGCTAATGCATCGCAGCGTGAACGTACTGCACAGAATAGATCTGTTGACCATGTACCTGTACTTAATCTTGCACGGCGATCACGAATACGTCATGCTGTTTTGGATGAAATGCTGCGTGCTGCTTTTAATTATAATAGTCAGATTGATTATAGTATGTACGGATACATTGGAAATGATGGACTCAATATATCCACATTGTGATACGGCTAAATTTCCAGGTGAAACGCCCGGCATGTGTTTTGGTAATGGTAAAGTGAGATTGCCAACATTAGAAACTCCACCCGAAACATTGTATTCATTTATTTTTGGGACATCTCAAACGTCGAAGCAGTTTTTGAGTAATATTCAACAATACAATTCGGCATTTCAAATGACTTCTTTTGGTGCTACTAAAATTTTAAGAGATAATTTTATGCTGACTTTTAAGGTAAACACCTCAACAGGATTGTCTCATGTTTATATCAATCTGAATCATAAAGTCTTAAAAATTCTGATTGAAAATCTACCTAAAATTGCATACATGTTACAGATTCAGGGCCAGATTTATCATCAAGCTGGTTCGTTATCATCAATTTTTGCAAATTTATTTTATTGGTGATGAAAATCGTGAATTGGATCAACGTTGTGCAATTATTTCAAATACAAGACGAGCTACAAAGGTTTTTCCATCAGCACAACGCATTAGTTCAATTGTTCAAAATTGCTCTTTATCGTATGCCATTTGATAATCACAAAATTGTAATAGCACCAAATTGAATATTCAACAAAAACATGCATATGACGCAATCATGCAAGCCGTTTCCAATAATGCAGGTGGATTATATTTCTTGGATGCACCTGGTGGTACAGGCAAAACTTTCGTTGTATCATTGATTTTAGCGGCTATTCGGTCGGAACAGAAAATTGCATTGGCACTTGCATCTTCGGGAATTGCTGCTACATTATTAGAAGGTGGTCGGACCGCACACTCTGCATTTAAATTGACATTGAATGTACAGGTGATTGAAACTCCACTCCATCTTGCAATATTTCGAGAAATTCTGCTATGGCAAAAGTTCTGCGATTAACGTCAATTATTTTATGGGATAAGTGCACAATGGCGAATAAAAAATCAATAGAAGCATTTAATCGAACAATGCAAGATTTACGCGGTAATCAACAGCTTTTTGGTGGTGCTCTGATATTGCTGTCAGGGGACTTTCGTCAAACATTGCCTGTCATTTCTCGATCAACGCCTGCTGATGAAATAAACGCCTGTTTGAAGTCATCAGTTCTTTGGAGATATGAACGAAAATTGACACTGAACATTAATATGCGTATTCACCTACATAATGATGCAACCGCCCATGAGTTTTCAAAACAATTGTTAGAAATTGGTGATGGCAAAATACCAATCGACAGTACCAACGGATTGATCACTTTACCGAACAATTTTTGTACAATTGCGCAATCTATAGATGAGTTGATTGAATGTGTTTTTTTGAATATTCTTCAGAATTACAGAAATCATGATTGATTGAGAGAACGCGCCATTTTAGCACCGAAGAACATTCATATCAATGCCATTAATTTTCAAATTTAAGCGAAACTGCCAGGTGTAGTCACGGCATATATGTATAAATCAATTGACAGTGTTATGAATCAAGATGAGGCAATGAATTATCCAATTGAATTTTTAAGTTCATTGGTACCGGCTGGTAGACCACCGCATTGCTTGAATTTGAAAATTGGTTCTTTGATTATATCGGTTGATTTTTTAAGAGCTTGAGAACTTTTTTTTTAAAAAAAACGCATAAAATTTGCAAAATCTCATCGATTCTTTATTTGAAACGTTAGATTGGTCCATGACATTTACTTTTTGAAGATAATTTCATTTAAATGTTGACCGCGGCTGCGTCTTAGGTGGTCCATTCGGAAAGTCCAATTTTGGGTAACTTTTTCGAGCATTTCGGCCGGAATAGCCCGAATTTCTTCGGAAATGTTGTCTTCCAAAGCTGGAATAGTTGCTGGCTTATTTGTGTAGACATTAGACTTGACGTAGCCCCACAAAAAATAGTCTAAAGGCGTCAAGTCGCATGATCTTGGTGGCCAACTTACCGGTCCATTCCTTGAGATGAATTGTTCTCCGAAGTTTTCCCTCAAAATGGCCATAGAATCGCGAGCTGTGTGGCATGTAGCGCCATCTTGTTGAAACCACATGTCAACCAAGATCAGTTCTTCCCTTTTTGGCAACAAAAAGTTTGTTAGCATTGAACGATAGCGATCGCCATTCACCGTAACGTTGCGTCCAACAGCATCTTTGAAAAAATACGGTCCAATGATTCCACCAGCGTACAAACCACACCAAACAGTGCATTTTTCGGGATGCATGGGCAGTTCTTGAACGGCTTCTGGTTGCTCTTCACTCCAAATGCGGCAATTTTGCTTATTTACGTAGCCATTCAACCAGAAATGAGCCTCATCGCTGAACAAAATTTGTCGATAAAAAAGCGGATTTTCTGCCAACTTTTCTAGGGCCCATTCACTGAAAATTCGACGTTGTGGCAGATCGTTCGGCTTCAGTTCTTGCACGAGCTGTATTTTATACGGTTTTACACCAAGATCTTTGCGTAAAATCTTCCATGTGGTCGAATAACACAAACCCAATTGCTGCGAACGGCGACGAATCAACATTTCACGGTCTTCAGCAACACTCTCAGAAACAGACGCAATATTCTCTTCTGTACGCACTGTACGCATTCGTGTGGTTGGTTTAATGTCCAATAAAGTAAACTGAGTGCGAAACTTGGTCACAATCGCATTAATTGTTTGCTCACTTGGTCGATTATGTAGACCATAAATCGGACGTAAAGCGCGAAACACATTTCGAACCGAACACTGATTTTGGTAATAAAATTCAATGATTTGCAAGCGTTGCTCGTTAGTAAGTCTATTCATGATGAAATGTCAAAGCATACTGAGCATCTTTCTCTTTGACACCATGTCTGAAATCCCACGTGATCTGTCAAATACTAATGCATGAAAATCCTAACCTCAAAAAAATCACCCGATATAATTGCGAAATATTAATCCACCAACTGTGTAATGGCACCAGATTGGCAGTGAAAAAGTTATCGCCAAATTTGATTGAAGCTACAATCTTAACTGGTAAATCAAAAGGAGAAGTGTGTTTGATACCGCGTATCCATATGATTATCCAACCGTTTTAGACTAGACCATATAGACCCACCATAGTAAGAGTACCCAATTCTTTTTTATTTTTTAGTTTTTACTCTTTGCTGATAAATATAATATAAACAAATCATTTGGGTCATTTGGACTTTTAAATAGCTAGCAATTTAAAATATTTTTTTGTTTGAATAAATGAACTTAATAATGTTTTTGTTTTTTATAACCATGCCCTTATACGTAGCGAAGCAAGTACCGGGCCGCTAGTATTTGTATATAAAAGTACGTATACGCCCGATTGAACCCGAGTGTTTTAAATATATATATTTTTCAATTCGGTAGTCCGCGTAATGGTATTAAATTATTTCATTACTTATACTTATAATGAACTGTTTATTCGAAAATACAAAATAAAATTTTATACTTCTTTCAAGTACCATTTTTTGCAAAATTGAAAACTGTAAACTGTTTTCTGTCAAGATATTTTAGATGTTAAACTATTTTATTATTCTGTGGGTAAATAAATAAATAAATTAGGGGCGCAACAGTCCGTTGAGAACTAGGACCTATAGTGACTTACAACTCTCAACCATTCCTGTGTGCGAGTAATGTTGTGAGGAATGGAGGGGACCTACAAGTTTAAGCCGAATTTGAGAAAGCACTTTTCATGACAAGAATTACTGTTGGAGATTTTGTCAATTCCTCGCAAAAGGCAGTACCCGTGAAAAAACTTTAGATGGCACAGGCAGGGATCGAACCCAAGACCTCTAGCATGAAAGTCCAACGCACTAACCATCACGCCACGGGTACTACACGGGGCTACCACGGATTATACTTGGGGTATGACTTAAATTAAAAGAAATGTCAACTATTTTTTTTTACATTACTTTACGAAATGTTTGTCTTCTTTTTGTTTAAAAATTATTCGATTTTATCAAACTTTTTTTAGATTTTTTGATTATATGTAAGTTAAAACAAGCTTTAATTACTTTTAAATCCATACCAATTATGGGTATGCATTGCGTCATTATGTGTTAAATTGAAGTCAAAAGTAATATTTTTAAATTTTTTTCATTTTTTAATGGCTTGTTCTTAAAACAAAAACTCACTAAACTTTTTTAAAGTTCTTTGTGCACACAAAATGTTTCTACCTGTCAAAAAAATCAATTGAAGTTGATATTTTATAGATATGATAGGTCAAATAAAGGCATCACGAAACCACGAAGTACGTACTACAGACATCTCCCTAAAGTCCGTTGATTAACATTTGAATTTCGAGAAATGTGAAAATTTTCACTTCGACAAATCGCAACGATAACAAAAACTTGCAATGTTATATTTTAACGATAAATTCAAAATAAAAGGTGTTTTCTGTTCTAACAATATAAAACCCAAAGAGAACTCGTGGACTTTACCAGCAAAAGTCTCAATATATTGTGGTCTTTTAAATATACAGTATCGTATCTGCCTTTCAGATATTAAATATATCGTCACTTTTTGTATTCACGATTTGGGATCGATACTTAAGCCATAAAAATCAGAATTTCAATAAAAATATCAAACCGACCGACAGTAAGATCTTAATTGCTGACCCATTATTCCATAGGACAACGAAATCAAAAACACAAGAAAATATTCTACGAGAAATTGCACAGGAAGTTTGTTTTTAAATTTAAACGTTAAGGAATTATATAACGGGTTATTCATTTTGTGGTTTTAAAAATATAGGGCTGGAATTCAAAATCTGTCAAACTAAGTTGTTAAACCAATTTGTTTTTTCAGTTGAAAGTCTGACATTTACGAAAATAAATCGCTTAACTATCGCACAACTTATACACGTTTTTAAAACCTACTACAAAAATAGTGATTCTGTCACAGCCACATCGGGCCTTAAGAGGAGATTATGGCTTACATAATCGTCCAACTACGCAAGAAATTAGCAAAATTGTGAAGAAATTTGAAGAGACTGCATTGACTGCAGATATTGTAAGGCCTGTGCAGTGCATCATCGTTTCACTCGTATCACTGAAAACATCTCTGCTGTAAGTAAAAGTGTTGCCGAAGACACGAATGTGTGGATTCCTCGTCGTTATTAGGAATTAGGACTGTCTTACGGCACATTATGGCGTATTTTGCATTTGAATCTACACCTTCATCCATATCAAGTCCAGATCACACAATAACTGAAGCCAGCTAATCATTCACAATCACAACGTCGTAGATACGTCGAATGGGTGCTTAAACAACAGGCGGTGGACGGCGATTTTTTGAACAAAATTTTCTTCAGCGACGAAGCACATTTCTGACTCGGTGGGTTTGTTAATAAACAAAATGTTTGTATTTGGGGTTCTGAGAATTCTCAAGTAATTGAAAAGAGAGCGAATATAGCTTTATTGCAAGAGACATTTTCGGGCCGCGTAATTTCTCGTCATCGCGATATCAACTGGCTACCAAGATCATACAATTTGACACCGCTGGACTTATTTTTGTGGGGCTACGCGAAAGACCGTGTTTATGCAGATAAATATTTAACTCTTGAGCACTTAAATACCCCCCAATATGTGTCAAAAAGTGGTCGAAAATTACCTCAAAAGAATCGATGCTTGCAACAATTCGCGTGATGGTCATTTAAATGATTTAGAGTTTCACAATTTACACATAATGTCAACGTTCAAATTTTACAATAAAAAAGAAATATCATGAAAACAAAATATTTTATAAGTGTTTTATTTACGCTTACTTTTGAAACCGCAAAATGGATTACCCTGTATGTTTTCACTCGGAACCTTTTAGAACTGTTCGATTACGTTTATACAAACATTTTAAACTAATTTTTAGTTGCTGAACTGTTTGATCTTGAACTGTGTTTTTGGTAGAGTGTTATTATAAATAAAATAGAATAAGTTTTCTAGATATCAGATACATTTTTGTATTTAATGCAGATTCTATTTATTCTAAGTGTCTTATTTTGTTTCGTGTTTATAACACCTTTTGAGGGACTTGCAATACCAACTTATTGAAAAAAATTTAAGCATTTTGCAGAAACCAATAAAAAAAAACTTTCGTTTAGAAATTTAGAAATTTATTTGTTGTGTTTTTAAAATTAAGATACAAATTTAAATTTTTTTCAATGAATTTAAAAATTTAAACTAACCTATTTGTTTTTGTGTACCTATTTTTTTTTAATTTTGAACCAACTTTTGCAAAGAAACTTGCAGATTTCTATACCTTCCAGATCTTTCTGGGAGGATAGGGCATTCCTGGAAGACGAGTCAGTCCACTTTTATAAAGATGGATCAAAAACAAAAGAAGGGGTTGGTGGAGGTGTGTACGCTGAACGACTGATATTAAGTGTCTCATTCCGCCTTCCTAATCATTGTAGCGTGTTCCAGGCGGAACTTTTGGCGATAAAAAAAGTCTTGTCCTGGCTTAAGGAAAATGAACTACTAGTATCAACATCTGATATCCGAATCTTCTCAGATTCAGATAGTCAGGCCGCTATCAAATCTCTGGACTTGGTCTCTACAAACTCTAGAACAGTCCATATTTGTCGATCGTCTCTAATGGAGATGGCACAACAGTTTAATATTCACCTTGTAACTGTAAGGCAGATGAACTCTCCAGGAACGGTACAGTACAACCCATTCTACCATCGTTTGGCAAATTGCTGGAATACCAATCGAAATGACTTTTGCAGAAGCTGTATGGACGAGGAAGAGGAGGAAACAGTTCTTCACCTTCTCTATACATGCCCTGCTCTAGCTCAAAAACGCAAGAATTACCTAGGAGAATTCTTCCATAACGATCTAAACGATCTAAATAATATTAGCATAATCAGCCTCTCACGTTTCGTAAGGGACTCAAACTGGTTTAATTGAGCTTAGGAGGAAGCCTTAACCTCAAGATTCATGTGGTATCACAATGGGCCATTAAACTGGTCTAAGTGTGTCCTATTCCATCACGGACAGCCACTTTAACCTAACCTAACCTGCGTCGCGCGAAAAGTTTATTTGTTAGAACTTCGGTAGCATTTTAGTAAGTGACTTAATCTATTTATGAAAAAATTATAACATTTTAGATCAGGGCGTTTGGCGTTGGTCTGAGTTATTTGATTTGTTGTTTTGATACAAAATATTATAGGTTGAAAAATGCTTCTTTCGAAAACTAATTTCCTATTCTGACCTAAACTGAAGAATGCCATCTAAAAATAAATGTGTTTCTTAAAATTGGTACAAAATTAAATCCAATTACTTTTATTGTACCTATTTTAATAAATTAAAAGAAGATTCTCAAAGAATGAGTGAGTAAAGTATATAAAACCTAAATTTTATTTCTATAGTGACATTTTTATCAGTTTATCTGACATCTTACAATCATTTGAAACATACATATATATCGGTAGCACACACAAACAACAACAAAAGGCAATTCAACGCACGGAAGCATGATCCTTGATATTGATGTTTAACGAAAACACAAATTTGAATTGCTAATGACTTAAAATGTAATGTTTATCGATGCAAGTATGTGTGTATACCTTTTAATGCATGCAAAATTATTTTCCGTCAATACAACGGTTGTAGGTAGTATAGCGGCGGCCGGCCGGCGCGGCGGCGGTATAGTATGAGTGAGTTGTGGTTCTTATACTCGTATATATGTAGAAAAACTAAGAAATTAATTAATATATGTTTCCAAAACTTGATATACAAATAATAATTGAACAACAAAAAACATTGTTTTTTAATATATACCTACTAACCGACTGAATACTTTAATATATTTACATATTTCTTTAACCTGGTTCGGATGCTAAAACCATACTTCGGACAGTGGGTGCACACAATATTGAATTGATATAAATCAACAAATAACTCGTATTTCTAAGTAATTCCACCTTTGTATTTCAACAGCATTTGAAAATCTTAAAGATATTTATGCATAGTGCTGAACTGCTGAAAAAGAATTCAATGTTAAAAGTGAATTTATTGATGTCAATTTTTAATATATCACACTTGTATCGCTTAGAAAGCACAAAATTAAGCAAAATAATATGCCTTAGGCTTTGTTTTATTATTATGTACTTGCTTTTAATCAACATACCTAATTAGGCAGAATATTATACGTTAACACGGAGCTCGCATCAAAATTTATTAACTCGGAAAGCCTTTATTGGATTCTATGTTGAAAAACTTTTCGATCGTGTCACAGACATTAAAACCTACGAATATTATAATATAGGAAGATAGCCGATTGTGTTTTTAGATCAAGATTTATAGGTTCGAAAATTTGTATATGCATAGGTATTGAATTTCAAAAAATCTTAAGGTTATCCGTTATATTAAATATGTAATACAGATTTCGTTGACCATTGTTTGTAATAGATTTAATTAATTTTGAAAGTTGTAATTTGGAAGTTACTATATTGATTTATAACATAGAACTTCGAATAGGTCGTAATTCTAATTTTGAACAACGTGTATTTTCTTACTCTTTTTCTACGGTGGTGGTTTTTCTACATATCATCAGATCTTCTTCTTTAGTTTATTCTCTGAAACATTTACATCAACAACAACTTGACGTGAAATTTCAATTTCAGCCAAAACACGACACTTTTTGTAGCAAGGTATTTCAATAGGTAAGCCAATTTTTAGTGTGGTTAGTTAAGGGGACCGTCTACCTTCGCGGTTTGAAAAAATCGTTTTTTTTTGCATATTTCTAATGTAGACATAACTTAAAACATGAATGATTTGAACGAAAGCATGCTGGTTTACGAGATACTCGTATCGAGCCTCAAACCTATTTACCTATTTACGTCGCTCAAAGGCAGGTGTCAAGGCCGGCTATTATTCCGAATGACGAGAGGAATTGGTCTATGTATTGGGGTTTTGTTATTGTGTACGCGTGTGTGTCGAAAGTTGCTGGTCCTGGCCTGGCATAGCTGATTGAATTGTAAGTTCTGCCAATCGTGTTTAACTGTAACATTTATCTTGAAACGCGTTTTCCCAGTAGTAGTGTTTTCCAAAATTGTTGGCACGATTTTGACGAAACTATAGAAGATATCCTTAATCTGTAAAGCGTTACTTATTCACAGAACATCTCGCTAGGCTTAGACACAAGCTTTTTAAAAAAAAAAAAATTTAGATTGAAAAACATGGTCAAAAAATGCAATTTTTTTTAAATCGCTGCTATTTTGCGAAATTTTAAAATATTCAAAAAAGCTAATGTCTAGACCTAATCAACGTTCTAAAAATAAGTTAAAACATTTTTTTTTGTTGTTTCAAGGTTCTGAAGCTGAGTTGTCGTGCCAGATGTTCTACTCCGTCGCACTGGCAGTAGTGCATTCAACGACGCGTCAAGGGCAAATTTTATTAAAAAAATCATCCTTTTTTTGTTTTTCATTAAAGTTCAAGATTTGACTAATAAAATAAAAGAAATGTTGTTCAAATATCATGTGTAGTTTTTTTGCAATTGATCCTTTAATAATAGGCCCGAAATATGAGCGTGAAGGTAGAGGACACCCTGTAGTAAAACTAAACCTGACTAATGATTTTTTAAATTATTGCAGTCTCGAACCTTTTTACAGTTAAATTAATTTGAAAATATGACGAATTGGCGATTATACACTCGTCAACAAAAATATACGTTTGTTTTTTAATTGCACAAACAAAAAAATACTTTTTTAAAGGATTAAGATGTCCTGAATTTGAATTTTTAGAGTATGGCATTCTAAAAATGCTAAATACAACCAAAAACTAAGGCTTAGTTGAACACAGCATGTCCCTAGGTCTTCATTTGACTCTATCTAAGATTTTTTTTAAAATCATGAATATAATTGCGATCTTAGCTATATGTGCTCAAGCTCAGAAATATCTGTTTTCAACATTGTTTTTTTATACTTTTTCAATATATTCTAAAAACTTAATGTTATATTTTATTTTTTTTATAATTAACACAAGGGGTTTTTAATACCCTTAACATGTTTAAAGTGTAAACACAGTGCGAGTTTTAGGAAAATAGGGAAGGATTAAAGAGGAATTACCGATGTACATTGGTCTTAAAGATTTGAATATCAAAATGATGATGGGAAAAACAGAGCTGGGTAAAGCATTCCAAATTCTCGATGTGCGGTTAAAAAAAGAATCTCTATACTTGACAGTACGTCCGAAATTGAGCTCAAGGTTAAACTGATGTGCATTCCTAGAAGTACGAGTATTACGGCTGAATTGTTTGAGGGGAGGAATGCAACTGGCTAATTCGACAGAACACTGTTTATAAAAATATCGGTAGAACAACGAAAGGCATGAAACATTGCGGCGGTGTTCAAGTGACGTAATTGTTTCGGTTATAGTTCTATCGCCTATCATTTTCAATACTCTTTTTTGGATCCTGTCCAAAATACTTAAACTAGTTTTAGGGGCACCTTCCCGAATATGCGAGTTATATTCAAGTTTTGGACGAATGAAGGCTTTGTAAATTACAGCCAGATCAGAAGGGGTGAAAATTTTCTTGCACCGTCGGACGAATCCTAAGCACCTAGCAGCATTTTTGGCAATATCGAATATGTGATCATTCCATAAGAGGTTATCTGTGATACACATACCAAGTACTGAAAATTGATTAGTTTTCCTCATTGTACAATGCTGTCGAGATCAGAATTTAATAAGCTTATCATACGCTGCCGTTGAAGTTCCACATCCGAAGGACAAGGATGAGAATCTAAAAACGAATATGAAAAGCTGAGAGTACTGTCATCCGCGAAACAATTTAGTGGGTTAGAAGTTTCAGACAAAAGATCATTTATAAAAATAAGGAAGTGCGTCGGAGACAAAACGGAGCCCTGGGGCACACCAGCGTTAATTTTGTGAATATCAGATTTGAACCCGTCCAATACTAATTGAATTGAACGGTCCGAAAGGTAGTTTCTAACCCAACGAAGAAGGGATTCATCAATACCAAATGCACGCATTTTTGATAAGAGAGCTTGATGCCAAACTCTATCAAATGCCTTTGAAATATCAAGTGCAATAATCTTACTTTCTCCATAACGATGTAAAGATTTGTTGCACTGTTCGGTGAGATAAATTATGAGATCACCAGTGGATCTATTGCTACGAAAGGCATACTGCCGGTCATTAAGAAGCTTCCGTTCTTCGAGATATTTCTTAAGCTGATAATTAATCAGCGTTTCCATGACCTTGGAAAGAAGGGACGTCAGTGCTATTGGACGATAGTTAGAGGGAGAGGAGGATTCGCCTTTTTTAGGGACAGGCTGTACAAATGCTGTTTGCCATCCAATCGGAAAGAGACCTGTAGAGTAGGAAAGATGGAAAAGCTTACACAGTGGTTTTGCAAGCGTTGAAAAACGCCTCTTCAGAACAATTGGGGAGATACTATCCGGGCCAGCAGATTTCTGTATGTCAATGTCTTTCAGTACTCTTGCAACTGTACGAGTGCGAAAGAAGATTCGTCCCATAGAATCATTTATGCTGTCAAGAACAGGAGGACTCATGACACTTTCCGGTAGCGTCGAATTAACAGCAAACTGTGCTGCAAGCAAATTGGCTTTATCGATCGAGCTCACATAGGGAGTGTCATTGTGGACGAGCGTTGGAACCGAGGATGACGTGGTGTTTCGTACGTTTTTTACAAATGACCAGAAATTTGTACTACCTTTGGGACATTGTAGTATTTTTTGCCTTAATTTCTGATCATGCAAAAATGTGGTTCGTCGAATATGACCATTACAGGTCTTTCTAGCTTGTTTGAACTTATTCCGGTTTTCCTCAGTGGAGTTGGCTTTATAAATCCGGAAACTTACATCTCTGAACCTAATAACCTCTTTACAGCTCGAATCAAACCATGAGTTCTCTTTAGGTTTGATCCGTCCCAGTTGGCTTTCTCATATTGCCAAACGGTTCTCATAGGAGTTTTTTATTTAACTGGGTTTTTTACATATGAGAAATTTGCAGATACGATACAATGGTCTGATGAGCCTAGAGGCGGTAATACACTGATTGTGTATTTATTAGGATCAGTAGTAAGAAACAAGTCTAGGGTGTTGGCGGATTGACCTGCAATGTCAGGGATTCGAGTTGGCTCATCGACAAGCTGAGTTAATTGATTTAACTCAGCAAAGACCTCAACATACCTTCCTTCGGGTGTTGACTGGCCAGAATAGCGAAGCCAAGAAGAATTGTGTACATTGAAATCGCCCGTAATGACGATTTCAGTGTGAGGATAACGGGCAACAATTCTTTGAATATACTTTGATCCTATACGAATTCGTAATAAGATCAAACATTTCTCTTATACCGTTTGTCGTTTTTTTGTTAAAAACCGCTTAGCATAATAATTGATCTAGCGTTCTTTTATGCATGGTATAGGTGATGACTTACACAACTAATAAGGACTTTTTTTTAAAAATAAATAATCTATCTACTGAACATTTTTTAACGTAGGACTGAAGTATGGGATTGTAGATTTGGAAAAGCATTAAGCATTTTATTAAAAAAAAAATATTCATTAATTTACATACTCTCAAAACGCCTAAAATAAGGTTTTTTTTCGAAGTATTAAAGGTTGTATCTCAAAAACCTGACGTGATAGATTGATTTTGAAGTAGGATTTGGACAAAAGCAATCAAAAACTTTGGAAAAAATATAATTTGATTACCGCCTTTGTTGACCTGTGCCAAACAATTCTGTAAAAAGAGAGTCAACTGTTGTCTTATAGATACGAGGTTAGAAATGGATTTCATAGAGCACTGTAGAATAGCTAAGGCTTTAGGTGAGGTGCACAGTTATTCCAATTTTTGCATATCATCTAATTTAATACATTTATAAATTGAGTTTTAAATAAAGGTGTTGCAAGTCAGAATTCTTTAAAAAAAAATGAAGGTTAAAAAGTATTGATTCAAGTATTTAGGTAAAGTGTTTTATGTCAGTCAGATCACTTTTTGTAATTTTTCAGGAGAGCAATTTGAACTTTAATTTTTTTTTTGTAAAATTTTGTAAGTCCTGCTGTGCTACAACTTTAGAGATATGTTTATATAATAATTATAAAAAGAGCAGGATGCGAAATTGACAACTTATGCATTCGTGTTCGTCGGTCGATGTTTCTAAATGTCTTACAAAATATTTATAACAATATATTTCTGTTTTTTCATGATATTTGAGTCGAAAAGCACTTTTTATCTGTTCTTACTTATTATTTAGGTTTTATTTTTTTGTAAAAAAGTTGCCAATTGGTATGTTCTAAAAAATTTAATTTTTAGTAGCATTTAGTCGATAGCGCTATTGGTTCAAGTGATATTCGGGGTCAACCAAATTTTTCACTGTTTAACTTGCGTCATATAGGAACTATATGGCAAGTGTTGCATTTGTAAACAAAATTCAAACTAAAAATTTTATTCGAACATAATTACTACGATGGTAGAAAAGTCGAACAAAGTGGATCCCCCGATTTCGTCCGTCTGTCTATCTGTCCTAGCCCCTATACACCCCAAACCATTTGGTCCATTGACTTTGAATTTGGAAACTAAGGTTTAAACCAGATCCGCGCTTGGCGTTTTTTAAAGCCTAAAATTATCAGTACTCCCCATAAAAATTAATTAGGTATTATTTATCAAAAACGAAGCGATAGATTCTTATAAAAATGTTCTCTAATTATTTTTTTAATTGGTTTCTTTCAATAAAAAAAATAGTTTTATATTGCTACAGGAGAGTACCCTCCACAGAACCGTTATTTTGTTTTTAAGTTACTAGAACTATTTCAATGAATTTTTCTGCACAAGAACTTATACTGTCTTAATAACATTTGATGATCAAAAATATCATTGTTTTTATTTCTGATTCTTAAAAACAGTCATTAAACGGGTTGGGGTCGAAATACTGTATGGATGAAAATACTGTATTTAAAATACAGTATCTCAAAATACTGTATTTCAAAACACTGTATTTCAAAATACTGTATGTACAAAATACTGCATATCAAAATGCTGTATCTCAAAATTCTGTATTTCAAAATTCTGTATATCAAAATTCTGTATATCAAAATGCTGTAAATAAGGCTAAAAGTGCGCACTTTTTTACATTATCAAAACGATTTTTATTTTTTAGCTTTATTTACAGCATTTTAAAATACAGAATTTTGAAAACAGAATACTTTTTTTAAGAAAACATCATATAATGTTCTAATATACTTCCCTTAAACCAGGGTTGCGAGTTTGTGAATTGAAAAATCATTAAATCATAAGCAAGTTAGTGACTTATGAATTAAAAAAAATTGAATTCAGAAGTCACCAACTGGCTTATGAATTAAAAAAATTTAAATCGCAAGCCATCAACTGACTTATGAATTAAATAAATTCAATTCATAAGTCAGTTGGTGAACTGTGAATTAAAGCCATGAGTTAAGCTAAAAGTGAATTAAGCTTTTGCGACGCTGCCTTGAACAATAACATATGTATGTACCTATGATAATTCATAAGTCTCCGAAATAATAAAAACAAAAATAATATAAATGGTATCTTCTTTTTTATTTTCTCATTTTCTTCTTCTCAGTTATTTGTATCTCTCTCATATTTTTACATAAATTGTTCCTATCATAATCAACAATTGCTTAGACAATTGCACCAGTATTTTAAATTTACAGTATTTTGAAATACAGAATATTAACCGTACAGTATTATGACCATACAGTATCGTACAGTATCATACAGAATTTTGACCATACAGTATTTTAAAATACAGCATTGTAAAGCTTATATCAAGAAGTTCTAAATAAATGCATGCTTAAAATTTATTTAAACTCAAGATTAAAAAATGTATATGTATATACAAAATTAATTAAAAAAAATAAAAAAACACTAACAAATTTTGAAAAAATAAAGTTTTATTGGGAAATAAAATGGCATTTAAAATTTTGAAATCAAACTTTCTTGGCAAGTACATTTTTAAATCCTTAAATACAGAAAATAAATACAGTAAAAATTGAAGGAAGTTTTTTGAAACAAAATTGAGGAAAATGGTCATCCATGGTGTTGAAGTTAATAGTTGATGAATATGAAAAGATTTGTATTTTATAAGTGATTTTGTAACTGACGAACTTTTTAATTATCAATTCGCCCCGGTAATTATTTATATTTTAATTACATTTCTATGAAGATAATATTGCTTTTTAGGAACTTTTTTTTTGTTTTTTAAATACAAGGGAAAAGAAGCCGCCTTATAGCAAGTGTTCTTTACAGCTTTTTTACGGTAGTTTTTTTTTATTAGTTATTTAAATTTCATTACTTCCATTTTAGTTTCGGTGATTAAATATCAAATATAATTTTATACATATGTATAAGATAATAATAAATTATTAAAGTTCACAACTTTAATATGTATGTATGTATAAATAAAAATAACAATTAATTTTACTGCCTTTAATAGGTATAAACAAATTGCAATTACATTAAAACTCTTTGAAAAATCTACTCCATGGCACTAATTAATTTTTTTAACGACCATGACCAATTTATTCGTGTTAATGATAACGTTCAACATCGAGATATGCTTTCGAAAATACAAAATTAATTGCATTTCATGAACTATTCACAACACACCATTTATATCAATGTAAGTTTGTTTTATTTAGTTTTTAAAAAAATCGATTCCATTTCTATGTTCTTTGTCTTATACTCCAATAATTTACATAAAAATCCTGCACACAAATTAGTATAATGTTTCGATTCTAATCGTTGGAGAGTATCTTTGACAATATTCTACGTTACACTGCTGTCCGGTAAATTAATGACAATCATGTTTTCCACTTTACCAATGCAACGATTTAACAATTAATCAAACTTCCAAATGATAGATTTCGAAGCAATCTTAATCTCTAATAGAATCGAACATAGAACTTGATACCTCGATTAAATAATGTTTATAAAGAAAATAAAAATCAACTGTTTGAGGTTTAGGTAGAAAATGTAATGTACCTCACTCTTAGAGCTCCGATATACCAATACATTCGAATCAATGGAAGCAACATCATTATGAGAAGTTATTGTGTTTTCGAGTCATTAATGGACTAATCATGGCTTGAATTTCATCAGTATCAAAAAGAAAAGGAGAGGCGAGATAAAGAATTCGAAATGCGTCGCTGTTGTAGCTGCTGATCGCTTCGCCGCTGAAATGGCTTTGGGGCTTCCAGGTAGGTTTATTTTTATTTTTAAGGTAATAATATTTTTGAAATAAGATACACACCCGCCGCTATAGTTGTACGATGAAGACTGTCTTGTCTTTTATAAAAAAGACAGACGGAAGCTACATAGTCACACAAAAAATATTAAAACTGATACCAGAATTCATTCATCAAAAAGTGTCGCATAAAATTTCTTGAATGATCTTTCTGTTTTTGTACCGGCCGGCGCGACCGGCTGGCCGGGACGTCCGTGGCCCTCACGATATGAACTGAATTTCTTGGTCTTTAAGGATTCCATATTTTTAAGGCGAGGCTCTTTCCGAGCCGAGGGTCTATTTCTTATCTGGAGTTTCAAACAAAATTAAGGATGACAATTAATTATTAAAGACAATAAAAAAGAAAGGAAAAATAAGATAATAGGTCGACTGTAAGTGTTTCCAGGGAACTCGTCACAGGTAGGTAAGGCTATAAATCTAAGGAATTTGGAGAAAGTTATATAAAACTCTGAAGGAATCAGATTTTATATGTACATAGTTGTTTTAATGACTTGAGATAAAATAAAATTGTAAAAACATTGATATTTCATATTTGGCCTTTTTTCCTTTAGAACTTCAACTCCATTACAAGTTTAGAGTAATATAAACAAAAATCCTGAATAAATAATGCTCAGCTCAATTATTCTATGAGTATACTCTTTGACTTGATGCAAACAGCTATCAAACTTATCACAATCTGTTTTAATTTTGACTTAAAAGACTTTTATTTGAAGTTGACAATACGGTTTTGGAATGATGAAGCTATTATTATCGAATCTGATTAAGAAGGTTTCAAGAAATTTTTCAGATTTTCATTTTAATAGCCAACTAAGACCCCGATGAATCATGAAACTGTTTTTTATATTTGATAAGGAAAAAGACCATAACTATTGCTAATTATTAAAATTTTGAAGTATTTTTGAATTAGAGCATCTTCTTGGTCCAAGTAAGTGACTTGAAAAATCGAAATTGTGTGCGTCGTGGTCGTTCAAAAACTAGATTGGAATTTTCTATTCCCGAAACCATTTTGCACAATACTTTGGATATTGTGTTTGTTTTTTTTTGAGTTGATTTAACACAGGAACTCAAGCTGTTAGATCACTAGCAATGCCATATCTTCGCTGATTGGTCCTTGAAAAGCATTAAAAATAATCCGGATTTTTATAGAAATATCATTTTTTAGTGGTGTGGCCCATTTTCATTTCGGAGACTATGTTAATATATAGAAATTGGAATTTTTGCTAAAAAACCTGACCATCTATTCAAAGTCTCACTGGTTGGTTTGGTTTTCGGGACGATTGGCAGTGTAATTGAAAATTATTAATCGGGAATAAGGAGACATTCATGTAGATTACTATACGTACAACACAAATTACAAAATAGTCTCAATTTTTCACGAATAGTTTCTAGGTAGATCTTCAGTTTTTTTTTCACGGGTAATAACTCTGGCGAGGAATTGAAAAATCCTCCAAGAGTAATTCTTGTCACAAAAAGTGCTTTATCAAATTAGCCGTTCGGATTCAGATTTAAAGTGTAATTCCCTTCCATCCCTGAAAAAAACAACAGGAATAGTTGAGAGTTGTAAGTCACCAGGCTCTATTTCTCAATGGACTGTTGCGTAACCTAACTTTGAGTTTCCAGACCGTGTTATTTCTCGAGGAACTTTTACCAGTGCGCCAGTGAAATCTTGTGATTTAACACAAGGTCTATGCCAATGCTTCACAATTGGTCCAAGACCTTAACAATTCGATATAATATAGAAAGTAAATCTTTTATTAGAAACTCCTGTACAACCATCTATGAAAAATGCTCATTTAGATTTTAAGAAAAACTAATTAAACATAAAATTACATATTTTCAGTTGACCCGTTTTTAACTAGTTGCTAGTTTCAAACATTTGTAATCAAACCAAAAGTAAATTTTTAAATTTGCTCTTCTTGGAAAATCGAACTATACACCCCAGCTAAACAAAAACATTATTACAATTTAATTGGTCTAGTTTTCATTTGCTCACAGTTTTCAAAACAAATGAGTATGTCATATTGTCATATTTTCATATCTAATCTTATCTAAGTTCTAAATAAAACCAATTAATTGTATCGATACTTTTGACCTTCCCCCCAAAAAAGTAAATTTTCTATCGAATCGTCATTAAGAAGTTATTTAGGTTAGGTATAGGTATTTATGTACATATGTATGTACATATGTACATATTATATTGATATTTTTCTATTTTCGATAAAAAAGAAACATAAACATCTTTTGGCGGCACGCAATTTTTCTCATTATTGGAGACCCCAAACCAAAACTTATTTCTTTTGTTTGATTAACTGTGAATTAAGATACATATATTGAATCTAGCTTAATCAATATAGGATTCCCCCAGTAGTCTTAATCACCAAGAGTGTTTACCTGCTATATACTTACCAAAATAAAAGAACCTCACAAAGGTGTAATAAAAAGGAGGTGTCGCCTTCAGCCGCCCTCTTTTATTCCCCCACAGTAATTTAACATTTATTGCCACCATTGTTGCATATACTCGTACCGTATTGTGTTACTATGTCATATAATTTATAACTGTATAAACAAACTATACGTAGGTATACGTCCTGCGTTAAAGGTAGAGAAACCATAAGCAACAATGGAAAAAAGGACAACGCTTACCTATACGGACCTGCACCTTTTTTTTAGCTTGTTTTGTTTTTCTTTATGCACAAAGGATATACCTATGCAGAGGTATAGATATCACCCACTATGTGGTGGACATTTAATTAGATTTCTTTCGTGCCATGTTGTGGGAGGGCGTGTATGCAATGTTAACGCCTTTATAAACAATCAAATTGTTTTTGTGTCTGCATTTTTGCTAGTTACTCGTATATAGGATACGAAGAAGGAGCACGCTCTGTTGTTGGATCACATAAGAAGACCAATTTTCCATCACATATCCTCAACATGACGTAACAATTTAATTTTCATTCGTATCGACAATAGGTACATAATATACAGGTATCCTTTAAACTTTTTTTTATATAGGACCACATTTTGTCAATATAAAGGATTCATTTGATGTGAAGTGCGATCCTTTGGTTTTTGATGAAGTCCTTTGTCAAGAAACGACTACGACCAAGTGCGAAAACTCTATTGTTTGATACTCATCCTCAGGTATAAAAGACGAAGGAAAATAGGACAGAAAATAGGTGAAAGTGTAGACCGCACACGTTCGTTCTACATAAATATACTCGTACTTATTGAATAAAGATATTTAACGAGTCTTTTGAACCTTTTATGAGCAGAAAATAAAAGGCAGGTTAAAAGACCACAAAATCTCGTAACATCCAAATTTTACTATGTTTCAATAAGAAACAAAAGAAGATTCCTTAGTTGTAATTGAGACGTGAAACCTTCTGTAATTCTTAGAAATCAGGAAATTGAACTTAATTTATAAAATTCAGAAGTTTTTATCGCTTCATTAAATGAAATGTCGTCTTTTAAATAAAATATGTCAGCATCCAATTCAATTCAATTCAATTATCATTTTCAGGATTTGAGGATATATTGACAAAAAGAAATGTAGGTACACAGTTTTTAATGACACCACGACTTTTGGAAGGAAATAATATATGTTCAGAAAAGATGTGTTCCGAAAAAATAAAACACTTCTTTTTCTCAATAAAATAACGCAATAACTCATAAGTTGTAACTATACAGTATACATGTCCAAGTTCGGAAGCGACAAATGTTTAAATAGATGTGCATCGTATTTCATCACATGTTCTATCTAAGGTATCGTGTTTTTGAAAATACGTATCAAAATACTGGCGCCACTAAGTATCTTTGACACCAAATAAACCAATTGTCCAATGTCCAATTCTACGCAATTTGTCCCTGTCAATAAAGTCTCACCTTACACAAAGAATTCTATGGTCCTTTTGTTCATCGATATTTCTTGAGAACAACAACAAACACTTATGTGTATGCAATATAAGGACACTCAAATACAATATGGATGATCTCGAAAATAAATCTGGTGCAACCGGTGGAAAATAAATCACTAGATCTATGGTCATCTTTATTTCCTCATGTGGTTCAACTATTTATGAAAAGTGCAAATGAAAAATAATGTTTGAGGTTATTTTTCAGAAGTAAGAAAGAATTATTTATGAGGAATTCAGTCTGCATTGGTGGTCTTTTTGAAGAAGAAAGAAATTCTAAGATTTTAATTAAAAAAACACAAAATACCCCAAAAAGCAAATAAATATATTTCTAAATTTCAAACTTAACTTCCAACCAATTACATTTTTTCTTTTGTAAACACAAAAATATGAAAATAAAATTTCGTTGAGAGTTTGAAATACTCTTAAGCATTTCTAAAGTAATAAACCCGATTTTGTTTTTTGATTCTTTTTGTTTGTTAGCAATGATTGAAGACAAAAAACCGAATTGTCATACTTATTACAGTTAAATCATAAATTAATCAAAAATTAAAAAACTTACCTTTCCAATTGCTTGGAATAATATTTTGCCGTTCATTGCGTTACCGACGCTATTTACATTTTGTTATGGAGGGTTTGCACGGATAATTATTCGTCATGTATTTTAGTTGTAGGCCTTCTTAAAATCAAGCCATTAATAAAATATTGTTGACTTTTTTAAACTTCAATTATAAGTTATAGTTTAAACTTTTCAAGTAAATACTCGTAATTTATTTTAAAATAATTTTTGAGCTTAACATTTCTTTTCATTTCAATTTATTATTGAATTTCTTTCCTAAGATTTTATTTGTAGAAAAAGTAAAAGGTCTAGTATGGAATACAAATTTAATTTGCCATGAAAATATTTCTAAAGCCGCATAGATTTCTACGTGATAATAACGGGTTTTCCATTTTGCAATTTCACAAGTACGAGAATATGGCTGAAATTTTCAGTTGGAAGTCTGACATTTACGAAAATAGATTGGCAAAATTGTAAAGAAATTTGAAGAGACTGGATTGGTTACGGATATTTTAAGGCATCTTCGTTTCGCTCGTTAAACTGAAAATATCGCTGCTGTAAGTGAACGTGGTGCCGAAGACCCGAATGTGTCGATTCCTCGTCGTTCTTAGGAATTAGGACTGTCTTACGGCACATTATGGTGTATTTTGAATTTGGATCTATACCTACATCCATATAAAGTCCAGCTCACACAAAAACTGAAGCCAGCTGACCATTCACACCGTAGTGGATATGTCGAATGAGTGCTTGAACAACAGGCAATGGACGGCGATTTTTCGAACAAAATTTTCTACAGCGACGAATCATCACATTTCTCACTTGATGGGTATGTTTATAAACAAAATTATCATATTTGGGGTTCTGAGAATTCTCAAGTAATTGAAGAGAGGCCATTACATCCACAAAAAGTCACTGTTCGGTTCGCTTTTTGGTCCGGCCGGCGTCGGCGGCGGTGTGATTGGACCTTACTTCTTCGAAAACAACGATGGAACGACTGTCACCGTCAATTCGGAGCGTTATGGTCATGTGATAACCGACTTGTTTTGTCATGCTTTAAAGAATACGACTTGGAGAATATGTGGATTCAACAAGACTGTGCAACATGCCAAACAACTCGAGCGAATATGGATTTATTGCAAGAGACAATTCCTGGCCGCATAATTTCTCGTCGGGGCGATATCAACTGGCCACCAAGATCATGCGATTTGACACCGCTGGACTTTTTTTTTTGTGGGGCTAAGCGAAAGACCGTGTTTATATTATCTGGTATCTCAGCCATAACTTGGCGAATGTTGGTTTTTAAGTGCTCAAAAGTTAAATATTTATCTGCATGAACACAGTCTTTCGCATAGCCCTACAACTATTTTTAAAAAGAAATAGAACGCTGACTTATTTTACTTTTAGCTGAGAAGTACATACTCGTAAATTGAGAAAAACTGAGAAAATGTTGAAAAATCGTAGAATTATAAACTGGTCAGCATTTTTCATTTCATTTTAATATCTGGAAGATTAAACAAGACACAGTGAAGTTAAGCAAGAACTTCAATTGAGGAATTATAAGAAAAGGTTATGGAACCTATATTCCCCATCATTACTTACTTACTTACTTACTTAAGGTGGCCCTACAGTCCGGGCGGACCTGGGCCTCAACCAACAAGCGTCTCCAGCCAGCTAGCTGTCTCCAGTTTCGCACGCCAAGTTGGTTTAGGTCTACACCCACCTCTACTGCGCCGGCCGGCCGTCCCTCGGGATTGGATTCGAAGACCTTCCGGGCTCAAGTGTTGATGTCCATACGCTCTACATGACCCAGCCATCTAAGTTATTGGACTTTAATTCTGTTAATAAGGTTAGTGTCGCTGTACAGCCCGTACAGTTCGTCGTTATATCTTCTCCTCCATTCTCCATCTATGCAGACGGGACCCAAAATAACCCGAAAAATTTTTCTCTCGAAGCATCCTAAAACGCTCTCATCTTTCTTTGACAGGGTCCAGGCCTCAGCGCCATAAATGAGAACCGGGATGATGAGTGTCTTATAGATGGTGATTTTAGATGCTCAAGAGAGGACTTTACTACTCAATTGCCTTCTTAGTCCAAAGAAGCAGCGATTTGCAATTCGTTTGATTTCAGCGCTGGTGTCGTTGTCTGAGTTTATAGCGGTGCCTTGATAGACAAAGTCCTCAACTACCTCATAGTTATAGCAGTCCATGGTGGCGTTTTGTCCAAGACGTCGTTGTTCAATATCCTTTTTTGATGACAGCATATAATTGGTCTTGCCCTCATTGACCATTAAAAGCATCGCCTTGTGTTTTTTGACATCAAATGCATCGGTGAGATTTTTTCCGGCATCATTAGAATTATTTAATTGACACAAGACGTATTTGTTTTGTATTTAATAATTTTGAGGATTAGATGTTTTAAAAGTGTTAGTATTGTTTTTTTCTTATTAAAAAGTTAAATAATATATGATTTTGAATGCGATTTTAAATTCCCATATTTATCATTTTTAGGGAATATTTTTTAAGTGCACTTAAATTGTCTCCATTGCATTTTCAAAGTGCGGTTATTGCACAAATATTGACAGCAAATAGTTTGACAAGCTGGAAATTTTAGTTCGGGGTGTTCATGGCGTGCATGTTTTGATTACAATTGATTACCTTTTGGAAAAGTGTGCAGTCTTGTTTTTCGAAGAACTAATTTCGTATACATTGGGTGAAAATCTTTTAATCTCGATCCACTTTTACCTACGACCTATCAGGCTAAAGGTTGTTGCGTTCGTTTCCACCAAAAAGCGATTAAAGCTTTTACTAAGTCCGACTAAAGTTATTATACAGATGTACAAATTCTTAATTATTTTGATTCGAAAGTGCATTTGCTTGAAGTCATTTTTTTTAAATCAGATGTTGCTCAATTTATTTTAGTGTAACAAAAGAATACCCATTTGTTTTCGGCTCATTTTAGTTATTAAATTTTAATGTATATTAATATTATTATATGGACCAATGTTGAGAACCATAAAAATATATTATATCTTATAAGCAAACAGCCAATTTAAAAACAAAATTCGAACCCCTTAAACTCTTCTCTTAATAAAGAACTTAATTAATATTTATTTCAACAACAAGTTTGCTTGTATCGCATTTCGAGATAAGACATCCATACTTCGGATTCAAGGGTTAAAGAACTCAGAACTCGATTGAGCAATAATTGTTATTATTTGTTCAAAAAAATTGTTACTGGTGTGAAAAATAGTAATCACATATGCAAGATTGGTTTTTGAAATATAATTCATCAATTGTTCATGATAAAACAGTCATCTTATAATTCTGAAAAGGAACTCGAAGAAAAATACAATTTATTTGAAATAAACACACACATAGGTATTTGTCAAAAATATAACCACCATACCAAATTCATGTATTATTCCAACAATTATTAAAATTTAAGCTAGAAATAAGCAAATATGTAACCTGAAAGAGATCTAATTAATTTAACCGAGACCTAAATTATTTAAAATGCAATAAAATTAAAAATTTTTAAATAATTCAAAACTTGACAAAAACATAGCCCTTAGAATCAAAATTTTCAATGTTGTGTATTTAAATCACCATCGATACAGTGTGATCTCGCGCTATAGTATCCAATCTGGTCATCGTAGATGACATGGCAAAGTTCCAAGACGCCAACGATCAACTGAAAACTGTCAAAGATTGGGTAAGACTTAAACAAAGACCTGAAAAGAAAACTATTTCCCCATCCGATCCCCTATTAAAATCCTACTGAACTGACGAAATTCTTTACAGAAAACACTTTCGGCGCACGGATGTGGCCTACCAAGCTGTCGTACCCAAGCAGCTCCAACAACAAATTCTGGCAATGGTCCACGATAGCCCTTCTGGAGGTCATTTTGGAATGGCTAAAACCCTAAACAAACTTCAGAGATCATTTTATTGGATCGGCTGCTCAGAAGATGTGCGAATATGGTGTAAGTGTTGCAAGGTTTGTCAAGCAAGAAAAACCGAGTCCTCGACGAGTAGCTCCATTACAGTTGTACAATGTCGGCGCTCCTTTCGAACGCATTGCAGTGGATTTCTTAGGACCACTCCCTCGAACTGATGCTGGAAATAGGTACATAATGTGTTGCATGGACTACTTTTCAAAATGGCCTGAATGCTTTGCGATTGCTGATCAAACAAGTGAAACTATAGTGAGCCGCCTTATAAATGACGTCTTTTCCCGTCATGGTATGCCGATGCAAATCCACAGCGATCAGGGTAGAACTTTTGAGTCTGATGGAATGGTAGAACGGTTCAACCGAACTATACTGGCCTACCTATAGCAAAGTTCTGTGAACAACATCAACGCGACTGGGATCAACATTTACCAATAATTAATTTTTGATTATAAGATTATCATAACAATCAAGTTCTTCACTTAAAATGCTCTAATCAAACTGAGAACTCCAAATTCTTGAGGTTTCTTCTTATCTGCTTAAAGCTGTGAAGTTTATAAAATTGTATAGTTTTATCCAGCTCGATTTTGTAATCATTAATTGGGTAATTAAAATAACAGTAACCTTACTTGTATAAAGGGTAAGTTATAATTTATTAAAGATCTATAAATAAGTTCTTAGTATTTTTAGGGTTTAGGAAAATTGGCTGCAATATTTTCAATACTGAGCATATGAACTTATATTTACTGCATTATTTAAAGAAGAATGAATTAATGAAGATTTGAAATCCTGCTTTTGGTTATATTCATAAGAACCCCACAGTCCATATTTGAGCCAAAATAAGAAGCATATTTTCTAAAAAAAAAAGAACAATGCCTCAATTAACAATTACGCAGGAAAACAGATAATTTGAAAACTTTTTCAAGACACTATTTGCTTAAATTTGAAACTCTACAAATAAAACCGGTGAAAGATTTCCCCCATGCCATGTAACAAACATTACTTAGAGGTGGTCCACTTTTCCCTGTAAGTTCGAAAGAAAAATGTTACCGATGAAGCAAATATTTTCTTAAAAGCTGATTATCCTAAAGTAACTTCTTGAGCAAATCGACTACCACATTGCTGCACTTCACAGTCCACAAAAACAAACAAATTCAGAGTGCAGGAAATTCGACCAGACATCCCGGAGTCTTTAAAAAATCTGTGTGTTTCCAATATATGTTTTTTTTTCTTTTGTATTTTGAACACCTTTAAAGACCTGTTTCAGCTCTTATCAACTTCCAAAATGTGTCATTAATTTTATGTACGATGTGGAGGCTTTTGAAAGCCATCCGCCACAACCGCCAAAACCAATATAGCAATACGTAGGTATATATAGAATATAAAAACAACGTATACGACCAATTCTAAAAAGGTAACTCTTTTCTCGAATAATATACAAAGAGACGCGATATCCCTAAACGAGGGAAAAATTATCACCGAATTCGAGCAATCAATTTAAAACAAGAAATTCCTCACTTAACCGTGATAAACTATCGCCGATGGCATAACAAACGCAACGTTAAAAAAAATACAACTCGTCGTCGTCGTCTTTGGACAAAAAACAAACTCAAAGAAAAAATGGAAATAAAACATTCAATTAAAGAAAATTTTCCTCTTGTTCGGATCGCCTCGATCCGGGTCCTCATTCTTTGTACAAAACCTTATGTAGGTACATATAACTTTGCCTACTCCTACCCTAACTCCAAGTCCGTACCTACTCCTCCTCTGAAAAAATAAATGAACTACACCATAGAGCCAAGCTACCACCACCACAATCCACAAAACACCAGCTTTTTGGCGGCTTCAAGAGTTAAAAACACAACAGCACAACACAAAAAAAAATGAAAAAATAACATTCGAAGAATTTATGCGCTTACGGTGCTACAAAGGTGCGGGAAGGGGATTGATAAGGTTTCCGCGTCCACCATTCCGATATCCGGGCGATAGGTGCCCAGTGTTTCAACTATAGGTACGTAAATGAGTAGAGAGGTCCGAATCCGAAAAGGCCCAAGATATAGACCCGCTTTCTACGTACACAGGGGTAGTGGTAGGAGGAAAGTGTGGACGGACACGGCCCAACGAGAAGCATTTCGCGTTCTCCATCCGTTCTAACCGAAATTAATGAAACCAAAAAGAGAAATGTTCGTAGAATAGTTTGAAAGTTAGTGTTGAATTTTTGAAACCTATTTTATTTAAATTGTGTAGAGCCCAAAGGTCACACTGTTACATAGTTTTGTAAGAATAAAGTAACAAACCGAATGGAACTTCGGTTTTAAGATAATTTTGGAAATAAGGACATAAGAAGGACACCATAAACGTACTGTTGGTTAAAGAACTATGTTCAAAGCTACATAGGTCACAAGCTCATCTTCTATGACGAAGATTTCTAAATACGATACTTGTTTTAGCCGTAGAGATCAATAAAAGAACTAAAACAAAATTATTTAACGGCTACGTGTGAGATATCAGCATAATGATGCGGCAATCGGTCGAAAAATTCACTTTAGAAAGAACAATTCTCAAAATGCAAACCAAACTCCCAGGCTATAAGTGGATACCTTTATTGATATTAGACCTAGCTCTCAGCACCAGAATAATAAAACCAAAGTGAAGTGTGCGAGCTACATACAAAAGAAAAGAAACAAATTTAACAAAATTAAACAAACAACAACAACAACAAAAAAGGCATCATGAGCGGAGAGTACCTATATTCAAGACCAAAAGTCCACGGGTCAGGTCAGAGTGCTATGCGAACAGTCTGCGACGCGACGGTAACACAGACTTAAATTAGACAACCAAAACCAAAATTAAGAAAAAAACTTATAAAATGGAAGACAGCATGCCGACGAACGACGACGACATTTCAGCCAGCGATACAAAGACACCTCACAAAACATCCGAATTCGAAAGAACGTGGTTGGCAGCGCGGTATGACAGTCGGGTGAAACGGCACGGCGACGACGACGACGACGACGTGGACGAAGCGATACGAAGCAAAGGCAAAGCGGGGGAAATTGGTTTTCCCATAACTTATGTCTCTGTCCCGAGCGCTGCCTATTGATCGGAAATTAATACGCCCGACACACGACAAGTGTGTCATCTTGTTTAAATAACGATAATGGAGGTGCATGTTACAGGAAACCCTAAAGTGCATCATCGGCTGCATCCAAAGTGATCCTCGTGTATATACCCAGCACATACATACATACTATATGCAATATAATAAATATTTTTTCATTTTTTGTTGTTGTTTTGATATTTTGGTTGTTGTTGTTTTTATTTTACAAAGATCCATCTATACACGAAAAAGACTAATTATTTTTTGAACTAGGTACCTTCCTACGTCCTACATACCAACCAATATACGGGCTCGATCATTGCTTTAGTTTGTTTTTATTTAGGCGGCATTTTCCGATCGAGACTCTTGTTGCATTTGAAATTAGTTTGACATGTAGTCAATATTATTTTGGATAGATTGTCTTATACACACACACACAGTAAACTGACTGTCATTTGAGATTTTAAAAGTCTTCGGAAAGACACAGCCAACAATTTAATTGAAAGAACATGGTGTCCTACACGATAAAAGTGATCTTAATTTACTTCAAAACGTACAAGGTTTGTCTCAAAACTTATTATAATTTTTGAATGTTCATGTTTTTTTGTTTTTAAATTTTGTCCCCATATTTGTTGATGTTAAGTACCTTACATTGACGCAAATGATAGTCGTTATCGGATTAAAAATTATAAATAAGAAAATATCGTTAAACACAGGCAGTAAGTGAGTATGTTTGTAAAGATTAACTTGAAAGAGCAAAAGTTATGAGAGTTTATTTGATTATGGACACAGTCTACAGAGTAGCTGTTATAGGGCATAGTTACTCATAAGTTGACACAATTTTGATATTACTATCGCAGATAAACTAGTAGAATATTAATATTGTATATAGTTCATATATTGAGAGTAGCTGTCAAGAGGTAAAACAATGGACATCAGAGGACATAAACAAAATTAAGTCTACCGGGATGCCTTTCACTTAGTTTTGCTTCGTTTTTGAAAATGTTTGGCCCATAGCTTAATTTATAATATATTCTACCTTACGAATGGCAAAAACTCTGATTTGTTGAGCATTTTTAATTTTAATGGTGTCAAATTGGTCAACATTTTACAACCTTTCGCTAGTATACGAAAGCAAGTCAATTTCGCCACGTTCAAATGGAAATTTTAGTATAGGGTTTTTTTTTTGGCACGGATAGATTTTGGGGCTCCGTGGCGGCCATTTTGTTTTGGTGACATCTGTCAAATCTTTTGTTTATTATTTAGTTGCTTATGCCAAACCATCATGGCAAGTTACACGATTGAACAGCACGTTCAAATGATAAAACTTTATTATCAAAATTAGTGTTCGTTAGCGCAAACGTTGCGCTCATTGCGCCCATTTTACGGTAGACGTGGTAGCTCTTCACAGCCGACTCTTCAAACGTTTGGTGGCCAAATTTGACACGCCCGGTTCAGTAAACAATCAGCCGACTTAACACCCGTACGTTCAAGGAACGCAAGATGGGCCGAGAACATCACGGCGGCAGAACCCGAGGCAGTCTATTCCTCGCCGTGCACAAGAAGTCGGCCTTTCGCAGACTTAAACTTGGCGAATTTTGCGTCGCCTACACCCGTACACAATCCAACTGGCCCAGGAGCTCAAAGTTCATGACCATAGACAGTGCCGTTTGTTCGCTGACTGGGCTTCGAATCGAATATTTAATGACGAGGGGCATTTTTGGATGAATGGCTGTGTTAACAAGCAAAATTGCCGTATATGGGACGACACCAACCCACGTGAGGTTCACCAGGTGATAATGCATCCTCAAACAGTTACCGTTTCGTGTGGATTTTGGGCTAGGGGCGTAATTGGTCCGTACTTTTTTGAAAACGACGTTAGTGAGGGGGTCACCGTCAACAGCGAGCGCTACATAACGATGAAAACTAATTTCTTATGGTCCAAATTGGACCATATGGACCTAGACGACATGTGGTTCCAGCAGGACGAACATCTACACACAACATCTCCCCGCCCTTATTGAAAAATTCTATAGTAAAATATATGAAGTGTTTTCAGTAAATCGTATCTTAAAAATGTAATGGGTGATTTTTTTGAGGTTAGGATTTTCATGACATGGTGTCAAAGAGAAAGATGCTCAGTATGCTTTGACATTTCATCATGAATAGACTTACTAACGAGCAACGCTTGCAAATCATTGAATTTTATTACCAAAATCAGTGTTCGGTTCGAAATGTGTTTCGCGCTTTTTTATCGACAAATTTTGTTCAGCGATGAGGCTCATTTCTGATTGAATGGCTACGTAAATAGGCAAAATTGCCGCATTTGGAGTGAAGAGCAACCAGAAGCCGTTCAAGAACTGCCCATGCATCCCGAAAAATGCACTGTTTGGTGTGGTTTGTACGCTGGTGGAATCATTGGACCGTATTTTTTCAAAGATGCTGTTGGACGCAACGTTACGGTGAATGGCGATCGCTATCGTTCAATGCTAACAAACTTTTTGTTGCCAAAAATGGAAGAACTGAACTTGGTTGACATGTGGTTTCAACAAGATGGCGCTACATGCCACACAGCTCGCGATTCTATGGCCATTTTGAGGGAAAACTTCGGAGAACAATTCATCTCAAGGAATGGACCGGTAAGTTGGCCACCAAGATCATGCGATTTGACGCCTTTAGACTATTTTTTGTGGGGCTACGTCAAATCTAAAGTCTACACAAATAAGCCAGTAACTATTCCAGCTTTGGAAGACAACATTTCCGAAGAAATTCGGGCTATTCCGGCCGAAATGCTCGAAAAAGTTACCCAAAATTGGGTTTTCCGAATGGACTACCTAACACGCAGCCGCGGTCAACATTTAAATGAAGTTATCTTCAAAAAGTAAATGTCATGGACCAATCTAACGTTTCAAATAAAGAATCGATGATATTTTGCAAATTTTATGCGTTTTTTTTTTAAAAAAAAGTTCTCAAGCTCTTAAAAAATCACCCGATATAAGAGAACTCCCCATGTTGTAATGTCAAAAAAACAACTCTTAAATGGGGGCTATGCGATAAGTCATATTGTTAGTTTCCGAAAAAAAAGTGAACTTATTCCTTTTAAGCTTGAGTTGCAGTATTTAAATGTTTAAAATTATATGTATAAAATGGAGACAAAATAGGACAATAATTGTTTTAAAAATGATTGTCATGAATGCATACATCTTTTTTTTTTTTTTTTTGGGTTCATATTTTACAAGGTGATTTTCACCTAACACACGTAAGGTATAGCAAGTTACAATTTCTAATATTTTGTTTTTTAAATTTAATGTGAGTATTACCAAAACTATGACAAAATTAAAAAGGGACAAAGTAGGTAATCGAAACATTTCTCAATTTAAAAATTAAAGTTTATTGTTGTGTTTCACAAACTTATTGTTAGTCTGACAGAAAAGAAGAAATAGGAAATTAAAAAAAAAAACAAATCTATGTGTATATATACATGTATCCAAGATAATTACATTTTTATTTTTAGGAATTAAACCTAGGCACATCTTATAAGGTTTCCATTAGAAGTAACATACAAAAATGAATAAACGAAAGAGTTGACGCAAGAACTTTTAATTAATTTTTGTTTTGTTGAAAACTAAAATGCTAATGCAAACATTGGATCTCAAATAATCTGTTTACAAGGTTGATTTTAATTCTTCAAGATTAATATTTTACGAGAATTTAATAATAAATCATCACATATCAATAAATCAAATGAAACAATTATTTTGACTCCTCATTGTGTGTTTTGAAAGCTTAAATCAAACTTAAAATCCAGCTCCCACTTAATCAACATATACGTATAATATGAGTACAAATATTAATATACATAAATATCATCAGTCATCACATTGTGGTGAACAGGTTCGCCACATTTTGATGCAAAAACAAAAACATATACATAAATGTAAAATAAATGGACATACATATACAATCCGCAGAAATAAACTACAACAATCCAAACAAAACAATTGAGAAAGAGATAACAACAGATACTTTTCTGCCCCCCTATGGAGCAACAAATTATCTTCAATTTATAGGTCCCGCACTCTTTGTTTCTGGCTTAGACTAAGTCTCTGGTCTCTAGGCATAATAAGCCATGCGGTGCAGTGGACATGACCGAATTGGCCTCGTCGCGGTCGCTCGTCCAATATCCACCGAAGTGACATGTTTCTTATTCAAAGCTACACACTTACTACCTTCTTTGCCTCTGTTGTTTGGTGTTTTTGTTATTTGTTGTTGGTTTTGGGGCAAGCTAGAGATGAAGCAATTTCTTCGATGATCATCATTCATGTTGATGTTGTGGGTTTTTTTTGCTAGCCCCGCGAAAAAAGTTCGTCCAGCAGCGCCCTACTGTCCCAGGGTACCCTCTGAATGGTGGCTCTGTAGTTGCGATCAGTTAAATCGGATTAAATTTAAATAAGTACGCGCACATATGATTCCGGGCTTCATCAGATTGTGTGGACGGTCTTCTTCTCTGGGGCCTCTACATACCTATGCCTATGCCTACCTATAGTGGACATGGGTCTGGGCACGTCTGAGCAAATTTACTGCCCGCCAGAGTCAGTGCCATTGCTATAAGCCTCGATGTAGATGCACTGACAATTTATGAGTCTTAAGTCGTTGTAAATTATTTGCATTGCGCACATTTGATTCAATATGAAAATGTGAAATAAAGAATCCCACACTCCCGGGAAACGGGAAACAGGTTGCATAATTCCCACCCCATTTGCCATTTCCACTTGAGCCTCTCAGTGAGATAATGGGTAAATATTTACCTTAAGGATAATTTGTCCCATTATCAAGTCATTTAAAGTTGATCAAGCTTAGAGGTAAACCGATTAAAAATGTTCCAAGTGGAAGATGCATTTTGTTATGCAATTCACTTGATTTTTAAGGATTAACCAATCTGTCAGGTTGAAAGAAATTTCCTGAGTCAGTGTACCAAATCCCGAGGGGTTGTTGATTAAAATTCTCACCCTCGTCAAATCATTATATTATGTTCCATAGGTTTAAGGATCTCGAGTACTCTGCAAAGTGCTGTCGCTAAACAAAGTGGCTGATATATTTTTCGCAAACAAAAGCAAAATCTCTGCTTTTTGATGGTTGAAGTGTTTGAGCAGGGATGATGGGTGGATGGGTGAAAATCGCGGGTTATATGACATTTTGACATTAGCACTCGTAGTAAAAACGCAGCCGCTAGGATACAAAAAAATTCAGAACGACATAAGGGCGGAACATCCGAATACTTTGTTATATTTTTTTTATACATTCCTTTTAAACACCGTTGCATTAGTTTACACTTTGACAGGACAACAACAGCAAAATATCTAGAGGAAAGGAAAAAAATAACCTCAACAATAAAGCGACAAAACCTTGGGGTGAGTTTTATAGTTTCTACTTTGATATTTTTTTTATAGGGTTATAAAATTAAATACATAAAACTGTTTTGCACCGCATCATAGAGTGCGACATAAAATGAGGTTTTACCTTTTTTTTAGCAGCAAGAAGAAGAACGAGAGAGAGAGTTTGAGTTCTTAACTTCCTAAACCATAGGTACTCGTATACTCGTAGCAAAAACTACAAAAGGGCAACAAAATTATATAAGTAAACTCAAGAACAAGACTCAAAAAGCAGAAACAACAGAGGAAAAAAATACAAATCGACTGTGGAATATCGTGCTGGGTTCTTAAGTGTTGACTACGTCAGGGGTTCTTCTCTAATGTGCAAAATTATATCTGAGTATGCGGTAATTTTTAGTAAATAAATCAAACTTAAGTGAATTAGCGACCTAAGAGGGTTACTCAAAAAACGCCCACCCGGTGTTCTCTGCCATTAAATGCTACATATAGATTGTTTTTATTTTCTATACCTATGGTGTTGTGGCACTGTTGCGTTTTATTTTTGGGGATAAAGGGGACGAAATGGTTGAATTGATCCTAACCTAAGAGGCTAATAATATATTTGTTATTCTTTTAGCTGAATGTATCGAACCGTATCAATAATGGTTTGGAATTCAAGCAAACATTTATTTATTTTGCTTTGTACCCATACACATTTCTCTTGATTTCGAAGAATTCTAAAGATTTGACGCTGATTGATTTCTTTGTTCAATGTGTCGCATAATTTATTCAAGACTTGAATTTAATGAAACATACAGATCTTTATCTTTAGATTTGTATTTTATTTGTATTAATTTATACATATTGTTACAGAGAATAATAAGCGTAATAAGCGAATTTGCTGGAATTTATGTAATATTATATGTATGATATTTTTAGTGACCATATTTCATAAATTCGGTTGAAGCTTACCGAATCAGTGTTAAGTATTTAAACTTTCGAATTTAAATCATATGCAATTTAGCCGCTCTATTACGAACTTTAATTATACAAACGTAAGGAATTAATCATTGCTAACGCTTAACTGCGGGTTTGTTTGCGCTTCACTTCCCAATGGCAGTAAGGTTAAAAATTTTAAAATGTTTCAATGTAAAACAGCAACATGGAGATAAGCGTACCATATTGTGGCAAGGATACCTCCTTCCTAAAGAAGACCAAATAGTTTCGTAAAATAGATATCAAAGGTTATATAGAAATGTCCCAGATGTTAAGGGAAAGGGTGGCGCAAGACAAACAGGTGGAATTAAAAAATGAATTAAATGTAAACTGTTTGAAAATATGTACAGAATATTCATAATAACGCTTTTAGTCTTGCATGAACTATCAGAGTGGATCCCTGACACAATTTTGGCCATACATATTTGTACATTTGTACAAAGTGTCTTAGGTCATAATAGGCATCTAACTAAGTGTGTCAGGAACGAGTGAAATTTGTAGCTTCTTAATTATACGTGATTCCCTTCTTCAAACTAGTCTCAAAACAGTTGTTTTAAGAAGAAAGAAAACGAAAACACCGAAATTCAAGAATATAGTGCCTCTCTTTTGAATAGAGAGATAACATATTTAAGCAAACTAAAGCCATATTCTGCAGCAATTGCGATTTAGAAATAGATCTAAGGATCTACTTCACAAAGTCGAAAAAGCAATAACACAGTGGATAATGTGTATGCTCAGAAAGAGACAAATTAACTCTGAGCTAGCGGAAGAATGGGTAAGAGTAACCACATCCAGAAGCACCCCTCAGGGTGGGGTTCTCTCACCGCTACTTTGGGTTCTTGTCATGAACGGCATACTCTCTAAATTGAAATCAAGTGGAGTAAGGATAATAGCCTACGCTGATGATCTTGCATTACTAGCGACTGGCAAGTTCCTACCCACTATCAGTGAACAAACCGAATACGCCCTCTCGTTGGTAAGCAAATGGACTAGGAGCTGTGGGCTGACAGTCAATCCAGCTAAAACAGAACTAGTGCTATTTACTAACAAGCGCAAAATACCTGATTTTAAAATTCCTTCAATTGAAGGCTGCCCTCTTAAAATCTCTGATCACGCAAAGTATCTCGGTGTGATCTTAGATAAAAAACTAAATTGGGGCCTGAACACCAAAGATAGATTCAAAAAGGCATCGATTGCCTTTTACTCCTGCAATAGAATTTTCGGGAAAACCTGGGGACCAAACCCTAAAATTATCAGATGGATGTATTCGGCAATAATTAGACCAATACTAACCTATGGTAATTTAGTATGGTGGAAAGCTTTAGAAAAGAGCACGAACCTAAAAACTTTGACAAAAATTCAAAGACTTGCGTGCACTGGCATTACGGGAGCAATGAGATCCACTCCAACTGCGGGACTGGAAGTTATACTCAATCTGATTTCCCTAGACCTCTTTGTTCAAGAATCTGCGGCCAAAAGTGCCCTGAGACTTAGTCAAACTAAAGTCTGGATAAACAGTTCCATAGGACACGCCCAGATCCTTCATAAAATTATGGGTCATAGTAATACAGCAGACTATAAAATACCCGTACTTGATTTTCATAAACCATTCCAAGCTGCCATCCCAAGCAGAGAGGAATGGATAGATAATATACCATACTCCAGTGAGTCGTCAATAGCTATCTATACTGATGGCTCTAAAACGGACACTGGTGTAGGGGCAGGCTTCTATTCTGAATCTCTCAAGTTGACCGCCTCGCTTAGGCTTCCAAACCACAGCAGCGTCTTCCAAGCGGAGGTCCTGGCAGTGACAACAGCTGCTAAAAAGGTATCAATGATGGCGATACCACGAGCTGATATCACCTTTTACATTGATAGCCAAGCGGCAATAAAAGCGATTACTGCAACTGAGGTAAAATCGAAGCTTGTTTCATGCTGCCGCGAAGAGCTTAAGGTTCTTGGCGCACAACACAACATTAGACTCTGCTGGGTCCCAGGCCACAGCGATATAGTAGGCAACGAGAAAGCCGATGAATTAGCAAGATTAGGGTCAATGCTTGACGTAAGCCAAGCTCAGCTAGTTAGCATCCCTACCTGTTATTTAAAACAGGAAATCTCAAAAAGAATAACAATTAAGGCCGATGAAAGGTGGAACCTTCTTGACACCTGCGGCACTACAAGAAAGATCTGGCCCTGTTTTAACAAACAAAGAACGGAAAGAATTATGCAGCTACAAAAGGGATCACTTCGATCTCTTGTAAGCATAATCACCGGACATAATCTGTTTTCATATGAAAAAGATGAGAATCAGTTCAGATGATCTATGCAGAGGATGCGGTGACGAGGAGGTGCATGAAGACACTTCGCACTTTCTGTGTCACTGTCCCGCACTCTCCCATCAAAGGAAGAAACTGCTTGGCAACTTTTTCTTTGGGGATTTAAAAGAACTCTCTAGTACGCCAGGTACTAACATTCTGAACTTCGTCAAAGCCTCTAAATGGCTTGACTCACTGAACACATATGTAGGTTTTTCTTATTAGCTTGAGTATCAATACTCACGGGTATCACAATGGATCTGTATTGATCTAAGTGTGACGGTTAAGACATCAACTGTCAGCCCCTAAACCTAACCTAACCTAAGGATCTACTTTCCTATGCAGATTTATTTAAAGAGCAATTGAATATTCTACAATAAGTTCCAAGTAACATGTTTTTAGCAGTATAACTTTTAATTTTTTACCAAAATTACTCTTAATAGAAAATTGAAGTTATTGTTTTTAAAATCTCTCAGTATTTTCTTTCTTAGGCTATATATTTTTTTACAACAGCAATCTTTGCTAAATTGTCTTAAATAAATCACAAACTGTGTTGGTTTTCATGTCTCGAAAACTCAATGTTGCTAAAGCGTTATCCTCAACTAATGCCTAATGCAAACGGGGTCACTTGCACCGAAAAGACTGAAAAGTTTGCCCTTTTATCCGGAGTGATTACATATTTGGCATTAGTAAAATTGCTGCTTAGGTTTTTTTCCTTTGACAGCGACTGAATTTATCAAGCATTATCAGGTAGTTGGTTTCATTGAGTATTTTAAAAGGAAAAAGTGGCAGAACTAATAAGAGCAACTTATTCAATTTTAGGGCTCACCATACAGAACCTAGTCATATAATTTTTTTTTCCAAAATGATTGCTTAATTTTGCACAACTTTTAACTGTTAAGTTTCTTATTTTTAAAAAAGAATATAAAATTAAGAATTGTCCTAATTAGTAAAATATTCATTTTAGTTGGTAATTTAATGGAATAGTTACTAAACCTCTTGTGATCTTCTTTTTCCTCCATGGTAAAAGCCCATGTAAGCGGATATTTTAAGTAATACCTTTTAGCTTACTTAAATTTGTTTTCATTTGACTGCGGGCGCATATTTTGTCTGGCTTGTCATTAGAAGATGCGTATTATAAACTTATTGATTGGGTTTAACGAGTTTATCCCAAAAAGACAATCTTTCAAAATTCCATGGTCAAATCAACGGTTAGTAAATTTAAAAAATGCAAAAAATAAAGCTTTTAAAAAACTCCAGAAAACAAATTCTGATACTGATAGAATTTTTTTTCAACATATACAACACAGCCAATACTCAATCTCAAAATTTCAATCAACCTCAAGGAATTTTTGACTTTTTTAAATAGCAACAAAAAACTGGTATTTGTGAACAATTTTCAAATTTTTTGAATCCGTATATGTAAATCATTCCCATTCTAATTTTATAGAAACTGGTAGTAATATTCATGCCGTTAATTTATTAAAATTATTTTTATCTTGTTCTGATGTTTTAAGTGGTATATCAAAATTTAAATCTAATGTTAATCCAGGTGCTGATGGCATCCCAGCGTTGATTATTAAGCAATGCCAGCATTCATTAGCAATCTCATTACAAATTATTTTCAATCTTTCATTATGATCTGGAGATTTTCTCCATATGTGGAAATTTTCATATACTTATATCTTCTATCTATAAGCCTGGTTCTAAAAATTTGATAGAAAATTATAGAGCTATTTGTAGAATATCTGCAATCTGTTTGAACTTATAGTCAGAGTCCATTTTTTATTTTAATATTAAGGAATTAATTTGTGATGAACAACATGGATTTACTGCTGGAAGATCAACTGCTACTAATCTAATGCTATATTCTAAATTTACTACCGATGCTTTTGAGTCAATATTCCAAGTTGACACGATATTTACGGATTTTACCAAGGCTTTCTATCGTATTTTAATAAATAAACTTAAATCTATTGGAATTCATGGTATGCTACTTAAATGGTTATGCTGCTATCTAACAAATAGAACACAATGCGTAAAGCTCGGAAGCAGTTGTTCTAGGAATATAAGAGTTCTTTCTGGTGTACCACAAGAAAGCCATCTTGGGCCACTTTTGTTTAATATTTTTATTTGAAATTTCTCTTTTATTAAACAATGCATCTTGTCTAATTTATGCTGACGATATAAAATTATTCATACGAATAAAAAGTTCATCTGATTGTTTCAATCTTCAAAATGATTTAAATGTTTTAGCCAACTGGTCAAACTAATAAACTTCCACTTAATATAAAAAAATATTTCGTTATTACTTCTCATCGTTTTCTTATGCCAATGTGTCACAGCTATAGTATTTATGATCGAGATCTTGAGCGTAAGTCTGAGATTCGTGATCTCGGTGTCATTTTTGATCCAACATTGCCGCGAAAGCAAACTCTATGCTTGGTTTTTTCAAAAGAAACTGTAATGAATTTACAAATCATTATTCTTTGAAATCTGTTTATATGTCTTTAGACCGTCCTTTTCTAGAGTACTGTTCAATTATTTGGAGTCCATCTACTTCTGTTGGCATTAATCAAATTAAAAGAGTTCGGAAAGCTTTTACCAGGTTCGTTGTAAGACAACTACGAAGGAATATTGATACTCCATCGTGTTATTCAAGATGCACCTTAATCAGTCTTGATTCCCTACAAAAAGACGATCTGTTCAGTGTTTATTGTTTGTTCATGATGTTTTTTTCGTACAGAATCAAAAGCCCTGTAATATTAAATATATTTCAAATATATGTTCCAGAAAGAAGAATGCGCCAGCGAGATTTTTTAAACTGTCCAACGCATAGGTCTAATTATGGTTGCAATGAACCTTTCAATAGGTGTATATATTTATTCAAATGAAATTAATTTATCAACTAATAGAATGGATTATTTATAATATAAAATCCTTTATTTGTTCAGTTAAGTGTTAAGTCCTAATAAATTAATTTTGTAAATATTGGTAGTAGGCTGTAAAACTTAATAGTCTGTAGACGAATAAATAAATAAATAAAATAAATAAATCTAAGCGATCTACGGTATGGCAATCACGATAAAAAAAAGTATTCCCAATGTAAATGAACAGAGTCATCATCGCGATCGCCACTGTATATTTCTTTGATTCGCCCAAGGCTTCGGTCATCAGTCTCATTATATAAAAATAAAATAATAAAATAAATTCAAAATTTATTCAAATGAACGCGTATCTATACCGCCAGTATTTGCTTCCTTATTTTGTCTTTACCTACTGTCAAAATTCGTTATTTAACGTGATTTGTGTTTAAGATATTTCATCATAAACAATCAACCCTTTTAAGTTTTAAAGAGTTAAGTGCATAATTACAATTTAACAAAAACAACTTCCAAATACAAATCAAGTAAGAGTTATTTCCATCCACCTTCACCATTTTTGCCGCAATTGACAAAATATAAAGATGTCACAAAAGCGGAACGTAAAATCTGACAGCCATTGTTCGTAAGCTACACCTATACGCTATGCTGTGCATATATACGCAATGTCATTTATGCCTTTTTCTAAATGTGTCAATTTAAATTACCCTTGTGTTCATTACTCGGAATAATTGCAACATCTGCTGTGCGGTTTAGATTCCATTTGAATGCGACAGGCAGGCAGCTATAAGGGGTGCAACCAATAATAATACATTTTTATTAACATTTGGCATTTTGCCTATATTTTGCTTTCTCTCTCTTGCACTCAACTCTACAAACTCTCTACGGAATCCGAATATTTGAAAAACAAACCCCTGTTGTCTAAAAACTGGATGAATCTAATGTCAAAACATTAATTTTTTGCGGGTCACCGATGATGGATGGTGTTTTAAAGATCAGACTTTTATAAACCCTCTTGTGTTTTAATTGAGCCATTTCATGCATTTCCAAAAGTACATCACACCGAATTTAGGCATCACGGACTGGACTGGTTCGATGATGATGATGATGATGATGATGATGGTGTCTGTCGTTTTTAAACGAATCGAGGTATCCGTCCGTATTCGTATCCTAGTGCCACAGAGCTGAATTGGTACCTCGCAAGCATCATCAGCATCTGCAATTGGTGCAGAAGTATCTTTCAGATTCTTTCTTTTTTTGGCCGTATATTTTTGTGCTTTGTTTTGTTGATTTCTGCATTAGTCGTCGTATATATGTAAGTATAAATGCAATTGCAAAGTGCAATAAGGTTGAAACAAGGTGTTGTGGCGCCAGAATCATAACTGCAGGCACCATCAGCACGGAGAGCCAGGAAGGAGATTGATCGCACACTGAATGCTGTTTCTGGATTTTTGTTTGTTTTTCAGTCTTTTTTTGGAATTTTTTGCACAGTTTTTTTGACTAAAAGTGTATTTTGGTCATCCTCACAGTCAGAGCTGGGAAGACCACAGACATCATACGGCGAGAGAAGATGCCAATGAATGGGGCAGGGTCTACTATATGCGCTGAGCACAGAGCTCTAGCAAACAGACGATTGTTCACTCGTAAATCTTTCTCTCTGAATCTTTATCTTTTTTTTTTATTTGTTTTTTGTATCTCAAAGCTGGACTTGTATCTTTTTTTTTTGTTTTCTGTTCTGTTCATCCCATACGTCGTCGTCGTCGTATAGTCGTTGTAGTCGTCGTTGTTGTCTGCATCCACTTCATGGATGTTCCAAAGCGGCACCACCATGCAGAAGCATCATCAGAAGCAGCAAATTCTGGATGCAGTGTGCACTTGGTTTGCCTGGGCTGGGCAGGTCTACGTACTACGAGAGTTCTCTCCGACGACGAGCGACGTCGTCGTCGTCTGGAGATCTTTGAAGCATCATAGCTGGTGGTTTTTTCACACATTTTCTGTATCATTATCAGATCACATGTACAAAAGAGGCAAGTGAAAATAATAAAAACCCAGAATTGTATATAGTTACCTTGGTAACTACAACCTGGCCGTGATGTGAAGCCGATGCCAATGCCGAGACAAAAAGGACGAAAAGGAGATGTTTTGGTTGTTAGATGTACGACGGATGTTTGTATGCTGAATATAGGCAGACGAAAAGATCGATACCTTGGTCCCGGATGGCAAATAAAAAAAAGCAAAAAACAGAAACTATAAAAAAGAGAAGAAGTATGTCGTTTCTATCTATATTATGACATGGTTAGCACTCTGTTTCAAGAAGTTGCAGATGCAATATTCAGACTTCCAGAGAGTCCAAGAGCAAACGAGTATAAACTTTTTTCCCTTTTTTCTAGAGTCTAGCTGATGCAGATACTAGTATTTTTCTATAGTTGAAGTCTGATGGGCTTTTTAACCAATTTATTTATGTGAGTCAGAACTGTAGAGCCTTTTGATTCTGTTGTCTTATTCGTAAAGCGAGTCATTTTAGTGAAGTATCTTATCGGGCAAGAGTGATAATATAGCGAAAAACCGCATGGTTGGTATATTCATTTGCCATTCTGTATTTTTGAATATGTTCTTAAGGATTCAAATAGTTGTTTGGAAGAGAACATTATTTCCTAAAAAATCTAAGATAATAATTTCAATTTAAACAGGGTTATATACCTCAACGAATTAAATGTTATCTTAAACGATTTGGGTATAACTGATTTGTAAAGGTGTATTTGGGATTCAAAGGCATGTGCATAAAATGAGGAAAACAATAAAAACACAACCGAAAGTAGAAAGTGTTTGATTATATTATAAACTTGTACCTACTCGTAAACTGCTCTTTACTTAATTATATTAGGGTGTATGAAAATTTCATAATCACAAGTTTTTTGTGAATGAAAATTTCATTCGCTCAAATGTTTTCTTTCTTATTTAAAATCTCTTTGAAATTATTTGAAATTAATTCAAAGAAATTTTGGATGTTATAATTTAGTCTCGTCATAATTTTATAAACATTTCTTATCATAATATGTAGTTTGGTTTTATAATGGTGGCTTTTCATACTTCAGCTCTAATAATAGCAGGACAAAAATATTTCACTATAAAAATGATTTTATTAATTATTAAGTATATTGTACAAAACAATAAATTTTTTTTTTTTATTTGTTTCCACCAATTTTGGACATATTTTTACCACTCTGAGTTAGAGTTCCCTACATGATTTCTGGCGATGGAAATTTTTGTCCACATAATTTATTTGTTTATATTTATTAACAAAAAAAAAACAGTCAAGTGTCAAAATTATGAGTGGCACTTGTTTCGAGAAATAGCTATATGTGCATCACGAACCATCTATGGAGATATATCAGTTATTTGAATTCACTAAAAGCGCTGCTAAGTGTTAAGGTTTTTTTCGACGATATGCAAGAAGATTTTTACGCCTTCTTATCTGCCTATACATTATTAAACCTTTACTCATTCCAAGCTCGAGTACAATTTCTATATTTTTACAAAGATCCAATAACCCCTTAGTATTCAAAAAAGAGCACTAGAATTTACATAAGTGGTAGATTGAACTGAAACATTTGATTGTCATTATTTTATCACTATGTTCATAAAAAATGACCAAGTGAAGTAGCCAGTTTAATTCCTTTCCTCAAAAACTTCAACACTATACCCGTATTTCTAGGAATGTTTATCAATGTTCACATCAGTTGAGCCCAATAACTTTACCCATTACTGTTAAGTATATAAATATTCTTTTTTTAGCCGTACTACACAAATGTAGAATGCTTTACCAGGCTCAGTATTTCCAGCTAATTGCAATTTGCAGACATTCAAAACTAAACTTAAACTTTAAACTTTTTTAATTCTATTTACATATGCTTATGAAGACAAAACTTTAAACTTTCTGTGGTTGCAATACATCGTTCTGAAATACCAATTTGAGGATAGCAATTCTCACAAATGAAAAACTGTTCACAAAAAATGTCAAATATCACCTAAAACATTTATTTTTACCTGCAACGAAGATATCTTCAACAACTTTTCCTTGTCTGATCATTTAAGCATGCTTAAAATAAGAACTTGTAAGGTTGGAAACAAATTTGGCACATAACACACCTTTAAAAGTTTTTCGATATCGAGAAGTGCTTCATAATTTCGAGAGTCAGTATTTTGGTTGCATCAATTCTGAAAATAACAATTATCAGAAAACACATTGTGGTAAAGAGTTAAAAAGTCAATCAAGTGCTTGAATAGTTGAACAAATACTGGGAATCTGAAATAACTTACTTTATTGAATCTTATGTGAGGAAGAAGTATTAAATTTACTGGGTTGTACCTGATGTACAACCAGACTTGTAAAAGAACACAATCTTTTGTAAATGCAATCATTTTAAATCATTTATTGAATTCATCTTAAAAATAGCACTCATCGAATTCACCTAAAGATTTAACCCTAAAAAGGCTGCTATCATTTAACTACAATCAATTGACTGCAATATTTGAGACTTCGTGAATTTTTTTTAAAGTTCTTGCACTTTTATTTAATTACTTTACTTTATAAAGTCTTATTTTATTTTACTTTCCTTAATATATTTTATAAGGATTTGAAACTAAACGACAAAAAAACCATCATAATCATCATCGGCTTCCTCGCGCCTAAGGAGGCCTCACAATAAGACAACGACGACTGCATAGCGCCGACGACTACAGCGTGAGGATTACAAAAACAAACTACTTAAAAATGACGCATATATCTGGTGTGTGATTTGTGATGTTTGACATTATGTGAACGCAAAGAAATCAAGCACTTTGATCCAGGAAAGTGGGTATTTTCAATAAACGATTCGCTGCGCATTTACCTAGTTCAAAACGGACCCAATCAAGAACTAGGAAAATCTGATGAAAGTTACCCAAAAGATGCAAATAAAAGATATTTTTAAAAATTTTATTTCACTCCAAAGTTAAGTAACGGCGAAACTCAACATCTCTACTTTTTGAGATAAAGTTTATTGCTTTCAATGTAGACTTTTCTCAAATTTGCAGACGCAGGTGGTTAAAGAAGGGTGTTGTGACTGGAAAAATTTGAGTCGAATATTGCAGACATAAACAAAATCAAGAACACATGGAATGCATGATTAAATGGATGGAAAAACATTAGATAAAGATTACGAGAGATCGATTAAGGAATCACAAAAGTATTGGTATATTTTTTTCGAAAGAATGATTGATATAATAAACTACCTAGCTTCCCACAATTTGGCATTCAGAGGTCATCGAGGATCCCTTAATTTGAATGAAATCAGACTCAGCGGCAATTTTATAGATTTGTTTAAATTGTTGTCCAAATATCATCCGACACTACGGGAGCACATGCGACGTATTAATGAAAACCATATTACTCAACATTATCTGAGCCACGACATCCAACATGAATTAATTTCAATAATGTCTAAATCAGTTATTGAAGAAATTATTCATAGAGGTAAACAAGCAAAATACTACGCCTTCTTGCTCGATTTTTACCAGGGATATCAGACACGTTGAAAAAATGGCAATAGTATTAAGATTTTGCAATTCCTCAACTGGAGCAATAGAGGAGCATATTATTGGGTTTATTGCCATCACAGAAACAATGGGAAAGTATTTAACAAATTCAATATTAAAAGAACTAGAAAGAAATGGTCTAGATATCCAAAACTGTCGAGGACAGGGTTATGATATCGGCGCTAATATGATCGGTATTAATAAAGGTGTCAGAACAAGAATATTCAATATAAACCCAAGAGCATGTGTGGATGCTACAGTTGGAATTTGGTTTCGATTGATGCAGATAATTTTTCTACAACAGCCAAAACGTTTTTTGGATTCATCAATAAATCTATGTGCTATTTTCAAAGTCAAGTAAGCGTTGGGATGTTGTTAAAACTAAATTAAAATTGACATTAAAAGCTCTGTCTGAAACACGATTGCAGAGTAGAATCGCAGCTGTAAAAACAATATTTTTACAATTTGATGATGTTATTGAATGCGTGAATGACCTACAAAAATAAAAGTGCTGATGTTGAAACTCTAAGCGACTGCGACGCAATCTTAAATGAAATGTTCACTTTTGAGTTTATTGTTGCGATACACGTATGGTACGAGGTTTTACTACGTGTAAACAACATAAGCAAATTATGGCAATCGGTTCAAGTTAACTCGAAAGTCGTTATTGATACCTTACTGTCATTTTTCTGCTGGATTCAAGGATTTCGTAATACAGGATTTGACGACAGTGTTGCACAATTTCGATTATTTGTAGAAAAATGTTCTTTCGAAATTGAGTCTTAGTTTAAAGAAAAACGAATAGCCAGGAAAAACGAATTTTCGGTTATGAACATGTTCATGAACCTATTCAACCTTTTGACATGCAATACAGAGTGAACTTCTTTACAACAATAATTGACGCAATTATAGTCGACACCGAATGTAGTTTTGAAGAACTCAATAAGTTTTTTGAAAAATTTATTTATGATATCAATTATTTAAAATCTATACCAAATGAAGACCTTCTCAATTATTGTAATGATTAATGATTTAGAAAATGTTTAAACACACTAACAAAAATTGGTTCAGTATTTGATCTATAGCAACTTTTATCTAAACTGATACTAAACCTAAGTAAACCCAACCTTAATCGATGGAATAAAATTTAAATTACTGCATATTTCCAAAACACACTACCTACTAATAATTTATGCCTATCACTCAAATTTTAGTACAAGAGTATGCAATTGTAAACAACTTTGCTTGAAACTTGTGATGTTATAATTTTGGCCACGAGTTGAGTTTCAAAGTTAGAGATCGGAGTGCTCTAAATTAAAGATTCTTGTTTACTGATCAACTATTTTAAATTTTAGCTTCAGTTGTGTAATCTTGATAGACCTCGGTGTTTCGAGTATGGGTAAATATATACATTTTAAGTTAAATATTAATTTAAAATTTTGTATAATTTCATACATACATTTTTTTTTATAATTTTCATCCCTCTAGGCCCTTCCGGCCTATTTAATTGTTCCTAACTGTAAACTATATTATATACAATATTAGAGCAAATATAATTTTAGCATAAATCTTAACCCAGTTTGTTCGTAATTAATTAAAATTAATTGATAAGCTATTTGTGGAAAAACTATTAAGAGCTTTATCTCTCAGCGGCATACAAATGTAATTAGGGTACTCTCTCGCACATTATTCAGCATCCCTTTACCTCCGAATTAGGTACACCCTTAAATAGAGAGATACTTTTCCATGATTATGATAGCTTGCGTATAAGTATACCCGTATAGCGTAATTAGTGAATACGCTATATATTATGATTATTCGCACTCTTTTTATGCGAGAACTTAGGAAGGGCCTAACTAACTATAACATCCATTATTAGGTTTTTGTTCGTTTAGATCCTTCGGGCGGTAGCGGCGGTTTAATGTGTCATGGTAACCCTTTTTATTAGCATAAAAGACACATATCCCCATATTCACATACATTTGTGCCCCCACCCTCCATTTTGCAATGCGTGTGAATACATTAATGAAACTTTTCATATTTGTTTTCATTCCCGCCCGTAACCATTAGCAGAGTTGTTTTTATTTTCTTTAAAGTAACCTTTTGTAAGAGCTCGAAGAAGGGCGGTTCTAAATATTCCATATTACATATATCCTTTTTCTTTTATTTTAGGCTCACAATATGGTTAATGTGTGCAAAGAACAGAAAAAACCCCAATGCTGGGTAATTAAAAAGCACAAGAGGTAAGGTAGATAAACGAACATATTTACATGACGGTTTAAAAGGATACCACATTACAAAAATGAGGGTGTTCCGCATCCTTTTTTCGTTGCGATAACTTTTTCATTTTCATTTTCTGTTCTTTTTTAGCTTTTCTTTTTCTGGCAAATGACAACCCGTTTTGCCAATTATGTTTAAGTAAAATGAAACAATGTTTTATATGATTTTACCGTGAGCACTTATGCTGCAGCAACATGTCTCTAAGGACTACCTTGCTGGATTTTACGTATAATTTGCCTTCGAACTTTTGAGTGTGTTGTTGCTGTTACCGTTGGTAGTGGATGGGTGGTAGATGGTGGAGTTATAGGTAGAGTGCTGATCCTTTGTCGTGGTTGGTGGTTTAAGTTATTCATATATCACATCAAATCTACCACTATAGTCCTTGCAGGAGTTCTTTTTTCACTTTTTTATTTGTCTGTTCAGCCAATTTTTTCTACATGCCGTTATTTATTAAAAACAAAAAAAAAGTCTACAAACGAAAAAATAAAACAACGAAAACGACAGAAACATGAAAAGTCCTATCTATGTTCGAGTAACTCGAAAAGAAGCAGTGTAGCCTTTAAGGTAACTCTTGAGAATCTAGTTACCTTTCTACTTAGCGCTGTACAATTCATAGCCTCAAGGGAAACAACGAGCACCGTTCCACGTTCCATGGTTGCACTCTACTTGAGAACTTATTATCCTGGTTTCTGATTCAACATAATACTACAAACATACATATATTTACAGAAGAACTTTATACCTACCTACATACATAGGTATATGTATTCAAAGATAGGTACTTTCTTATTCTTCCTTTTCCTTTAATCGTGAGCATGAAAGATTTTTGACGGTATACTCTGGTGTATTGTTCAAAACTAAAAAGTAAACGATTTTTCAAAGTAGATTATAACCGGAGTTTCCTTATTATTATGTTGGTATATTTTTCAGTGATAGTTTGGGTTTAAGAGGAAATGTAATGGTTTTGTGTTGATGTGGTTTTGAGTGGCATGTGATAAGTTTGAATTGATAATTATGCTTAATAGGCCATTAGAAAATTTAAGAAACATGAACTTTATGAGAAGTTGCAAGGAACATATGTATTTTGTACTTGATGTTAAGCAACTGTATGCCGTGTATATATGGTTATTGTTTAAGTTTTCAAGAACTTATATGCTTATTTTTAAGATGTTTTTAATTTGGAGCTATAAAAACATGTGTATACTGTGGAAATGTGTAAGGTATGTCCACAGAAAATAGTATACGGTCCATTATTTGCTATCCACTTAAAATTATTAACTTTAGGAAATGAAAATCAGGAACCATTTGTATAAAATACAGAAATAATAGAAAATATTAATGTTTTTATGGTACTATATTACAAATTTTTCCCCATGAATAATAAATATATGCATATGTGTGTATAAAATAGTTAAAAATAGAATAAACTTCGATCAAGAGGTCAAATTATTGTAATTTACTGCTTAAAATTTTAAAAATCATTTTGGAAAAAGTAAATGCTTGAAAAGTAAGTTCAGGCAAATATTTGTAGTTATTAAGGTGCATTGTTTTGTCAAAACTATCCATAATTCCATATACTCCCATTACAGTTAATAAATTAAAAAAAAAATTGAACTATAGCCAACAAATTTTCAATATTTTTAAGTACATAGTTTTCTAATAAGAGATTGTGAAGGGAAAGATATGTCGTTTTTGATTATTTCATGAAATTTGCGGGATTTTTTGTTTATAATTAGAACACACTAAAAGATTTTAAAGAGGGAGGGATAATAAAAGAGGTGTAAATTGGTTTTAAATTTTTAAACATTGGAATGACAGCTATAGCGTGGTAAAACATTCCACATTCGCATAGTACGGCTAAAAAAAAAACAAATCTCTGTACTTTACAGTATGGCCTATTTTAGGGGAGGAATGCAACTAGCTATTTCACTAGAGCATAGTCAGTTATATATAAAATATAAAAATATATATACATTTTCTTATACATATAATAGTACAGAAAGATGCAGGAAGGACTTTTGAAAAAGTTGAGTGGGTGTTTTTTTACAAAAGTTAAAACCTAAAAAAAACATTACTAAAAGTTAGTAAAAATTCATTTTCGATCAAATATCTTTTCAAAAATTTAAGATATTGGCTCAAAACTAATTTCGTTATCAATTTCGTTATAAATCTCGTTAACAAAAATAGATTTTGAAATCAAACTGTTTCGTCATATGCAAACTATTGTTGATAATTTTTATTTAATTTCATAGAAAAATTCAACTGACAACTTCTTTAACCAAACACGGAAACCTACAAAAACAACAAAAAACTGATAAGAAATGGTTTTCGACTCAAGTATTTAAAGAACAAAGAAAATTATTGACTTCAAATTATTTATCTCACACAAAATATTGTTTTGAACATTTTGTTAAAGACAGACTTTTATGAATTGTAGCCAGATCAGAATTAGGGACAAATGACTTGTATACGCATTTTTCAAAATTCAATTCAATCCATTTTTTTGTGCAGTTCGGAATTTGTTCAGCTTAGGAAAAAAAACGAATATGAAAAGCTAAGAGACAGTAAATCATTAATAAGAACAAGAAGAGTGTGGGAGATAAAACCGAGCCCTGAGGCACACTATCATTTATTTTGTGGTCTTCAGACTTGAATCCATCCAATACTATGTATATTGAACGCTTTGGAATATTTAATATATATTAATTCAGATACATATTTACCTGAATTACATACAAAATTTGATGAATTTGTATTTAAAAGCGCTGTAGAGAGAGAGAACCGTTATTTACAGAATAATAACGGGTGTTTCAAAAGTATAGGGCTAGAATTCGACATCTGTCAAACTAAGTTGTTCAACCAATTTTTATTTTCTGTTGAAAGTCTGACATTTACGAAAACGGATTGCTAACTATCGCACAACGCATACAAACTGTTAAAACCTACTACAAAAAGTTAAAAGTGTTACCGAAGACCCGAATGTGTCGATTAATCGTCGTTGCATTTGGATCTACACCTACATCCACATAAAGTCCAGCTTACACAAGAATTGAAGCCAGCTAATCATTCATAACGTCGTAGATAGTCGGTGGGTATGTTAATAAACAAAATTGTAGTATTTGGGGTTCTGAGAATCCTCAATTAATTGAAGAGAGGTCATTACATCCATAAAAAGTCACTGTTTGGTGTGCTCTTTGGTCCGGAGGTGTGATTGGAAGTTACGAGTAGATTGATAGATATTTTATTTCTTTCTTAAAATAGTATTTGGTTTGCTACCGCTCAGGGAGATGGCGCTATTACAAGAAACCTGATATCCATACAACAACATTACTTGAAACACAACCTTTTGTATAATAATCTTATTTTCAACACTTAAATGCTATTTTCTATTTATAAGCGGGTATAACATTTTAATTGCAACATTAACTTTTTTAATTATTTTACTAATATGTTCTTTAAAGATAAGCCGCTAGTTGGAATCCCATTTTATAATACTACCGTTGACTTACAGCTCGTTACTGGGAAGAAACAATCGTTTTCTTTTTCTCGTGAAAAAGAAAATCAAACGTGTACACACAGGACCAAGAACTGAACCTTGAGGGACACCATACTGAATATTAACTAACACGCACATATTTACATTTATTAACGTACACTTGAAAACATCTTCCATATAAAAAACTTTAAATTATTTTTATGAGAAAACTTGGAATCGCGAATGTTTCCAATTTGTAAATAAGAGCATTATGCAAAACAGATTCGAAAGCTTTTTCGATATCTAATAGGACCATACCTGCAGATTTTCCTTCAGAACGATTATTTTTGATTATGTTGCAAATCCTAAGGACTTGATGTTAAGTACTGTGGTGGCTCCTAAGTCCAGGAAAAATATGTTTTTCTTCAATTAAAAAGTTAATCGGTCAAAAAGACTGATCGGCCTCTAGTAACTAGGATTTTCCCTGTTTTTACCAGCTTTCAAAATTGGTATGACCTTCGCTACTTTCCAGATCTCAGGAAAGTATTGATTCTTGATACAGGCGTTGATAATTAACGCCAGATTCTTTCTTCCCGACTTGGGTAAATGTTTGAGATATAAATTTTGTATATTATCAATTCCATCGGTTTTTCTTACTCGAAAATTCTTTATTATAGCGCAAACTTCATCGACAGAAACGAATTCATCTTGGGGTGTTTCTGTTATAGAAGATAAAATTCTATTAGAGGCAGCATCTACCAAACTTATATTATCTAAATCACTTAGCTGTTGGCATACTTCATGGTTTTTCCTGAATTTTACAGCGAAAGAATTCGCCTTTTCACTATCAGTATAAAGGACCTCATTTGAATTTGTAAGCGATGGAACAACTGGTCACCATCAATTCGGAGCATTATAGTCATATGATAACCGCCCTTATTTTGCCTGCTATTGAACAATAGAACCTGGAGAATATGTGGTTTCAACAGGACGGTACCATATGCCACACATCTCGAGCGAATATGGCTTTATTGCAAGAGACATTTCCTGGCCGCGTAATTTATCGTCGTGGCGATATCAACTGACACCAATATCATGCTATTTGACACCGCTGGACTTTTTTTTGTGGGGCTACGCGAAAGACCGTGTTTACGCAGATAAACCTTTGATTCTTAAGCATTTAAAAATCAACATTTTTCAGAGTAGTTAATCTTTTCGTTCTTTACTCAAAATGATGTAAGAGTTTGATCGGGGTTATATTTTCAGGAAGGTTTTCTGTTCCTGATTTGTTTAAGGTGTTTTACCAATAATGTCGATTTCCGATGATTATGACAAAAACAAAAATATTCTCCAAATTGGTTGAGACAGTTTCGAGCTTTTACGAAATTAAGGTGCGATGATTAATTTTTTTCTTAAGGGAAACAATATTTTAAAAAATTCCCTACTGGCTAGAAAAGGTATTTTTACTCAAATGAGTATTCCTAAACCTAATAACAAATTGCATATTCACATCTCAGACCTAAATGTAATGTTGACCTGTGTGTTTAAGACATTCTTTATGTGCTATTAGGGGAAAAAATATAATTATTTATAATATACTAGCTGACCCGACAAACGTTGTTTTGTCATATAAATAATTTCTAGAGTATATTTTGATAGAAATAAATTACTTATTGTAAGAGTGTAAGTATGTGGTATATAAGTGGGAGAGATATAGAGGATTGTAAACGGTGAAAAATATATAAATAAAAAATCACCATAAAAAATGTTTTATTTTTTAAAATTATATACATATTGATAATTATGATAATACTAAAAAAAAAACAATATCAATCCCTTAATGCAACAGAGTGAACAATATTTTTTGTCATGCCATCTTTCGCCAATACAAACAAACTGGATGGTTTGCCCACTCGATAGCACGTCACGTATAATTATTGTCCGTGTGAAAACTAAGCCGCAGACAGACATCGTTTGGCCTTGAGACTTATTGATAGTCATTCGCGGTAATAATATATTTTCACCTCGGAATTTTCCATTTAGAAATATGATTTTGATAACATTTTCCATTAATTTTTAAATTATTAATCGCGTGCCGTTGCACAACCGTTGTGGGATCAAATTACGAAGCAAAATTACCAAAGATCCAACCCTCAGTTGTAAATTATACGGTGGCATGCCAGGTAAATCCAATGAGTTCAAAAACTCATTTTAATAATTTACAGCTTCGGTAGCATCACAAACTGCATCAATAGATTTGTATGATACTAAGTCTCCTGGTAACAAATGTTGTATCCTGAGATTTAATTTGTTGACATCCACATTTTTTGCTGCTAAAATTGCTCTTTCTGCCAGCCACTTATGATTTTTATATTGTCTGTGTGCATCGGGAAATGTCTGGTCCATGAGAGCATCTTGTGAATCAATAATCGTGCAGAAATCGACCGGTAATTCTATGCATCCATTTTCATCTGTAGTAACTTTTCCGTCGCCTATATCTAACAGTTGTTTTGAGAATGTTTTAGCGGATTGATCTTGAAGCATTTGAACACTCATATTTACATTCAGTTGTACTTTTTCAACATTACGCCACAGTGGCGATGATTTTTTAAGCACGCGTTGATCTCATCAGCGTACGTTGAACGCGGAATAATAGGAAGTGTTTGTCTGAAATCACCTGAAAGGAGTAACAGAGTGCCGCCAAATAGTCTGTCGTTGTTTTTTATATCTTTCAATGTCCTGTTCAACGCCTCAAGCGAATGTTTGTGTGCCATAGTGCATTCATCCCAGATGATAATTTTACACTGTTTCTGCACTGTGGCCATGGGTTATTTTAAATATTTAGTGGCAGTTTAAATACTGAATGAGCTGTTCTGCCTTCATCCAATAAAGTTGCCGCAATATGCCAGAAGATGCAACAGTCAATACGATACCATTATTTGATCGTATTTTAGCAAAAATTAGCGAAATAAGGAATGTTTTGCCAGTTAACTATGAGCATGATGTGGTCAAAAATGGTTTCTTTGTTCTTCATTCATTAGTGGGACATTGCGAGCATAAATCGCATTGTAGTTCACGATTCAATTCAGTGTCTATTAAATCAGATGCATTTCGATTTGGTGAATGCATACCGAAATGACTGAGTGTGGTAAGTTGGCAATGATAAAGATCCTCAATAGCAATCAATGCTTCATTGTACGTACATAGCGTCACTGAATACTATCGTAAGATCGTTGCACCGTGTATGATGTTGATGCAATTAAACCATAGCACTAAGGAATATAAAAAATAGATAAAAACCTATTCTCAGACCTACCGCATGTATATGCAAAATTTCATTGAAATTGGTTAAGTCGTTTCGGAGGAGTACGGCAACTAACACTGTGACAGGAGAATTTTATATATTAGATTTATGTAAATAGGTATATAAAAATATAACTATAATACTATAATTAAACCAGCACTTGAAATATCAACCGAAATACGTATTTAATGAGCCAAATAGCAAATGGAACAAAAGTTGTGTCAATAAAAAACGCATTAATGAATCAATCCAATTGCTTATCATTATATTGCTGGACAATGGCCAATCACAGTGAAATTCCGTATTTAAACCAACATTTATTATACAACAAGTTGAAAACAATGGCAGCCCACAAGAGTAGGTACACAGGTTTTTGTTTTTGCTTTATTATTTTTTTGTTGTTATATTCCTTTCAATTTATCGAGCATAAATTCCGCATAACCGAACGCCGTGTTTTATGTCACTAGCAAATGAATTGTTAATTACGCAATTAAATGGGAAATGCCTATTTGATTGCTCATTACCACACGCTTAATGCCCATTCCCGGCTCGTTCCCGTAGAGCCCATCGTGCGTCGTCGCCTCCGTCACCGTCGTCATGTCAATCGGTCGGTCGGTTGGGCTGCTTCTGCTTCTGCTTTTGCTCCTGCCACAGCTACAGCTTCATACTCGTATACTAGGTATTGCCGCATGTCACCGAGGCTGACTGCCATTAAATCAAAATCCCATTGAAAAATGTTGGCCTTTGGCCAAAAGTGCTCTCGAAAATAATCACATCACATATCATATCATCTGTGCTAGGACTTGCTCAATGCTCTTAATGTCTGCGAGTATATAGACCAAGTGGAGTTATTCAAAGTTGCTACGTGTAAATGCCATCAGGATAGTGGTCTATTTTCGGTACAAGCGTGTTTCTAAGTAAACAATTCGGTATGACACGAGATTTAATAACAATTCTCTTTTATTTTAATAAATGTTTTTATGTATGTTTATGTTTTTAATTAATTGTCATCGCCTTGATATGACTATCAGATAACAATGGATGTGCACTTGCATGATTCTAATGATTGATGTACATTGTTTTTATGCCTTCAAAATCAGAAACAATCACATTTGAGTCTGTTCTGTGTTGAAAGTTGGACAATGTGAAACCAAGCCATATGCTTGACGTACTCAGATACCTGGCATGACCGTCGTTTCCCGTCCGTCGTCCACGTCGCGTCGTCGTCGTTGCGGCATGTCCACTCTCTGTTACAATATTATTGTGTTGTCTTTAAAAAATTATTATTTTTATTTTTAATTATATTTTTCAGTTATTTAGTTTTAAAATATAAATTATGTACATAGGCCTACATCATCAGATGTGATTTGTGAGGTATACAAGGCGGATTGAAATTGAAGCACTGTTACAGTGTTGTTGAACATCAGTTGTCTCAGTGTAATTAAATAGAATTTCTTAAACTAATTGCAAGTTTTTAATTTTTCGTTGTTGTTCATTAGAAACAATTTAATTTTATGATTGCTGAGATTTCAACATTTTTAGAACAGCGTAAAAATCTGTTAAGACATTTTTCATATTCTCCCCAAGGGAAGGTTATAGTAGGTTCTTATGTTAATGCTTAGCAATAAATAGGTATTTTTTCTTCTTGTCTTTTCTTGTTGTTTACAACAGGGTATAGTAGAATTTAATTTGATATCCTAGTGCAATTGGTTAAGTTTTAAGGATTTTTGTTTAAGTAAATATTATCAGCCTTTTGTGACTATGAAATTGAATTTTTACAATAAGATGCCTAAAATATTATAATTTGTATTTAAAATTTTGAAATATCTTATAATATATAGAGATTTGAAGAAGTGTTCCATTAATCCAACCAGGACTTGAAAAACATTTATTTCAATTAGAAGTTTTATTTTGAATTCGCAGATTTTCTCCTTAGAAGCTATTTCGGTAAATTTTGTCATTTTTCTTATATGACAAAGATTGAAAGTTTCCTGTTTGTCGTGTCTATGAGATATGAAATTTAGATTACAAATTACAATCTTTACATAAAACATAGTTTTGATTGCCTCAGCAGAATATTGAGTCTTATAATAATTTCCACCTGTACACATTTAGTGGTATAAGTTTTGATACCTACATAGAATAGCCTGGAACTTGACTTAAAGCCCACTAGGCAGCTGTCACTTTTGGAACAAAACACGCTTTAACAAATCTCGAAATTGATAACATTCACTACAAAAATAGTCAAAGTTACGCAGTCACAGTTCGGCGTTTTACAAAATAAGTTTCCTGATTTTGTTATTTTTCTCGAAAAGGTGATCACAATTAGCCGCGTTTAGATCCTTTAATTAAACACCTTCAGACTTTTTCTTGGAAAAGTATAGACGTGGGATGCTCCACAATCGATTCAAGACATTAAAGAATTCCAAATTGGTCATGGAAAATTTATGAAAACGATTTGTTTTTGAAAACGTAGCCGTGGCGTCAATTAATTCTCTAAGACTTTTTCTGAAGCCAACGTAAAGCGTAGAGCTGCTAAAAAGTACATAGTATTCATAAATTCGTCAACTAAACTATACATACGTATATTATACAGAATACAAAGGTTCAGTAAAAAAAAAGGGATGTAACCAAGAAAATACAAAAAGTTGCAACTAAGCTCCAATAAATCTTCGATACGATCTCAGCGTTCAATGTCGAAACAAATGCATCAATTTCAACAGCAACGTCAAATTATATGAGAAAGGTGTTTTCAAAAAGATCTCACTTAGTCAAAGTGAAACCATTTCTCATTCACGTCTTCGGCCTTCGTCTTTGCTATCCCGACGACGACGCACGTCTTCGCCGTCATCGTCGCTGCCGTCGCCGTTACGTCTTCGTCTTTGCTGGGCAAATTATAAATTCTCCGCCTCATTTCGACTCCCAACGGAGCTCGTCTTACTAGCGGCGGCGGCGGGAAGATGTCAAATCACCAACAGTGATGCGTTCGATGTTGTTGTGCCACGCGTGCTATTGCCGCAGTTTATATAGGTATGCACATATACATACTTTTGTTGTCCCTCGGCAAAATGTCGCTTCGCTATTTTTGCATTCACTTTAGTCTCCGCTGTACAAGTTTGCCAGTCCAGAGTGCGGAGTGCGAAAGTCGTGTGTTGGAACATGGCAATTATAATTACTAAAAACGACGACGATTAATTGAGTGATTTATAGGGATGTCAGTTGCACACAATCGTGAAACGTGCAACTTTGCCACAACGAGCATCTTCGTGGTTCTTCGAAATGTTAATAGAGCATAACTTTATATGAACATAAATAAATATCCAGCATTTTGGGTTACGTAAGGATGCGGTACGTACAACCATCCAGCGCGCGTCCGCCGCCGGGAACAGGGTGTGGAAATTTGATTCTATAGTTGACTTGGAATTAGAATTAAAACGTTGCAATGAAATAATGTTATCCTCATTATAAACTGACATCATTTCTTGAGACAAGGTCGCGGTCGTCGGTCGTAACGCTAATGAAGAGCTTTTTGAAAGATGTTGATCTTGATATTTTAATTTTTTTTTTGACGCACCGCACAGGTAAGTTAATTAGATTTTCATTCTTATTTACGAAATTGACTTTGGGTTATTATTGATTTGTTGGATCATTAAGAAAAAATACCGTCATTTAGAATTTAAATGTGGAAAGATTAAGATTATATTCTTATACATTTCAATACTACTAATAGAAAATATATTCGCCCACGATCCACACGACCAGTTTTTTTAATTCTGACTTTTTGAATGATTTTATGTCGAAAACATTTTTGAGCAACAGCAAATAGATCCATGAATCTAGCCGTATTGCAATGCTACAAGTACAAATAAACATAGGAAAAATTTGGACAATTTTATTCTATTTTATTTCTGTCAAACAGCTTTAAGAACTAGATTACTCGTATAATGACGGGTATTTTTTTTTCAGAAGTTAGTTTTCAATCCGACAATACTTTTGGTCTTGGTCTTTTTAATAGCTCTGACTTGATTTATGCGCAGTTTTCATAATAATTAGACTTACTTCCGAACAACGTTTATAAATCGTGCAAATTAATTTACTAAAAAATGGTTCGGTTCGCGCGGCGCAACAAAACAATCAATTTATTGAAGTAACCTTTAGATGGGCGTCCTTCGCTTCGTCGTGGGCCTGTGGCGTGGCCTCTAAGATCGTGTGATTGAACACCGCGGGACTATTTGTTATGGGGTCATGTTAAGTTGCTCGTCTACTCGTATAAGCCCGAAAAAATTGACGCCTTTGAAGAGTATATTCTGCACTTAATTGCTGACATACGGCCTCAATCGCTGGAAAAAATGGTCGAAAATTTAGCCTCTGGGTTGAAATTAATTCAAGCAAGCTGCGGCGGCCACTTGCCCGGAATTAATTTTAAAATATTTAATGGGTCCTTTCTTTTTAAAACAAAGAAAAGAAAAATTTGAAGGCCGAGTACAAACAAACAATTATCAATATTCCAAAAAAATTACTAAATGAATAACTGAATATTAAATTTCTTTGAATCCAATCAAAAATGTTTCATATAGAAATGTTTCCACCATTTTTGAAGAAAACATTACTTATCGTTATTGTGGTAATTTTAGAAAAGAAAAATCGGAAATGCCAAAAATTAAAAAAAAAAAACCATGAAAAATGTTTTTTATATTTTTTAATAACTTGATTTTTATTTAAAAAAATATAAAAACAGCGAATTCTTTTTTGAATTTCAAATGAATTTATCAATGATTTTTAGCAAAAATTGATAACGTTTGCTTAGAATTTTTTTAATTAATTTCAAAGTATAATTTTAAAAGAATTTTCTGACATATTTTATTATGGATTTTTGTGCAAGTTCAAGAACAAACAAGTTTATGCAAATAATAATTCAAATTTTAATCAGCCATTAAAACAATTACCAATATGTCTTATAAGTTCCCATTAACGCCTAAAATGTTTTATTTTAATTGAAATAAGAGAATTAGAGTAAATTAAAATAAATATTTTAACTTTGTTTTTTTTTTTTTTTATTTAAAGAAAAAGAGTGAACAATTATTTTAAATTTTTGTTCATTGTTTTGTGTTATAAAAAAAAATTATGACTATCCTGCTTAAAAGACATTTAAATCAATTTAATAATACAAAAAAAAAACATTTTCTTGTTCAAACTATGTTTTTTAAAAACTTAAATTTTTGTAATGAGTAAGAATTTAAAATCGGAAATATTTACTTTGCATTGCAAAAAGTAATAATTGCTACGCAACTTTAAATAATTGTAAAATTTGGCAATATTTAAAAAATTGTAAAATGTATTTATACCAAATTGAATAATTTAATAATATAATAATATAATAATTTTATTATTTTTTGTCTTGTTATATAGCGTTAAAAATAAGCTCAAGAAAGCTTATGCAACTTTTGTTACGGATATTATAAAAAATATAAAAGTGTTTATTTTATGTTAATGATGAATTAGTCAAATCCTTAATTCACTATAATAAATTTAATTTTATAATTTAAATACATTTTGTATTCCTTCATTTATTTATTAAAGTGAATTAAGATTTTAACTTTAAGAACAAAATACAAACTATTGACAAAAATAAATTTAAATTAAATAATTATTTAAAAAAATATTACTTTTTATCGGAATCTTATAAGAGCAGTATGCTTGTTTTGGAACTTAAAGCTAAAACTATTTACTACAATACATTTCATTTCATTATGAATTTTAATAAATAAACAGAAAATAATTATACATTTTTTTCTACAAACAAAATATCAAAAAGCAAAATTGGAGAATTTGGAAAATTTTGCATTATTGAAAACTTATTCAATTTCAAATATCATTATATACTGACATTTTTCTTGCAGGACATATGGTAACTCAACATAATGTCACACAAAACGTAGATTCGCTTAAAAAAATAATCTCAAAAACAAAACTCACCTCATGTGGATTAAAAAATTCATCATCACAACTATTTATTTCCGGTAAAAACGCAGAAACCGGATGTTCCCATTCTTCACTCACACTATTCAAGTCCATTTTTGAAACACAAACAAATAGTAAATTGTTTATTTAAAGACGCAAAAATTCCACAATTCTATTTCTATCTCTCCTATTTAATCCTTCAATAGCTTGTTGACAAAAGTATAACCGATATATGACATCACCAACCGCGATACCGATTAAGAACAAAATCAAAAACAACAAAAATACACGCTGACCAAAAAACACGCACCGAAAATGAACAAATCAAAATAACTTTCTTATCAGTTCGAAACGCTCACTAAGTGACAAACGTTAGCACATCTAAATAAAAGAAAAGGATTACACACAAAACCAACATGGAAAACCACCAACGATTAGAATTCGACTCGAGGATATAATTCTCTGACTTTTTTTTAAAGGTTAGTTTTGTTTTATTTTATTTTCACTCAAACTTTTTGGCTTTTTGTACACAAAAACATCAAACAGGACAAACTATACACGTACTAACTTCGGGTACATGAAGAAAGCAGAAAACAACCCGTCCGTATGTATTGGCCAAGTTAGTGAAGATAAGTAGAATAAATAGAAGCCCTCTTTTCAGTCTAAAAACAGAAACACGATTCCTGCGACGTGCGGTGCGGTGACTCGTGCTGTAGGACCTTTTGCGTTCTCCTACCATACATGAAATGCCGATTGCACGAATCCTGAAATTCCGTGTCGAAAGTTTCCTGAAAATGCTCGATACTGATGACGATGAGATGAGCTGAGTTGAGCAGGGAGCACACTGTTTACCGTACGAACAACGGTGCGTGTCTATGATTCTTGGATGTGTGTGTATCTGTGTGATGTATGGCATCTGTATATGTGTGTGCAAGGCCCACCAATCCAGTGACGTACGAGGACAATAATCTATCTTAGCTTTGTTATTGTCCTCGATTTATGCTGTGCTGCTCCTGCTGCTATGTTGGGAGCTTTAGGACGTTGAAAGTTGTATTTTTTTAATCGAAAAAAAAACACGCTGTATTCCGGTGGTCGTGTGTGATGTGATTAACTCGGAATCGAATGTCGAACTCGAAAACACTCGCAACTTTGGCGATGACAGTAAGTCTCAATATCTACAATGGCCCACTTTCCTTTTGTCACCACCGCGCGATACCAGCAACAATACCCACCCTTTTTTATATAGAGAATGCTTTTTAATGGATTTTTAATTGTCCTGTTGTTGCGATTGAAGATTATGCCACATGCACCCCCGCAGACCTCATAGCTCTAACACAAACTTACAAAAAGAGCGCGGCCGATTTTGAACTCTCTGGCACATTTCTTATCAACACAAACATGAAATTAATTTGTTGTCTTTGATTATTATTAAAAAATACACATTTAGGCACTTAAATTAATTGACGCTAGACACAGTTTGAATTTTTGAATTTATGATTTTGTCCTGCGGCGAATTGAAAGCTTAAAAGTCACTGGTTACTTTCATGTGTCTGATGTGAGGATGACTACTAAAAACTATGACTGTTCCACTATTCGCCGAAGTTGATTGAGCAAAGAAGATGCACTGGACTTCGTGTGTGGCACAAATGCAGATCGTCAACTAAACTGCTGGTCATGGTGTTAAGAGGAAGCTCGCTGAGGCCCGACTTTCTGTGCGGATGTCTTCTCCGACCGACAATTGTGCACAATTTTGTTGTTCCACAAAAAATAAAGAAACACGATTAATATGTTAGTTTGTTAGCGGTGAGGCCGGGCGCCGACGAAAGGTTGTCCAATTGTTGGCTTTCAATGTCTGGTTATGGTAACTTTAGTCTCGAATTGAGATATGAGTGACCAGACCATGAGTTGAGTTCTTGTTTTTTGGAAACAAGTTAAGAATCAGCATTTTGAATGGTGGGAAATAATATCATACAAGAAATGAGGCAAATCATATCGCACAAACGATGAGAATACATTTCTAGAAGATCTTCAATGCCCCCTCAGTTAGTTGAATAGGTATTAACATTTCTTGTATCTTGAGTTTTGGTTTTTGGGGAAGCACCTTTTCGTTTTGTTTGTTTGCTGCAACAACACACAGGATGATGAATGTGGGAGGATACTCCCATCCTCTTGTTCTTATTATTCTGTGTCACAGTATTTGTGTATCGTAAAAGCAATCACACACAGAAATACTCGTATCAACCGAACATGGACTGGCATATCCTTAACGCGCATATCTCTTTTGTGTTTTGCTCTCGAATTGTACTGGAAATAGAGTCACATCCACAAGGCATCGCATAATAGGGCAACACTCAGATGACGATATGGAGATGAAGAGTATAAGGACTACTATGATGGTGGTATTTCATGTTTTGTGATGTGTTTTTATTTGCTGTGCTGTTTTGTCTTCGTATAATATTCTGTTGAGTATTTTTGAAATCGAAAATAATATAATTTGTAAGTATTGTTCTATTACGATATACAAAAGTCCTTGTTGTATAGTGCTTTTTACACTTCGTTTTAGTTTGAAACTTTAAGGGAGCATCGTGTTAACGGTAATCCTTGTGTTGTTTTATAAGCTTATAATGACCGATATCAATTGAGATATCCGATTTTAAATGCTAATGTGTCTCCTTAAAGTAGAAATTTTATTAAAAAAAAAAAAAGCATACACATACAAGCAAAACTGTGTCCTGTAATGTTAATCAAACAATTATTCTTCTTTTTATAAAATGAGGAACAAGAAGTGAAATAAGACTTTACTGGAAGTTTTGTGATTTTTTTCTTTTGGGCATAGATTTTACTTAAAACAGGAAGACGTGCGTCGCGTCGGTTGGTTTTAAAAACAAATTGGGCCAAGCTCAACTGCTCTTATTTTTCGATAAGTTGCATATTAGATATCTTTCTGACGCAACGTTACTAAAAAAGTGAAACATGTAAAAACACTTTTTTGTAAAGGTTATTCCAATTGTAGTAACCGTAGCGTGATGGTAAGTGCACAGGACTGTCGAATAAGAAGGCTTGGGTTCAATCCAAGCCTGTGCTATGAGGAATTGAAGAAGCATCCAAGAGTAATTCTTGTCGTGAGAAGTGCTTTCTGAAATAGGCCGTTTGGATTCGGCATACAGACTGTAGGTACTCCCCTTTCCTGTCATTACTCCATTGGCAGATGGTGTGGGGGGGGGTGTTCGTAGGGGCCATGACCCCCCTGGGAGATAATTTGTTTGCTTTTTCGTAGGAACTCCCTTCAATTCAAAACTAATCGTATTGCGTTAATGGATATGACCCCCATTATACTTTGAATTATTTATTTTTTGTATATGAAAACAACATTTGTATTTTACTTCCTTAATTTTTGTTGCTAAAAGAATTACTTTTGACTGAAGATTGGACCAAGAACATAATATGAATCGGATATTCAGCCCTATTCCAAAAACAGAGCATAAATTCATCAACTTTTGACCAATTGACGATACAGGGGGGGGGGGGGGTCATATGAGCCAAAAAACTTATACAGTTAAGTTGTATAAGTAAAGATTTCATTTAAAGATTTATCAGTAATTTAACGATATTCACCAAAAAGTGGTTTGCTGTCAAAAACAACTAAAACTTTTGTTTTTACTCAATTTAGAACTTGAAAAAAAATTTAGTCATGCTTTAAATTATTTTCATAAAAACTGTTTCTAAGAAAAAGAGCAAATATTCAGGTTCTTAAGACGAAACCTTGAATAAGAGATCATCAATTTTATATTAAGTTGCCTTTGAATTCCTTAAACTAGCCTTCAATTTTATTATTACATTTTTTTGACACACATAAATAGTGATTATTGAAGTGATTTTTACTGCGACATATAGGAACTATGTATATAGTGAGTTTTGCATCAGTAAACAATTTCAAACTAGAGCTTTTAATCAAATATGACATAACGACGGTAGAGAAGTCGAAAAAAGTGGGTACCCCGATTCCTTCCGTCTGTCTGTCTTTCCTGGCCCTACAGTCCAAACAATTTTGTTGATTGAAATTAAGATTTTCAGCCGATGGACCGATTTCAAAATTCTTCTCTTTCTGTGCAAGCTCTTGTCAATGATCAAATTGATAATGAATTTTTATGATCAAAAATGTAATTTTTTTTTATTTTTAATAAAATGCTAATTTTTTTTTACAAAACTCGACATCTCAGAAAGGGGACAACATTTTTTGACGAAATTTAAATGTAAAATGTTCATATATTTATAAGCTCTTTATTTAGTGCTTACCAAAAATATTTGTAAGACAAAATTTAAAATGATTTTCCCAAAAAAAAATAGGTTAATCTAGATTTTTTGAAAAATAAAATGGCATTTAAATTTTTGAGACAAACTTATTTTGCAGGTACATTTTTAAATCTTAAAATATAGGAAATATTTTTAAACAGACTTTTTGGAAAAAAATTATCAAGTTCTTCCAGTCGTGCATTTCATTTCTTTCAAAATTGGTGTTCTGTTGAATACAAAAGATCTTAAAAAATTAAATAAATCTACTTTTGAAGTAAATTTGCTTTGGATGCTCTAGAACTGAGATTTAAACACGAATTTCAATAATATAAATGTCCCAAAAAAATCAAGTGACACTTTTGTTAAACTAATGGCTAAGTGAAAAACATAATAAACGTTTCATATCTTTTGATATAAAAGCTTTGAAACGTGTAATTTGTGAGTACTACAAAAAGTTTTCTTCCCAACTTATTTGTTTACTTACCTTACTTTGTTTTAATTTAATTTTTGTAGAGAAATTATGTACTTAAATGCAACTATTTCCTTAAATTCAAGAACCAAACCTTTTTGTCTCTACAATTTTTAAGTTTTGTTGACGCCTTTATAAGATCAAAATACGAGTAAGCAGATTGATAACGATAGTAATAAGAGACTCCCAAAAATTGAGTTCAAAAAAAAACTACGTCAAAAAAAGCCCGAGATTTTTACATATTAGATCCTCTCTCATTTTCTGGATTTTTTAATTTTTGCAGTGTTCTTCGCATTAATAGAAATGAAAACAAGAAAGAGTTTTGTTTTTGAAAAAAGCAACGTTTCAAAACAATTTCCTACCTTTCTGCGCGAAATGCACCAAAAACCGGCTAAACTATTGTATTTTAGCTCTTAAATATGGCATATTTAGAAAACTGTTCGAATCTTGGAATGCTTTCATATGAGTCATCAAAATTAAATAGTTAGACCATACCTTGCTGGACAACAGTGTTCTAAATAATTTGATAACTAAAGTTGTCATTTTAGCAATTATTAAATTTTGTTAGCATCCTTTACAAAACATTAAAGAACATTTTTAAGCGGTGAGTAAAAACTCATCTAAGTGTGTGAACCCCCCCCCCCCTGATGAAAAGTCTGGGTCCGCCCTTGCATTACTCGCACATAAGAGTAGTTGAGAGTTGTAAGTCACTAAGCTTAAGTTCTGTACAAACTGTTGCTCCATCTAATTTATTTATTTAATTCACGAGAAATCAAAGTTTGTGTATAGAATGAAACAGTCATGTGGCCTTACTTTGAATAGATTGCCGGATTCGGAAGATATTGACGTGGATGAAATATTTCATGACTTTGTTATTGAAGAGGTGATCAACGAACACTTGAAATTTAACACCTTTATGCTTTTTTTTCTTTGGGACTACGTAAAAGATAAGGTATATAATTTAATGCTCCATAATCGATTCAAGGCATTAAAGATGGAATTTCTAAAGTTAATTTCTAAATATGCGAATTGATCATGTTAAATAGATTAGATTAGATTTAGGTCAGATTAGATTTTATTCAATAGATTTTTAGTTGTTTACATTTTCTTTTTACAATTTTCTAAATAATGAATAATTAAGGGCATGACAATTTATGTCGCTTGCCTGAATGGCTTTAAATTTTCCTTAATTTACATTACAATTGTATGTTAATCTTTTGCTTTTTTTTAGTTTATTTAAATTACTCAATTTACCATATAAAAATATTATTACATTAACAAAATATTGTTTAGAGAACTTAGATTTCAAATAATAAAACATGATGATTTGAAATGACTTTTAGTTTAGCTAAAACGAAAAAAAAAATATGGTAACACTTAAATTGACTAATAAATTATGACTTTTAGTTTAGTTAAAACAACATTTTGGAAGCTTTCACTTATGATTCTCTTCCGGTATGAGGTCGCCTCCTTACAATACTCCACAAGCTGCATCCAATTCTCACCGTTCAGAAGTGGAAGTATTTCATTTTCTTGTAAAACATTGTTTCCAAAAACTGCCCTTCTTGTCCAACATATTCCTTTTTATATAAGTTGCAGTGACTGCAAATAACTGCCAAATCGTTTCGGTGAGCTATGAAATTAAGCCGCAACATATCTCCTCATATAACAAAAATTGTCTTGATGGCTTCCGGTGTGAAATTCGGTGCAAAGTAATTCCGTACATTGAGATTGTATTTCAACTTTGAATAAAATGTTCTTTCTGTTGATGCTCTCGCACTTTCTTTGAAAGCATACCTTTCGTTTTCATCAGTAAGCTGTATAATTTCATAGAGTAGTTTCTTCAGTTCCCAGTGATTCGTCCCAATTTCTATAAAGGTGATTCCACAGTCCACTGCTAGCTTCCTTCAATCTTCATACCAACATTTTTTAAATTGATTACTTTTGACAGCCTGGAATTTTTCATTTTCCATATCCTGATCAGATAATCCGCATTCAGCTTAAGGGTTGAAATAAAGAGTGTTACTAGACCACTTTCCAAGTAAAACATATATTTTATAGGGAGTGAGGAAATTTTTCTAAGAAAGAAACGAAGTATGCTTTCCACATCATCAATTTTTTGTGTGCCCCAAACGTGTGCACCGTAAAACAAAATAGATTGCGCAGTTGCGTTGAAAACCCTGTACTTTAAACTTTGAGCAATGTTCTTACTGTAAAATATTTTTGTCCAATTTGCAACAATAGCTTTTCTTGCCTTATTAGCTTTCATTTTTAAGTGTTTTTCCATATTAAGATTAAAAGTTAACTTCACTCCAAGGTAAGTGTACTCTTTAACTACTTTCAAATCTCTTCGATCAAACCTCCATTGTTCATCACTTGAAAGTCTCCCACTGCCCTTCTGGAATACTCGTATCATAACCTTATTCTTATCTATATGTTGACTTCTAAACTCCATATTCTACAGTGCTCTGCCAATCTATTTATCACCAGTTAAAGCGATTTTGCCGTTTCTGCTAATATGACAATGTCATCAGCATACATACTTTAATTGTTATATCATTAATTTTAACTCCACACGGTAACCAGTGTACCAAATCGTCCAGATACAGGACAAAAAGTAACGGGCTAAGATTGCATCCCTGTTTAAGACCTCGTTTCATTTCCAATTTTTCGGATTTATTTTTTCCATCAAACACTTCCGCAAATTACTGTTGGTAAAGTTTCTCTAAGGCATTAAGAAATTTGCTTGACACTCCTAAATTGTTGAAGAACATCGCATTTCGGTCAATTGTGTCAAAGGCAGCCTTAAAGTCAACGAAAAATGCATACAGTTTTTTATTGTTACTTAGCTTCGTTCTTGCCATGCCATACAACTTGAAGAACATCGCATTTCGGTCAATTGTGTCAAAGGCAGCCTTAAAGTCAACGAAAAATGCATACAGTTTTTTATTGTTACTTAGCTTCGTTCTTGCCATGCCATTTACGATTAAAACGAGAGCGTGTGTTTGGCCGCTGAATAAGTTCTGAAGCTATTTTTTCGCACACAGACAGGACTTTTATTTACATACAACATACATACATATGTATGTATATATTATATACTTCAAATATTATTCTTAAGGTTTAATAAGTTTACTTTTTAACTACAAGTTCTTTAAAACCATCATGGTTTAACAGAAACTGCAAGTGACAAAAAAAATTAAGATTCAAATTCTTATTTTCGAACTCACTCACACAAAACCTTCATTTATTAACTATCCATACATTCATCATCATACGAGTGCATATCAAGTATTCGAATCGATAACTATAGCATTATGGATATTAAAAATGTTAAAACTATACTCCTATCGCGTTTATTGATTTTGAAATTATTATTGTATTTAATAGTGGAAGTTATGCATAACGTGAACGGTTATCCTAATTTAACATAAAATCGAGATTACTATCGCCATGATTAATTTGCATTTTGACCCTCAATTTCATGCATTAACCTCTGGTTACATCAAACATAATCGCCAATTCATTGCAATAAACCACCGATAGATTAGAGACAACATACCACACTTTGTTCCATATAAAGGTAGGTACTTGGGTGGGCGTAGGCCTCAGAGGCTCAGGCTTAGGGCAGCATCATTGGCAGGAGCACACGCACCACACCATACCACACCATACCACATCACACCACACGACACTACACTACACACACATAATCTGTCAAACACCTACAGGCACAAATAAAACAATAATTAATGGCATTAAGCCCCTTCATGATTGATATGTAATTAACCCTTAAGTGTCTCATTACAAATAAATTACCAAAACGATCTGACAATGCGTTGTTTGTTTTGTTGCTCTATAGAAGCTCTACCTTGATATCTATCTACGAGTATAATAACTACAACACAACTCACACAGGATGCAACTAATTTTGTTGTCTAAAATAGCAGGCTTTTTTGGCATAAAGGTAAGTTTAATTTAATTGAATTAAAAGACAACATACACGATACACAAAAATAAATTAAAAATCAAAGAGTGCGGGATCAAGAAAAATCCATGTAAACGGTTGTATGACTTATTTTATGAAGCACCCCCAGATTCACCTTCATCTCCGAATTGGACAGATTCTACGGGCCGTACACGCCAGTAAGTGACAATCTATCGGTAATTCATCAGATATTCAGATATTTGGGTGTGCATCTTGGAACATATGTCGCGATAATTAATAATTTCCGCCCGGGCCGGGGGCAGAGACTAATGCGCAACTTGCAACGAACATGCTCTTGTCCTGCTAAAAAACCACCCAACGCGTACATCGTACATGCAATGCACTATACGTACCGCTCCGATTTAATAAATTAAAATTAGATTTATTCCACGTAAATCATATTGGGGAATGCGTGAATCGCCTCTTAGTTTTGCGAAGAATTTAAAACAGTATTCTTTGCTGATGCAGTGAAACATGCGTACATAGCCAAAAATTAGGTGAATTAAACCAGAACACATTTTGCCAACATAGTATGTATTTTAAATAATTAATATACGAATTTTGTTGGTAAATTTTAACTAAATAAAAACACGTGTAGCAATAGAGTCAAGTTACTAATAAATCATTAATTTTTAAATCCGTACTTTTGCTCTCTTTGAATGAAAATAAAATAAAGTGGTGTATCAGGGCGTATACGCAATTTTTATTTAATTTCGTTTTTGATAAATTATACTACTTTACTTTACTTCAACTGAGTGAAATGAAATGAAAAAAACGTCAAAGTGAGTCTCCGCAATAGATTTTAACAGGAACACCATGAAAACTAAAACATGCCATAACTTCAAAAACCTATATGTCAAATCTCTAAGAGTTCGATTTAGGTCAAGTCCTATGATTTAAGAATTTCCAATAAGGGGTTTTATCTTGATATTAAAAAACAGACATTTTAACAGAAATTAATGTATTTTTGAGTATTGTAATTACAAGAGAGTGTCATTGTCAACAATGAAAAACCATCCTTATTATGAAACTTCCCAAGACCATTTCTCACATTTTTATGGCTATGCGATAGCTTACCTTAAGGTGGTCTTAAAAAAAAAAAAACATTGTAATGATGTTTAATCTCAAGATCTCAGTAGACACATTTAATTATCTTACGCTTTTCGAAACACAAATACGACATTTCTGCTTATTTACGTAGCCTCCGAAGTAAAAATTGGTTTTAACAATGAAAATAATTTCTCATTAAAAATCCGAATTACTTTGATGCAGTTTTTGGATAGAATCAACTAAAGCCGGTCTAGAAGGTGCTTCATAACAATTCAAAGGGGCTTTAGTTTTGCAAACTGTGAAACTGTGTGTGTTTTTTAGTGAATTTAATTTTTTTTTAATTTAATTTACAGGCACTCAAGGGGTTATTAGTACCCTTTATATGTTAATATTTAAACACAGTGCGAGCATAAGGAAAATAGGGAAGGATTTAAGAGAAGATACCGGTGTACATTGGTCTTGAAGTTCTGAACATCGAAATGGAGGGGGGGGGGAACAGAGTTGGCCAAAGCATTCCACATTCTCGATGTGCGATTTAAGAAAGAATTTCTATACTTGACAGTACGCCCGAAATTGAGCTCAAGAGTAAACTGATGAGCATTCCTGGAAGTGCGAGTATTACGGCTGAATCGGTTAAGGGGTGCAATGCAACTGTCTAATTCGACAGAAAATTGTTTGTAAAAACATCGATAAAACAACGAAAGGCATGAAACATTGCGGCGGTATTCTAGCTAGAAGGCTTTATAAATTACATCCAGATCAGAAGGCGTGACAAATTTCTTGCACCGTCGGAGAAATCCTAAGCACCTGGCAGCATTTTTGGCAATATCAAATATGTGATCATTCCATAAAAGGTGATCTGTGATACACATTCCGAGTACTGACAGTTGGTTAGTTTCATGGATGCAAGTGCCACTCATAGATAGCGTCATCGGGGGTGTCTTACGCTTTAACGGTCATTAAGAAGCTTCCGTTCTTCAAGATAATTCTTAAGCTGATAATTAATCAGCGTTTCCATGACCTTGGAAAGAAGGGACGTCAGTGCTATTGAACGATAGTTGGAGGGAGAGAAGGATTCGCCTTTTTTAGGGACAGGCTAAATAAATGCTATTTTCCATCCGCTCGGAAAGAGACCTGTAGAGTAGGGAAGATGGAAAAGTTTACGCACTGGTTTTGCCAGCGTTGAAGAACGCCTCTTCACAACAATTGGGGAGATACCATCCGTGTATGTCAAGGTCTTTCAGTACTCTTGCAACTGCACGAGTGCGAAAGAAGATTCGTCCCATAGAATCGCTTAAGTTCTCAAGAACAGAAGGGCTCATGACACTTTCCGGTAGCTTCGAATTAACAGCAAACTGTGCTGTAAGTAACTTGGCTTTATCAATCGAGCTTACATAGGGGGTGTCCTTGTGGACGAGCGTTGGAACCGAGGATGACGTGCTGTTTCGAAGTGAATCCTTTTTGCTGGTCAAATTTTAAAGGACATCAGCTTCAAAAATGGCAGCTGCTCAAATAACATGCTGTTCAAAATGAATCCGCTTCTTGAAAAATCCTTTATAACTAGAATGAATTGTTGAATACATATAAAACAAATTTCATATCGAATTTTAAGGAAATAAGTTGATCGATTCAAGCCTAAGCTCAAATAAAACGGGACTAATGAAGACGCTAAAAGCGGTGTGTGAAGAAGCCAAGAGCTTAGGTACCATACCCTTAGTAAAGAAGAAAACTTTTGATCGCCCCCTTAATGAACCAATGACCGTAAATAACTGATAAATCAAAATCCAAATTAGTATCATATTTTAAAAAAGTACATAAGTCAGCTAGTTTCTTTACCAAGTTCTTAATCTTAAAATTCATGAACAACAGTTTAATATAGTTTAGAACTTCAACAAATCCGGAATCTTTTTATTTGATGCCGGATTGTTTCTCGATTGTTTTCCAATCTCTCAAAAACTCAATAAACTTCTTATTTCTAACAAAAGATATACTTGCTCAAGGGTTCTTCGCAATATCAGCATCAAAAGTGTATTCAACCACATACTGGCGTAATTCTCCTTTTTTTTAAAATAATTTTTCTTTCGAAAAAATGTCGTCAACAGAAATCAGTTTGTTTAAAAACGCCCAAATCGGAGGTGTCATGTTGTCTTGGCTGGGTTATGTTGTATCAACATTTATGCGAGTATATTCTCGCACCATTGCATTGTATAGTACTCTGGCTCTGGGACGATACGATGCATCTCTATCTTATTGCCAGTTCAAGCAAGTGCACCAAGAGCACCAATCAACCTGACTACAACATTGGTTGACACAACTATTTACGCAGAAATTAATGCGCTACGGATATTAATATGCATTTTCACCATATAACTAATAATAATATCTCTCGGTAGGTGCTGGTGTCGCACGTCGCGTCGTCGTCGCGGGGCAGCGACGCACGATGCGGAGCGTGGAGTAGGTACGATAGTTGTATAGAAACTTTCCCGGTATAGCCCCCGTGCGATTGCCGATGGGCCTGGCCCCTGGCATTCGAGTAGCATGTTAAATTAAACACTAATTCCGTTGCAATTAGCCGTGTCAGATAATTTATCATTTGGCTATAAATATCGCCACTTGCTGACGATGCTCCTGTTCTTGTTGTTGGTGTTAGTGTTGGTGTTGTTGCTTTACCTAGATATTGCTGCTGATGTGGAACGTCTTTTCTCTGGCTTGCCATTGAGACTTGTCTCATCCTACTATCTCAACCTGCACCCCCTCAGCCTCAAGTCTCAGGTCTATCGCTCTTGCGTCGTGTTTTGTAACTAATATCACCTCTTAGATGCATTGTCCTTGTTTTCGATGTATCCGCACATACAAATTAAACCAAGTTGCAAATGGAATGAGTGTTCGATTGGGCACATTGGGCGGTATGTGGCATGATGATGATGATGGCTATAGCGATGGTGATGGTGGCTGGTGGCACAGTAAATATAAATGGCTAACCGAACTGAATACTGAGCCAACGGACTTAGATTCACCATGGAATGTTGAGACTACTTAATTTAATGGGATTCATGGAGATTTGGATGAAAGACAGGTAGACCAAGCATTGGATTCGGATACATTTAAGCTACTATACGGGTTACGGCAAACCAAACCACAACGAACCGAACGGCTGCATGAAGAGCATCATCATCTATTCGTATACCCGTACCTAACCTACCTAGAGAGCCTGCGCTATCGTGGAACGTGGACTTATGAGACTCTTGCATTTATCATAAGACACGTTTGGTCCGTGAGATTTGTGCTTAATTTAATGCCTTGCTGCTGCTCATTATAGTGTGCGCAATAAATTATTTAGGCTCTGCATTTAATATGCCATGCGATAATGTGTTGTGCAGAACAGCGTAATTAGTTTAGAGGCTGGTTTTAGGTTGAATGTATATATTATTTGATACCGCTTTGCCCCCCCCCCCCCCAGCGCATCAGTACTCCGCATCGAACCGAATAATATATATGTACTTTTACTTACTCCAAATCCTACCGACCGGCCAGCACAATGTAGTATAATGTATAGTTCTGTAGCAGATAGAGAGGTGAATCATGTGTCAGATGGGATTTAATTTCAGAATTAAATGACTATCACAGATTTTCGGATAGATCCAGTTTATTAAATATTTATGGTGCAAGAGGAGCGAGATTAGATACTCATCTATCATAAAATAAATTTTCGATTTCATTTCTAATTACCTATGCATTTATATTAAGCTTATATGGCGATGATTTTAAGAAACCCTGTTCAATTGACAATTTACTTAACGAGCTGAGATAGATTGGCAAATGACTTATTTATAAAACAAACATTTTTCTTTGTTTGGAGTTCCGAATAAAATGTTTATTTTAAAATTTTATAAATAATAGTTTTATTTGATTTATTTGCAAGTGACCGGGGTTCCAAGACCAACATTGAATGGAGACTTCGCACCATTCTTTTGTAGGAAAACAAAATATAGGGCAATCAATAACGGAAAATAAATCTTTTTATTTCTTTTTTATTGGATTTATAAGGGGTGTGTTTTTAAGAATTGTTAAAATACACCCGTATTCAAGCTTTTCCGACATTGAACTTTTCAGTCAAGAGTTTACAGAAACGATCGTCATGTTGGTAATGCAAAGGATTTATGTCCAGGTGTTCTCATAGCGGTAAAAAATGCCCATTTTTCTCTTCTTCTGTATCTTTTCCGTTTGAACTATCTATTAAACTGGTCTGTTAATGGTATAGACTATGACTATTTTAATTTTAAACGTTTACATTCCTCCAAAAAGATTGGAGAAGTATTGAAGCAAACTCCCCTTGGCATTAGACTTTCTTATCAATTTGTCCTGCTCTGACACCAATATTCTCGATCGAATTCTCGATTTAGTATTTTCTTCTGAAGTTATTAGTACTCTTGTTCTAGAATCTAGATCAGGAATTACTAATATTGATAAATATTTACCCCCCCCCTTGGATATTTTTCTGACTTAAGTAACCACATTACTGAACACAGTTATTCCTTTGATTTCTTATATAATTTTGATTTCAGAAGAGCTAATTTCCAGTCTATGTCTGAAGATTTAACCATTTCTGGAATTGCTGATACATAGCATTTTCTAATATTGACGAAACAGTTTCAAATTATTATAAGATCCTTAATTATTGTTTGGAAAAAACAAAGAAATCAAGAATTACAAACGGTCCGCCCCGGGTGGCAGACTAATAGGGGGTGCCATCAGTAACAGAAAAATAACTTTGCACACTACAAAAAATAAAAACACAAATAAAACAATAAATTTGTTTCCCAAATACCTACCTACATATGTATGTATATGTGCGCATGAATTTCGTTACTGGCCTATTCTCTTAATATAAATAATATGGAAATAAAATATTTATCGCCCAAGAGCAACAACCAAGCATTTACCAAGGCCGTAATATACGCAAGAGAACAATGCACCGAGCTAGAAATTTCAATTGAAAGGCGGAGAAGAAGAAAAAAGAATAATGGAAGAGGAAACACGAAGAGCCATGTTAGATATTAGAACGGCTATTCCAGGAAGTCCAATTTATAAATAAAAAGTAATTCAATTCAACATAAATTAAACAAGATGTTTATTGTTCAAGAAAATATGATCGAATAATAATAAACTGAAAAACATCGAACTTCAATATTGTTCGATATTAAAACTATAAAAATTAATATCACAAGTGTTTTTATAGAAAAGTATATACATATATACAAATAGTGAACTATATATATACTAACACCCCTTCTTAATAAACACTTCTTAAGTAAAGTCTTCATCGTTCTTAGTTAGACCAGCCAGGAGTCTGAATTTTGATTGTTTAATATTCTGTAATGGTTTCGTAAGAATGTCTGCAACCATTTCTTCAGTTGGACAGTAAATGAATTTAACTTCTTTAGATTCTTTAATGTCACGAAGAAAGTAGTACTTTACGTCTATATGTTTAGTTCGAGGATTTATCTTCTCTGAATCCAGTAGTTTTAAACAACTTTGATTGTCCTCGAATATTGTAACATCTTCTAAATCAACTTGTAGATCTTGAAATAATGTTCTCAGCCAAATAAGTTCTTGAGTTGCTTCTGCTAAAGCGACAAGCTCTGCTTCAATTGATGATAGTGCAATCAATCCTTGCTTTTTACTTGCATAACTGATTGTAGCTTCTCCAAATTTAAATAAATATCCGCTTGTGGATTTTCGTCCTCTAACGTCTGTAGCCCAATCTGCATCGGCATATCCAACAAGTTTTGAATTTTTATTACATCCAACACAAAGCTGTAATTGTTGAGTTCCTTTCAAGTATCTAAAAATGCGTTTAACTTCGTTCCAATCACGCTGAGTAGGACAGGATACTTTTCTGCTGAGAATTGAAACAGCTGCTGCTATGTCCGGCCTTGTATTTCCTGATAAGTAAAGAAGTGAGCCAATAGCTTTTCGATACATTTCATTGTCGTCTAAAAGCTCATCATCCGTTGTTTGGTTTTTGAAATATCCAGTATCCAAAGGTATTTTGGATGTCTTCGCATCTGACATATTGAAAGTAGCAAGAATTTTCTTTATGTATTTTTCTTGGTGCATATAATACTTTCCATTTCTCTTTTCAATTTGAATTCCAAGATACAACTTCAAATTTCCCATGTCAGTAATGTCAAAATGTCTTCTTATTTCTGCAATTGTCTCTAAAATTAAATTCTGTTCTTTTGAAATAACCAGGATATCATCAACATAAACAAGTATATATATAATATTGTCACCTTTGCCTTTTATATACAAACAACTATCAGCTTTACCCCTTCTGAATCCAAAGTTAATTAGGATCAAATTTATCTTTTGATTCCAACATCTCGCTGATTGTTTGAGACCATATATACTTCTATTCAATTTACATACCAAATTTTCTTTTCGGCTTTGTACAAATCCTGATGGTTGTTTCAAATAAATTTCATTTTCTAGGTTACCATTCAAGAATGCAGTTTTAACATCTATGTGTTGTACTGTCATGTCATTCATTGATGCAATCGCTAAAAGGGTTCGAAGAGTCGTCTGCTTCACCACTGGGGCAAACACCTGGTCATAGTCCTGACCATATTTCTGTGAGAAACCTTTCGCCACAAGTCTTGCCTTATACCTTTTCGATTCATCAGCTAATGTTTTGATCTTGAATATCCATTTACAGCTTATAGCCTTTCTACCTTTCGGTAACTCCACCAACTCCCAAGCATTGTTCCCTTGCATAGCCTGCAGTTCTTCCTCCATGGCACATACCCATTGCGCACTGTCAGAACTTTCCAATGCTTCCTTATAAGTTGTGGGTTCATCCGGGTAAGCTGTTTTATAGCCATATCTTTTAGGAGGTACGCCTTTGTTGGTTCTTGTTGATTTTCTAACATTATCTTCAGAATCAATGCCATCTTCTTCAGAATAGTAAGTACTTCCATCTTCTGATAACTGTTCTTCAAAATCAACATTGTTTTCATCTTCAACAATTTCTTCATTTTCAATCGTATTAGTTGGTAAGTTGTCGTTTCCTTGGTTCTTGCTGGTAAAAAGATTAATTTCAAAAGTAGAATCATCTTCATATTTTGTCACATCAGGTAATTTGTTCAAGCCGGTATTCATTTCTTCATTAAACTTGACATCTCTGGATTTGATTATCTTGGCTGTTTCAGTATCCAACAGTCTATATGCCTTTGATTCATCACAGAATCCTACAAGTACATATTTATAAGATACATCTTCCAACTTATGTCGAAGTTTCTTAATGACATAATGATATGCCACGCATCCAAATGTTCTTATATGAGTCATAGCTGGTTGTCTTTGAAAATACATTTCATAAGGAGTTTTCAGAGTAGCTTTCGATGGTAATCTATTTTGTAAATAATTAGCAGTATTTAAAGCTTCTGCCCAAAATTTTCTGTTCAGTCCAGATTGTATGAGCATGCACCGTGTCATTTCCATTAGACTCCGGTTCTTTCGCTCAGCTACACCATTCTGCTGTGGACTATAAGGGGCTGTTAACTGCTGCTTAATACCTTTACTTTTAAGATAATCTTTCAACTTTATGCTAGTAAATTCTCCACCTCTGTCAGTTCTTAGTATTTTCATTGGTCTTTCAAAATAGTTTTCAGTTTGTTGTATAAACTCTACTATTTTCTCTACAGCTTGACTCTTTTCTTTCAAAAAATAAACAGTACAGTACCTACTGTAGTCGTCAATCATTGTTAAAAAATATTTGTTCCCACTTGGAGTTATTTCTCTCATAGGTCCACATAGATCTGCGTGAACAAGATCCAAGACCTTATCAGATCTGTTTGTGGCTTGCTTTGGAAACTCTGGTCTTATCATTTTACCTCTCAAACAGGAATCACAATGATCAAGACATGAACATTTAATGAGTTCAACTCCAGTAATTAAATTATTTTGTATCGCATCTTTTATCGACCTTAAATCTCGATGACCAAATCGGCGATGAAAAGTATGAACACATTCCTTTTCAATGTGTGTTACCCTTTTTGCATACAAATCTTCATTAAGCCTGTAAAGGTTTTTATATAAACTAGCCGTTGCATATATTTTACCATGATGTGATAGTTCACAAATCTCATCTTTAAATAGAACTTGCCAACCACTTTCGACAAGTTTTCTAACTGAAAGCAAATTTCCATCTAGCTCAGGAACATAAAGAACATTCTTGACATGAATTTCCTTATTCTGACAAAGCAATATACCACTACCAGAACCATTTGCTTCGATTTTGTTCCCATTTGCTAAATATATGTAATCGCCAGTTTTTCTATTAATATTTCTAAAAAATTTATCATCATTGCACATATGACACGTAGCGGCTGAATCAATATACCATGCAGAATCAATTTTATTTGTACCAGAACTAAAACACAAATCAATATCGTTTTGGTTGCACTCACCCTTACCAGACATAGAAGTTTCAACGGTTTTCTTGGCTTTGAAATTGGGTTTTCTTCCTTCTTGCATCTTGTTTGGGCAGTTCTTTTTTAAATGTCCGGTTCTTCCACAAGAATAGCATTTGAACTTGAAGTTTTGAGTCTTCAATGCAGCATCTTCTAATGGTCCTTTCGAAAACTTGTCACTTTTATTCTTATATTCTTGAATAAGCTTTTCTTTGACTAATTCGAGTGTTAACTCTTCGTCTCTTCTGACTTCAAGAGCAGTCACCAAAGAATTGTAGTCGTCTGGCAAACTTCCTAGGAGAAATGCAACCACAAGATGATCTGCTAATTGCTCGCCTAAGCCAATTAGACGATCCACAATGTCCAGCATATCACAAATGTGATCTTCCATTGTTTGTCCGTTCTTAAGCTGCATACGACACAATTTCTTTAACAACGTTACCTTATTCGACAGTGTTGACTTCTCGTGTGCTTTCTTCAGAGCATCCCAGCATTCTTTAGCAGTATTCAATTTCCGAATATGCATTAGTTGAGAATCTTCCACTGCGAGTCCGATTGTGGCACGAGCTTTCCCGTCTTTCAAGGTCCAACTAGCAAGAACAGGATTAGGTGCTGCATCAGCAATAACTTCCCAAAGATCTTCTTTGATTAATAACATCTCCATCCTGTATTTCCATGTTTGATAGTTGTTGTTGTTCAGCTTCTTGAAAATCGATCTTCCTTCTTCCAACTTGAAAAAATTTTTCTTTATCTATTAGAATTTCCTGAATTAATATCTTTAATTATAATTGTTGGTGTTCTGGGCCCATAACCTATTAGAACGGCTATTCCAGGAAGTCCAATTTATAAATAAAAAGTAATTCAATTCAACATAAATTAAACAAGATGTTTATTGTTCAAGAAAATATGATCGAATAATAATAAACTGAAAAACATCGAACTTCAATATTGTTCGATATTAAAACTATAAAAATTAATATCACAAGTGTTTTTATAGAAAAGTATATATATACAAATAGTGAACTATATATATACTAACAAGAATGTCAGGATACATTTTATATTGAACTTGTGCATCGATCTAAGGCCATGGAAGATATTGCGTCAGTTTTCTCAGCTCTTCAACCGAAAATATTGCTGTATGGAACGGAAGAAGAACTGCGGGCTGTGGTTCCAATGCTTACCTCGACATTTACAGAACTTACAGACAACAGTATCATATTGGAAATCCAGGGAATTCGGCGTCACATGGTAGCTTCCAAGATAAATTTAAAAGATGCAGAAATTTGGACAGCCTTCGAATTTTTAAGCTTCATTGTTAAGTGGGATTTTTCAGACTCTTTACCGAGTCTGTCATTGGCGATGAGAATTTATTTAACAATTTGCGTCTCAGTGGCATCGTGTGAACGAAGCTTTTCCAAATTAAAATTAATAAAGACTTATCTAAGATCAACGATGAGCCAAAATAGGTTGACTAATTTGGCTATACTTTCAATCGAAACGGAGCACACAAAAAATATAGATTTTAATGATATAATCGAAACATTCAGTACAATAAAAGCTCGTAAGCACCTTTAAATAAAATCTTTGTTCGTGTTTTTTTCTTAAATTTTTCAAGGGGTGTAAGCTTGCTTTACCGCCCCGGGTGTCACTGCCTCTTAGTCCGCCACTGGCTGTGGGGAAAGTAGCCTTGCCCGCAACCCTTTAAAATGCCAGACGATAACTTTTACTAAAAAACGAATCGACAGTGTTCGTCCTCATTTTGAATATGCTTTGCAGGTATGGACTCCCTATTACGAAATAATAGAAAACGTATTGAATCAATTCAACATAATTTCATTCCCTTTGCCCTAAAGTGTCTTCCTTGGGATGATCCTTATGATCTGCCTCCCTATGAACATCGAACTCTGCTTCTTCAAATGCAATCTCTCCATCGAAGGCGTGTTAAAAATGACTTAATATTTCTTTCTCAACTCATTAATGGTGAAATTGATGCACCTTATTTGCTATCTTGTGTACATTTGAATTATCAAAGCGGAACTCATCACCTGCGTTCATTTGATTGACATATTGACTTCTATAGAACCAACTATGGGAAGAATGAAGCTTTTCATGTTCATGTTAAATGTTAACTATGTTTTGTATTTTGTGCGTGTGTTAAGCTAACTACTTTCTGAAATAAAAAAGTATGTTAAAATCTAACAATACTTTTTTGGAGGTAGTCCTTTTGATAGCTGTCAATTGATTTATGCTTAGTTTCTTTTTCTATTGCATAATAAATCTAGACTAACTCATAAACAACTTTTGCAAATCGTGTAGATGTATTACCAAAATAAACGTTCGGTTCGCGCGACGCAAATAAACAATCAATTTGATGATAATCATTTTATACGGCCCCAGTTGCTGCAAAAAGCTGTCAAAAATTGGGCTGTATATAACTCGAGCCAGCCGCCGAGACCAATTGCTCGAAATACTTCTTAACACATAATGACAAACATTATCTTTATAATAATGTCGAATGAATATTTCGCTGAAAATCTTAAAAATAAACTTACTTATGAATTGACACTAACAGAAAGTCAATGTCTTAAATATGATATTTTTGAAAAAATGAAAGTTGTATGTACCCCAAAATAACGCAAAGAAGCAACTAAAGCACTGCAACTGCTGTAAGAAAGTTTTGTGCAAAAGTTCGTCAGACTGGTAGAGCTTAAGACTCATTTCACTAACATCAACTCACCATCATCAATCTCAACATTTCCACATATGACGCACTAGCCTTAAGCAAATTCTGTAAAAAGATCTCAACTCATTTTCTTACAAGTTCCTCCAAGCTTAGCAATTGAAGTCTCACGACCTTTTGGACTTAGAACAGAATTGCGCAACGATATTAGCGAAAAGTGATCTTATCTTTTCTGACGCGGAGTAATTTTCATCTCGGCTACACATTCAAACACTTAATTGCTTCATCTGGGCTTGGAATTTGGAAAACTTTGGCGTTATAGCCTAGAAACTAATGCATCCACAGAGAGCGACAGTATTTTACGGTTTGTTGAGTTGTGGCATTATAGGAGCCTTTTTCTTTAAAAATTCATCGGGGAACTGCACCAAGTTAATCGCCTACTTTTATTGAAAGTAAATTTGATTTGGATGACCTTAGGTTCATGCACCCACCCACTCATGCCAACGTCGACACCGTGTTGGCGGTGTCAATCGGCTGCCAACAAGCTACGATTTGAGGCCTTTGAATTTTTTTATTGGAAGTCATGAAGAACCAATGCCATAACCTAAAAACAGTCATGTTTTAAATACTGTGGTAATACATAATTGTAACTATTTATTTAATATAGGCCTGGTCTTTTCGTTGTTCTTAAATAATATAACTGGTCTATTGTCTCTCACTTAAATTGTGGAACCAATACAATGTATGGATATTTCAGTGCACAAATATGTCTCATTGTCATTCTAGAGGAGGAACTGATCCAACCCCTCATGAACCCGCAACCCTGACTCGTAAATGCTTACACGGGCCTCTGTCGCTGCCCAGCTTTAGTCTTTTGTCTGTCCCTAAACATGGGAAATCTGCAAATTCGGCTCGAAGGACCAAAATGTTTTGCACAAAAGTTTAATTTTGGTTGGTAAAATATTAAAAAAAAACTCAAAACTTCAATTTTATTAAATTTTTCTTTATTTGAGAAAACACCCTTTTTCAAATCACCAATTAAACAGAAGTGTCCATGGTTCTTGTATTAACCTTCATTTGACCTTCTTTTATTGAATTTGTATAACAGTCAAAAAGGTATTCGTTCAGAAGTTGGTGATTTTTAATTACACATTATATTGATGGTGAGTTGACATTCCGATTATGGCAGCATCCAACACACATATGCATATTGAAATCTTATAATTTCACTTGTCCCCGAATGCAAGAGGTCAATCACGACTTATAATAATAAAAGATAGTTGATTTTTACCTGAGGTCCATTTTGTGCCCATATCATTCATCAAACTGAAACCATTTGTTGATAAACAGATTTGCCTTCACCTGGTGGTGGCCGTTCCTTGTATTAAAGAAAAAAAGAAGAAAAAAGAAAACGTGCGTTTGACCAATTTTCTTATAGACCTCAGACCTCAACCCTAAAAGTTTAAGTGATAAAACAAATAAAATCTTTAAGAAAAAGTCAAACGTCTACCGAAGACGAAGACGATGTCATCATTCATATAGCTCTCGTATAGTTTAAAACCCCTCATCCATATTCTTCTATAAAACCAACCATAATTTCCTATTGAAGAGATTGCAGGTACCTATACAATTGGCCTATGGCATTATAAGCATTATGACCACTTTTCGAGACTTAACTTAAAATCTCATTAGTCATTTCATGATGGCATTTATCAAAATCAGATATGCCACGACCGACAACAACGACGACGTTCTTTGAGAAAAGCAAAGAGCTCCATCGAGCGACCAACGACGATGAACGACGACGCGACAGACGGCTGGACCATGACGATGACGACAATATAACTACTACGACGACGACGGACCACTTGGGCACTTTGGACTCTGTGCAGCCACACCTAACCAGCATTTCGGTTTGTGTAAAATGTCACTTTGCAGTCCTTGGGTAATCATTCAAAATGTTGAATTTTCAGTAAAGTGACAGTTCCGTCGGATGCCATTGCTGGGTTGATGTTTATGTTGATGGTGCTGCATAAGAGTTCTGTCTACTTGCTGATGCAGTCGATGATCGTGCGTCGTCGTCGTCGTCATCGTCGGCCTCAGTATTGCCGCACCGACTACGAACGTCGCGGTCGTCGTTGTCGCACACCTCTCTCTCCAGTATAGTGCGGGTTTGGTGCCGGGGAAACGCAAACTGACAGCAGATGTCAAAACCAAAACTGAAGCTTGAAATAAAATAACCGAAGAAAGCCTTTATATAATTTGCTTATATTTATGCTACAAGAGGTGACCATGCGGAAGAAATTTTCAAGTCGATTTGTTGAGTATGAGAGATGATGTTTTGTTTGACGTTTTCTTTTAATCGATTTGATTGTCCGATTGATGAATCGGATTTTGGTCATTGCAAAATTTTGTGTTTTTATTCAAATTTTTGGTAACTAAGGGAATTTTTGAGAAAATGTCAAGTTTTCACCTGCATTCATATATACAATATGGTCACCAGAAAACCCCAAGAGTGTGGACAAAATTTCCACTTAACTCATACACAATGCAGACAAGCCAATCAAAATTATTTGATTCGATAATGGAATCACTGAAACCACTTTTCAAATATCTTGATCTACCTGAAGGCTGAAAGTATCCCATCACGTCGGCCATCGGTCGTCGTATGTCATTTCGTCGTCGCCCTTTTGAAATCCATTTAACATCTCCAACTCTCAATCGCATTCGAAAATAATAGATTTAATTGTGAATTATTATATTTGTCTCAGCATCGAGATGATGTTGCATTTGCAAGTTGCTTCTGCTTATTTTAATATTATCATGACCTGAGATATACCCATCAGGCCTATATCTAGATGCCTATATAAAATTGCATTTCTCAAGAGGAATGATAAATGGATTCTTGGACTTTCGCATGGGGATTAACACTTAAAATTTAGGAAATACCAGGACACGCTGTGACATTAAAATTTGTACAATTTGTAGCCGTTTGTCAAGTGCAACATTGAGCTTTCAGCTGCCAGAAACATCATCAACCACAACCCAGGCAGGAGGACCCTTCTGCAGCAGGCATCACAAACGCCAGCAGAACCATACATATTATAAGATACAACATACACCAGGTCATATGATGAATCAATTTATGAAGGTACCTATATTCCGTCTCCAACGCTGTTCTTCTTATTCTGTTTCTGTGATGTTGAAGAGCTTGTTCGGATGTCGTTATATCGTTTTTGTCCTTCTGCAACTGGGGAATATTGGAAATAGTGTGACTTGGGATACATACATATGTGTAAAGTAATTATGTTCGGATATATGGCTCCAACTCTAGATCCAGATATACTCATATTCGTAGCTATGTACCTACAAATATATTTGAATAGCACTCGCTTCACATCTTCTTCGAACACATTTCATTGATAATAATTGGAATTTGCCCTTTTGGATTTGCATATATAAACTTGGAAAAGGGTTATAAGTTAGGGGGTGGATTCTTTGGCATTTGGGAATTCATTTAGTGTAATTTCTTCGAAGAACTCACTTTCAATGTTGTATATGGATCGAATGGATCGGCAGCGGCATGTGAGTGAGGGCGTTATGGCGTGGTAGTGGCAGTGGTAGAACTTCGGGCCAAGAGAAACCAAATTTTGCATTTAATTTGACCTTATAGATGAGATATGTTTCATTAGTGCTTTGCATAATACAGGATATTGTCTTAGGACACGTATTTATATATATGTATGTATTGCTTATTTTCGTTATAATATAAATTTAAAATATATGTACAATCGAAGTTAAAATGAATAGAATTTATATATGGAATGAATGTAGATATACATATAGAATATTAAAAGCAAGACGAATTGTTTATGGAGAATATATTTGAATTAAGCCTTTTGATGGGGTTTTAGAGATACAATAATCATGCCGTGTTCCGGGGGATTTCAATAGAGTCGGTATGATTAACTTTGTTTATTTAGTTCGATGTTAATTTATGAATGGGCAAACTATTATAAAGGCTTTGGGTCTATTTGTCCACAAACCCCTTAAAGGATTTCTAATATCATTTGTCATTTAATAAAAAATCTTCTAATTTTGTATTAAAACGACTTTCTAAAATTTTAATTAGAATCAATAATTGATAGAAATATAACGAACTGTGTCTTAAAATGTTCGCAATTAATAGCTGCCACATTTGACAAGTTAAAATTGCCATTAATACAAATTTAATATGCTCACTACAACAACGAATTAAAATGGTGAATATTCTCTACAAAAATGGTGAACATTTTGCAGTCAACTACAGGTCGCGAAACTAAACCACTTCTACTTAAAACGAAAAACCAGGTTAAATTTAACTTAGCATTTCTCAAACAGCATTTAGCATAAAGACTGTGGTTTGAAGGATTTTTGGAAAACTGGGGTTGAGAGTTGAATTTAAATTCTCAATTGTTATATAATGCAATCATCTGATAACATTTTTCCGACAATGTTGGGACACCTTTATATAAACCAACAAATTGTAGACCAAGGGCGGATCCAGACTTTAAATCAGGGGGTGGGGGGGGGGGTTATTGTCACACGCTTAACATATAGACGAGTTTTTACTCACCGCTTAAAAATGGTCCTTGATGTTCTGTAAAGGAGGCTAACAAAATTTAAATAACATAATGTGTATCTTAACCTTAAATGTACACATTTCAAGGGCTAATATGGCAATAGTTTCCTAAATATGCCATATTAAAGAGCCAAACGCAATAGTTTAGAGGGTTTTTGTTGCTTTTACGCAGAAATGTAAGAAATTATTTTGAAACGTACATTTTTTCCAAAAAGAATATATTCTTTTTTTTCTCTAAAAGAATATATTCTTTTTTGTTGCCATTTCTATTAATGCGAAAAACGCTACAAAAGTTTAAGAACCCAAAAAATAAGAAAGAATCTGATATCAAGAATTGTCTTAGTTTTTTTCGGACTCAATTTTCGGGAGTGTATTTTTACTACCGCTATCAGTCTGCTTATTCTATCTGGTGCTAGAAAATATTTAGATCTTAAAGGAGTTAACAAACCTTAAAAATTGTGGAGAGAAAAATGTTAGTTAGTTAGTTTAACACATATTGTAACTTTTGCTGTTTTTGGGACCTTTATATATTGAAATTCGTGTTTAAATCTCAGTTCTAGAACATTTTAACCAAATTCACTTCAAAAAGTAGATTTCTTCAATTTTTTATGATCTTAAAATTTTTATTCAACAAAAAATCAATTTTGAAAGAAATATAATGCACGACTGGGTCGCTAGAACTTGCTAATACTTCAAAAAAGTATGTTTAAAAATATTTCCTATATTTTAAGATTTAAAAATGTACCTGCAAAATAAGTTTTTCTGAAAAATTTAAATTCCATTTTATTTCTCAAAAAACCGAGATTAACTTATTTTTTTCGAAAATCATTAGAGCGGGTTTTTTTAAAGTAATTTTTATATACCTATACAATTTTTAAATTTTGTTTTTAAATATGTTTGGTATGCAGTTATTTATAAATATACATTTTGCATTTAAATTTTGTTAAAAAATGTCCACCCCTTTCTGAGATATCAAGTTTTGTAAAAACAATTATTTTTTTAAAAATAAAAAAAATGACATTTTTGATCATCGACAAGAGCTTGCACTGAAAGAGAAGATTGTTGAAATCGGTCGATTAGTTCTTGAGAAAACTTAAAAACAAAATAAGAGTTTTATGAGTGGTACCCTTTTGGAGCAGTACCAAAATATGTTTTTCTTGTAGAAAGAAGGCGAAAAAAATCTATCGGTTCATTTTTGAAAAAAAAAAATAGAATTAAAAATTCTAAACCAACAAATTTGTATGGGGACTGCTGTTATTTTTCGTATTAAAAAAAATGAAAAAAACACCTTAAGCTAATCGGCTGAAAACCTTCATTTCAATGGTCACAATAGTTTAGGCTGAAAGGGCCAGGACAGACAGACAGACTGACGGAATCGGGGGACCCACTTTTTTCGAATTTTCTACCATATCGTAATGTCATGTTTGATTCGAATTTTTTTACGAATGCAATACTTGCTATATAGTTTATGTATGTCGCAAGTAAAAATCACTTCAGTGTTCACTATTTATGTGCATGAAAACAATAAGATTGAATTGAAGGCTAGTTTCAGGAATTTAAAGGGAATTTAAAATAAAATTGACGATCACTTATTCAAGGCTTCTTTTTAAAAACCTGAATATTTTCTCTTTTTCTTAGAAACAAATTTTATGAAAATAATTTAAGGCAACTCTAAAGTTAAAAAAATGTAAGTTGTTTTTGACAGCAAACCACTTTTTGGTGATTGTCGTTAAATTACTAACAAATTTTTGGTTGAAATCTTTGCTTATACAATTTGACTGTATACGCTTTATGACTAATATGACCTCCCCCTGGATCGTCCATTGGTCAAAATTTGATGAAATTATGCAAAGTTTTTGGAATAGGGCTGAATTTCCGATTCATATTATTTTCTTGGTCCAGTCCTCAATTAAAAGTGGTACTTTTGGCAACAAAGTTTTAGGAAATAAAATGGATCCGCCATTGTTGTAGACTCAAACAAAAATCAAGTAGAATTTTATAGTACAAATTTGAAAATGGCGTATACGCCAAGTTGTACCATTGATTTAATTTATTTTGCAATAAAAAATAAGTTTTATTTGATCTAAGATTAATTATAAGGAAAGAGAAATCAAATGTTTGACAAAAAATTAATGCAAAATAATGTCCCAGTGGTTGTTAGAAATTTTTTCGGGAAACATACGAAACAGAACGTGTTTTTTGTTTGTTTGACGCAGAAAGCATTTTGAATCCTCACTGGACTTCTAGGTTTATATTCTTAAGAGTCTTGAAAATTCATCCTCTTAGATATAATCCTTCTTACATTTCGTTAAAGAGGTTTTGTTCTTCTAGTAAAATGATTGCTTAAGCTTTCTGCCTATCCTACTCTTCTTATCGTTCTTCGAGTCGTTAGTAATAAAATAAATAAATAAATTAGGTGGCGCAAGAGTCCGTAGAGAACCAGGGCCTAGTGACTTAGAACGCTCAACCATTCCTGTGTGCGAGTAATTGCAGGGATGGAGGGGATCTACAGTTTATATGCCGAATCCGAACGGCTAATTTGAGAAAGCCCTTTTTCACGGCAAGAATTACTATTGGAGAATTTGTCAATTCCTCGCAAGAGGCAATACTCGTGAAAAAAACTTTAGGTGGTACCAGGAAGGGTTCGAACCCAATACCTCTCGAATGACAGTCCAACGCACTAACCATCATACCACGGGTACTCGTACTACAAGTCGTTAGTAATATTTAGTGAATATTCTTACATATTGTCCATCTCCTACAACATAGCGCAGCAACAGAATCCTTCTATCTATCTCAATTTTCCGCAAATGGCCTTAGCTGTGACCAGTGGCGGCTGGTGAGTTTTCGAACTGGTGGTGCACTTTTCCTGTTCTCAAAATTTGAAGATTAGAAATGAAAACAAAAAACAATTTCAAACCAAATCAATATTCTTTTTCTGCATTTGTTTGAATAAAATTTCAATATGTGGCAGGAACAGATTGAAAAAAATCAAGCCAATATAAAAAAGTGTCATCGTTCAAATATCTTTGTAGCATATCAGCTTGATTTATAGAATTTGTATCCCTTTCCGTTTCTATAATGGTGGTCATGCATTCTTTTAAAGGCTCCATGTATCTATGTACTGAGTCAACCGTTCGAGAATTAAAGTTCCATCTCGTTTGCGGAGCAGCTGGAATCTTCTTTGATACAATAGTTTTCAAAATCTCTGTACGCTTCGGAGATCGTGAAAAAAACTTTGAAAAAGCTTGAAGGTTGGCAAAAAATATCTGTACGCTTTTGGTTTGACTTACACTTTTTTCTATTATTAAGTTGAGTTGGTGGGCGTAGCAATAAACAAATGAAGCATTTGGATAGATGGTTTTTACTTTAGCCTGTACTCCACCAACATTCTCGCTCATTACAGAGGCGCCATCGTAACATTGTGCTATTAACTGTTGCGGATTTATTTGAAGTGACTGTAATTCTGTTATAATAACAGCACTAAGCCCTTCAGGCTTCAGCAGTATGGGAATGTGGCGTAAGATATTTCGAAAAGCGTTCATGAATATTTCTGTTTTGCTCGTATCGTAAAATCATAACCATCTGCATTGTAGTCGATACATCGGTAATTTCATCAGCTTGAACTGCCACGATTCACATTTTTTTTATAATATCCGATGATTCTTTGTGGTATAAACATAAAATTGAGTCCAAAATATCGTTCTGAATAGTTTTTGACGTACCTTTGAAGACTGTAGACGATGTGAGATGCTCCTTCATGACTGTATGGAACTCTGATACAAAGTCTATTAATCCGCGAAATACCCCAGAATTATTTGACTCAATTGTTTCATCGTGACCGTGCCTAACACAGACAAACTCATTACATTTTGTAAGTGTACTTGCGAAGAATCGTGTTTTTTTATTTTTTCACTTGAATGCGTCAAATCCTTGTCCAAATTGATTCTCCACCAAAAATAATGCAAGGAAAACAAAAGAATGCTTTAAGACGTTCACATCTACACAACCATTTCTTCCGGCCAATTTTATATCAACTTTATTTTTAAAAGTTTTGTTATTGTCTTTAATATTTTCAATGTTCATTTTTACTCTATCTCACATCAACCAAAACCAAAATAAAAAAGAGGCTGGGATGCGACCCACACTGATAACTTCCCATCCCGTCTGTCGATTTGTCTTGCTTAAAAGTTTGTCTATATGTATCAATTTTTACCAAATTTGCGTAATATTTTTTGTAGATTTTATTTTTTTATGAAAAAAAAATACAGAATATCGAAAACAATATTTTCTGTGAAATAAAATAAGTTTGAAGCCAATATTTTTAATTTTTGAAAAGATATTTGAGTCGAAAGTTACCAAGTACCTACCAAGTTTTAGTATTGTATTTTTTAGGTTTTTATTTTTTGTAAAAAAAACTGTCAATTCGATTTTTCTCAAAATTTTATCGAATGTTGACAACAATATTTCTTATAAGATAAAATTAGTTTGAAGCCAATGTCTCAAAGTTTTGAAAAGATATTTACGTCGAAAAACAATTTTTACCAACTTTTTTTTAATTTATTTTAGGTTTTTAATTTTATGTACAAAAACTGTCAATTCGATTTTTTTCAAAATTTTACTGAATATTGACAACAATATTTTTTGAAAGATTAAAGTAGTTTAAACCCAATATCTCCAAGTTTTGAAAAGATATTTGAGTCGAAATTCAATTTTTACCAACTTTGAGTAATGTTCTTTTTAGGTTTTTATTTTTTATAAAAAAAAAACTGTCAATGTCAGATGTCAAAAACATAATTCTTCGTTACACAAAATTGTTTTGGAGATGAAATCATATTTTAGTCGTAAAATTTTCGAGGTGACAAATTTTTTTTTTCAGTTTTTTTGATTTTTTAAAAAAAGCATTAATTGGATTTTTTTCCAAAAATATACTTGTTTTGTATCACGTTACAATATATAATATAAAATTTAATTCAAGTCTCTAGCGTTATTGGTTCATGAGATATTTAAGGCTAACCAAAATTTTCACCTTTTTTTAAACTGCTATGGTAAAAAAACCACCCACGCAATTTTCTTTAGAGCCATTTCTACATCTTTCTGCCTTATTATATGTATAACAAAATTTATTTGAAGTCGATATCTCTTCTGGTTCTTGAGCTATGGACGTACGAACGTACGTACACATGCACGCACAGACATCTTTCTAAAAATCTTTTATTTCGACTCTAGGGATCTTGAAACGTCGAGAAATGTCAAAATTTTCAATTTGACAAATCGGACCCATTACAATAACTTCCTATGGGAAGTTAGAAAGGAAAACATTATGTACAGACAATATAATAATAACGACAATATAAGAATAATACAGCGAAACTACTATGAATATGATGAATAGTCATCTAGTCATCCATGCCAGCTTCAAACATACAACTTCAAACATGAAACGGGTGCTCTGTATGAATCTGCAATTTTCGACTAGCTCGTGCGGCGCATGAGAGCAGACTCATTAATCGGTATATTTCAATGAAATATCTTTTGTTTCACGCGTCAGGCCTATAACTATAAGCCTGTAAGCTGTAACTCATACAAGTTATACAAGCAATCCTCGTTCACTCGCCGAAGCGCACGAGAATTTTTCTTCACAGGGAAAATAAAACTTAATTTCATTTTAATTGTTGCGGCATAATTGGAAATTTAGTTTTTTTATGTTTTTGTATGTTTAAAAGTTTAAAAATAAATATTAATATGGTACTATAAAAATATAGAATCTTTTGAATTGGGTGTTCAGCGCACGAGCGCACTTAAGGTAGAGCCACCGTTGGCTGTGACCATGATTTAATTCAGCTTCTCTTACAAGAGATTGCTCCGAAGTTTTTCTTGACATTTACGGTTATTTTTCTCTGTGGATTCCATTTCAAATATTGTTTTGCAGTTTCACTTCTTTTGCTCTTTTGCACGATTTCAGCATCCATTTTTGTCTGCTTTGTCCGGTTCTACAACTCTAGGTTTAATATGGTTCGCAGACACAGGATCTTCAGGCGAGCATTTCTATGTTTCAGAAGTTTACAAAGCCTATCGTTTAATATCAATAACTTAAAAGCTCACATTCTTAAATCAAAGGAACACTGATGGAAGAAATTACAAGCATTAAATGAGTACATTACCTATAGCATTATTTTCAAAGAATCTGAGACAGATCTTTCGCAATACCTGGCAAATATTAAAACGTATAGCCTTGGCCATCGATCGAATCTAATCTTTTGGTCTTCAAGTTGCGGTACAGAAACTTTAAACTAAAAACAATAAACTTTATTTGTACATCAAACTGCATTGAAACTATTTGTTATTTTCCTAAGCTCCATTACTAAAACTCAAGTTCGCACTTTCTTGAACATCTTTACAAAAGCAACTTTACACATGAATAAGCGCCAATTAAATTTTTTAATCATTATTTGCGTTTTATCACGCTATCAACAATAATATTAACCTGATGATGGTCCGTTTATACTGTACGAAGGCTTAAAAATGAATATGCATGAGTTTATTGACCAAACGGCTTTTCTCAATTTATTTTTCGAAATTGCTTTATTTACTAAATCGAAGCAAATAAAAGCACAGTTTAATGGCATTTACTTCCTTGCGCATAAGAGAAGACCATCAAGGCAACAGGTTCACTTCCATGAGGAACATTTCATCGTCGTCGTCGACGTCAGAATCGGAGTCGGAGACGGTCGTCGCCATCGTATATATGTATGTACATTTGCCTTTACCTAGTCTCAGAATATTGTGATATTCTTCTTTTAGCATCACACAAAACAGACTTACCCACCTCGAACTCGAACTCGAAGCTTCAAGAATCGCAATAGTGCGCGCGCGATGACAACACTTTATGGGAAACACGAGTGGACCACCAAAGTGCAACATGAGCATTAAGGCTTTTATACACAATTATGCAAAAGTCACGTCTACTATGGGTACCTATGTTTATATATAAAAGAGTCTACCTCTGGAAGTATCTTATAGTCCTGGACTTGGAGCAGCACATATACGAGTATATACCAACAAGCGACATCGCTAGCACAGGTGAAACATTGCATCCGAATTGAAGAACTATAGAACCATCGCATTATCTGATATATACTTATTATGTTGGTATATAGATATAAAAGGTGCATTGGCATAAAACTTATAAGGCTGCAGCAGACGACGAATTGGCGAGGTTCAAACTTGCACTACTGACGCCATTAAAACCTTACCAGCATCGCCACTGCATCCTGCAACTTTGAATCAAAAGCCTGGAACAAAACAACAACAAAAAAAAACGTTTCAAAATAAACAAAATTATAAAATAAGCATTTGCAAATTTTGCAAAAGGAGCATCAGGATGAAGATAAATCCCTCGATGAAGCTCGATGAAGACCACAGATAACGCTGAGGATTTAAATCGGATCACTTCTTCATTATACCCGAGTGCACGTCGCGGTCGTCGTGTGGAGGTTCTTGTAAGAATAAACCAGGGCTGGAATAAGACACCTATGCATCAAACTTGCTAACTTCGAATTATGCAAGAATAATTGTCAAAACTTCTGTTTCACTGTTTTACGACAGATTTCATTCTTTTTTTCGAACTTAACCAAAATTTTTAACGAAACTGAGATAATAGATTCAAAGCTTGTTTGAACAATTTCTTGTGAGTAATTAGTTTTAAAATTTAACTGGAGTGACTGGATAGAAATCATTCATATTTTTTGAGCAGGGCCTATTTCTATTCCAGCTAATTAATCCGTTCCTGTTCTCAGATTTGCAATCTTCTTCTACGGGGCGATCAATTCGATCACAAAACCACTGTGCTTTCCGAACTGGGCTACTGCTTTGTATATCCATAGTAGGTTTGGGTGCATACATAATACATATGTATGTATGTATATAGTCAAGTTGAAATGGATGCACGCAAGCAAACAATTCGTGGTGACTAAGGAAAAACAGTGCGCTTCTTGGTTTTCGTGTGAATGTTGAAGGCGGCAGAAACTCATGAAAAATTCGTTCGTCTTTTTCTTCTTAGTCTTGCTTTATTACATATATGTATGTATACCTACTTATAAATATATATTGACCTGTTAAGGTATACCATTAGGTATTTAAAATGCGGGTGCCAGGCCCGGTTGCTTTTTATAATAGTCTATGTATAGATGTCAACTCAAAAATGTTGGTATAAAATGGGCTTTTACACCTGCTATATGCATAAAGTATTGAAGTCTTGACTTGGCAAAAATCAAATTAAGTTAATGGCCAGCAGATTGTTTAACGCGCACTGATGGATTTTAAATTGAAATGTTTTGTTGTTTTTAATGTCCAAGTCAAGGCTGAGAATATGGGGGTCACTTATACTTCATGAAGTTTTTTAATCTGCGTTGGGTCAGGTTCAGGTGAATATTTATTCACGCATTTTCCGACTTGCATTAGGGTGACCTGCAGGATGGTTGCTTTCTTATCATTATCGGATGCGTTTAATGTATGTTCTTACTAAATATCTCCAGCTAAGACTTTTTTAAAGCCTGCTCATACCACGTACATAATATGTTCTAACCAGGGGCGAACGCAGGTAGGGGTTTTATTTTCCAACACTGAGGTAGAAGATGAAGGGTTTTTGACTTTTTGTATGAAGCTAAGTACCTATTATGTTGTTAATAACACAGAGATGCTCTCTTTCGCCATGTTTCAGAGATGTTCTTTTTCGCCATGTTTCTTATGGCTAAAAACGAAAAATTGAAAACAGAAAATGACCTTGTTGTACTCGTTTTTGAAACGATATCACGGCCACTTATGACACATTTAAATATAAAAACACCGAAAAATTGTTCGGTGAATTAAAAAAAAATATTTTAACTTAACTTTTTTCACTTCTTGAATTGTGACACAGGAATATTTTAAAACAAAAACAGCAACCCTGTTTGCATTTGTCGCGTTTTTCCATATTTTTCAAGAACAAGAATCAAATTAATAATGAAAGTTACGTGATGTCTCCTAATTCAATATTTTTAAACATTTAAATGCGTTTCTGCATTTACCTTAATGTAGACAGTAAACAATATGGGGCATGTTCATTGTTCATAGTCATATTTTAAACCCGAGTCTATTTGAGCTGGAGTCTAAATTTAACATATACATATGTAGGTTAGATACAGCTGCTATTCATAGCAGCTCTGTTTAGTTAGAAACAGGTTTAAGGCATATTCTACTACAATTTAAAAAAAAAAATGCACTTAAACCTATACAAAATGGCTTGTAGAGGGTAACAAAATAAATTGCGTTATCTAGAGAGCCAAAATCTTTGAAACCCTTTAAACTATTTTATTTGCTCTAAGTTGAGAAATTTTATGAAGTCTGGTGGTCTTAAGACTTGGAAGCATTTCATTGAATTTCGATCTATAATATTTAGAAGGTCAATCATAAACTTGACAGTTTTTTTTTCTCGAATCGATACCTTTCATACAAATCCTCTTCATCTATTTTAAAGGGGTCCAATCGGATTGAGTAGAGCTTTCGTTTTTTATTAGTTGGTAGCATTCCAGCATCCAGTAAAATGTCAAAATATTGATATATGCTTATTTTTGACGTTTAATAGATTTAGAAACAGTTTAAACATAGTTTCCGTCATGTTTATTTTTAGACTCCAGATTATCGTTTTAAAATGGGTTTAAATCAGTGTTATCGCTGGGATTTTTGAAAAGGTCGCAAAAAAAAAAGGGTCAAATGAAAAAAAAGTCGCATTTAGATTTTTTTTAATACATACCTAAATCAAACGAAATTTCTATGAAGTGCAAAAAAAAAAATGAGTTGTTTTTTAGTTTTTTATTAGGTATACCTTCTAAAGAAAAATAAATTCTTATACTAGTATTCAATACATTCGATTTATACACACACGTTCCTTTTATTAATAAATACGTTAAAGTGTATAATGTACATATATAACATAAAATAACAATAACAGTCAATTCAGTCGATTTAAGTTATATTAACTCAAGTTTTAAAGTTAAACTAAAAAATAAATAAATTCATATTTTATTCAGTTCTTTTGAAATACAAAAATTAAGGTACATTTGAAGAATTTATATTATTTATAAATATTTGACTTTTATATTTACATTATTTTTAAAATAGGAGTCATTAATTTTAACTTCCCATAGGAAGTTATTATAATGGGTCCGATTTGTCAAATTGAAAATTTTGACATTTCTCGACGTTTCAAGGCCTCTAGAGTCGAAATAAAAGATTTTTAGAAAGATGTCTGTGCGTGCGTGTGTACGTACGTTCGTACGTCTGTACGTTCGCGACGTTTTTTTCGTCTTCCATAGCTCAAGAACCAGAAGAGATATCGACTTTAAATAAATTTTGTTATACAGATAATAAGGCAGAAAGATGCAGAAAGGGCTCTCAAGAAAATTGCGTGGGTTGTTTTTTTACCATAGCAGTTTTAAAAAAAGGTGAACATTTTGGTTAACCCTAAATATCTCATGAACCAATGACGCTAGAGACTTGAATTAAATTTTATATTATATATTGTAACGTAATACAAAACAAGTATATTTTTGGAAAAAAAAATCCAATTAACGGTTTTTTTTTTATAAATCATAAAAAATGAAAAAAAAATTTGTCACCTCGAAAATTTTACGACCAAAATATGATTTCATCTCCAAAACAGTTTTGTGCAACGAAGAATAATGTTTTTGACATCTGATAAAATTTTGAGAAAAATCTAATTGACAGTTTTTTTTATAAAAAATAAAAACCTAAAAAAAACTTTACTCAAAGTTGGGAAAAATTAAATTTCGACTCAAATATCTTTTCAAAAACTTGAGACTTAGGCTTCAAACTTATTTTATCTTATAAGAAATATTGTTGTCAACACTCAGAAAAATTTTGAAAAAAATCGAATTGAAAGTTTTTTTACAAAAAATTAAAAACCGAAAAAAACATTAACAAAAGTTTGTAAAAATTGAGTTTTTTTACAAAAAATAAAAACCTAAAAAACACAATACTAAAACTTGGTAAAAATTTACTTTCAAATTACAATTACAACAAATAGAACGCAAATTTGGTAAAAATTGATACATATAGACAAACTTTTAAGCAAGACAAATCGATAGACGGGATGGGAAGTTATCAGTGTGGGTCGTAACCCAGCCTCTTTTTTTGTGATTAATTTACGGTAGCTTTTTATAAGCTCCTCTGAAGGTTTCCATTCACCAAGAGTTTGCTTTTCTAAAATATTGAAAAAATTGTTAACTATTACCTACATTTATATGCAGAGTCGAAAGGTTGAAATGAATTTTTATGCTAGAATAGCAAGATTTCGATTCTGAGCGAACGTGATCGAGTCGACCCAAACAATTTCAACTTGATTCCATTTTGTAGATTGAAATTATGTGTGACAGTGTTAGTTATGTTCTTATTTCAATGGAAATTTGGAAATTTTGTATGAATTAAGAAAATAACTTAAATTTTCAATGTATTTTTCTAGAGATGGGGTCAAAAAAGTCGCATATTTTTTTTAAAATTGTCAAAATAGACAATTTTTTAAAAAGTCGTATCATGGTCACATGAGGCACAAAAAAAGGGTCAAAATGCGACTAAAGTCGCATAGCGGTAACACTGGTTTAAATTGTCTTTGAATAACATAAACTGAAGTTTAATTGAGCAAAGACAAAATCAGAACTTATCATGGAACTATGAATATGACCCCATGTCTTCGGTCTAAAGGTTCGGAACGCATTCAAAATCATTATTTCTAGTATTTTCACGGTGAGTTTAAGAAAAACGTGTTTGACAATTTCAAAATTCAATCTAGCAATCTACGGTAAATTTGAATATGCGAAAACAAACAAAAGAGAACTGTATGAAAATCGAAAAATCTCACCTCATCTCTTTGTTTCTGTAACTCACATTTATTCATGTGTGAGTTCAGCCTAAGATTGATGGGATCGACAACGGCAACTAGGATCACTGTTGCCATTTTGACTTGTTTCCAGTCAGATTTGAATGGATTTTTTCTTCGTTAGCTGGAAATAAAATACAGATCCAGTCAACATTTATTCTTGACTGGAATCAAGTCAAAAATTCGAAACACTTTCTTTAATTATTTAGAAGAACTTAAAAGGGTTAACAAAATATTTGAAAGTGAAAAAGGGGGATTTTGTTAAAGTTTTGGGTGATTTGGAACTTCTCATATTAATGCTTATCAAAAAAATTGTTATGCCCAACTGTGATTATGATTTTAGTCCTGATTTAGACATATGTACATAAGTTGCTTAAGGATACAAACAAAGCCTTACCTTGGAGTCGAATGCGAAGAAAAACTAAATGAATTAGAATTAAATTTGGAAGTAAGATATTGATTGGTATTGCCAATATCATATGCTGAGGTAGAACGAATTTTTAGCCAATTAAACTTGGTCAAAACCAAGCAAAGAAACAGGTTGCATTTTATTTCTACAGATGCTATTTTAATTATAAGAAACAATTTGCAAAGAGTAAAATGTTGCCATAATTTCATCATTCCAAATGAAGTTACGAAAAAAATTGGAACAAATGTAATTTATCAAAATATTGATACGAAAAACAATACCTCGAGTTCCGATTCGGAATAAGTATATTCGTAAATTTTAATTACCTGAAAAGAATTATTCTTATTATCATAAATTTAGTAACATGAGTACATTATACGCTGTGAATTATAGAAAATAAGTTATTTTTTGTTAATTTTTCTATTATAATTTTTGTTATAAAAGAGAATAAAATATGTTATTTGTTTGTTAAAATGTGTTTGTTATTAGACTGGATTTTTGACTGTTTTTTTGTTTTTAATTATGTTTAACTGTTTTTTTTTTGACTGGATTTAAATAATCAAAATCCATTCAACAAGTCAGATCTGACTAGATTCCTAATTTCGAGCTGGCAACACTGACTAGGATATAGGCAAACTTATACATGCATATACAAATTAAGTTTTAGCTTTGAAGTCAAAGTCAAACTCAAAAACACTCCATTACCAAGACCGGAATCTGAGACTGACATTTCGGTTTGCCTACAAGCTATGTCGGACTAAATGTGAGAAAGTGTGCGTGAAATGATGCAAAAAACCAAACACATTCTCACATTTAGTCTTACAGCCCATCAAAACGCTTCATTATAGTAATCAGCCCCATCTAAATGCTTCATTTTGAATGTTTCTTAGCCTCGTTCAAAAACTAAACAATCCTTACCAACAGAATCTGAAGTGCTGACATGGTCTTAAATTGGAAGATTTGTATAGCTTTTTAATTTCAATCCAAATAAATGTTGTTAATGTATATTAAATAAAATAAAATTGACCAAATACATATTTAATGATTTATTTGTGCTGTATTTTGTTTACTTAAATTATTTGCGAACGCAATATACGCTGCAACTGTTTAAGTATAATTGGAAATGGACACAAGTCTAACTCAATACTTTGTAAAACAACAAAACAGACAATTTTTTCAGCTGTAGTTTGCTAACAGCATTTTTTGGCGACGTTAGAAGTTCAGGTGGAAACAATAGGCGGGTGCCTCCGTATTTGTTTTGTACAGACAATGCTACGAGAAGCATACTTGTGAAGTTCCATTGCCAACTTTAGCTAGTTCAGATTCCTCAATTAGATTATTATTTTCATCATTTAAGCAGTTCGATAATTGCAAGACCAAATTTTAGTTCTGTTTGTTGCAGAAATATTCCTGACAATTTTTTTTGAGGGACTATGTTACACTTAGAATTTTGCTTGTAGTTAGATTTTGGAATAAAAATTTGAGGGAACCATGTTTTAAAAATAAGTTTCTTCGTGTAAAGCATCTTTAAGGAATAGAAATAGGCAATATGTTTACACACAATACCAACTAAATGAGTGCAATAAATAGATTTAAGTAACTTTTTGTATTCCAGTATGGGGAAACCGAACACCCAATAGAAAAAAAAACGGTATACGCACCAAAATGCATACTTCTTGACAAAATAATGTTATCTTCTATGCTTACGCATAAAATTACGAATTTTGTAGCATATGAACATTTCTAGACATTTTACAATGTGAACAATTAAATATACTATGAAATATTAAAATATTAATATTAAAAATTAATGCTAATTTTTTTTTCTGAAGCGGAAATTTTTTTTATGAACATACCTAAAATATTATTGGCTTTCTCAAAAATATTTTTCTACACTAACCTATGCTTTATATCTGAAAACTATTGTTTATGTATATTTTCTTCTATGTTCTGCATTTATAAGATGTAATCTATGGAAGTATTTATTATATTAAGAAAAACAAAAATATTTACGTAAAACTCATTAATTTTTTTCATTATTAGCAGCACTTTTACTAAACATACCCTTGTTTAAACAATAATAAGTAAACTTGAACTTTGGTAACAAAATATTTTTAAGGAATGAATTAAAATTATATTTTGCGTTAAACTGTGGGAATTCACAAAAAAAATCTTCTGTACGTCAACAACAAACATTCATGTCGATTACATGATCTATTGAATGAGTTGTGCAAGAATTCAAAACGATTTTAAGGCGTTTTCATTTTGTGATAAATATGTCAAAATTTGTATTTTATTTGCTCTGCATTTATTCAACAGGTTTGCTATAATCTTTCTGATTATTTTTTAAAACATTGGTGTTCCTTTGATGCATAGTTTTTTTTTATAGCAAATACATGTAGATATGTTTCCATCAATCAAGAATGTTATGGATAAGGTATTTTTCGATTATAACTCTTTTTTAAATTTAATATTTATTAATCAAAATGGAATTGAAAAATAGTTGCAAGCTTAAATCGTTAAAAACAAACTATAAATATACTTGGATTGGTTAAATTTATACAGATTTTAATTACTTGCAAAAAAAATATTTGGGCCGTTCATTAACGAAAATTTATTAGAATTCAATAAAAAAATTGCGCTCGCACCCTTAACTTGATGGTTCTTCGAACGCAACTTTGATACAATAATTCAAGGTTAATTATGAAATTTAAAGAATTTCGTAGTGATTACTGTAAATTAGTGAATTAATTATAATAAACTGATGTTGAACATGCTTTTTTCAAGACAAAAAGGTAAATTGGTTCACTATCCACAAAATGCCTGCAAAATTAAAGCTTAAAACTGACTTTTTCATCGAAAAAAGTAAAAGGAAAAACCTGAAAAAAACTTATTAACCCCTCCATTTTGTTTTTGCTATGCAAAGTGCCGCAATTATTTTGTCAATCGTGAAAGCAAGTCATATGTGTAATGTTTCTTTGTACCTATAATGTGTAATTTTTATTCATACACATTTCTTAGTACCTTTATAAAATAGTGCCAACAAAGAAAAAAAAAACACTTGATATTTTCTGCGTTCGCCCCTGATTCTAACCCAAGAAATCTCGAAGATTTCAAAGGATTTTTTGTGAGATTTTAAAATAGAGATTTTATAGCAATTTTATGAAAATTTGTTAAACTTATTTAAACATTGAAGGCTTAAAATTTTTAAGCAGGAATCTCAAATGTGGGTTAAACATCGATTAAACATTTACTGGGTTTCGACAAGGAGATGCGCTATCATATATCATGAAGTGGCGTATAGATCCGTTAATACGGAAGTAACAATCTTCAATACATCGCGCACAATTACTGGGATATTCGGACGATTTACGTAGATATTATTGACCATGACCGTTTATAACATACCTTTGTACAGCCTTTCATATTTTTAAGAAACTAAGTGAAACTTGTTGGGCTTAAAGTATCAGAGGATAACACCAAGTTTTTTTTGGGAAATTATAACATAGGACAAAAAATAGTTTTCTTATTTAGGAGTAAACCTTACTTCACTCTAGGACATCTAAGTCCATATTTGCTGAATCGGTTTGGCAATACAAATGGGCGGAAAACTCCATATTTTTAAAAACAAAGCCCATAAGCTCATACAGAACCATAATTATATTGATGGACGATTAACAGAAAAACAGTTCTTCGTTATATATTTTTTCCTGTGTTTGAGACGAGCAAATAGAGGAAACTATACAAAAACCGAAAAATGAACTTTTCAAAGTTCGGGGTGTGGCTTAAACAGTAAAAAAAAAAACATTAACATCCAAATTAATAAAAAACGCTTATTCCACCTTTATTCCGCGAGTTTACTAAACCAGGGAATAAGAGTTAAGCTGTGGAATAATGTTCGTGGAATAGTAAAGTGACGTTTACAAAAAATTCCTTAAGAAAATCTATTACAATAACTTGAAATTTCCGCCAAGTTCCCCAGACTTGGGTTTTTTTCGTATGGGTTTTGACAGCAAATTGCGATAATCTGTAAACACACCTAATAAATCTCTTGTTTATATGTTTTTGTCAAAGTTATTATCATTTTTCAATTGTTTGTATTGTGTCTATTTTCTGTCCACCTCTTGTGTTCCCATTTAGGTCATCGTTAATAACCGCAATAAGTTTTCTCAAATTTTCCTTGAAAAACCTACAATTCTTCCTGAAATCATGCTTGCTTAGCACTTGCGCTGGATCGTTCTTGGTTTTATATTTTTTTTCTTTTTCTGTTGGTTGATAGCTGATTGTCCAATAATTGGAAATGGTTTAAAAACTCGACAAGTCTAGTACACATTATTATAAAAATTATTTACTTATTTTTTTTATTTCAGAATAAATATGACACATATTTGGAACTTATTCTTCCGCTAAACCATCTTCTTCGGTGGTTTAACTTAGTAAACGTCACTTAGTAGGAATTTTGTTTTATTCATAACATTTTGAACTTAGTCTATGGGATAAGACCAATCCCTTCGTTATTGCACGATTATTAATTTGACTCTAAAAATATAGAGCTATTCCACAACAATGCTTGAGCTAAGAAAGTTTCGAAATTTCAACCCAGGTTTGAGAACACAAAGAAGACAGAACATTTCGGTTTAAGGCCAAGTCATCATGGAGGTTGGTCAAAATCGAAGTAACGTAATCGAAATTATAGACAACAAAACGCTTTCATTATGCACTGAAAAGTTTCTGAAGAGTCAACTGGAGCCAGTTGTCAAAATGCAATGAACAAAACCCATTAGCTTATTTTTAATTTAAAAAAAAGTAAGGTACTCACATTCTCTAGCTCAGTGTGATTGAATATGGAAAACAATCTATTAAATTCCTGCATTAGGAATGTTCTCTAAAGTTCAAAACCTCTAATGAATAATAATAATTTAACATATTTTGCTTTGCATGTTTTTTTCATTCATAAGCTATGTTTTAGTTGAGGAATTATGTGAGACGTTATTCATACCTGTTGTGATACGCTAAGTCTTATTAAATAAATCGGATTTTTCTTTATTAAATTTAAAAAAAACAACCACTTCACCCCATTAAATATTTAAAACCCAAGTGATCTTACTGCTTAATTCTTAACTTCCTACAAAAATAACCTTTGGTTGCATCTCAAAATGTGTCGCCTTTAAAAAAGAAGGCTTTTGAAAAGTGATCAATACCAGTTTACTTCATTTTACACTACACCAAGTTTAAAAACTTTTCGAACTGACATGACCCGAAAATTAAATTTGGTAATTTATAGCTAAATTTAAAAACCAAAACATTTTCCATTATTCTTAATTTAATTATCGTTACTCTCAAAAACAGTAGATTTAGACAAATCAAAAATTCAACACAACAAATTGAAGGCAGAATAAAACAATTAAAATAATCGCAAGTATAATTTTCTCCATCGCACAAAGTCTTAATTTTTCTTTTGATGATCCTGAATTCCACAAAATATCGAATACCGATATCTAATAAAGGATGATTCTTTAATATTACCAGACCATTCTCAAAATCACTTTGCATAAATTGCAACCAAATGTTTAGGCTTAAACACCCACCACAACGTTATCATATTCCCGTCGTCCACCATAATGATGGCCGCAACAAACACAAAGAAATATAGTCCAAGTGTCATGTTCTAAGTGCCACTAAGGGGCATAGAGGTAGGTAGATATATGTATGTACATATAATATCCACCGCCTCAACAACTGTAGCTATATCTGCCGCTTAGTATAAAACCCACGTGACCACCGCTTAAGGCACCCGCCATAGCCATGCTATGCTGAGCCAAAGCCAGAGCCAGAGCTCACCGTAGCTGCACCATAATGCTCCCACTTGCCCCAGCCACAGAGTATATCGTCAAAGGTATATAAAACGCTGACCAAAAGAGCCGCTGCCTCGTAAAATATTGCAACTTTATAATGTCAACCTTATATGTACCCCTTTCTCCCCAAATCGCTATAAAGAGTTGTTCCTCTCAAGTGACCCTAAGCGGCCATATCCCTTTTTATTCTCTTAAATAATGTCCGCTACCCCATATCGCTTGTACCGTACATACTACTACACTTCGACCTAAAACGGTTTATGTCCTGCAAACAACGAAACTCGTTTATCTTTTATACGTTTACCTTCCTAGCTCCCTCGAAACCGAAAGAGTGCAGCAGTGTTCCAAAAACTCTGCGGTGCCTCCATACGGTTCATAAAATTAGCACAAGAGGGTAGTTCTCTATAATACTGAACTGAACTGCACTGCATATATGTTTCTATGCAATGCCTCCTCACTCTAGGCACACAGAGGTATATACTATACATACATGTGTAGGTGTACAGGACGACTAAACAATTCCGCCTGTGATGGCTCTCAACGGCAATCCTTTTCATGTGCAAATGAGCCAAGGTGCACCATAAGGACTCAAGAGTAGGCGAATCCTTGTCTACTTTTTTCCCATATTCGCTTCCTTTTCCGAACTCTGAACGGGAAATTTGGTTTCAAAAACAAAAACGAAAACAAAAAAAGTCGAATCGCAACGCTTCGTCTCACCTCGCCTTGCACAAAGTGAAAAATTAAAACATTAATTTGGTGTTTTGTCCTGGGAATACGAACCAAATTTTAAATTAACCCAAAACATGTTTAGGGGTTGCACAGCCACCGATATATTGGATAAATCTCCAATATAGAAAAGTCCTCTAATACAATCGCGTGCTTCCTATACCTAGCTATACCGACTACTCAGTGCAGTTGCTGATGTTTCTATGGTTGCTGCGGGATATTTTACTTTGAAAGCTCCTCTTTTCCACCTCTTGGCTCTCGAATATTTAGATATATAGATGGCGCAATTGCCATTCATTCGGGATCAATTGAGTTACAATGCAATGCAAATGATAAGGGTGTCTGAATATTAGTGGTTGGACTTAGTTCTATAAGAGCCTTAAAGCGTTGGTATCGGCTCATAGCTTTTTATTCAGGCGTTATGTATCAAAAGAAACACTTTCAAATCATTCTGGGCATAAATGGTGGGGCCTCCAACCTGTTAAAGGATAGAAGCCATCAGAATCCATAATTATAGTACGGAGACAAAGTTGGTAAAATAACTAGGGAACCTAACCTTTAGGCTCGTTTCACACTACACGGTTTTGACCGTACGGCAAAAAACCGGACGGCGACATTTTGTTAGAGGCGCGAAGAAGAGCATATACGCTTTCATATTATACGGTCACGGCAAAATGCTGGCGCCGCGCCGTGTAGCAACCGTCTACTGCCACTACAGTATACGACAGCCGGACGGCGGCGGCGCGATAAGCGATAAGTGACGAAATGCATGTTTTCACATCATACGATCTTATTCGTGCGACAGAGTTCGATCAGCCACTTCAAGACCTGTGAAAAAGTATATTAAGCACAGGAATTCTGCATATATCGTGTTTTACTGTCCGGTTAAAACCGTATTATGTGTAATTAGCCTTTGATCCAGTCTATGCCATCCGGTTTTTTGCCGTACGGTCAAAACCGTGTAGTGTGAAACGAGCCTTAGGCGTCCTCATGTTTCAAAACAACCCATGAGTCTATATGCGTCTTCTTGTGTTTATACTATGCTTCTTCTTCCGTCTACATATGCCTTAGCTATTATCTTTTTGGCAACACTGGTTGTTGGTTACTCAACAACGTGGAAAATTTTGCGGAAGGATTAAGGTGTGATGCCTTTCAAAATACAGCTGGTGCAAAAATTGAAGCCGAACAACCTACTGCAACGTAAAATTTTTGGTAAATGGGCTCTTGGAAAGTTGGCCGAAGATCCACTTTTTGGCCGAAAAATTGCGTTCAGCGACGAAGCTCATTTTTGTCTCAATGGGTACGTAAATAAGCAGAACTGTCGATTTTGGAGTGAATATCAGCTAGAAGCATTACAAGAGGTTAGGTTAGTTTAGGTTATAAGGGGTGTGCACAGCATGAAGCTGTTGCGTACACGGGGGCCTACTGGTCCATTGTGATCCCCTGTAAAAGTAAAAATTTTAGCATCGATGCTCCTCAATTCTGTCGATTACAAGAGCTACCAATGCATCCAGAAAAAGTCACAGTTTGTTGCGGTTTATGGGCTGGTGGCATCATGATGATGCGAATCGTAACGTAACTGAAAATGGTGAGCGCTACCGTGAGATGATATCCAACTTTTTTGTTGCTCTAAATGCAAGAGCAGTAGTACCCGTGGCATGATGGTTAGTGCGTTGGACTGTCATGCCAGAGGTCTTGGGTTTCGATCCCTGCCTATGCCATCTTAAGTTTCACGGGTACTGCCTCTTGCGAGGAATTGACAAACTCTCCAAGAGTAATTCTTGTCATGAAAAGTGCTTTCTCAAAATTTGCCGTTCGGATTCGGCATATAAACTGTAGGTCCCCTCCATCCCTGACAACTGTACTCGCACACAGGAATGGTTGAGAGTTGTAAGTCACTAGGAACTAGTTCCCAACGGACTGTTGCGCCACCCAATTTATTTTATTTAAATGCAAGAGCTTGATTTGCATGACATGTGGTTTTAACAATACGGTGCCACATGTCACACAGCACGCGCAACAATGGACTTATTGAGAGGCGAGTTCGGTGAACATTTTATTTCACGTTCGGGACCGGTCAATTGGCCGCCTAGATCGTGCGATTTAATACCTTTAGACTATTTTTTGTGGGGCTATGTTAAATCTCATGTCTATACAGACAAGCCTGCTTCAATTGACGCAACATTGAAGCATTTATTCGTGAGATACCGGCCGAAATGTTGGAAAGAGTATGCCAAAATTGGACTAAGCGGATGGACCAGTTGAGGCGCACCCAAGGTCAACATTTGCATGATATAATCTTCAAACATTAAATTATATGGACCGTACTATCGATTCGATTCAAATAAAGATTTCATGCATTTTTATGAATTATATGTGTTTTTTTTTTGAAAAACTTTCTTGTAGCTTTTAAAAAATCACCCTTTATATGTTTTCATCAAAATTTAGATAAACGTAAATAAATAAATCTAGGCATCTACATACTTCCGTTGGTACACTATTCAAAGGCTGAACAATTTGAGGTCCGTCAAGTTGGAAACACCACAAATCGAATTTCGAAGTTATAATGTTATACAGGAATTCAGTTTTCTTTTTGTGCTAATTTAGTGCTCTAATCCCGATTTGGTTCAAAAACCCCTTCTCCCTCCAATTTGTGGTGTTACAGCTTTTCGACTTATTATTAGGGGTAAGGGCTTGAGTTACCAATCTGGAATTCCGCGAACTAAGGAATCAAAAAATACCCTTCAATCACACCATCATTTGTTTTTTTTTTAATTTTTAGTTTAGAAAGTTTCCAAAAACTTTAGCTTTGTGAAATAATTTAAGGTTTAAGGGCTTGTGAAACCAATCCAGCCCAAAAAGAGCCCTAAATATCCTCATAATACGTTTTTTTATAAATTTCGAACCTTTAGGTGTGGTGTCTCCAGCTTGGCGCCAAGTTGGAATCACCACAAGTTTGAGAGGGGAGGGATAAGAGCACTTAATTAGCACAAAAAAGGCCTAAATTCCTGCAACATTAGAACTTCGAAATTCGATTGTGGTGTTTTCAACTTCATGAACCTAACAATTTGAAATATTTCTCAAGGAAAAAATTACATTAAATTAAAAAAGTGCGTATACGCCAGAGTGTACAAACGTGTGTTTTCATCAATACCTTTGAAAAGATACCGCTATCGAATGCATTTTGACCATAAAAATGATTCTCAAATCTGTTTTGCAAATAGAATCCAGCACTGGACTTATAAATAGAGTCCATGTGATATAGATTGGGACTTCGGCAGCGATCTAAAAAAGGATTGCACAAAATGCACACAAGGACTTTTAGTTAGATAGATACTAATTGAATATGTGCGGAATTGAAAAATTTAGGAATTTGTATGCAGACAATTTGCATGCTTATGGCATTTAAAAGTGGGATATACGTACATACGAGTTGCGGGTATACATATTGGCCAATTAAATTCGGACACGACACCAGAGTAACCAAATCTCCCACCAAAACAAACCAATTCCAGTGGGTGTCAGCGGGAACGCGCTACAACCCTTTGAATGGTTTCCCTCAAAAAGCAAACTAATGCAGACCAATACGCATCCTGTTGCAGTAAATTTTGACCATTTTAGGAGTTTGCATCTCTATATATACAAATGTATGTACATTATGCACCGGGATATATGTATATTTGTCCCCCCACCCATTTTAATGGGGATGCCAAATTTAGTGAGAGGAGGAGTTCGAGGATATCAATTACTTTATATATGGAACCAGACTCAATTGCCTGCCAGCTAGCCATTCGGTCGTTCACGTTAACAAAACCACCAACGGTAATAAAATCGACAACAAACGCTATAATTCATTAGAGACACAAAAATTGTTCACGATTGCCTTCCAATTGGGGCACACTTCGGATATGTGGAGCTCAGAGTTAAGGTTGTGTTTGGCTGGCGAGAGAGGTGGGTTGAGAGGAAAAAAGGAAGTGCTGCAAAAATTTATTTATTAACTTGCCCCTGGTCAAAAGTATGGAGGGCTTTTTAAATTATTGCACTTTTTACTCAAAATAAAAATGTTGCGGTTTTTTACCCCATACCCCCATCGCGCGAGCCCGTTACCATTACGACGTGGGAGCATCAAAAAACCACAAACGGGGGCAATAATGACGACGAATAAAAATTTAAAAAAATAACAAGAACTCTAGCAAAAATCCAGACGGGGATATACGAAGTCCTTCATGTGTTTCATTGCACCCCCCAGCCGCCCCCAATAAACTCAGACTTTTACAAAGCATATTATAGTTGGGAGCTATTTTTTAACAATTATCAACAGATGGCATTGCGCCGCACTGCTTTACCATACGAGTGGTGGTGTTCTCGTCCTTTTTGTGGTATTTGTTGAACATGGTGTTGAACATAAATTCAATGGGAACACTTTTTTCGGTATATTATGATGTGGCAAGGAAAAGCAATGCGGTGTAGCGGGCGGTGTAGAGCAGCGATGGATGGGTATAAAAGTGAGTTAGTGTTGGTATTTTGCAGGGATAAATTAACTACATCTTAATTTTATTAAGTAGAGGAGAATTAATAATGGTGCACTAAAAATTTAACACCAAGGCTATGGAGAGGTCAGGATTAAGCATTAAATTGGAATTTTTAAATTTTAATTAAATTAATTTTCCAGCTGGGAATGCACACAGCGTTTTTTCTTTTTGATTTTATTATAATTTTAGTTGGTTTTGAAAAATGGCTGAAAAATGTGCCTATTTCATTTCTTCATCATCTTAATCCTTTCATGAGCATTTTTATAATACAGGATCATAAAATAAGAGGTTCAATTAAGATACTTAAAAAGTCACTGCCCCCGAAGAAAACCGTGGTATTTAACGTTAATTGCACGCATTTTTCAATATAATTTTTTGCTTATTTTGACTTATGTTTGGGATATAATATTTTTGTGCAGGGCATATTTTGTATTTTAAATTATTTTTTGTATCATGTGATAATTTATTTTATTTGTACACTAAAAGCTTTCCGGCATAATACATTTCTTTCATAACATATAAGTACATATGTATATTTCTCACCCAAATTATATTTCAACTATAATTTTCCCCTTAATATTTAAATGTCTATATTCTGGGAAACTAATTCATAACATAAATTTACTCCGAAAATTGAATTTACCTTTTGATACATTTTGTACTTCATGTATTTCTCGGATCACCCATTTGCTATAAAGGACTATAAATTGCAGGATGTTTTTTTGCTTGACAAATGTGTACGTCCTTTATATTCCCAACACAATTTCCTTGCACACGTCATTGTGATTTTTTCGCATAATGTTTTCATCTAAAGCCTTTTTTTTTTTTTTTTTTTTCCAAATTCATTTTTATTAATTCATTCTTAAGACTATCTTAAAGCTAGACAAAAATTCATAAAACTAGCCTAATTATCTATAAATTACAACTAACTTACTGGTCCCACACGGACACTCTAAGTTAAACAATAATACTTAATGCTAATGCCTTTCGGCCCTAAGATCTATTTAACTTCAATTCATTTTATTTATTTTGTCTTCATTAGAAAATTTAGAAAAAACTAATGTCAATGTCCTTTTTTATTTTACTTAAAAACTACTTAAAATAAGGTCCTTAATATAAAACTTAAAGCTAACTAAAACTACCTATTCTACCTATAAACTACTTAAAACTAGAACAACCACAGCAGCAAATCTAACTATCTAACGTTTTTTGTTTTTCATATTTTGTCTTTTTTTTTTTATTATTCCATGTTTTTTTTTTATTTTTTTTTTTTTTTTGTTTTTTTTTTTGTATTTTTCCTGTTTTGTATTTTTTGTATTTTTTTTGTATGTTTTTTTTTTTTTGTGCCACCATGCCTATTCTACTTAAAACTAAACCCTAAAACTATAAAACAAGTATGTAAGCCGGCCAAGGCTTAAAACCCCATCCCGACTACTCACTATCAAGTGCCGATTGAAGCCACCAAAACTGGCTCTCCTGCTTCACCCTATCAGTTCGGTCCCGTTCGGACACAGCCCTACTGAACCGAAGGAGCTCTGCTCCGCCTTGTGCCATGACGTCCCGATTGTACAGGAGTCGCCTATCCACGGTTCGTCGTCTGACGTGGTAGATTAACGGAACTGCCAATCTATCCTGTATCAGACCGCATCTATCTAAAAAGAGGAATGCCTCTGGTGGAATGAAGCCGCTCAAGCGTGCACTTTCAAAATACTCGTCGTTCGGATAGAACGCCCCGAAAATTAAATTGTTGGTCGAAGACATAGCTCTTGCAATATGGCCTCGAACGAGTTTTATCACGAAATTGTCAATTCTGTTGATTCGAGCCCCGTTGTATAGGACCTCGTTGGAATAGTAATGCACGTAAGAAGATTCGGCTGTTCGATATAAGCCGGTACAGCGTCGTAAACACTGCCGCTCGAACACCCGAGACTTTTCCATCTGGGAAGGGGCAACGTTGAACCACACAGGACAACCATAAACAATCATCGGCCATATGAGGGCCATGTAGCAAATTACCTTCACTCTGGGGTCAAGCCGACTGCTAAAAAACAGACGTTTCGTCAGAGCGAAGGCTCCTCTGGCCCTGGTCAGAGCAGCATTTATATGTCTGTCGAAATATAAATACCGATCTAACCAGATACCGAGGTACTTCACTACACTTTTGCTCGCTAATGGCTGCCCGTAAAGATCAACGATGACCATCTTGCGCCAATTCTTGCACGTATCCCTCGTGGCCCTAGCCAACGGAGTCCGGAACAGAATTGTCTCCGACTTCTGGACATTTATTTTCAGTTTCCAGTCGTCGCAATATCGCTGAATCTTGTCGAAATCACGCTGCAAGAGAATTCTAATAACCTCAACCTTTCGGGCCGTTCTGTACGCAATTAGATCGTCGGCATACGCAATTGCCTTTGTAAGACTACCTATCAGATCGCTGGTGTAAATGCTGAAGAGAATCGGCGAATTCACCGCTCCCTGTTGAAGACCATTTTTAATTAAGAATGTTTTGGTAGAAGTTACATTGCCACTTTTGACAACAAACTTTCTACCGTTAAGCATATCATAAAGTATATACAACAATGCCTTGCTCATGCCAAGCCTGCTCAGTTTTAGGTAAAGACCCTCTAACCATACGGTGTCAAAGGCCTTTTCCAAATCAACCAGAACAGCACCTGTGTATTGTTGTTTTGTTTTATTCCATTGGATATCAGAAACGAGTTTAGACGCAGCATGAATTGTGTCATGACCCGCCTTGAACCCGAACTGTTTATCCGGAATTATTTTGTTGTCCGCAGCCCACTTAGTCAGAGCCCTATTAATGATTTTTTCGAAAACTTTGCTGATGCTCGGAAGAAGACTTATCGACCGAAGATTTGACGGGTTGGAGTTGTCCTTTCCCTTTTTCGGGAGAGGATGAACCACAGCGGTCTTCCAATGCACTGGATAATATGCATTATTCAGTGCATTATTGAAGAGTGTGGTGTAAATGTCAATTGCCTCCATCGGTAAATGTCTTAATACAACGTTGGATATACCATCGACACCTGCTGACTTTTTATTTTTTATTGAGTTGAAGATGAGCTGAAGCTCAATCTTCGTCACTAACAAGGGACTTGGTCCCGTTTGCTCGGCGATTATGGCATTTGCCAAGGAATCGTCATCGAACCGCTTAAAACCGCGGTTCTCAGATCGCCAATGTGTTATATCATTTCGAAGGTAAAAGTGATTAAGTAGGGCTCTGTTTTCCAGGTCGTGGTTGGGGCGAATGCTAACATTCACCTTGTACACTTGCTGGAAAGCAGCTCCCACCGCCTCCACTTTTTCCTTCGGATCTTCAATTATATAAAAGTCATCGTCAAAGATAGCTTCTTCTGGATCTTCATCTAAAGCCTAGTACGCTGCTGATGCGAAACGAAAATTCCCATACAAAAATGGCATGACGAAACCATAAACGAAAAATTTCGCTGTGCTTTTCGTTTTTCAGTACGCTGCTGAACGACGAAATGTGACATTTTAGTGGATAGCTGTACTAGATTCCTTAGTACAATTCTCCACTCTTTTCGTTCTCAATTTAATTGCCCTGTATATTAATTGCTTGCGAAATTTTGACGTTTTATTTATTTATTGAAAAATTTTTCGAATATTTTCGTTTATGATTTCGTCATGTCATTTTTGTATGGGAATTTTCGTTTCGCATCAGCAGCGTACTAGGCTTAAAATTGAACTTCAACTTCCAGACAGAACTCTCCACAAATATTTTTCCGCTGTGGTTTTCGTTTTAATTTCGCTCTGCACTTGGAGACCGCCAAAAAATTTCGTTTCGCATCAGCAGCGTACTGGGCTTAAAGCCTAGTACGCTGCTGATGCGAAACGAAAATTCCCATACAAAAATGACATGACGAAATCATAAACGAAAAATTTCGCTGTGCTTTTCGTTTTTCAGTACGTTGCTGAACGACGAAATGTGACATTTTAGTGGATAGCTGTACTAGATTTCTTAGTACAATTCTCCACTCTTTTCGTTCTCAATTTAATTGTCCAGCACATTAATTGCTTGCGAAATTTTGACGTTTAATTTTTTTATTGAAAAAAAAAAAATTGTTTACTCGTGACTTTCGGTGTTTTGACTTTGATTTATATTTGATTTAAAATTTAAAATAAAATGGATTTGTCTAATGTGTTCCAACATTGCATTTCTGAATCGGAAACTCAGGATGTTATTTGTGATGTGCAAGAAGTGATGAAGACAAGCAGTGAAATTCAACTTCCAGACAGAACTCTCCACAAATATTTTTCCGCTGTGGTTTTCGTTTTAATTTCACTCTGCACTTGGAGACCGCCGAAAAATTTCGTTTCGCATCAGCAGCGTACTAGGCTTAAATATGTATGTCCCCTAAATGTTTGTAGAATATTAATCCGTTCAATTTTAAATCCCACTACACATGTTTCATTTAAAATTTCAGATTTAAGGAAATATCATGTTAAATAGTGACTTTTGCATAACATACAAACCATGCTATAAATTAAAAAAAAACTTACATTTTTAGCACATTGTATGATATATAACAATAATATTACGATACACTACTTTTTATTTACCTTTCATAATTTTAATTATTGGCAAAACTATCCAAAACTTATTTTTAAAACAAATAACATTGAAGTACCTACAAATCTTAAACTTGCTGCCTACCATTTTAGAACTGAGTATTTTGAATAAAAGACATACAAGACCTTGAATAAATGGAAAATTTAAATATTATGTTTATCTATGTCTTATCAATCATTTCATTTAAAATAAATCAAAATCAAAATTAGAGAGTTTCAAATAAATAATTCCAATTCATTCATCACCTTCTTCTAGTACTTTTAATTTTCACATCCATAGGATAGTCTCTGTGATGCACATCGCTGGCTTCCAATCTGACATTTACCCATGGTTTTTGTTTTCAAACTGGTTCGAATGACAAGCGCTGTCATACCACAGTGTGAAAACGAAAAGTGTAAACTGTAAATAAAAAAAAAATATAATCCACAATGGAGTCGCCAAAAGAATTATCGCTCGTAGAAATTCGCAAATATATGTTAGAAAACGGCTGCAAAGTAACAAATCATGCTTTGGTCAAGCATTTCAAAAGATTCCTCACCAATCCAGATACTCAAAGTAAGTATATTGTGTCCCAGGTGGCTGGGAAATTGCAAAACCAATTGGACTCCAATCGCGACTGATTGTGATTGTGATTCATTTCGTTGACTTGTACAACTTGTTGCACTGATGTAATCGCTAATATTAATTGTTTGTTTGTTTTTTATTTTGTTTTCTTTCTGAAGGTGAAGCCCGAAAGCAATTCAAAACCTACGTAAACATCTTGTCCACCATCAAGAACGAAAATGACCAAAAATATTTGATTCTACGAAAGAAGTATTTGCACGAATGTCCCACAGAGGAGATGGCATTGCGCACAGACATTGTCCCCAGCAGCCCCGGAGCAATGTCACTCGTTTCGGAGGGTCTAGCTTCGCCATTTAGGCAACCTCCACCATACAAACCACCTCCAGAGGTGTCCTCGCCAATTGCCAGTAAATTGCCGATTTTGCAGCCAGAAAGTGCCGATAATTATCGCGATTGTATAAATGAGTTCGCGGCCGCTGTTCGTATGATTGATTCGGCCGGTCGTCCGCGTGAAGAGTCGCTTCCTGCGGAAACTATGGCGGCCGGTGATGATGTTAAAATGCAAAGTATTGAAAATGAAAAATCGGCTCCAGCCCCAAAAGTTAAGCGCGAAAGTTCAATCGAAAGTGAAAATAAAGAAAACGTCGCCGGAGTCGTCGTGCGCTCTGCAATATCCTCATCGTCGGAAACATCTTCGTCCATGTCAATGGAAAACAATAGTGAAAAGACTTCGTCAGATGCCGAGAATCCAATGAGTGTCAAGGAAGCGACTCGCAAGTTCAATCGAATGGCATCCGAGGAGGAGGCAAAGATTATTTCACCACCTACCAAAAAGAAACCTGAAAAGGTAAGTGTTTTGTTTTTAGTATCTAATGAACCTTTGAGGCTAGACGATAGAATATGCCTCGCAACTTGTTGCGCAACATTTGTATTGTTTGAGTTTGAGAAAATTGAGATTAGGGTGTATACATTTATTTTATTTTGTTACAAAGTTTAAAGTTCTTAAATTGAGTTTTTGATAGTTTTTATATTGAAAAATTATACTATAATTTTAATGGAGGGGGAGAGTACGATAACTCAGGCGACAAAGTTTAATGACGGATTTGTATAGAACAGTTAAAAACCGTTTAGGCAGTAGGGTCAATTTAAAAAAATATGTACGTTAAATGAAAATAAATAATAGAAAAATATTGGTAATACTTACAACTAAGTTTTATACATTTTTTTAAAGCCAACACTTTCGTCTATTAGCTTGTTTTTAAATCAAGACAAAACTATGCAGTTTTTGAAAAAAAACTTGTTTTAAACTCAAAATTTGAGCAAACAAAAGTTAAAAAAAGGTTTAAAGTGTAATTTTTCAAAACTTTAAGATTATCTAGTATTGTTTTTTTAGAATTCATTGCTCTTATTTGTTTTTGATCAAAAACTGAAAACTGATTTTATGCCTTCTAGTTCTTGAGAAAATTGAAAATTACAAAAAAAAATATTTTATATACATACATATTTATCTTCTCAGATCATTTTTACTTGCGTACAGAATCCCGCGATTCCGTCAATCTGTCTAACAGTAGCCCACATTAAATTGTTTTTGTTAAAAATCGATAAATCGATTTTTCTGAAAAACGACCCCTTACATTTTGTTTTAATTTTTTTTCAGGAACTAGTGAATCGATTTAATTTTGTATGAACAAACTCTTACATTGTTTTAATAATATAATACCATGATCAAAAATGTCAAAATTTAGTTTGGAATTTTAAAAAATATTTATTTTTTTTAATCGAAATTCAATATATGAAAAACGGCTCAATATTTTCAAATATAAAATAAATATTTAAAAGCACTGCCTACCAAAAATATTTCTTTAAAAAAAATAAAAAAAATGAATAGCTATATGAAATTAATTTAAAAAAAAACGCTAACAATTTTCAAAAATAAAAATTAATAAATCAAGGTATTTTTTGATTAATTCATTGGCGTTTAAATTTTTGAAAAGAAACTTATTTTGCAGGTACATTTTTCAATCTTGAAATATATGTTGTTATATTTTTTAAAACAGTCTCTTAGGACACAGGAGCAAGCTTGTGCGACGCATTCGTGCAATTTATTTTGTATTTTTTTAATTGTAAGCAGTTTATTCAGAAATTATTCTTCTTCCTTTAAAAAAATTCTTTATAAAATTCTACTTTGTTTATTTAGCTAAGTAAAGTGTTATTTATTTTATTTTAGTTTATTTCAACTGTTTTAAAGTATATTAAATAAAACAAATTGCAAATTGATCATCCACTCTATAGTACTAACTTTGTATCAAAGATGAACAAAGTATTGTTGTTATTTTTTTTTGACATTTTGGGCATTTTTGAAGGGTGGTTTTCCTTACAGCAATATCTTTTTCTTGAAAATATTTTCTGTCGAAAAATTGTTAAGGTGACTTTCTCGCTTTTGCTTTCTTTGTTATAACTATTTGAAACATAACTATTTACACGAGAGATATTATGATGCTCATTTTATAAAGTTGTTTTATAACTCCTATATCTCTTATCAAAAAGTATAATTTTTGACTTGCTATAAAGAAATTTTTTAAATACTTTTTTTTACTTCCCATAGGAAGTTACCCCTTACTGCATGATTTTTTTTTCTTCATGAACAAAATATATGTGATAGTTAATTATAATTAAAAAAAACACGTGTTTCAGGAATTTAGATTTTTTTGAAAAAAAAAGTGGAGAAATTTGCGATTTCCGGTTTGGATCATATATGGCACATTGAGCAGAAAAGAAACAAAACATTTTTCAATAAATTAAATCATTTATTCAAAAAATTATGTAGTATGGAATATCGTGAAACAGTTTATTTTCTCATTCAAGCAAAGATTTGCTTTGCATTTTCGGCACTCCACATAAGATCTTCCAGGGCAGTCTGGAACCTTACACCGCTGTCTTGTGGTCTAAACAGGAAGGTGATCTAATTGATCTAATCGAACATCCTGCGATGGCATTATGGCAACAGGTCCCTTCAATTTCTTCAATTGTAGATTATTCTTCATGACATAAGAGGGTCGTCCACGTTTGTTTGTTGTACTTGGTTTGCTGGCATGGCATAAATCTTCGGCTACCGCGCACTTAAAATCTGCTAGTGGCAGCCACGCCTCAGACCCATCAAGCGTTCGTCTGCACAATAGCCACGCATTCACGGCTGTCATGTCGATCATGTGGAAGAATATTCTATGGTAAAATTTTGTTGATCTAATTTGTATTCTATAGTATCCAAGAAGAGCATCCAACAGATCAACTCCACCCATATGCCGCGGTTATATGCCATGACAGCCTTTGGACATAATACAGTTTGGTAGCTCTTTTCTTTTTTGCTGAATTGTTTGACTTCAGAAGACGGTTTGCTGCCGATATATTATGTCGAAGCAAGGTTCACAATTCTGTTGTCAAACCATGTTACCACAGAAATATCCAGGTTATCAATTGTCACCAGTTTTTCCACAGTTGCACCTCTTCCTTTTTTTCAATTCCTTTTCGGTAGGAACTTTATATCCCGGAATCCGATTGCCTTTTATTGTTCCTTGCGGTAAAATCGCTTTCTTTGCAAGATAAGTCAACAGCGGTAAGGACGTGTACCAGTTGTCAAAGAATAATTTTTAGTTGAATCCGTCGGGAATAGTTCTCGCCAGTCGAACAACAAGGTCACTGGATGTACTTATCTTTGGCAAATCGGTTAACAACTGTACATGTCCTTGGGCTCCAGTATAAAGTTCAAAGTCGTAGCTGAATCCAGAGCTACCACTGAGAACAACATTTTTATATCCCCATTTGTGTGGTTTTTTTGGGTTGTATTGTCGCATAGATGATCTGCTTTTGGTTGGTATAATTTGTTCATCTACTGCCATATACTCTTCTCTAGGGACAGTAAGGAGTCTCTGCCTTGTTTGGTCCAAGAATGGTCTTATTTTATGAAGGGGATCATGTCCTGGTTGTCCTTTGGTTACTTGCGTCGAGTTGGTGTTGAAATGTATGAACCTTTTTATTTCTTCGAAGCGGTTACATGCCATTACAGAGTTAATTTTTGGGTAACCTAGGCTTTCATTCCAATAAAACCTAGTGGATGGTAACTGTACGATGGACATGTACAGGCATATTCCAACAAACTGTTCAAGTTCCATTGCTGTAATATGGGCAATCTTTTCGGGACGTTTTTCACAGGAGTATCGGATAGTTTCTTGTTCTATATATTTGAACTTTTCGTCTGTAAACAAGTACTTGTAGAATTGTACTGGCGTACCCAACCTCTTTATTTCCTTAGGTAATGTCGTATCACCTGTGAATGCGGTTTCATTATCACCTTTTTCCAAAAACCCATTCCGCCATCGGGGTTTTTCAGCTCTCGCACTTCTACTTGAGGGAGATATCATCTGGGATAGAGGAATATTATCTTCTAATTCCCAATCGGATTCATCAGACTCTGGAATATATAGAGGCGGAAGATTTTTGTTCACCTCGTGCTCATCATCCGAAAGATCTTTGTCACAGCTGTTGTCGGGAAAATTTTGGATAGTACTCGTAGTATAGATACCTCCGTAAAACCGATGTGGGTCCATATCTGAATTCTGTAATGTTCGTATAAATAACTACGAAAACAAAATATGAACATTTTTTAACTCTTTACCTTGCTTTCACTTAAAAAACTGCAATTTTATAAAAAAATACACTTTTATAGTAATCCGTTATGTGCAACGTATTCCAATTAAATTATCACGATCGTTTGATTCCTATTGTAAATACAATTCCTTATATATGAATGCCCTTGTTGTACATGACCTAGGGCAATATACAGGAAGTTGTAAAATAAAATAATTAAAAAGTAATTAGGGGTGTTGCCAGCAGTTTGTTTTTTATAGGACACGTAAATATGTATGAATGTAGATAAAAGAAAATATTCAACTTTTGTGCTGTTATTGCATGTTGGTTCAAATGAACATATATTTCTGCATGGTGTGCCATATTTGATCCAAACCGTTTTTTCAACTTATAAGTACTTGTTACTTTATAAAATCAAAAAAATTCACATTGTCAATAATATTTATATTATTTGCTTTACTGGTAAATTTTTTTTCAATCACTACATTTTATTTTTATATTTTTTATACAATTTTGAATTTCTCAAACACGAGTTTCTCCTACTGCACCCTTTGTGACGAGTTTGACGGAAAAACGCGTTGCCGAAACTTGTTCATAGATGGCGTTTATCAATAAAATTTAGAAAACTGGAAAATATCGACAAAAATACGGTTTGGCTCATATATGAGCCACCATGCAGTAAAGGGTTAAATTAAGTAATCGGGCGAAAAGAAAATTTTAACATTTCTCTGTTTCAAGGTCCCTAGAATGTAAATAAAACGTCCGTACGTTTGGGATGTCTTTTTTCGTCGGCCATATCTCAAGAACCAGCAGAGGTATCGGTACATTTTGTTTTACAGATAATAACATCAAAAGGTGAAGTAAGATGGGAAACATTTCATTTGCCTCAAGTACTTCTTGAAAAGATAACGCTAGCTACTTTTATTCGATTTTGTATTATTTATGTACATTTTCGATTTAAATTAGAAAAAAATGGATGAATTGTTTTGTTTTTTTTTTGTAAATCAAAAAATAAAAATACATATTTTTTAACTCCAATATTTTGGGAACAAAACTGATATTACCTCGAACATACATCGTATGCAACAAAAAATATCGATTTTAACTCCTGGTAAAATTTTGTTGTTGTTATATTTCCAAAAGTCCTAGAAACACAGAGATGGGTTTGGGCTCAAAATGAAGACAATTCAGTTAGCCTGAAATCGTTAAAAATAAAACACAATTTTTTCTTTTTAAAAAATGTTTGTTGTTTTTTGAGATTTAAAATAATTATTTTTTCTGATACTATGGAAAAAAAAAAAACTTTTTGAAAAGTTACTGCAAGAATGGGTTTCTATCTTTGAGAAAAGTTATATTACGTCGTCCATAGCTCAAGAACCAGTAGAGATATCGACTTCAAATAAATTTTTGTTAAATAGATAATACTGCAGGAAGATGCAGAAAGGACTATCAAAAAAATGAGTGTGTGGTTTTTTACCATAGCAATTTAAAAAAAGGTGAACATTTTGGTTAACCCTAAATATCTCACGAACCAATAACGCTAGAGACTTTAATTAAATTTTATATAATATATTGTAACACGATACTAATCAAATATATTTTTGGAAAAAAATTCCAATTAACAGTTTTTTCATAAATCAAAAAAAAACTGAAAAAAAATATTTGTCAAAATTTTATGAACATAAAATGATTTTATCTCCAAAACAATTTTGTGCAACGAAGAATAACGTTTTTAACATCTGGTATAATTTTAAGAAAAATCGAATTGAAAGTTTTTATTTTTTAAATAAAAACCTAAAAAAACTATTACTCAAAGTGGGTAAAAATTGATTTTCGACTTAAACATCTCTTCAAAACTTTGAGATATTGTCTATAAACTAATTTTATCTTTAAAAAACAAATTGTAAAAAATATTCAGTAAAATTTTGAGAAAAATGAAATTGACAGTTTTTTTACAAAAAATAAAAACCTAAAAAAAAATAATAAAAGTTGGTAAAAATGATTGAATTGAGAAATGCTACTAAAATTGATAAAAAATAGTTTTCGACTAAAAACCTGGTTAACAAAAATTGATTTCGAAATCAAACTATTATCAGTGGGGTCGCATCCCAGCCTTTGTTTTTTTCTTCATTTGGCTTAATCTTCTCACTTCAAATTTATACCTTTGTCTATTTTTGGTATTTTAGAATTAATTCGTCGATTCTTTGTAAAAAAAAACGTATTGAAGCTATTTTTTTAAAGAACTGTATTCTGAAAACCGCTACATCTACAGGTACAACTTTAGACTCAAATTGTAGTTAATCTGTTTGCCTTAAAATCATAGAACATGATCGTATTGAAAAAAATAACTCCTTCATAGTGAAAAATATTAATAAGGGGCCGTTCATAAAATACGTTTGCAGACAAGGCGGGGGGAGGGCTCTTGCTGAGTGTGACAAGGGGGGACTGGGGGTCTATGGTAACGCGACGTTCGCCATTCATTAAAACATTTTCAATCAGTATTTCTTTTGCCTATTTTTCTTTTTAAATTTTCATCATGAAAGAAAGAACATTTATTTCGTATTTAGTAAATATATAGAATTTCAAACGTATATAGTTTTATTACAATAAATTGTAACTTAATATGTTTACTTTTGTTTATTTTTCGACATGAGCGCTGGCTCTGTGGCGCGGGTTTAGTCTTTTGACTTGGCTCTAGCGGCGTTGCGATCCGTCACAATTGGTTTCTTTGTTTTTCCAATACTTAAAAGAGTAACGTTTCCTCGCACCCTGCGCTCTCGACTTAGTAACAAATAAAAATTCTGTTTCTCATGTATTTATTATTATATTATTCTTTCAATTCCGTTATAACCAGAGAAAATATTTTGTGGGCCATCAATACTTTCTCTCCATATAAATCCCCAGGCATGGATGGCATACTGCCAGTTATGCTTCAAAAGTTGCATGATGTGGCCGCTCCATGGCTGGAACAAATTTTCAAAGGATGCCTCCTTCTCGAACATGTGCCCATGTCGTGGAGACAGGTCAAGGTAGTTTTTATCCCGAAAGTGGGTAGGCGTGGTCACGAATCCGCGAAGGATTTCAGACCAATAAGCTTAACATCTTTTGTGCTTAAAACCTTGGAGCGCATTCTTGATTACCATATTAGAGAGATCCTAGATGGACGACCTCTCGAAAGCTCTCAGCATGCTTATCTTAAGGGCAAATCTACGGAGACTGCCCTCCATGAGGTAGTGCGTACTGTAGAAAAAACAATCCATTATAAAGAATTTACTCTTGCCACCTTCTTAGACATAGAAGGTGCTTTTAACAACGTCCTTACCGAATCCATAGAAGAATCGCTCGTTAAGTTCGGTGTAGAATACTTCATTCGAGAATGGATTATTTCCATGCTCAGTGGTAGGAAGATTCAAGCCACTCTAGGCAATACAATCGCAACAAAACACGTGAGTAGGGGAACACCTCAGGGTGGTGTCCTTTTGCCTCTTTTGTGGCTTCTGGTCATGGATACAATTCTCGTTAAATTAGAGAGATGTGGAGTGAAGGCGGATGATTTGGTGCTATTGGTGTCAGGAAAGTACACCTCTGTGATTAGTGAAATCACGGAGTCAGCTTTGAAGAAAGTTAGCAGCTGGGCCACTAGTTGTGGTCTAGGAGTTAACCAAAGTAGAACTGAACTGATGCTCTTTCCACCAAAACTAAAGTACCGCCCTTCACGCTACATCGACTTAACGGTCAAATCCTATCATTGTCTTCCAGTGCAAAATATTTGGGAGTTATACTCGACCCTAAATTAAACTGGAAACGAAATATTGAAGTGTTAAGAAGGCCTGTGTTGCCTTCTACGCCTGCAGCAAAACTTTCGGCAAAAAGTGGGGACTTCAGTCGAAGATGATTTTATGGACGTACACAGCCGTAGTACGTCCAATCTTAACTTATGGTTCGATTGTGTGGTGGCCTGCTCTTAGCAAAGCCTATAATATCGATAAGCTAAAGAAGGTTCAGAGAACAGCTTGCGTGGGCACCACAGGGGCCATGCGTACTTGCCCAACGGACGCCTTAAACGTTATTTTGGATCTTCTACCAATCGACCTTTTTATTAAATACATAGTTTCCTGCAGCGCTATTAGGCTGAAGGAATCAAACAGTTGGTTGTCAAAACCTTATGGTCACAGCAACACAACGAAATTGATTCCCTCAGATATTATCTCGGTAGACACTGACTACTGCACTCCTACTTTGAGCCTTAGTAAGGGTTTTAAGGTCATTTTCCCATCCAGAGAAGATTGGGAGGATGACATCGTGTCGATAGGTTTCGATACAACCACCTTTACTGACGGCTCAAAGATGGAGTGCGGAGTTGGTTCTGGGATCTTTTCTGAGTCCCTAAATGTAGCTAAATCTTTTAGCCTTCCTGACTTTGCTAGCGTTTTTTAGGCTGAACTGCTGGCAATTAGGGAGGCATGTAAGATACTTAAACAAAGCCCAAACCAAAACCGAAATGCGGCTATCTTCACAGACAGTCAGGCAGCTATCAAAGCCATTAACTCGGCTACATCCTCATCTAAATTGGTCCAGCAATGTCGCGATGAGCTTGCGAGCCTGAACATTAACCTCGGTGTCACCCTGATCTGGGTTCCGGGCCATAGTGGTATCGTGGGAAATGAACGGGCTGACGAGCTATCCAGGCAAGGATCAGCCCTTCATAGCTCACTTGCGGAAATGGTTAACATTCCTCTTGGTGCTATGAAGGGTAAAATCTTTTCCATCTACCAAACTGAATCAAACCGAAGGTGGAGCAATTTACCCAACTGCATTATATCTAGGAAGATATGGCCCACCTATAATAAAACCCTTTGCAGGCAATGGCAAGACATAGCCAGGATTGTTGCGGTTTGTACCGGACATTAGCCTATAGGAGTTCATGCAGAGATGTTGGGTATCTCTTACAACACCTTTTGTCGTAGTTGCAGCGACCAAAGAGAAAGTGCAACGATAATCCATTTCCTCTGCAAATGTCCTGCTTTGGCAAGCACTAGAATGAAATGCTTTGGGAAAGCATTCTTTCACGAACTGGATGAGCTATCTGAGACATAGATTAGAGTTAGAGACCTAATCTTTTTTCTCAATGCGACAAAATGGCTCTAACATAATCGCTATGAAGCTACTCTATAAATCTTTTCCTTTCTATCACAGGTCAAACGAGTTTTGGTATCAAAACGGCGCACTACAGCGCTAATTGGATCTCAGGCTATAGGTTGCCTTGAGATTGCCATTTCTACCTACCTATATTATTCTTTCATTTTGTAGTGAAGTAATTCGGACGCTTTTTTCATATTTCTCAATTTAATACTTTTTATTAAAATTCTTTTTATTTTTTATTTAAATTCTCAAAATTTGTGTAGTACCTATCATTTGAAATTTATCATATTCAGGGGGGGGGGGCTTCGTTTTTGTGACGAAATATTTCTAGGGGGGTCACAGAAAGCGTGACAATGGGGGGGAGGGGGTTAGAAAAAACTGATTTTAGCGTGACGTATTTTATGAACGGCCCCTAAGCGAAAAAAGCGCAAAATTTTCGCGGATTTTCTGATTTTTCGGCATCTTGCGTTCGCTGCTCGAGGTCGGAAACTTGAATTGTAATAATTTTAGATAATATATAATATATAATATTAATTAGAAACACTGAATTTATCGAAGGTCTCCTTCTATTCAAATGACAAAGCTACTAATCTAATATTATCAAAAAATCTTATCGATATGTTTTTTATAAGAAATACAAACCTTCAAAAAATGCTAGTAAAAATTGGTTTTCAACTAAAATATCTCGGAAACAAAAACAGATATTAATACTAACCGTATTTCATTATATGCAAAATATTCTTCTTTACTTTTAGTTTATTTATTAGAAAAATCCAATTGAAAACTTCTTTTATACAAAAAAAAACTAAAAACTGATAAAAATGGTTTTTGTCTCAGAAATCTTGTTACCAAGGAAATGACTTCAAATTTTGTTTTTGTACATAAAATGTTATAAATATTTTGTAAACCTTTTAGAAACATCGACAGACGGAACGTAAGAGAAGTTATCAGTGTAGTTTGCATCTCAGCCTCTTTTATTTTGATAATAATTAATATTTTTAAAACAAATAGTACTTTCAAAAAAATTACTATACTCGTACCTAATGGGTGATTTTTTTTAAGGTTAGGATTTTCATGCATTAGTATTTGGCAGATTACGCGGGATTTTAGACATGGTGTCAAAGAGAAAGATGCTCAGTATGCTTTGACATTTCATCATGAATAGACTTACTAACGAGCAACGCTTGCAAATCATTGAATTTTATTACCAAAATCAGTGTTCGGTTCGAAATGTGTTTCGCGACAAATTTTGTTCAGCGATGAGGCTCATTTCTGGTTGAATGGCTACGTAAATAAGCAAAATTGCCGCATTTGGAGTGAAGAGCAACCAGAAGCCGTTCAAGAACTGCCCATGCATCCCGAAAAATGCACTGTTTGGTGTGGTTTGTACGCTGGTGGAATCATTGGACCGTATTTTTTCAAAGATGCTGTTGGACGCAACGTTACGGTGAATGGCGATCGCTATCGTTCAATGCTAACAAACTTTTTGTTGCCAAAAATGGAAGAACTGAACTTGGTTGACATGTGGTTTCAACAAGATGGCGCTACATGCCACACAGCTCGCGATTCTATGGCCATTTTGAGGGAAAACTTCGGAGAACAATTCATCTCAAGGAATGGACCGGTAAGTTGGCCACCAAGATCATGCGATTTGACGCCTTTAGACTATTTTTTGTGGGGCTACGTCAATTCTAAAGTCTACACAAATAAGCTAGCAACTATTCCAGCTTTGGAAGACAACATTTCCGAAGAAATTCGGGCTATTCCGGCCGAAATGCTCGAAAAAGTTACCCAAAATTGGACTTTCCGAATGGACCACCTAAGACGCAGCCGCGGTCAACATTTAAATGAAATTATCTTCAAAAAGTAAATGTCATGGACCAATCTAACGTTTCAAATAAAGAATCGATGAGATTTTGCAAATTTTATGCGTTTTTTTTTAAAAAAAATTCTCAAGCTCTTAAAAAATCACCCGATAGTTCCCCAAATCAAAGAAAAGGAACAAGAGTATATTTTAACATTTTTTAAAATAAATATTATTTTATCAATTGATTGAAAAATTAACTCGGTTCTGAAATATTTGCTGTTTTGCTGATACTTTTGAAAAATTTCTCAGCCGTGAATAAAATCTTAAGTATTTTAGATTGCGATTTAATAAAGAAACTGTCCTGTTTACGTACAGGGTGCGGCAAAGCCGACTGACGAGTTTAATGAGGTCATTAGCCTGTGATAAGATAATAGTAGGCCTTAATAAGTGGTATATTTTGAATTGTACGGTAATGCCGTTTTTATTCGTAAATCGTAATCATGGTCTGGACAGGTGTACATCGTGGTTTCTTCGTGCGTGCATATTACGAAAATAATCATTCTGTGATCGCTATACAAAGTGCTTTTCGTATACACTTCGGCATTCCACGTGCTGAATCTGTTCCTTCAGCAAACACTATCAAAATGTGGATACGGATTTTGGAAGAAATTAGAAGTACCCTAAGTAGACTTGTACACGGAGCACCCAGAACGGTACGAACCCCCGAAAATGTGCAGTTGGTTAGAAAGTCAATTGAGCAGTCACCAAGACGCTCAGCCTGGAAACACGCGGTAGCTTTGGGAATCTCAGACCGTTCTTTGAGGAGAATTCTTCACGAAGATTTATCATTCCATCCCTATAAATTAATGCTTGTCCAAGAAATTAAACAGAAAATCACCGCGGAAATCGAGGCCATACCAGTCGAAATGTGCCGAAAATCATGTGAAAGCTTCAGAGATCGTCTACAACAGTGTATCAATGCTGACGGCCGCCATCTTGGAGATACATATAATTTTCAAAAAATAATTTTTAAAAATAGGATTGAATACTGATTTAAATAAAAAAATGTTTTCTCTAAGTTTTACTCAGTCGGCTCTGCCGCACCCTATACCTATAAGCCATAATAACGTCCAGAAAATAAAATAATTGAGTTCGATATTTTAGCATACGATAATTGTCAAGTCTAACATTATTAACTTCCCATTGGAAGTTATTGTAATCGGTCCTATGTGTCGAATTAAAACTGTGACATTTCTCGGACCTTGGCCTCAACCAACATGCGTCACCAGCCAGCTCGGTCTCTTGCTAGCTGTCTCCAGTTTCGCAGGCCAAGTTGGTCGCGGTCTTCCTCTACTGCGCTCGGGATTGGATTCGAAGACCTTCCGGGCTAGAGCGTTAATGTCCATTCGCTCTACATGACCTAGCCATCTAAGTCGTTGGACTTTAATTCTGTTAACTAGGTCAGTGGCGCTGTACAGTCCGTACAGTTCGTCGTTATATCTTCTCCTCCATTCTCCATCTATGCGTACGGGACCAAAAACACCCGAAGAATTTTTCTCTCAAAGCATCCTAAGACGCTCTAATCTTTCTTTAGCAGGGTCCAGGCCTCAGCGCCATAAATGAGAACCGGGATGATAAGCGTCTTATATTGTCCCTCTAGTGTTGACGGCTGAGTTTTGCACAATTCTTTCCAGAACGATGTTGAAGAAGTCGCATGACAGTGCATCACCTTTTCTAAAACCTTTTTTTTGACATCAAATGCATCGGTGAGATGTTTTCCGTCCTTGATAGAGCAGGGTGCATTCTCCATCGTCATTCTGCACAAACTGATAAGATTGACAGGGATGCCAAAACTAGACATTGCTCTGTAGAGCTCTTCCCTATAGATGCTGTCATACGCGGCTTTAAAATCGAAAAAAAGATGGTGGGTATCGATTTGAAGCTCATGGGTTTTTTTCCAAAATCTGCCGTAATGTGAATATTTGGTCAATGAAGGACTTTCCTGGTCTGAAGCCACACTGATAAGAACCTATCAGGTTGTTGACGAACGGCTTCAGACGTTTACATAATATGGCAGAAAGGATCTTATATGCAATGTTCAGGAGACTGATGCCTCCGTAGTTGGCGCAATTAAGAGGGTCTCCTTTCTTATGTATCGGGCAAACTATGCTGAGATTCCACTCATTTGCAGATTAGTTAGGTAGTGCATGCTCAAGTCATCGCCTGCTGCTTTGAATAATACGGCAGCGATGCCGTCGGCTCTAGCAGCTTTGTTGGACTTCAGTTTAGATATAGCTATCTTCACTTCGTCGAGGTCGGGTAGGCGGAATTGTTGATCTGCGTCGCCTAGGTTGAGTGGTTCTATTTCCCTTACAGCGGAATTTGGTTCGTCATCGCCTTTAAATAATTTATATAATTTGGAGAAGTGGTCTTTCAATATTCTCAACATTCTACTACGATGTTCCCCTGATCCGCCTAGAATTTTATGAACACAAAATTACTTTATCTCCGAAATAATTGTATGCAACGAAGAATAACGTTTCCGACAGCTGGGAAAAATCGAATTTACAGTTTTTTTTACAAAAAATATAAAAACCTAAAAAATACATTACCAAAAGTTGTTAAAAACGAATTTTCGACTTATATACAGCTCTGTGAAAAAAATAGCACCAACCACTTATTGTAGTTTTAAATGAAAGATTTTTTTAAACAAATGATAGTTAGAATTTTATTTTACATTTTAATAACAGAAGTCAAAATAAAGTAATCTATAAACGTAAACACTTATCCATTATAACTAAAATTAAATAAGTTATGCTTATCAAAATAAAAAAATACCACTTTTTTTGTGTGAAAAATAATAGCACCAACATTGGAAATTCGTAAAAAAGTACAAATTCTGGGTAAAATCAATAAGTTTTTGATTTGGAATAATATCAATTAATTAATATTTTGTCTTATAACCCTTACTTTTAAGTACAGCGGCGCAACGTCGCGTCGTGGCATAGAGTCGACTAATGCTTGACATCGCTGAAGTGGAATATTTCTCCATGCAGCCTGCACAGCTTCCCATAATTGCAGTGTGTTTTTCGGCTTGGCTTCAAATACGACTTTTTTTACATCTGCCCAAAGATTTTCAATGGGGTTCAGGTCTGGCGACTGAGCCGGCTATTCCATAACCTGAACCCTATTTCTAGCGAAAAAATCTTTTGCTAATTTGCTCGTATGTTTAGGGTCATTATCCTGCTGCAGAACCCACTTGAGAGGCATAGTCCATTCAGCGTAAGGCAGCATGACTTCCCTCATAATGTCAACATAAATTTTAGCGTTCATTATGGGTTTGATCCAAAATATGGGACCAGTACCATTATATGAAAAGCATCCCCATATGTTTATTTTTGCGCCGCCGTGCTTAATTGTCTTAATGGTGTATTCTGGCTTTAACTCCTTGTTTTTTGGCCTGCGGACAAAAGTTCTGGTACCAGGAGTCCCAAATAAAACAATTTTGTACTCATCGGTCCATAGTATATTACGCCACTTAGTTGGCTCCCAATGCAAGTGATCTGTTGCAAATTTTTTCCGTTTTTGTAAGTGGACCTTTGTCAATAAGGGTACCTTCCTGGGACTTCTAGCAGGTAAATTATTCTTTGTCAGCTTTTTCCTTACTGTCGAAGTGGTCACAGATAGATTTAATTCCTCTTTTATTTTATTAGAGGTAATAAATGGATTTTGTTTACTAATCTCGTTATGCGTCGTTCATCGAAAGGAGTCAATTTCGGTTTTCATCTTGGGGAACAAACTTTTTTGCATTTGATATCATTTTATTAGAACATCCAACTAGTTCTCTAATGTATTTGTATGTTTTCCCCTCAGAAATTAATTTTTTTATTAAGGAACGTTGTTCTGGAGTACAATGTCGACCGCGACCCATTTTAGCTGGTTAACACATAGTATTTATGAGTTATTAATTTTAAGTTATTTAAATACCTTACCTTGATATGATTAAATGTAAAAAAAAATTGAAAACACGAATATATTCTACCAAAACTCTCAACAGAATGACATAGTGCTATTTTTTTTCACACATTTGCGTTAAGCGTCTCAACGGTTAACGGGAATTTGTATCTCAAATCAACGGAAAAAGTGAGAGTTTTAGACAAATTTCCTTGTTCATTATACTACTGAATGCAATAGAAATACTTTTCAGTAGATGCGTTGTGTTATCATTAATAGAGAAGAACGCAATTTGTAAGAGTAGTACAAAATGCAACATGGTGCTATTTTTTTTTCACAGAGCTGTATCTTTTTAAAAATTAAAAATAGGTATTCACTTCAAACTAATTTCATTTCACAGAAAATATAGTTTTCAACATTCAGTATATTTTTTTTATAATCTAACGGCAATCCACGCAAAATTGGTAAAAATTGATGTTCGGACTTTAACATGATCTTATTCTGTGCTAAATTTTCTTAGAAAAAACTAATATGTATTTGTATATGTACATATAAGAAATAGAAACTTTTAAGAAATTTGGTAAAAATTGGTTTTCTAATAAAGATCTTGTTGGCAAAAAAAAGATTTTGAAATTAAACTATTTCATCATATGCAAAATATGGTTGGTAATTTTTAGTTAATTTTTTAGAAAAATTCAACTGATAACTTTTTTGACAAATCACGAAAACCTACAAATCTTTTAAACAAGAGAAATCGACAGACGTAATGGGAAGTTATCAGTGTGGTCTTTTTTATATTATTTAAAATGCAAAGAACATAAAGAAACGAATAGCTTTGATATTTCGTGGTTCAAATTTTGTGGGGTACCTACCTTTATTTTGGTTTTGGGTGAACATACTGAGTTATTTTCAATATCAACATAGTACAAAATTATTCTTATCCATTAGGCATTAGGTTAGGCAAATGTTTAAAATATTCTAATATGTCACTAATATGCTAATAATTTCCAATAAAAAATCCATAAAAGTATAGTTAACTACAGTTTTTACAAACATCTGACGTCCGAACATTTTAAATTGATTAAAAAGTTAATAGTTTTTGAAGAAGAATTACCTCTAAAAATAAAAATAAAACTTAATTAAAACTAAACTAAAAACTAAACTAAAAACTTAATTTAATTGTTTTATTTTTTTTCTTCAATTCAATTTGTTGTTGCACCATCTTGACTTGACCCAAATTTCAAAAAATCTATTAATCTTTCTCTTGAACTGAACTTTCCTTGTCATCGTTTTTGTATTTATTTTGTATGCATGTACATGAGAAAGTTACAAGAATTCTTTTGTTTGAAAATAACACTGAAGATCACGGAACATAATATGTCGGTACATATCCATACATAATTTCTTCACAAAATATCTCAAATAAATTGAGCTTGTAATAACAAATTCATCATCTCTAAACGACTTATTGTCTGTATTGTGTCAGCTAGCGAAAGCACTTGACATTATATGAAAGTCTTGCAAATAGAGGCTTGCTGAGATGCTGACGCGAATAGCGTTTTAACAAATCTTGACTTCTTCACATTGGCGGCGCCAACGAGAGATGAGATGATGCCGCAGACTGAATCGCCTCACCTGTCTTTAAAACTGCAGTGAAACGAAAGTTATGACAACCGAAGTCCTTATCTGCACCCATCTTAAGTTAACTGGCAAGAACCGGCGCAATTAAAAGTCCGCCAAATGCCAATTGCTGAAGGTAGCGGCGACCGTTTTAATGTCAGGCACCCGCAAAATATTATAATCTTTAAACTCAACGCTTCCCGCACTAAAAATGAAATATGTTAATTTTTCTCAAAAAAAAAATGATTTATAGCATCGTTTAATTGAATTCTTGTCTAGCTTTTAGCTTCACTGAGTCGAAAAATCACAACATCACAGAGGCGCAGTTTTCTGTTCCACGCGGTCGGTGCACGGATTTTCTTCAATTGTGTATACAATCCACACACGACGAAGATCGGCGACGAACGTGAAGGCAAAAGATGCGACGACTACACGCTGAAGACGACAACAACGAAGACGGGCGTCGCGTCGTCGACAACGACTACCATCTTCTACTTAGATATACTTAGATGGAGAAATTAAGATAACAATTCCCGAGGTACTATTTTAATTGCATTCAGAAACTCGTTGCATGTATGCCTCTGCACAAGACATCAGCTTGTCCCAATGCGCATTGAGGTTCAAACTAGGCCTCCAGCTAGAACCCGTCCAAAGCCAGCCAGCGCGCGCAGCGCCAGCGTTGCCATTAAATCTTGCAAATTATAATTATTTGCAAATGAGCAACATAAATATTTGAAAATATAGCTTACCAAAATTAATGATAAACTCTTACAACAACAAACTGAGGTGTTTAGTATTTATGTAACCCAGACATAGATAGTTTTACACTCATTTTCGAGATAATTGAAATCTAGGTTGTTAATTTAATCCATTAAACGGAAGTTCAAAAGGAGATGAAGATGGTAGTGATAGAACAATTGGTAGTATTTTGTCACGGGTTTTTAGTTATTCTGGTAAAATTTGTTTCCATGTTTATACAAATTTTAAATGAAGTAGATGAAGAGAAAGTCATGAATGAACAATAAGGCTTAGATATAATTAAGCTTGAACTTGAAGATGTATCTCAAGTTTATTATTTTCTTTGTAGGGAATTAAGTATACAGCTTTGGAGATATAATAACTGTTTTCAAAGAAGTAATATTATTTTACAAAATTTTTAAACTCCAAAATTGTATGACTTTTCTACCATCGTAATGTCATGTTTGAGTAAAATCTCGAGGTCGAAATTGTTAACGAATCCAATATTTACCTCGCAAGTAAAAATTGTTAATACAGGTATCTGGACAAGAATGCGATAACCCAAACAAAAGAAAACAAATGATACATTCATAGAGTCCAGATTTTCAAGCTTTTTTTCAAAAACTTAGTAGCCGTGGCGTGCTAGTTCGTTATGGCAAAGGTCTTTGGTTCAATTTCAGCGTGTGCCACGAGTTCTACCTCTTGCGATGATTTGGAATTCGGCATAAGAACTATATGTCCCCTCCATCCCTCACACTACTCGCACTTATGAATGGTTGAGAGCTGTAAGTCAGATTCTCTACACAGAACGAAAAAAGTCATCCTATTGACTATTTTGGTAGTCAAATTGACTATTTGGTAGTCAGCCGATAACCGCGATAGTCAATAGAACAATTTTCGGTTGTCAATTTTTGGATCCCAAATTTGTTAACCATTTGGTAGTCAATGTGATAACTGAAGTAGTCGATATGACAACTTTGATTGAAGGAAATTGAAACTACGGCTGTCATATTGACTAATATGGTAGTCAATACGAAAACTGCGGTTGTCAACATGGCAACTACGGTAGTCAATAATTTTTGTTGAAAACCGAAATCAAATTTGACTACCGGATAGTCAATATAACAATTCTCGATAGTCAATGTTGGTAGTAAATATGACAACCAAATTGTCATATTGACTACCGAAGTTGTTCTATTGACTACTTTAGTTGTCATATTGACAACCCAAAATTGACAATCGAAAATTGTTTTATTGACTATCCAGTAGTCAATTTTTTAAAATAAGGTTGTCATATTTACTGTTTTGGTAGTGAATGCCACAATTTGGCCAAAATTCAAGTTGACAATCGACGATTGTTAATATGACAACTTTTTTTTTTCTGTGTACGAGCTACCTACTTTATTGAACTTCTATGTCAATAATGTTTTAATAATACCATAATACAGATTAAAAATAGTGCGAGAAACTAAGGAAAATCAGGATTAAAAAGGATATACTGGTGCACATTTTGTTTTTTTTTTAATGTCTGTGTTTCGTTAATACGAACCGTTATAAATGAAATTTACCAAAATTGAAATCTTAAATATTGAATTTAACTTTAAATTAAAATACATAATTATATATATCAGTTAAAAAATTTGCACTATTGTGAACTAAAATGTTTGGAATAAATTTCAAACTTCCCGCCCATCCAGCCATATTTTATTTAAAATTTGAAATTAAGAAGAAAAACGAAAAGAAAATGAAATGAAATGAAATAAAAACCATTCCATACGATAGTTCCGCACTCTAAACACGCATTTTTTAATCCGCATTTTTTCGCTTAAGTTTAAATTCCTTTAATTTTCGAACTTAACTTACAGCTCAAATAAGAGCTAATTTACAAAAAAGCTTGTTAAATTTTCAGTCTGAGTATGAAATAATGGGTCTGGTAAAGCATTCGTGTTGTGCGACTAAAAAAGGAATCTCTGCACTTCACAGTATGCCCGAAATTTTGCTCAATGGTAAACTTATTAGCATTCCTAAAAGTACGGGTTTTAACTATTAAGGTTAAAATGTTTGAGGTGACGCATTCATCTGGCTATTTCACTAGAACATTAATCGGTCCGATTTGTAAAATTGCAAATTTTGACATTTCTCGACGTTTCAAGTTAACTAGAGTCTAAATAAAAGATTTTTAGAGAGATGTCTGTGCGTGCGTGTGTACGTACATACGTTCTAACATTCGTACGTCTGTACGACCGTACGTTCGTCACGTTTTTTCGTCGTCCATAGCTCAAAAACCAGTAGAGACTTCAAATTGTTAAAAAGATAATAATAAAGATGCAGAAAAGACTCTCAAAAAATGTAATGGGGTGTTTGTTTTTACCATAGCAATTTGAAAAAAAGGTGAAAATTTTGGAACTGATAACGCTAGGGACTTGAATTAAATTTTATATTATATATTGTAACGTGATACCAAACAAAAATATTTTTGGAAAAAACATCCAATTAACGGTTTTTTTTTATAAATCAGAAAAACCAACAAAAAAAATATTTGTCACCTCGAAAATTTTACGAACAAAAAATGATTTTATCTCCAAAATAATTTTGTGTAACGAAGAATAACGTTTTTAACATCTGGTAAAATTTGGAGAAAAATCGAATTGACAGTTTTTTTTATAAAAAATAAAAACCTAAAAAAAAAAATTACTCAATGTTGGTGAAAATTGATTTTCGACTCAAATATCTTTTCAAAAATTTGTTTTGTTATTGTTTTCAACATTTTGTACAATTTTGAGAAAAATTGAATTGAGAGTTTTTTTTTACAAAAAACAATAAAACTAAAAAAACAATGCCTAATAAAACTTGGTAAACATTTACTTCGACTCAAACATCTTTTCAAAATTTAAAAATATTGGCTTCAAACTATTTTTACCTCACACAAAATATTGTTTTCGACATTCAGTAATATTTTAATAAAAAAGTCAGTTTTTTCATAAAAAAAATAAAATCTACAAAAAATAGTACGCAAAATTGGCAAAAATTGATTGAATAATTATAGAAGTCATTGATTTCAAACAATTTGTCATTCATCCAATTTGTATTTGTTTATAAAAGAAATAACAACTTTTAAAAAATGCTAGACTTGAAATCGAACAACTTCATCATCTGCAAAGTATTGTTGTTAATTTAAACATTTGTTTTAAATAAATACCTACAAACCTTTTAAGAAAGACAAATCGACAGACGGGATGGGTAGTTATAAGTGTGGTTCGCATCCCAGCCTCTTTTTTTATTATTAAAACAGCGATAGTGAACTTTGCGGCTGTGCTCTATAAATACAAATGTTTCACTTCCTCAATGCAAGTGCCAAACATGGATAGTGGCATTGGGAGAGGGTTACGCTTTTACGACAGTAGACAACATTGGGATTTCGAAGCAAAAAATGCTACACTGTTTTTGATTCCTTATTGGACAATGCTGTCAAGACAAGAACTTAAGAAGCTTATCATAATCTGCTGTTCGCAGTCCACATACAAAAGGCAAGAAAAGCTTAGAGTAAATCGTCTGTAAAACAATAAATTGGATTAGAGGTTGCAGACTAGACTTAAGATCATTAATAAAAAGAAAAAAAAGAATGTAGGAGACAAAACAGTGCCCTGGGGCACACCAGCATTTACTCTTTGGTTTTCAGACTTAAACCCATCCGAATCTTATTGTATTGAAGGGTCCGCAAGGTAATTTCTAATCCAATGAAAGATTGATTCATCTAAACCGAAGACACCCATTTTCGATAAGAGGGCCAAACGCTATCAATTGCTTTTAAAATATCTAGCGCAATATTCTTATTATCAAGAGTTGCTACACTGCTCGGTGAGAACACAAGCAAACCTATTGCTGTAAGCTTTCGTTTTTCAACATTTATTAAGCCGAAAATTGATCAGCATTTTTATGACCTTGTAAAGAAGGGCCAGTGCAATTGGACGATAATAAGAGTGAAAAGGAGGATTTGTCATTTTTAGGGACAGATTGGACAAATGGTCTTCTACGGAATATGCAGCATTAAAATAGACATTACCTTTCACGTGGTCCCAAGGAATAAAATCTAAAGGATAGAAATAATACATTCTAGATTGCACAATTTTAATTATGTCGTTGACTGTGAGGCACAAAGCACCCTAGCCGTCTTGGTTAAAATAAACGTCGCGTCGTCCGCATCAATATGTTCCAATGTTGTTGTCCATAAAAATAAAAATGCTAGTGCAATTGATTAACGTAAAGCTTGCATTGAGAGGACCTCAATCAGCCAGCTGCGGTGGCCTGATGCGTAGAGCATCGGCTCCTTAAGCTACATGCTCAATGTTCGAATTTCAATGAGGAGAGAAAAGTTTTTCAACTAATATCAATGAACGAAAGACTAAGTACCACAAATAAATGGATCTGATGATGATCGTTTGTCACCCGTGAAACATATGGAATTGTAGCCTTTTGGTAGCACAATTAGGTTTTTGTTATAATACTCTACTAATTTTCTAGATACAAGCCCGGTCATTTCTCACATGTTAATTTGAGAATTTGCTCGGTAGCACAATCCATTAACAGTAACACCTGCAACATCCTCATTTTCGAATAAATAATTTCAAATTGGACCGCCACCGCCAGCCCAAAAACCACATTATCATTCTTGGACTGTCCCAGCCCCAAATGCGCAAATCCTGCTTATTAATGCAGGCTTAGGAAATTATCTTCTAGATGATTTTACGACGAAAATCCAGACCACCACTTTCATAATTTTTGGTCAGGAAATTGCTTCTTGACGACCCAAAAGTTATTTTATTTTGCGAAATATGTGTCTGCAAAATGTTCAGGTCTTTCAGGTAAGAGAGTGAATCGTGCTAATTTTAGAAATGGCGTAGTTTTTACTTGTTAAATGTATAAATATGAGAGCAGCTGCCCAAATATGGGGCTATTCTTAATGAAACCTTTTATTGGAAATCGTTACATAAAACTAGAACTTGATATTTTGACAATATTCGACAAGTTTAAGGGTCACAATTTGGCATACATTTCATTTTTATCAAAACAAAATTTTAGTTTGTACGAGTATGTATGTAATTCATTATCAGGAAATGGTCAGATAGGTTTTGAATTCCGTAACTACCTGCCATTAACGTTTTCGTTTTATGCCTCCCTGACTTGAAACTTGATCAGATACTCGTAATTCATATAAATGTAGTACAAAAGAAGAAAAAAACAGTAACAAGCTTCGAGTTGCTCTCTTTTCGCTATATCCACATTCAAAACTCTGGTGAAATTCTTCTGCGAGCATTTTTCTGTTCGGTGTCACTGTTAAAGTCATGTAGCAGCAGGCGCAGAACTAAATAAGTCCATTAATTTTATTATATGGATGATAAAACGTCCTTGTTCTGGTGGTCCGAATCTCGTGTTAATAGTCAAAATAGTCCACTGATGGTCGCGATGCGATGTGCGAAGTGTTTGTCGGGCGGCGAAGGTGATGGCAAAAATAAACACACGTCTCCATGGAGCAGCACCCAACACCTCCTATGTAATAATCATCGGGGAACGAATAAAATAGACATTCACATTGGTGTATCTTTGTACTTTTTTCTGTTTTACATGCTGTAGGTACGTGTGCGCTGCCTCATGATGGGCCCGCTTCAGATCGGTAGGTAGGTACTCGTATAACCCAAATTGAATTCAAAGTACTTATGCTCTTACTCTCCGTCATTGACCAAATGGCTATGACTATGGCCTTAGTTATGGCCCTGGCCATGGCCATAAGAGGTGGAGAAGGTCGGATCACGGATAGGACTGGGTTCTGGGTTCTCGAATATGGCTGAATGGCTATATTTTCCAGAGTTTGAGAGTACGAAAATTTATTTGGACTGTGTGACTATTTGTGCCCTTGTTAAGTTTCGGCTAAAGATACATCAAACTCATGTTAGATCATAGTTGCAAACATGCTATTAAATGGGAGCGAACAAGGTTTGAACATTTATTTAGCACGGACGGACACGAGATTCTTGAGATGTTCTTTTTCCTTTTTCACTCCTCCCCTTCTTTTCTCTTCCATTTTTTTGTGTTTGTCCCACTTTACATAGACAAATGTGCTTAAGCACTTTGCGTCTAGTCCAAGGGACGGAGTTCCTGTAGGTGAAATCCTTTTGAACGTCCATTTGGGAGGTTAAATTCCCCTGATGACGCTACTGTCGCTTCCCGCCGCCGCCAACGTCGTCGGTCGATGATGTTGATGTCCAAAGTGCTGGCAAACAAATTGAAAGACAAAAAGAGAAAGAGTAAAGAGCAGAACATTGGTGGAATCTACTCGTCCATGACAACGAGATGTTGAATTGATGTTAAAATTGTTTGACACTTTGTTAAATTGCTGAGAAAACATGGAAGTCCATGTGTGTTGTTGTTCAGCACGTTGTAATCTTTCCCTTGCTTTATGATCAAGTCAACTACCTAATTCTGGATTACCTACTTACTATATAGTAATAGATATACCCAGACCCAGTAGCTCTCTGAGTGTCACCAATAACAACAACAAAGGCTGATGTCTATATATGAATTTCCATATCATTTGGCAGCCTATAAAAAAAGGTGTCATGTTAAAATAGTTTTCATGCGTAACGAAAATCTATCAGGACAATAATAATACCACTCTTTTCAAATGCCTACTATATACATACATACGACCAAATAGAACATCAGAAGCAGTCACACTCTGAGCTGTCAATCATCATCATAGTCATCGTGTCGGGTGTGCTGCAAGTTTTGTCATTCGAAAATAGAATCTTTTATGTACCTAAACAATACCAACAATAGGATTCCAACTTACCTACTATACGTTACTCGTACGCATTTTGATGGAACACGAGGCATCAAAAGTAAAAACAAGAAATCTGTCAGACTTAGATCAAAATTTGTTTTGCCGACAAAAGAATTAAATTGAATGTTAAATTTGTATATGTATATTTTTTGATTTTGAAAAATTCTCACGTTTTTGATGTTTTCATCGCTTTGCAAGGATTATAACGTTGTCCGCGTGCCACATTTTGAGTTTTTGTTGTTGTTTTTGAGGTATGTATTGGAATAATTTTGTTCAACTTCAAAGCAAACGGTAAATGAAAAAATAATTAGGGACGAGATATTAATTAAGTTATGAATGAATGATGCGTTAGCATAAAAGTATTATCAGGTTGTGACATGGCAGAATGAAATGGAATAAAACCTTTGTTTTCAAAATATAAAAACATCAATGAAACATTGCGTGGTGCAATATTTCGTTGAAAACAGTAATTCTACGATTCATGATTTGAATGTATTGAGTCTAAAATGGAACAGTTATATAACATGAAATCGAATTATACTCATGTTTATGAAAAAGAATTCGGAGAAGTCATTTAATAAGTAATAAAAAAGCCCTTAACATTCGAAAAATTATTTCCCTAAAAATATTAACATACCTTAGCGAAGAATTTCGATGATCTCACTTCACATTTTACACATAGACGAAGAAATATGATCTACTATAATTTATAGCTTAAAAGATCCCAAACATTTCATGATGAGATCTTTATTTATACACTGCCCGTCATAAGGTTAGAAGCAGGCATTTTCGAGAAGTAAAATCGATATTTCTCCCGTTACATGATGGATTAGAAAATAACAACTATGGTAAATGAGGGACCATTTTGTTAACACCAAAATATAAAATTTGGTTATAGGAGAGATTTAGCTCACGGAACTTTCATGACAAAATTGTTAATTGAGTCATGAATATGCGAAAATAAATCGGGTCATTAGATTAGAAGCAGTGAATAAATCAACGTTGTTTTGTGAAGTGCATACATTTTTCTTTCGGAAAAACAGTACAATTTATAAGTTAATTGTTCTTGATTGAGTGTTAACAGAAATGGGCAACAAAAAATGTTTGAAAGTGGAGCAATTATTTAAAAAACCATTGTCTTACTCGAAAAATTATAAAAAAAAACACTTCCTCTGCCTTAAGACTTCGCGAAACGCGAAACGTCCTTAGAATAGTGTCAAATTCAGCTTTTTTGGCAGTTAAAACTAGGGAGAAAGCTAATGTTAAGGCAGCTTATACACTGTTAATTGCACAATACGCCATGCTAAACACTTAAAGCGCCTAAAGCTTAGGAAAAAACCACCACTTTATGACGCAAGAAATAAGGAACGCTTGTGTTTCGAGAAAGATCACATGAGCTGAGATGTGCAAAATGGAATGACCGCAAATGATTGGCGGAAGGTTATTTTTTTCCAACGAAAAATTTAACCTAGATGGGCCAGGGTGAGATTTCTTTGGTCTACTTGAATTCTCTTTATAAATCCTTAAAGGATAGAATTTTTGATGTTGTTTTGAAGGCTGGTGGTAGCACACATTATTAAAAACCTAATGAAAACTAATTACCATAACAAAATACAAATACTTTCATTTTATTTCCATTTATTTCATGTGCTTCTACACAGAGCGAAAAGCACCACATAAAATAGAAGAAAAACAATAAGATTTCTCTATGGTTTTTATCCAAGAAGAAAGTCTTATTAAAACAATACAGAAAATCTTGTTGAAATCTTGACACCCATTCTATAAGACAGCCACATATATTTAATAAGATATCTCATAATTTTCATAAGAAAATCTTCTTGAAACAATAAGAAAAACTTATTGTTTTTTGTGAATTTCAATAAGTTTTACATATTATTTTAAAAAGATTTCCACCTACTTTCAATCAGTTCTTCATATTATTTTTAAAAGTATTTCACATAGTTTTAAAAAGTTTTCCTTATTGTTTCTATGAGTTTTTCTCATATTTTCAATAAGTTTTCCATATTGATTCCAGAAGATTCTCGCATTGTTTCAATAAGTTTTCCCTATTGTTACTATGAGTTTTTCTCATACCTTCAATAAGTTTTCCATATTGATTCCAGCAGATTTCCACATGGTTTTAATTAGTTTTCCCTATTGTTTCCAACTGATTTTCGTATACTTACATAATTAGTTCTCCAAAAGAAAAACCAAATGTGTTTTTTTTTTAATATTTTACTTTTATTTTTTTGTAATGAATACATTTTTTTTTACAGATTACACAAGAAGCAATTTAGTCTGGTCATTTTTGTTTATTAATTTATGTAGGTATTTATGAAGTATATTGTTGTGTTAGTCTTAAGAAAGTTTCTTAACTAAATTTGAAACAGATGAAAATGTTTCACATTCAATTTGAAAGAAATATTGCTCTAAAAATGTCCAGACTAGTTTGCTTCTTTGTGAATACTTAATTTTATAAACAGAACATAATTTTATAATTATATCAAGGCATTTTATAAATGAACAGCTTTTGTACCTTATCCCGTCACAAAAGACATAGAAGTCTTTGAGGTCGTGCAATTCTGGAACTACAACGACGACCCTGGGTTGAAGACTTTCTTTATTCTCCAAGAATGACAGCTTTATTTTATCCAGCGTCGGAAAAAGATCATTTGTTGATCTGACATGCACAACAAAATCTGACTGCGCATCAGCTATTGTCGGTTTATATCCTTTCTTCAGTCGAGTAGGCTGAAGTACTGAAAGCAACAGGAGAGACATGATGCAGTCTCTAGAATCTGAAAAGAAGGTGAAATAAAAAGTTATTAATTGTTGAGGTTTATTTTTATAAAAAAGACAAACCTTTTGAGATTTCATCCTTATGCAAAAGTTTCAGCATTTCTTTTGACGCTTTGTCTTTAATCTCGCTTTCAAAATATAATACTATTTTTGAAATAAAACTGTCGTATTTCGTGAACATAAGACTCCCCTTTCCAGGATGCAGGCTTTCGAAGTCTATGTCAACCTACATATTTAAATAAATATTACGACTTTCACAATTTAAGCATCCTATAAAATTTGATTTACCAGTTCAAAACCATTGGTGTCATTAAACCGTGGCCAATGTTGCAAAAGTTTTGTCAGTGACAACTCCTCTTCCGATTGGAATTGCAAATTCCTCTGTAAAGTAGTTTCTTTCCAAAGTTGTGTTACTTTGTCCCATGGAGAACAATTGTGTTGAAGCCAGCACTTTTTCTCCATAAATTCCTCTGAAATAATGTTTAAATAAGAAAGAACTCAATGAATTTTGTTCTGAAGAAGTTAACGCATCTTAATATTTACCATCCGAAAAAGGGTCTTGTTCTAACTCGCATTCATCAATTTTTTTTCGGCATCAGCAAAACGCTCGACATTACACCAACGTGAAAACAATTTTCCAGTTGGATTTTTTTTCCTACCTTCCGAGCCAAAAAGTAAGTGTCCTGGAAAGAATATAACAAGCTTTTAATAAGTTAGGAAACATACTTAAAGAAATGGTAGTCTTAAGAAAATTTAAAAGCCAACAGCCGTATTCATAAAAAAAAAATTAAAGGCTTTTTTAATTAAGAAGCCTAGAAGTGAAACTTGGCAAGGCCATTTTCTGTCACTAAAAAAGTGCCTTAACTTATTTATCCTTTAAAATGTCTTTATAAATACGGCAGCAAATAATACTAAAAGTTCATACATATGTTATACTCTCACAATAAAAATTTGGTTCGTGCCCTTTGTGTATTGCAAGCACTTTACTTACCTTATTTTCTGTTGGAAAAGTTTCCGCGATAGCGTAGGTTCATATCTCTATATGACATTTTCGCACCAATTCCAACAAACTTCTCCACAATGCAATGAGTCAGATCCTTCTGCTTCTTACTGTCTAGGTTTGCATTTTTTCATAGTAAGCCAAAATATTTCCATTTTGCTTAACACGTGCGTCGATGGAATTTAATCCATACATTTTAAGGAAAGCCAAAGTCGAGCTACTTAATCCCCAGGATTCATAGATTCTTTGGGTTTCCTCAACGTCCTTTTCGTTCCACGAAATGCAAGGCAAACTTATACCTATCACTTCACTTAAGTTATTTCTTTCGCTTAATAAGTTTTCAATGTCGTTCAGTGTCACACTTCGCGAATCACTTTCCTTATCCATCATAAGGCTATACATTATTTTTACTTTAAGAAAAATGAATTACCGAACGCGCTGAGATCATAAAACGAAATGCTTTTCCTATAAAACTGTCAATTAATAAGTTTCTCTTATTATTTGCCAAAAGTACAGTTATTACAAGAGTGACGTGATCGTCTCTTCGAAGTTTTATGTGGAGATCTTATTGTTCCTTATAGAAATCTTATTGTTTTAAGAAGATTTACTTATTAAACCGAAAAGTAATAAGTTTTTCTTATTATTTTCCAAAAATACTGTTATTTGTAGCATTCATAGCCACATAATAGTTTCTGCGAAATAATAGGGAGATCTTATTGTTTTGTTAAGATTTTCTTATAGGTTTTAAAGAAAATCATTTTTAATAAGATTGTCTTCTTAACACCGAAAATTAATAAGGTTTTCATATTATTTGGGGAACAATGCAATATGGAGATCTTATTGGTTTAAGAAGATTTCCTTATAGAGAGCTGTTAGGATGAGAGAACTTATTGATTTAAGAGGATTTACTGATTAAACTAAAAAGTAATAAGTTTTTCTTATTAAATTTTTCATACGGAATTCTTATTGATTTAAGAAGATATCCATATTTTGGAATTTGAACATAAGACTGTATATGCTTGACTTATTGAAACTTCCCATCAATAAGAATTATTCATTATTTACATAGATTAATGTGATATTCTACGCGAAAGGTATAAGAAAAACTCTTCAAAAAATCAATAAGATATTCCTCATAAGATCAATGAGATTTCTCTATGGAAATAGCATATTATTCACTCATTTCAATAAGATTTCTTAGTAAAACACCTTAATAAGGCAATCTTATTAATTTTAGGTGGTCTTTTTTCGCTCTGTGTAATCTATGTTCGCATATTCTTGACTCAATTAACAATTTGCCATGAAAGTTCCGTAAGCTAAATCTCTCCTTTACCCAAATTTTATATTTTGTTGTTAACAAAATAGTCCCTCATTTACCATAGTTATTTTTTTCTAATCCATCATATAACGGGAGAAATATCGTTTTTACTTCTCGAAAATGCCTGCTTCTAACCTTATGACCGGCAGTGTATATTCTTAAATTTTTTAAAAAGTAGATCGCATAAAATTCAACTGAAGATACATAAAAATGGAGATTGACTTACAGCAATTTCTTGACAAAGTTCTTAAATCATTAAAAAACTCGATCTAATAACTCTCGTTTAAAATTCGGTTATAAAAAATATTAATAATTCGAGCATTTCTTCACTTTTTATAATTTCCTCAGAACTCGGTGTAAGTTTTGTATTGAGTTTTAAAGACTTACTAAATCTCCGTTCAATAAAGCAAAATTCTGTCAAACAATTTACTACTTTCATATTACCCGCTAGAAATGTTTGTTAATGAATTGACGGCACACTATTTTGTCATTTTACGAGTAGTATATTAAATTATTTGTCAAAATTTTTACTTTTTTGTGAAAAAATTATCATTTGAATATTTTTGTTTGTGTTTTTTTAAAGTAACTTTGTGTTGCATTATTGCATTACATTATATGTGCGGTAAGACTGCCCAGCCCATAGACCCTAAGGTTGCAATAATTGTCTCTCCTGTAACATCCATAAGACATTAGAATAGTGTGAAGTGTGCAACAAGGATTGTAGATAACGTCGATATATTGTTCATTAAGACTTGTTTATTGTTTATCAACATAAAATATGACCTATTGAACATTATGGCTTCTTAAAAAGACATTAAAAAAAAACTATTTGTCTTCTTTAAACAGACAAAATGTCTGCCTATGCATTTATCTAATTGTAATGTTCATATGACATAATGTCCGTTTTGAATTTAAAGCTATTTCTCGACATAATGTAAATGGCTTTTATATTATCTTTTGTTGTCTTATCATAGTTCAGAAATTCAATATTAAAACCTACAATTTTTTCTCTTTTTTTTTAATCTGTGCTGGATTTGTCCGCGTCCATTAATGTATTTTTTTTTTTACAATTTATTGTTATTGCACGTAACAAAAATTTGGTGACCTCAAATTTAATAATACAACATTACCTTATTATTAATCTTTCTTCTATATTATTTTTGTATATTATGTCGCTTAGTTATAAAAATAATTGTATTTTAAATGTGTCAATATTACAAAAACAACTAATTTAAGTTGCTAGCTGAATTTGCCTACCGATATTTAATTTTTTTTTTATTATTTTATTGTTTATTGAAAAATACATTTTTGCAATTTTTTTTGAACACCTCTTTTTTGTTCTATATTTTTGTCTGAAAGTGTCACTTTTTTAACATCTGCAAAAATAATGTTATCATTTAATCTTAGTTTGCAGAGGAATGGATAATTCAATAAAAATTAATTTTCCTACACATTCTATAGTGTTCATTTAAAAACTCAATGTTTTTGTCATTTTAACTAAAAATTAAAAATACTAAAATAAGAGCGCATAAAATAAAATTGATAAAGTTATCATTCTAAGAAACTTTATAATTTTAAAAATCAGAAAACAAAATAATTTGTGTGTCTACAATTTATTCTCTTCAAAAACTTAAAAATAAAGTCAAGCTTAGTGGTTAAAGTAGAATGAGCCTAAGCTTAATTGCAAATTAGTTGAAAAGTGAGCAAAAAACTGAAAATTTTTAAAAACTTTTGTTTCAACATCTTTCAAATCCTTAATTTTTTGAATTTTTCTTTGTTTCTACAACCAACATTTTTGTTTGCCCTTATACAGTTTCAAGACAAACAAACAGTGGCGAAAAAACAACGCACAAAAAACATAAAAAGTTGGATTTATTTTGATATTGCACGCGTTTCTAACAATAAATTAGTTGAAAAATCAGGAAATTAAAACTGTTTCTGAAAAAAAAAATGTGTGGGCCTAGAGATTTTCGCTCAAAGTTGAAGAAAGTCAATACTGATAAAAATACGTGTAGTTTTAAAAGGATTCATTTACCCTAAAATTTCAAGGTTTGAAAACATTTTTTTTTGTAAATATGCTTAAAATAAATAGACAAACAATATGACTTGACAAAAAATATTCAATTTTAGTGACTGTTTAAGTTCACATAAGGTTTCAACTACTTTCTCTGTTTGCCTCTGTTAGCGGATAGGTTTCGTTTGATAGTGTTGAAAATAGCTCCAGATTATAAGACTGCATTCCGGGTTTTTTAAGGTCTTTATTTTATTTGGAGGAAAAGGCTCTCGTTAATAAGATGCCCCTCAAAGACAGACTACTAAGGTTTAAAACATTAGCAAGATTTAAAACACTTGACATCTTGAAACAAAATTCAAACTTTTAGAAACCAATTAAGTTTTAATTCGAATGTAGGAAAAAATTATATTATATTATGTCCAAATTATTTTCAAATAAAAAAGCTGGTATAAACTGTCAAACTTTCAATTCATTTTCAAAATTCCGATGGGCTTCTGGAAAATAAAATTATTTGATAGCAAACCTTTCTGAATTAAAAATCAAGTGAATCAAAAAGGAAATTAACCCTGGACATCCAAAAATACAAAAGATAATAGTTTTGATATATCTCCACTTTAATGGCCCACACCTCATATATTAACGGATATTCTCATGATGGTTTATCTGATCTGGTAATGTCTTATCATCAAGGCGTCTTTCTAAGCGTCAGTCAGAGGGAGCGACTAAATGTTGATAATGAACAATGGGGATTAGACATATTCATTTATTTTTCTACGCAGTGTTGTGAATAATATTTAACTTATCATTATCATATTAAGTTATTGTTATCGTTGCTTTTGTAGAATAGAAAATGTTTGACATTTCTTAACGTTCCAAGGTCCCTAGAATCCAAATTCGTGGTTTTTAGAGTAATGGCATTTCATTCAACGTCCCATTTATCTTGACTGGAAACAACTCAATTTGCTGGAACACGTACAGTCCTTCTTAAAATTTTAGAGGAGTCCAGGTCAAACTTTTATAAAAAAAATCTCGAAATTATTCTTAATTTAAAACCTTGCAATAATTTAGGGATATCATTTAAAATACTTTTTTTTTTATAAAATATGTACAAATTAAAAAGTAAATCAGAAAAAATGTACACAGCTCTGTTAAAATGCGTTTTCAAGGGTAAGGGATCCGTGCGGTTCATGTTGATCATGATAAAAGCTAAGACGAAAACAATATGTATGTATTTCATGTTGAATACCTCTTAAAGTTGTGTTGCAAACCGCCCAAACAATATGCACAGGTAAAACCGTTCAGATCACCACCGCACCATCGTCGCAGTCTGCCTTGTCGTCGAATCGTCACCGGTCGGTAGGACGCTTTGAACGCATTCGCCCCGTTTTTCTCCCACAACTTCGCAACCATCAACACTGCTAAAATGCCAACCTACCCAAAACCGTCCGAACCAACTTCTTACCGGAATGGCACTGGCATTGGTATCGGCATCATTGCTTCTTTTTTCTCTCCGTGTTATTAAATTTGTTTCCCCCGATCAACGTGTTTTTTCATCCATGAGGTCATTTGTTTTGGTTATCATCAGAATAATAATTTTTTCCTTTTTTGTTGTTGTCTTGTTTTGTTGTGTAAATTTAAAATTTCATATGAAACTAATGTCGAACAAATTGCTTACATGATGAGCTTCTGTATGCTGTCATTGGATACTCCTCGACATGGTATTCATTCGATTAGGGAATTGTTGAGCGATACGATACGCAGACGACGACAACAACAACAACAACATCTTCAAAGACCAACGAAGCTATATAATATTGTTCGAAATTCAAATTAATGTTTACGAACTTTTTGCGAGATAAACTGATACGCAAAAATGTTTGTTGCAGTCGAAAAGTGCTGATTTCAGAAGTATCATTTAATGTTTTAGTTTGACTTTGTTTTACGTATGAAACATTTTTTGGAACTCTTTTCACTTCTTAATTGAAAAGTCTATATTTTCACAGCGAAATTTCTTAAATCCTGTAATTGAAGTATTTGTAGTTGTTGAATAGGAAACTTGTAGTTAACAAGTGTAACACACAAACAAATTTAGTTTATTATAAACTTCAATGTAATTAAAATTGCATTCCAAAAATTAAAAAAAATGTAAAAACAAATATTAGATAATGTTGTATCTTTTATCATATCTTCTATCTTCTATCTATATATATAAAAATCAATGCCATTTTTTGTTGTAATCTTATAACTCAACAATGCCTTTACCTTTCGTGAAAGTCCAGAGAAGGTTTGTACGTAGAGAAAATTAAAAAAAAAATCTTGAGAAAGTGTAAAATCAACATCTTTCTATACTCTCATATACAAACAATTTGTACTAATACTTAAAAGCCAATTTGAACCTTTGGCAAAACAATCGAAGACAAAAAAAGTGACGTTAGTTCTGTCAAACAAATTTAATGTCATCATATGTCATTTCATTTTATCAGCGATAATTATTGCTTTGTTGTGTTTATATTTTCCAAAATATTGTTGAGTTATTGCTTTGTGTTTATATTTTCCAAAATATTGTTGAGTGAAGGTAAAATACCACGAGCAAGACGACCAAACATAGGCCGGCGACCGCGTAATGCAAATCAAGTGGCACTATGTCCACATTGTGATGCGGCTTACTTTCTAGGTGAAACGCCCGGAATGTGTTGTGCTAATGGTAAAGTGAGATTGCCAACATTAGAAACTCCACCCAAACCATTGTATTCATTTTTTTTTGGGACATTTCAAACGTCGAAGCAGTTTTTGAGTAATATTCAACAATACAATTCGGCATTTCCAATGACTTCTTTTGGTGCTACTAAAATTATTAGATATAATTTTATGCCGACTTTTAAGGTAAACACCTCAACAGGATTGTCCCACGTTTATATCAATCTGAATCATACAGTCTTAAAATTTCTGATTGAAAATCTACCTAAAATTGCATACATGTTACAGATTCAGGGCCAGATTTATTATCAAGCTGGTTCGTTATCATCAATTTTTGCAAATTTATTTTATTGGTGATGAAAATCGTGAATTGGATCAACGTTGTGCAATTATTTCAAATACAAGACGAGAGATTATTCGTGAGCTTCAAAGGTTTTTCCATCACCATAACGCATTAGTTCAATTGTTTAAAATTGCTCTTGATCGTATACCATCTGATAATCACAAAGTTGTAATAGCAACAAATTGAATATTCAACAAAAACATGCATATGACACAATCATGCAAGCCGTTTCCAATAATGCAGGTGGATTATATTTCTTGGATGCACCTGGTGGTACAGGCAAAACTTTCGTTGTATCATTGATTTTAGCGGCTATTCGGTCGGAACAGAAAATTGCATTGGCACTTGCATCTTCGGGAATTGCTGCTACATTATTAGAAGGTGGTCGGACCGCACACTCTGCATTTAAATTGACATTGAATGTACAGGTGATTGAAACTCCACTCCATCTTGCAATATTTCGAGAAATTCTGCTATGGCAAAAGTTCTGCGATTAACGTCAATTATTTTATGGGATAAGTGCACAATGGCGAATAAAAAATCAATAGAAGCATTTAATCGAACAATGCAAGATTTACGCGGTAATCAACAGCTTTTTGGTGGTGCTCTGATATTGCTGTCAGGGGACTTTCGTCAAACATTGCCTGTCATTTCTCGATCAACGCCTGCTGATGAAATAAACGCCTGTTTGAAGTCATCAGTTCTTTGGAAATATGTTCGAAAATTGACACTGAACTTTAATATGCGTATTCACCTACATAATGATGCAACTGCCCATGAGTTTTCAAAACAATTGTTAGAAATTGGTGATGGCAAAATACCAATCGACAGTACCAACGGATTGATCACTTTACCGAACAATTTTTGTACAATTACGCAATCTATAGATGAGTTGATTGAATGTGTTTTTCCAAATATTCTTCAGAATTACAGAACTCTTGATTGGTTGAGAGAACGCGCCATTTTAGCACCGAACAACATTCATATCAATGTCATTAATTTTCAAATTCAAGCGAAACTGCCAGGTGTAGTCACGGCATATGTATACATAAATCAATTGACAGTGTTATGAATCAAGATGTGGCAATGAATTATCCAATTGAATTTTTAAATTCATTGGAACCGGCTGGTATACCACCGCATTGCTTGAATCTGAAAATTGGTTCTTAACTGGTAAATCAAAAGGAGACGTGTGTTTGATACCGTGTATCCCTATGATTCCAACTGATATGCCATTTGAATTCAAAAGATTACAATATCCTGTGCGTTTATCATTTGCGATGCCCATAAATAAGGCCTAAGGCAAACACTTCACGTTTGTGGTGTCAATTTGGAGGAATCATGTTTTTCACATGGCCAACTTTATGTTGCCTGTTCCAGAGTCGGTACCCCCAACTGTTTATTTATTTATGCTCAAAAAGGAAAAACAAAAAATATTGTTTATCCAACTGTTTTAGACTAACCCATATAGACCCACCATAGTAAGAGTACTCAATTCTTTTTTATTTTTTAGTTTTTACTCTTTGCTGATAAATATAATATAAAACAAATCATTTGGGTCATTTGGACTTTTAAATAGCTAGCAATTTAAAATATTTTTTTGTTTGAATAAATGAACTTAATAATTATTTTTTTATTACTATGCCTTATACGTAGCGAAGAATGTACCGGTCCGCTAGTCATTTATAATTCGAAAATATCTTTTTTAGGAATTTGATCTACAATATTATTTATCGAAAAAATTTCAATCAAACCTACCAAAATAAAAAAAGTTTCCTTGGTCGAATCCTCATCCTTAAAAAGGTGGTGTTTTGTTTTTTAAGTGTTCAAAAGATCGATCAAAGTTGGCACTCACACTGCGCTCTGTAGAAAAGTAGGAAAAAGATTTACTAGAAGATACCGATGCACATTCGTCTTAAAGTTCTGAATAAAAAATAGAAAGAAAAATAGAGTTAGCATTCTTAATGTACGGCTGAAAAAGAATATCTATACTTGACAGTATGTAACTGACAGGCATTCCTAGAAACTCATGGCAGAATTGATTGGAGGGGGATGTTGCATTGTAAAATCCTAATTCTATAGAATACTGAAATATGCATAACGACACGCAAAATGCTAAAAATCGCACTACAGATTAAAATGGTATGCAAAATAAAACCATATATATTCATTTGCATTAGATAAAAGAAACTGGTGAAATAGGGCGTAAAGTTTGTGTACCCAATTATCCGGATACCCTAGTAATGTGGGTAGTCCCCGTGTACCCGAGTATTACCCGGTTACCCGATTAACCTGAAACCCGCTTACAGAAAAAAAAATGAATGTAAAAATGGGTACTGGGTTTGAACCAGCCGTTTTTTCTAAAATAAGTAAGTTTGAACTAATTAACTTTATGTCTTATCAAGATGTTAGAAACATTTATTAAACTCTTTTTTATTGAAATATATCCCAAGTCAATATAACTAAGACTAAGGATACAAGGACCTTCAAAATAAGAGTAGTGAAGTAGCATACCAAATTCGTACTTTTGTTAAGGAAACAAATTCTGGCAATGTGCTCTGACAAAGTAACAGAAAAAGAATCTAGTGATGACCAAGATTTGGATTTCCACTTTGTAACTGAGAGTTGGTCCCGATTGGGGTACTCAAGAGGAAGATAGACCTTAAACTAAAAGAGAAAATCAATATCTCCTGGAAATCCAGGGACGATTGTGTAATCTCTAGAAGTTTATGGCCTAACACAAATGAAAAGGAAACTCGGTATATTCTATCGCTGAGTAAAAAGAACGTTAAAATCCTGATAGGTGTACTAACAGGTCATTGCGCCATTGGCACAATGGCTAACAGAATAGGGGCATTTGCACCCGATTTTTGTAGGAGCTGTCAGGATGAGGAAGAAATGGAAACCATTAAACACCTGCGCTGCGACTGTCCGAACCTCCAAACCAGCCGACTCCGTCATTTCGGAAACAGGTTTGTTGAAGAACTGGATGATCTAGCACAGGTCTCAATGGCAAGCATGAGGAAATTTATAGATAGCACAGGCTGGTTCGTCAACGAGCCAGTCTACGCTAATCGACAGAATTGAGGAACATCGTTGCTAAAAATGTTTACTTTTACAGGGGATCACAATGGACCAGTAGGCCCCCGTGTACGCAACAGCTTCATGCTGTGCACACCCCTTGCAACCTAACCTAACCTAACCTAACTGAGAGTTAAATACTAGACAATATCTCTCAGTTTGAGCAGCATATAGCAGAAATTCGAATATTGAACCGTTTGGACCCCCTTGTATGGTGGCGTTCGAGGGAACGCTCTATCCCTGTTATGGTGTCTTTGGGAAAAATATATTATGCTGTTCCAGCTACATCAGCCAGTTCAGAAAGGCTATTTTCGACTACAGGCAATGTTATTACTGCCAAAAGATGATGCCTGGCCTTTGTTAATAGATATTCTTACAAAAATCAAGATCTATTAATTTAGTATTTAAACTTAGCAAATTTTACATTTCAAAAATGTATGAATTTTTGAAAATTATGTTACTAAAAATAAATAAAAATAAAAATAATAATGTTTCCCAGGATTTCCAAATGTTTTTAAAACAGCGAAAAGACTGGCACTGGTTAGTCGGGTAATACCCACTATACACGAATTCCCCGGTAATTTTTTACTTGGGTACATGTAACTCGGGTACTGGGGTAGATGATTACCAGGGAAGAATCATCAGTCTTACTTTATGTAAGCAATTTAATTTGTGATGTAAGCTAAAAGGCATTTAACGATATGGCCGATTTATTAAATAAAAAGAGGCTGGGATGCGACCCACACTGATAACTTCTCATCTCGTCTATCGATTTGTCTTGCCTAAAAGTTTGTAGGTTTTCGTGTTTTGTTAAAAAAGTTGTCAGTTGAATTATTCTTAAAAATTTTAAAATTACCAAAAATATTTTGCATATAATAAAACAGTTTGATTTCAAAATCTATTTTTGTTAACGAGATTTTTAGTCGAAAACCAGTTTTTACCAAAGTTTTTCTTATACATATAAACAAATACAAATTGTATGAATGAAATTAATTTGAAGTCAATATCTTCTACTGTTCACGAGATATCGAGAACCGAACATCAATTTTTACCAAATTTGGGTATACTATTTTTTGTAGATATTATTTTTTTATTTTTTATTTATTGAATTCCGAAAACAATATTTTCTGTGAGATAAAATTAGTTGAAGACACTATTTTTAATTTTTGAAAAGATACTAGAATCGAAAGTAAATTTGTACTAAGTTTTAGTATTGTTTTTTTTTTTAGGTTTTTATTTTTTGTAGAAAAAACTGTCAATTCGATTTTCCTCAAAATTGTACGGAATGTTGAAAACAATATTTCTTATAAGACAAAATTAGTTTGAAACCATAATCTTAAATTTTTGAAACGATATTTGGGTAAAAAATCATTTTTTACGAACTTTTAGTAATGTTTTTTTTTTAGGTTTTTAATTTTATAAAAAAAATGTCAATCTTACCATATGTCAAAATTTTATTGCACAAAATTATTTTGGAGATAAAATCATTTTTTGTTCGTAAAATATTCAAGGTGACAAACATGCTAGTTTGGTATCACGTCATAATATATAATATAAAATTTAATTCATCTCGATAGCGTTATTGGTTCGTGAGATATTTTGGGTAAACCAAAATTTTCACCTCTTTTTAAATTGCTATGGTACTCGTAAAAAAACCACTCACGCGATTTTTTGAGAGCCCTTTCTGCATCTCTCTGCATTATTATCTGTATAACAAGAAGTCGTTATCTCTACTGGTTCTTGAGCTATGGACGATGAAAAAAACGTCACGAACGTACGTATGTACAGTGTACACACGCACGCACAGACATCTCTCTAAAAATCTTTTATTTCGACTGTAGGGGCTTTGAAACGTCGAGAAATGTCAAAATTTTCAATTCGACAAATCGGACCGATTATACAATAACTTCCTATGGGAAGTTATGTGTCAAAGATTGTTCAATTAAAATACTCGTATATATGTTGCAAATAAAATTATTTTGTTAAACTACCTTTCTAAACTTAAGTCTGCATATTTAATTGTCTTTTTAACTTATACATATGTTCAGTAGACTAGACCAAAAAACACGATTATTATTAGTAAAGCTCTATCAAAAATATTATTCAGAATAACGATTTAATATTTTAGCTAGAAAGCTTTTTAGTGGCAATATCGCTATTTTTTATTTTTATTTCCTACAAAAATTACTAATATTTATACTATTTTTTACCTTGATTTTGAAGCTTTGATACAAAATTAAAATATATAATAAAACCATTTCTAACAATTCTAGAATTTTTGATATTTATTTTATTTTTTGTTTCACTTTAAAAATATCATGAAAAACTTTCAATATCTCAAACAAGTCTGTGACGATATATACATACATATATTTTTACCGCACACAAATTGATATAAGAATTAGTAATAACCGAATTGGTTAAAAAAAATGTTTCGAATGTAGAAAAAGGTTTTTGATTTTTTTTTTTAAAAAGTCTTAAAATCTTTACTCTTCAAAATATTTGCGTTATCGGTGAACAAATTTGAATTAAGTCTTTTTGAGCAAACTTAAGATTTTCCACATTAGAAGAGGAGCAACAGGGAAGTATTTTATTTAATTGTTCACAAATAAAAATCAATTTTAAGAAACCATTTTCCAGAAGAATTAATACAGGCCCTAGAACTGGCACAATTTTAGGGCTTTGAATTTAGAAAAAATGAAGCTTGAAATATTTCTTCCGTTCGGAATCATATAGAATTATATATTTTTTTTTTTTTTGAAAAAGTGTATTTGAACATAGTAATCCAGGATGATCCAAACAATTGAAAACAACTTTCAAGACGGCAACTTTTTAACAGCACTTCGTAATCCTGTCAAGCTGACAATAAGTAAAAATATACAAAAGACAGGAATACTAGAATAAAATTAGAACTAGAATAAAATTATACATTTTAAATATTGGAAACAAAATAGCCAAAAGTAAAAAGCAGTCACAAAGAAATCGAAATATATAATTAAATTAACCAACAACGATATCATTTCTTGCTTAGGTATAATCTAATTAGATCGCACACTCCTTGTTTAGTCTTTGGATAATTCTTTCTTTCAACTAAACCATTTTACACCTCATCATCAACTTAAAACGTATCAAATAATATAAAACAAAAAAAAACTTAAAAACTTAACTTAACCAACATGCAAGCCACAATGTTCCGCCGCGCCGCCGCCGCGCCGCTGCCAATTCAGCAAATAAAAATATACAAACGCCAAATGAATAGACACGTCAATTTATAATCTCGGTCCGTGAAATATGATGATAAATTGTTCTCAGAAATATCGGATTGCTGCAAATGAAGATTTTTGTTGCTGGATTATTGCATTGGCATTGCAAACTGTGCCTCATCAAGTTGGTGCGGATTGAAAACACTAATACGACCAGGCCAGCGCAGCGGCGGAGGTCGGAAGTTATGGTAGTTGGGAATCGGAAATCTTGGAACCGCGAGCTTCTAATTGATGGTTTTGCTCCCGTATAAATAAGGTTTAGCAAAGGTATCTTCGATGCATATTGCACGAAAGGGTTTGATGTGTTTTTATGAATGAATCCGTCAGTAATTATTGCATCTTCTTCGGTTTAACATCACGCGACTTTTTTGTCAGTTCTTTTGTGTTTTATTTTTATTTTGTTTGCTTTGAGTTTTAAATTCCAGTTGCAAGCTTTTTTTGTTAATAATTATTAATTACGTCGATTGATTTATATACACGCGTATACTTGCTTTGTTTCAAAAATTGAAGAAAACTTTGTGGATCAAGGTAACGCGGGAAAAGGACAAGGGAAAAGGGATGAACAAGACACTGACTGTAGCCATAGAAATAAAAAGGGATAACAATGAACATGATTCGCTGTGTAGTTTGTGGTTGATGTTATGGTTGCGGGGGTTGGCATTGTGTGTTTATGCGATATTCTTTCATTTCCTACAGGGAAAAGCTATACTAAGTGCATGTAGCGGACTCTTCACATGTATTTATGTGTTTGTGTGTATGATGTGAGTATGTGTTCTACACTAAACCTTATAACGTTCAGATGGATACACTCGACTTCTACGAGTTCTCTAGCTTTCGTCACCCACTCGTCCAACCATAACCCACCTCTCAATATATGTTCCTATACTTTTACCTTTACCTATACCATTGTTACCATTGGGGGTTGTATAAGAAGGACTATAACACAATGGCTGTTTTGTTGGCAATATCCTCTTAATGAAAGCCATAGTCGTTGAAATGGTTATATGGATGGATTGGATATACATACATATACACATAGTGAGCATAGTCGGAGAAGTGCCCTGCAGCGGTTACATTTATAACAAGTCGAAAAACCATTCAATTTATATCAAAAGGTATACAATGTTCCCCGTTTAGCCGCCCGTAGTTCGTTCGTCGTTCGTTGCTCGTCACCCGTCACCCGTCGTCGTCGTAGTCATCCTCTTAATCAGCGATATAGTCAACCCCCAACTGATGTGATGTGATGGCGTAGTCGTTGCCTCTTTGGTCGCATATTCAACCTATTAACTTTCGCCAGAATTTGTTGTTTTTCCGTTGTGCCATTGTTCTGAATGTTCCCATATTGAATTCTGCCTGCTGCCCTTCGGACTTTGGACAGGCTATATAGAGCGTATATAGTACCGCTTTTCTAGGGATTCACAATACTTATAGCTGCCATTTAGCTTTGCCCAAATACCCCTGTCGTATATAGGAAATTGTCCTCTTCACGTAGTATTTGTATGGCCACTATTCTCATATTATACTCGTACAACAAGGCTAATACCTAACAATTCAAATTTTTAGGAACTTTTTATAAACATTATTTTTTCTTCAACTTACACAAAATATCCATGTCAACTTTGTCGGTGGAGGTCGCTGTGTGCGTCGTCATTGCTCGTTTCGAAGCTGATCAGATCCCTTTCGTTGTCTAAATTAAAAATATAATGAGATACAAATGTTTCGGTTATCTAATGTATAGAGAAATATTCAAATTCTATATGAAAATCCTAACATTTTTTCGTCTACCATTTCAATACACACAACCCCCCACCCCAGACACACTTAGAAAACAAACATAGCCCCTCAGGTAAAATACAAAAAAAAATCTAATTAAAACTGAATTTTTGATGCATGTTTTTCGGTTTTGCACATTGATGTTTTCAAATTGTGTTTTGTGTGGGGTTTGTTATAGGTAGGTACATAAGTTCATGTTAGCAATTATTAATGTTTTGAAAATTTAAGAAATACAAAAAATAAAATGGAAAGCAGACAAAAAATTTAAATATTATAAAATAACCTATTTTTATTTATATATATTATGTTAGTTAAAATTAAAATGATCATTGGTGTTTTACCTCTTATCCTGTCTTTAAAGCGAACTATGTGTAATAAGTATAATATAGCAAAATACATACATACATTTTTTTAAATATAAAGCTTAAGATCAAAACAAGGGGCCTATTAAATAGAAGCGGTTACAATTTGATTTCTGAAAAAACAATACTTATTTCATTCATAACCTTAACTAACTAATAATTTGTACACTGCCATTGGCTTCTATTAAAGCATTGGCTGCACACATCGGTAATTAGACCGATTTTAATGTACCTACGGTGTGGCAGTATGGTGGACTGCTTTAGAGAAAGCTATATAAACCGCGACAAATTAAATAAAGTCCAACGTTCAGCTTGCCTATGTATAAGCAGATCACTTCGCACGACCCCATCTGCGGCACTGGACACCTTACTCTATCTAACACCTCTTGACATATTTAGCAAACAAATAGCTGCAAGCTTCGTCGCAGTGGATTAACAACAACATTGGCCACTCCGTAATTCTAAGTTATTTAGAATCAATTCCAAAGCACACAGACTACACCATTTCCCAACTGCAATTCGACAGAAACTTCCAGATCTTTCTGGGAGGATAGGGCATTCCTGGAAGATTAGTCAATCCATTTTTATACAGATGGATCAAAACTAAAAGAAGGGGTTGGTGGCGTGTTCCAGGCGGAACTTTTGGCGATAAAAAAAGTCTTGTCTTTATCCGTATTTTTTCAGATAGTTAGGCCGCTATCAAATCTCTGGACTCTGTCTCTACAAACTTTATAACAGTCCATAACTGTCGATCATCTCTAATGGAGATGGCACAACAGTTTAATATTTACCTGTGCCGGGACATAGAGACATTCCAGGTAACTATAAGGCAGATAAACTCGCCAGGAACGGTACAGTACAACCCATTCTACCACGGTTGGCAAATGCTGGCATACCAATCGCTACTTGTAAACTATTGCTAATATAGGACGCTATGAAGAAGGCAAACACCAGATGGAACAACATGCTTGCTATCTCTAAGCAGATCGCATATAAGCTCAATAATATGTGTCATAACCGAACACTGTCTAATAGGAAAGCATGGCACGCGGCTAGGCGTATTCTCAAATGACTTTTATGGACGATGAAGAGGAGGAAACAGTTCTTCACCTTCTCTGTACATGCCCTGCTCTAGCTCAAAAACGCAAGAATTACCTTGGATAATTCTTCTATAACGATCTAAACGATCTAAATCATATTAGCATAATCATCCTCTCCGTTTCGTAGGGGACTCAAACTGGTTTCATTGAGCTTAGGAGGAAGCCTCAAGATTCATGTGGTATCACAATGGGCCATTAAACTGGCCTAAGTGTGTCCTATTCCATCACGGACAGCCACTTTAACCTAACCTAACCTAACCTTGGCTTCTATTAATTTGTTTGCTATATAAAGTTGAATGAATTTTTAAGCTTTAGGGAAATTGCTTCCGAAGATTGGACTTTTTCCAAGTGTTCCATATTTGAACTTACCAAAATGGTCAAGGTCTCTTATCAAAAATGCGTGCTTTTAGTATTGATGATTCTCTTCTTTGTTCTTTGTCGGGTTAGAAATTATCTTTCGAACCGTTCAATTCAAGTAGTATTGCACGGGTTCAAATCTGATATCCACAAAATTGTTCTCCGACAATCTTCCTTATTTTTATGAATGATCTTTTGTCTAAGATTTCTAACCCACTAAATTGTTTCGATCTTTTGTCTAAGACTTCTAACCCACTAAATTGTTTCGGTGATGACAGTACCTTTCAATATTCGTTTTTAGATTCTCATCCTTGTTCTTCGGATGTGTACTACCAACGGCACATATATGATGAGCTAATTAAATCCTGATCTTGACAGCACTGTCCAGTGGGGAATAAAAAATCGTGTAGAATTTAATGCTTCGAAAACTTGATGCTGTCTACTTTCGCAAAAGCTAAACCCTCCCCCAGTCATGGTACTTGCATCGAGAAGACTGAACAGCTTTCATTTCTAGGTTTGTGCATCACAAACCACTCTTTGTTGCAAGAAGTTTTTTACCCCCATATAATTTACAAACCTTTTATTCGTCCAAAACCAAGTATAACTCTCAAATTTGGGCTGGTGCTCCAATAACGTACTGAGTCTTTTGTATAGAATTGAAAAGAGAGCTCTAAAAATGATAGGAGATCTTTCTCTTACCGAGGCATTTTCTTCTCTTGAACACCGCCCCGCAAGGTCTCATGCCAATCATTGTTTTATTGTTATTTTTATAAACAATGCTATAGTGAAATAGCCAGTTGCATTCTTACCCTTTAACAATTCAACCGTTATACCCTTACTTCTAAGAATGCTCATTAGTTTACCCTTGCCCCCAATTTCGGACGTACTGTTAAGTACAGGAATTCTTTCTTTAGCCGCACTTCACGAATGTGGGATGCTGCTTTCTAATGCATCGGTTTCTGCTTTCTAATCCTATCCTCCTTTTCTAATTGCTCGCACTGTGTCTAATCATTATAAGGGTTTTCATAACCCCATTGGAAATATTTATTTGCGAATTAAATAGGATTGTGCGGTTATGGTCTAGTATAAATTCATTATGAAACTCTACAAAAATTGCAAATATAGTTCCTTTGGGGTATTTCTTCCAAAAACCACTTCTTGGAATTAAAGAAGTTTAATTTTGTTTTGAAGTTGCTTTGATTTTCGTTTGCATTTCATTTTAAGCTTTTCATTATTCTTCATCACATCTAAGCCTTAACGCATATTTATACGCAGTTATTTTTACGTAACTGCGTTTCAGTGCAATTAAAGGAAAACATTCAAGTTGGCAAACAATTGAAAACAACTATACCATGGGGACACGTCCTGTGTAACAATATCCTTTTAGTGCTTGATGTTGGAGACATGAATCGTCCGACGTGCACTCCAACTCCAATTTGTGCGATGCTATTGCTGTTTTCTGTCTGATGTCCTCGCTTAACAGTGCATGTACATATATACAATATCAGGTAAACTTCATTTTTGTGCGTATATTTTAACCTGCCATTGGTTTGGTATGGCTCCGAGTTTGCTAAGGGTACAAGTGCGTTCCTCGTCCTCGTCGTCATCGTCATCGAAGGTCGTGAAACTCATCTATTTCTAAAGTATTTTAGGTAAAATGCACGAAGACAATGGTAGTGCAGTTAGGTACATCGAGCGGCGATAAAATGCAATTTCATGTGAATACGGAGGCCACCACAATCTACCTATGGGTTCAAAGTTGCAGCAAGGATATACTTATCCAAAATGCATAGGGTACGACGGACACAGCGTTACTAGCTAGTTTAATTGTTTTTCTCCACTAGAGTGATGCAGTATTGCGGATATTTTCCAGCGATCTCCATATAGTTTAAAGCTTGTACAAGAACCCGGCCGGGCAGTGGGGTTTTAAAAAACGTTCCTATGCATTTAGAAAGTGCAATAAAATTGTACCGAGATGTACCCCTAGAACCTAGAGAAGCCTTGCAAATTGCGCATTTTGCGTTCGTTGCGTACTTAAAATGAACTACATTGTTCGTTTCGTTCAGTTGGGGCCTATAACTGACACCACAATGAATACTACTGATGGTATAACTCCTCAGCTCTGCATCCGGCATTAGCATCGGCATCGGCCACCATTGCCATCATCGCAGCATCGCCATCGGTTGTAGGGCATTAGAAAAAGCCCATACATCTCAGAGTGTGTTTTCCCAAGTAGATGGATGCATTGGAATGCATCATCGCATCGCGTGTACCTGCGTATGTTAGCTAGAAATAGGAACCGATATCGATGCGACAAAGGTGCATCAATCTCGTACAAGTCATACAATGTTAGATGCGGACCGCGGCAATGGCAGCGGTACAGACAGTCCCCCATAGTCACATCAGAGACTGAGTGTTGTCTTAACCGTTTTCATGAAACATTGTAGCCGAGATGCATAACCAGTCTGTACCTATATCTATTCGCCAGGGCAATCAATCAATATACTCGTACATTTGAGTACTTAGCTATGCATTGCTCTTTTCGAGATACTTTCTGTCGAGTCATAGTAGACGATTGGGATTGGGTTAATTTCAATTTATTTTTTGGGGGATCTTTTGTTGCATGGCGCCTAGTTCCGTTATATTATGATTTGATAAATGAGATTTTTGTTTTATTATTTTTCACCGCGTGTAATGTCTTTGATTAATAAAATAACAAAAAAACGAACGAAGAAAATAATAATAAAATAAATCCAATTACCGCCGCGCTGCCAGGGATGATGTAGCACCTTTATCCGTTGACGTAGGCGAAAAAAGGTTCTTCTTAATATGTATACAGCGATATAGCGACGCCCGACGGACATATATAGCTACGGTGGTTATGGCGCACGGGGCGGTGCGGAAGCGATACACTACGCATATGAACAAAGAGTTGGGTTTTTGTCTTGTCCAAGCGTATAAAGGTACATTCGTATATTTGAACCTGAATTGCATGATTTTTAAATTTTGGTACGGAGGGTGCGGTAATTTTTTTTGTTTTGTTTAAAACAATTTATTTTATATCCATAAATCATCGCTGTTATTTTGCTTTGTTCTTTTTTTGTTTTTGATTTTGTGTATTTCTGTTAAAGATTAATAACAAACAAGTATGATGGGTCAAGGTGCTAAGTGAAAAAGGCTACCTCGAACTTTTATTTGATGAAATAAAATTTAATAAAAGTACCCAAAACAGAAACAATAAAACGGAATTTGACTGGTGCTTTTGTGTTATTCTTATTATCGTGTTATCGTATAGTTATCTTGTAGTGTTGCAGAGAACATCGGAAGCCTTAAATTTTGTGTGCCAAATGAAGTTTGGAAAAATCCGTTTATGTTCGTAGTATTCTGCTTTTTCTGGAAATCTGAAAAATAATCATAAGTATTTTTTTTTTGTTTTATCCCATAGAAATCTTCATTAAGAATAGGTGCTTAGTAGTATGGGACTCTTACCTCACTTAAACCACCTGTTAGTATAGACCAATCTATGATAGGTTGACAGATGATTTTTCTGTCTCAGTTTCCAATTCACTTTAAGAAAAGTTTATATGTAGTTGTAATACTTGTCCATACCTTTTAGACAATCATCTCGTGAGACTTGGTTCTTCTTAATCTCGAAACTTTGTCTAGTTCATTTAAGACGGTCAAGATTTTGGATTTGGTATATAACTTTGCAGTTGCTGATTATGTAATACGGCGTGTTTTTACCACTTCTGTATAGATTTAGATTTGAAAGTCACGATGTATTATACACGAATGACTGTTTTGAAATTTTTGGATGGATTTTGCATTTCTTTAGCCTTATAGTTGGATGTCATACTTCCAAAAGGGTTTCAGCACTTCCTTAAATAATCTTATTTTGTTCTGGATAGATTGTTCAGGGTTCTTTCCTATACCAGTTCATTCTTCTGTACATCAAGTTTAGCTCTCCTCTTCTCTTTTTGATGTGCTTTTTCTATTTCAGCTTTACGTCCGAAGTCATTCAAATGTATTTGGCATTATTGGTGTGAGGTACTTCTGTACTGTTTATTTTTTCATTTAGTTTGATACCCAATTTTTGCGTCCAAACACTACAATTTGCATTTTTGTGTAGCCTTTACAACGGATTTATCATTCACCAACATTCATAACGTTAATATCCATTGGAATAAAAATAAATTAGGTGGCGCAATAGTCCTGAAAGAACCAGGGCCTAGTGACTTACAACTCTCAACCATTCCTGTGTGCGAGTAATTGCAGGAATGGAGGGGACCTACAGTTTATATGCCGAATCCGAACGGCTAAATTGAGAAAGCACTTTTCATAACAACAATCGCTCTTGGAGAATTTGTCAATTCCTTGCAAGAGGCAGTACCCGTGAAAAAAACTTTAGGCAGGGATCGAACCCAAGACCTCTCGCATGACAGTCCAACGCACTAACCATCATGCCACTGGTACCATCCATTAGAATACCTTGTATAAAAATACACGTAGTTGGTCCTATGACACTTGCTTGCGGTACACTGGCGCCCCCTATTTTGACTTTTTCTATTTTGGAAAGTTGTTCCCGGTTTGTCCCGCATTGTTGCAAAGTTTTTTTTTGAAAAATACCCGAAAATCGGGGTCTTAGACCCAAAAAACTGTTTTTGACCTAGACCCCCCTTTTTCGAAAATCGTTCCAGGTTGTTCTAGTTGTTCTAAACATTGTTTTAAATTTTTGGACCTCTATGATCAAAATTTTAAAAGATATGGGCAAAATTTGAATAAATTTTAAATTCCAACTTTTAGATTCTAAAAAGTGTTCCAAAAACTAAGAATCGTAAAATTTATATTTTAAGAGATATTGCCCCGAATTTTGTTTTTAAAAATGCAAAATACGTTTCCCCATTTTTTTTTTTTTTTTAAGCCTACATTTTAATAAAACGTGAATAAGCACATGTACAGCAACCAAAACTTGGCTTATAAACTATTATTTACGCTGATGATCGAACTTTCAAAAATAATCTCGATGTCTTTTAATTTTGTAAACATTTTTTAGCTCTCCTTTAAAAAAAAATGAAAAATTCAAAAAATGTTCCAGGTCAAACCATATTTCCCCCAGTTCGTGTCCAAATATCGTCCAAAACCATAAGCAAATATAGCTAAGGGCGCTCAAAAACGAAAAAACTAATGTTTTCCCTCCCTAGTGCCCCCCCTTCGTTTTCTTCGTTTCTAAAAATTGATTTTTAGTATGAAAAATTTACAAAAAATGCTCCCCCGCACCCCCTTTTTCAAAATTTAAAATCTAAAACTTGTTCCCTATCCAAAATCACTCAAATCAAATTGTTCCAAAGATTCAATAAAAAATGAAGATTTTAAACCGCAAAAAAGTTCAACAGAAAAATCTTGTTGCTTGCTTTGATATTTCTTATTGATTTGCTCAGTTCGAATTCCGGCACTAGGCTTGTATCGTCTATAGAACAAGCATCTAGGTACATATTGCGAATATAGTGTAAATTATGCTAATTCTATCACTTTCCGATACCCAAGATATGTGTCCTACAAAGTATCCCCTGGCTATAGTGATTTATTCTTCCACAAGGATCAGAGTCTTGTGCCAAATATTCCTCTTTGCCACATCCTTTACACACATACATAGGTACGCTATACCTGCCAAACGTTAATTATATTTATGTGCATAATGCCATTTGTATAACATAGGTACTCCAAATATGGGTCATATATCTTAACCCCCCGCTGCTGTTGATGCTGCTAGAATTTAATGCCATAATTAAAGAGCTAATTATGTGTATTCGTTTTAATGGTGCATTATCATCCCTTTAGGAACTTGAATCTAGATTTATAAAGGTATATCGTATATGTGCGTTGCCGTTTGTCTTCGTCGTCGAACCGTATATAATAATACACGCTCCTTGGGATTCGTCTCTGCAAAATGTTCCCAACGAGGGTTTTTTTTTAAATCTTGTGTTTTTATAAAAATCCATAAAGGAGTTAAACATGTGTGGTTATTATTTATGGGCATTTTAAGAACTAATTATCAAACAAACTTCCACCTCTATTACCATGTTGGCTCTTAAGATACACGTGAAAACTTTTCGCTGTCGAGCACGAGCAGAGAATTCGCCAGGGTGTATGTACTTTTTTCCCGAGTTAGTAATAAGAGGCGAATACTGCTGCTGCTCTGCTGCTGCCACTGCCATTGCCATATCCCATCTTGCCATAAGGCATTGGGAATTTCAACAGATTTAGCTTTTTGTTACTTAGTTTTTTTTTTTTTAAGGATAGAAATATGTATCTAGAGAAAGAACTGAAGTATAGGTAAAGCTAATGCTGTGGGACAAACAAGATTACCGCATTGTGAGAAAGTTGCTCACCTATAATAAGCCACGTGTGGAATATTTACGGTACTTGACTTTTTAAGCATCGTTCGTTTTGATAATTGTGTTCTTCTTTTTTAGATATGTACCATAAGCTATAAAAGCATCAGATAAAATTGGTGTGCTAAACTAATTAGATGTTGTATGCCACACAATATGTGCGTTCATTATTTAGACGTTAAATATTGTGGATAAAAGTGTGTACGCCCTTAAGTACTGCTTCCACATAATTCTATGGCGGGATGATCCATTTCACCTTGAAATTCAAAAGAATAAAAATACGAACTCTTCATATTGGTATATACTTGAGTGTGTTTATTTTGGAAACAATAGCAAATAGTATTTTTGAAACATTTTTTGAAGATGTTCTTATTGAAGTCCTTGATGTTATTAGAATAGAATAGTGGAAACAAAATAAAATCATCCTATAGACGGGATTAGCAATGAAATATGTAATGGGGAAAACATTAACAAATGAGGACTTACCTAATGGTTCGAAATTTTGAGAACCCTTTTTAAAAAACTTTAAACCATCAACCACATAGCAATAACTAAGGAATGAAAACAATGCAAATCTCAATTTTGCGATGATCCCGGCATATTTCAATGTTTACAAATGTTGTTATAAGTCTGAATAAGATTGTGTTGAGTTAAAACTAAACGACCAAAGATAACTCAACCTTTTTTCTCTAAAAAACTTTCGGAGTTATTTTTCTATTTCTGAAGTCCATTTGAAAGTTCCTTTTTGGATTTTGATTCACCTGTTTAGGTTATTTTTGAATTATGATTCTCTGAGAATATTTTCATAACCGTTCCCTTTCTATACTTGACATACATATACATAAAAATATACATTTCTGCAGGTGTTTTCTTTGATTGTGGAGACATTTAAAACTTTTGAAAAACCCGGTTTTTAATTCTCTTTCTCTGTTCCCGGGCAATTAGTTTCGAAATCACCACCATTTTACCCCAACATATTCTATTTTTAACTAATTTAACTTCAAACCCAAAAATGTCTATGAATTCTGGTACTGCCAAACATAATTGATGTCTTCTTTCATAAATCTTAAATTAGAAACGATTTTTTAAAAATATATTCTTTAAATTCATTGTTAAAAATATTTGTTGTTTGATGTTTTTGTGGGTTGGGGTCGAAATACTGTATGGATCATAATACTGTATTTAAAATACTGTATCTCAAAATACTGTATTTCAAAATACTGTATGTACAAAATACTACATTATTCACCCAGATCCTCTATTCCAGGCTTGTAAGATGGGTCGAACAAAACAACAAAAATAAGTTGCTTTCAGGCGGGCTTTCGAGCTAATCTTTCGACAATCGACCAAATTTTCACTCTCACGAGTGTTGCTAGTGTGTGTGCTAGAGTGTTACTTAGAGAAAAAAATAAATCTTTACTCCTTTTTCGTTGACTTTAAATCAGCATTTGACACCATTAACAGAAGATCTCTACTATTTAAACTTGCAGCTATCGGGTTTTCGACAAAATTTATCCGAATCTATGAGCAGCTGCTCTCAAATATGACAGCTGTAGTTTCAAATGGTAGTAGCAAATCGAAACCGTTTAGTTGTAATACAGGTGTGCCTCAAGGCTGCATTTTAAGCCCGCTTATCTTTTCACTATTTATAAATGATATTGAATACTATATCCCTGGTGGTGTTACTTTTGGTGATTTATCTATTAAAGTTTTGCTCTACGCTGCCGATGACTTGGTGATCTTAACTGATAATGCAGTCACACTTCAGCTTCAAATAAACAAATTAAAACAATTTTGTGATCTATGGGATCTCCAAATAAACACCTCAAAGTCGAAGATTATGGTATTTAGGTCCCAACATCGTAGCATTAGAACCGACCGTAACTGGACCCTCAATGGTTCCAACTTAGAAGTAGTGAAAGAATTTAAATATAAAGGCTACACATTAACTCATAACCTGAATTTTGGTGTTCACATAAAAGATAAGGTGAGAGTTGCAAAAACTGCAATAAATTTTATGTGGTCAAACTTTTTTAATAACAAACTTGTTGATCTTACGTCTAAGTTCAAAGTGTTTGAAGCAACTATCAAAAGCTCTTTGTGTTATGGCAACCAAGTCTATGGGTACAAGCAAATAGAAGATATCGAAGCTGTCCAAAGATATTTTTTCAAGCGTATCTTTAGACTCCCAACTAACACGCCCAATTATGCTATACATATTGAATCAGGACTTGCTCCAATATTTATTATGAATTTAAAAGCAAACGCTGATTATATATTGAGGGTAATGCAAAGGTCGGCCAACAATTTGCAAAAGAGGGTCCTATCAGTGTGTTTAAGATGCCGGTATACACCATTTAAAGACTGGTATGATTTGGCCTCGGCACACAACTTTCCTCTGTCTCTATCTGTTGATAGTTTAGATACGTGGAGAAGCGCTCTCTACGACTGTATATCTACCATTGATGATCACTTATTCCAAAGCTATCTAGATAGGGCGAGGGAGTCTGTGTCGAGATCAATTTACAGTAAACTTAACCTCAGACTCGGGTCTTCTAATTACTTTAGAGATAAATTTACTGTAATGGAAATGAGCATCATATTTAAAGCACGCACGGAGATATTAGAGCTTAATCACAGACCGCAGAACTGGTAACAAGTAACAACCCAAACTGCACTTTGTGCAACCTTAATCAAGTTGAAAACATTTTCCACTTTGTTGCATTGTGCCCAATCTTGCAGGAAATTCGTCGGCTTTATTTTAACAAGAGTTTTCTGTCACTCGAAGAATGTCTAGTTCTGAATGGAGATAACGGTTGGCGTCTACTCATTCAGTTTTTGTTAGATGCAGTTTCATATAGAAACATGTACATCAATATATACTAGAGTAATAATTCTATTACAATTTTGTTTTAGCTAAACTAAAAGCCTAAATCGCATTTGAAAAATTGCTAATCATTAAATTCCTTGAGATATTTTTCTTTTTTTTTTCGTTTTCGCCAAACTAAAAGCCCAAACTTGAAATTGCAAATTCTTTAAGATCTATGTATCCCTTTTTTGTTTTAGCCAAACTAAAAGCCCTAGAACATTTGAATCAATTGTTTAACACATATTGCCATAATTAAATGATTGCTGTTCTTATAAACTTAATAATTTTGTTTTAGCTAAACTAAAAGCCCGAATCAGATTTTATTTATATTTTTTTTTATAAATTTATTTATCTATTAAATTAAAAAAATAAAGATGATAATAATAATAATAATAATAAATACTACATGGTCAAAATACTGTATCTCAAAATTCTGTATATCAAAATTCTGTATATCAAAATGCTTAAAATACAGAATTTTGAAAACAGAATCCTTTTTTAAGAAAACATCATAATAATTTTTCATTAGCATAATGTTCTAATAAACTCCCTTAAACAATAACATATGTAGATACCTATGATAATTTATAAGTCTCTGAAATAATAAAAACAAAAATAATATAAATGGTATCTTCTTTTTATTTTCTCTTTCTCTTTTTCTTAGTTATTTGTATCTCTCTCACATTTTTACATGAATTGTTCCTATCATAATCAACAATTGCACCAAACTTATTGATCTGTCAAAACTTCTAGTATTATACAGTATTATGAGATACAGTATTTTGACAATACAGTTTTTTAAATGTACAGTATTTTGAAATACAGAATATTAACCATACAGTATTATGACCATACAGTATCATACAGAATTTTGACAATACAGTATTTTAAAATACAGCATTTCGACCCGCTCCCTGTTTTTGTTCTTTAACTTCATTGAAAATAAACAAAATTATTTTTTTTTTGGCAAATAAAAGCTGCGTATTACAAAAAAAAATATTTGTCAGCTGGAAAAATAATTAGAAACACACTTCAGTCATAATGAGCTTTTAGTATTTTGATTTAGACCAAAGCAAATTTAACGTATTTTCCAACTTGAAACTTAGTAATTGGTCGGGTAACCCTTACTTTTAATCACGGCTATAATATACTGGAAAGGTATATAACAGGTCCTGACATCTTTTCACGTGAAGTTTTTGCCATGCTTCCTCAATATTTTTCAAAAGCTCAGATGCATTTTCCCATAGGAAGTTATTATAAATTATAATTGGTCCGATTTGTCGAATTAAAAATTTTGACAATTCTCAACGTTTTAAGTTCTCTCTAAAAGATTTTTAGAGAGATGTCTGTGCGTGTGTGTGTTCCTACGTTCCTACGTTCGTTCGTCCGTACATTCAGGAAGCTTTTTTCGTCGTGCATATCTCAAGAACCAGTGGAGATATCGACTTCAAATAAATTTTGTTATACAGATAATAATGCAGAAAGATGCAGAAAGGACTTTTAAATTGAGTGTGTGGTTGTTTTACCAAAGCAATTACATTTTTGGAAAAAGATTCACAATTTTTTTTCATAAATTAAAAAAAAAAAAACTGAGAAAAAATAATTATCATCTCGAATATTTACGAACAGACAACGATTTTATCTCCAAAATAATAGTACGCAACGAAGAATAAAGTTTTTGACATCTAGTCAAATTTTGAGAAAAATTGAAGTGACAGTTTTTTTCTAGAAAAATACCTTTTCAAAAATTAAAAATATATTTGCTTCAAAGTAATTTCATCTTATGGAAACTATTGTTTTCGACATAAAGTAACATTTTTATAAAAATACAGCAGTCAGTTTTTTCATAAAAATTTGAATCTACAAAAAATAGTACGCGAAATTGGTAAAAAATTGGTATTCGATTTCCGATATCTCGTGAATAAATGAAGAATTGACTTTAAAATGATTTCATGCTATGCTTAAATTTGTTGTTAACGTAAGATATTGTTCGAAAAAAATCCTATATAATATAATATAATAATATATATATTTTAATATATATATTTTTACATAAGAAATACAAATTTTTAAAAAATTCTACATTCTACTAAAATTGATTTTTGAAATCAAACTATTTCATTATATCCAAATTATTGTTGGTAATTTGTTAATATTTTAGAAACATTTAACTGACAACTATTAAAATAAAAACACGAAAACCTACAAAAACAACAGAAAACTGATAGGAATGGTTTTTGATTTAGGTATTAGGAGAATATTTTTACGAATATTTTGTAAAAGTTTTAAGCAAGGCAAATCTACAGACGCGCAGGGAAGTTATCAGTGTGGATCGCATCCCAGCCTCTGTTTAGATTTTGTCTTATCTAAAGCAATATTCACATGAGCACGACCAACGACCAAAGAATGAACGAATATTCGTCGATTTTGACATTTCTTTCACATGAGAGTTTTTAATTCGTCGCGAATGAAGTTTGACATTCACCACCGAAACCAAAACAAGAACGAGTTTTTTAGGTTAAGAACGCGCGATTTTTTTATTCGTTGCAAGTGTGGATAATGTGAAACGCGAATAAAGTTTGACAGTTCGTATCAACTATAATTTTTTTCGATTGAGTTGATTTATTGACCAATTTGTGTACTTATTTTTTTCGCGACGAATAAATTTGTTTTCTTAAATTTATTAATATATGATATTAAAAAGTAAAAGTATGCATCATAAATCAAATAGAAACTATATTGCTATCGTTTTGTTAAGAATTTGTGTGGAAATATGTCTTCAAATGTATATAAACTCACATTTTGTAATTCATTCGTCGTTCGTTGGTCGCGCTCATGTGAATGATGCTTAACTCTTTCTTTTTATACATCTCCCACAAATTTTCCATTACATTTTTTTTTTCAAGCCAACACTTCACTTGACGTGAAATGTGTTTTGAATTTTTGTCCTGTTAAAAAATGTAAGAAACCGACACATTTTTAAACACATACGGCCGAACTACATTTTCGAGTGTATTTGTATAATGCGATTGATCCATACGTCCTTCAATTCGCACTAAAGGACCCATACCTCTCCCGAAAAACGCTCCGCAAACTTTCACATTCCCGTCTCATGTTTGATTGTACTTAGGATTTAGAGCATGGATTAATTGGACATCGCACATAACATTTTCCAATTGATCTAAATATGTTTCCTTTGGATTTATCACTCCATAAGATAGTTTTTATAAAATGAGAGCCAAATTTTTTTATACAACCTCCAAACGATGTGTAAGGTTTTTTTTTTCATTCAAAGGAATAGTTTTTGACAAGTAATACATTTAATTTTAAATATAATTTTAAATGTATGGTTTCATGGCACTACAATCTGCTTGACTGGTGACAAAAGGAACTTCGTTGGACTATGAGATGATATTCTCTTTGAGTTCTTTTTCTTTCAATCTGGGTGTTAAGCTTTATAGCATTATTTAACATCTTCTTCGAGCATTTGAACTGGTTTACAATGGTTTCCTTCGAACATTTTCCTGAATATCGCATTTGCGATATCCATTTTTTGTTTACCCATTTTTCTTACTGTAGATAACAATATCTATCAAAAAGATAAATTTAGAATTTTTCAAATCTTCACAACGTTTGCAGAAAGGTGACAAAATTTAAGTTGTTACTAATAATGTTTCCCCAATGAAATCGACTACTTCTTTTGGAAAACTCTTTTGTTCCTTTTCTGTTATAAAAAATCCAAGATACTAATAACAGTTTTGTTTAAATAAGTCGTTGCCACTTCTCAGTGCTAATTTTCCACGACTGTATAACAATTCAAAATTTCTCACTAGCAGCTTTTAAATTCCTCACAATTCACAATTCCTCACACAGAATCACTGTTTCCGTAGGCAAACATTTATCCATGCTGATTAAATCTGACTATTGCAAAGAATTTTAAAACATCAAATTTAAATTAGTAAATATTTATCAAGTTCTAATTATTTGATTTAAATGATTTTTAATTAAAAATTCTCTTCCAGGTTATCGAAGAGAAAATGACTCCAGAAGTCACACTATCCCATCCAAAAGGCAAAGAATGGGTTGTTTCATCAGCAAAGGCCAACTATCAGGAATTAGCAAAACTGGCATCAGAATATCCTGAATTAGTTAAATTGCAGGTAAGTTCTAAGCACACATACTAATATATACAAAAAATAAACAAACAAAGCATATGTTTGTATCAATTTCAAAAAACATAGAAATATAACAAATGACCATTTGGGCACGCACTCGCCCATTATGTAAGATGACACTATGTCTGCTGTATTTTTAAGAAAACCTTCTTGGCGCCAATCATTATTATTATTATAATATTCTTGATGGTCACTTACTCGTTCATATGTAAGTCCTTAGATACATGTGTGTAAAATGGAATGTTACACCAATTTAAATGTATATATACATAGTATGCAGTAAGTGTTTTCTTCAAATTTATGTTCTTATATTTAGAAACTACTAGAATGTTGTTCGGAGTCCTTTTTGAATGAATTACTTCCAAGAATTGTGTGACCACTTGAGAAGCTATATCATTAGTAGAGGGACATACGTGTATAGTTATATGGACAGGACATTAGAATTTTAATCATGAAAGTCTGAGTATTTCCTTCGATGGAATTCCCATTTAATTTTATTTTTAAATTATATTTTTCAGCAGCGGATATTCTTTTATAGAAATTACACTGAATCTATGTTGACTATTCCGCTTCCCCATTTTTTAATTGAACCTTAAAAAATGTGTAAGCATATAGAGAGTAGTTTTCCAATAAAAGGTTTAATTTTGATATTGAAAAAAAGAGTATTTTTTTTTAAAAGAAATCAATGCTGTTAATTTCATTGTAAAGAAAAAGTTTTGCCATTAACGTTGGATCAGTTGGATATCAGTTAAATGGCAGTCATACTGTTATATGATTGCAACACCATAAAGAAATTTTTCATGACCAATTTTTACATTTTTCATCTTCATTTTATACATTTACTCTACGATATATGTATGATCAACAGATACGAAAATATAAATCGTAAGTTCTATAAATAAATTTGTCGGTTAAATAAGCCAACAAAAATTTCTTAAAAATGATTCTATTTACCATATATCTAGGTTATAATAAGCCTCAATTAAAAATCTACAACTAAAGACTTAAAGGCTCTCGTAATCCATTAGACGTTCTATGTGTAACCTCAAATAGTAATGGCCTTAGTCTTAATGCTCTTGAAGGTGCATATAAATAAGAGGAAGTAAGTTTCTGCAATCTACAAAACTTCAAAGAATGTCACGAAAAAAAATTACACTATACATTTTACTGCGCATATTCAAAATTTGCATCCCTAGTAACACACATTTAGACTGATATGAATGATGAATTGTGTTAACACTACCGAAGAATTTTCTTAAAGGAAAGTGTTGTTGGGTTTCATACAACTCAAGCATATTCCAACAAAGGCCTAACAATACTACAGTAAAGGTATTTAAGAGTATAAGGATCTTTAAAATCTACGGAACTTATTTTTACGACCAAATAAATATAAACCAAACCACTTCAACAATGGCCCACTAATACCATAGGACTCAAGTTTTCTCATGAGGATTTTTAAGTTGACCCTACTAAAAGCCTTTGTATAATCATTTTCGGCTGTATGTGTTCGATAACGACTTGAATTTGACATGGCCCTAAAAGAAGTCTAAAAGAAGTCAAAATAAAACCTCTTATTAATAAATCCTTTTGTATGACCCTGTTTGATTTGGCTTAAGCAATCTCTTACGCCATCAGCTTCTATCAAAATCGCTCTCTATTTTTGATATTTTCCTGGATTGTTCTAAAAAAAAACAAAAAACAAATTACTGCCTGAGTGCTCCTAAATCAATCCCGATAATACTCCTCAGGCCATTACAGTCGCTGCTCAAAAAATAAATCGTTAATCATTCGGCGAATAATAACAGTATTTAACAACATACTTCTACTCCTACGCCATAAAGCAAACCAGTGATTCAAATTCAACCCTTCTTCGCCTTCGTGCAGCGCGGTTCAGCATTCAGTTCATCATCATCATCATGAAGTGTGTGTCATTGAAAATTATGAACCCGAATATTTTATTTTGGAACATGTTTATTTTCCCTACTAAGTGCTCTTAATTGCGGTTAATCGCATCCTAAACTAAAAATGTTTCCAACTTGTACAAAATATACTCACACCTATGGGCCTTTGGGTTTGCTTTGCCATGCCTTTAAGAAAGACTTCTTCGCGGCCAATTATACCTCAGTCGACACCTAAATATTGTAGAAAAAGACGCGCAAGATCCATGAACTTAAATCTCAGGACGCGCGCATCATCACTGATGCAATAAACTCTAAAACTAATGTGACACCCGAAAAGTTATGGTATTGTTGCCACATCATGATAATTCACTAAGGGAATCTGGAATCTATGTTTATGAATGTTAGTTCAGCAGTGTTAAATTTGAGGTTCTTTCTGCTCTGTTGTGTGTGTTTTTGTTTTTTGAATTATTTTTTAAATTAATTAATTAGAAAGAGGGTTTTGGAAAAACGTCGTAAATTCTCCTTATTGCCCCTTGATGTGACTTTTGATCGTTCATAGTCACAAGTTTTCTTGGAATCTGATCTTAGAAATAGATAATGTGTATTTACTATTTAGGCGTCCCAAGTCGTTGCTTCTGCGGAAGCTCCCTTGAAAACTAATTAAGGTGCTAATTCTTTTGAATATTTCTCGATGGGTTATCTTAGTGGCTCGACCCAGGGCGGCGGCGGCGACGGTAGCTTTATGAGAAATTAATTTACAAAACAAAAAATAAACATCACGCAGGTATATTTCTCACGTAATAAAATAATTGGTAGACATAATGGATATGGATATTTTAAATATGCTTTTCTTGTATGAAACGCACAATTAAATAGGACTAAACATTGTTTTATTCACTTTAATTTTCTTTAGAAAGCAGATGTTTCTTTTTTCTTTAAGACAGTAAAAATATAAGTCTCAATCCAACGATGAAATATTTCAGGTTCTATTTATTTTATTGCGTTCACCAGAGTTTGATAAACATGAAAAGGAAATGTTGTTGTCATGAAAGTTGAACCATTTTTTTTTTTTCAAACATAAATAAACAAATAACATATTTTCTATTTGTCTTGAAATATTCAGTTTTCTTAATGGTATACACCCTTTAACAAAGATTAAATAAAATTATTGTTTCAATTTCAAACTACTTCCTTATTCGAATTTTTCATTCCGTTTAATCTGGGAGTCATTTCATAGTAACATTTAATTGAAGCAATGCAATTGAAGATCTCGAGCAAATAACCAACGAAATGTAAAATTTAAAGAAATTAAACATTCAATTTTTATATTGGTTTATTTTAATAGAACATCAATACTAAATCTTGATTCTTTGTTTTTATCTAAATAAATAAAATAAAGTCGGGTTATTTACACACCGTTTAAAGTTCAATCACAACTGGACTCATCTTCATGATCTGATCTTCATGATTTCGTCGTTGAAGAAGAGCATTAAGAAAACTTATCTAAAATCTTAACTTATCCCAATCTTGAGATTAGTAAAAATAAGCAATTAAAGCACTTTTTGTACTATAAGCTGATTGAATCTTTTACAAATATTTAGAAAATATACCTTAATTAAAATAAGGAGTGTCACAAAATTCACAGATTTCAAAATTATTAAAAACAAAGCACTATACAAAAGAAGAACATATTTTTATTGGATCTTAGAACAACAATAGCTGGTTACTAATTTTTCACACAAAAACATTTTCAATTGTTGTCTATATTAGTACAGAAAACGCACTTATAATTGTTGAAAAAAAAAATTTAATTTTGAGCTGAAGGCATTATCGGACCGAAAATACGGTTGCTCAATCTGTATCTGTATTCTGTATCCTCAATGAATCAATACAAAATTTATTTCTAATTAAAAATCTGTATTTTTCATTAAAATTAAATTTCGTGTGAATTTTAAGACACCTATTGGAAATTTAAAAAAGAGGCTGGGATGCGACCCACACTGATAACTTCCCATCCTGTCTGTCGATTCGTCTTGCTTAAAAGTTTGTAGGTTTTCGTGTTTTGTTAAAAAAGTTCTCAGTTTAATTATTCTTAAAAATTTAAAAACTACCAATATTTTGCATATAATGAAAAAGTTTGATTTCAAAATCTATTTGTGTTAATGACATTTTTAGTCCAAAACCAATTTTTAGCAATTTTAGTAGCATTTCTTAAAAGTTTTTATTTCTTATATAAACAAATACAAATTGGATAAATTAAATTAATTTGAAGTCAATATTTTCTATTATTCACGAGAAATGATTTGATTTTTACCAAATTTAAGTATTTTTTTTGTAGATTTAATTTTTTTATGAAAAAAACAGACTTGGATTTTTATAAAAAAATGACTGAATGTCGAAAACAATATTTTCTGTGAGACAGAAAAAAAAAGTTTGGAGTTTTTTGAAAAGATATTTGAGTCGAAAATCAATTTCTACCAACTTTTATTAATTTTGTTTGTTAGGTTTTTATTTTTTTGTAAAAAAAACTGTCAATTCGATGTTTTTTTTTAAATTTTACAAAATGTTGACAACAATATTTTTTAAAAGATAAAATAAGTTTAAAGCCAATATTTCAAAGTTTTGAAAATGTCGAAAAGCACTTTTTACCAACTTTTGTTAATTTTGTTTTAGGTTTTTATTTTTTTGTAAGAAAACTGTCAATTTTATTTTTCTCAAAACTTTACTGAATGTTGACAACAATATTTTTTGAAAGATAAAATTAGTTTAAACCCAATATTTTAAAGTTTTGAAAAGATATTTGAGTCGAAAATAAATTTGTACCAACTTTTATTAGTTTTTTTTTTAGGTTTTTATATTTTTGTAAAAAAAAAACAGTCAATTCGATTTTGCTTAAAATTTTACCAGAGGTTTAAAAACATTATTCTTCGTTGCACAAAATTGTTTTGGAGATATAATCGTTTTTTGTTCGTAAATTTTCCCAGGTAAATAATATTTTTTTTTCAGTTTTTTGATTTATAAAAAAACCGTTAATTGGAATTTTTTCCAAAAATATATTTTATTGGTATCACGTAACAATATATAATAAATAAATAATAATAATTCAAGTCTCTAGCGTTATTGGTTCGTGATATATTTAGGGTTAACCAAAATTTTCACGTTTTTTTTAAACTGCTATGGTAAAAAAACCACCCACGCAATTTTCTTGAGAGCCCTTTCTACATCTTTCTGCTTTATTATCTGTATAACAAAATTTATTTGAAGTCGATACCTCTTCTGGTTCTTGAGCTATGGACGACGAAAAAAAAACGTCGCGAACGTACGAACGTACGTACACACGCACGCACAGACATCTTTCTAAAAATCTTTTACTTCGACTCTAGGGACCTTGAAACGTCGAGAAATGTCAAAATTTTCAATTGGACAAATCCATTACAATAACTTCCAATGGGAAGTTAATAAAATAAAAAACATACAATTCAACTAGAAATTCAATTCAATTATTGCACCAGCTGTATTTTGAAAGGCTTCACAACTAAATCCTTCTGCAAAATTGTCCATTTAGTAACGTTACAGAGGCCGAATTGCTGCGAACGACGGCGCAGAATTAATGATTCACGGTCATCAATAATATTGTACGATACAACTGTGATATTTTCCTCAGTTCACACTCTACTTAAGAGTGCTAGTGGTTTAATCTCCAACAATTTAAATTTGGCCACAATAGCGAGCGTTGAACTTCTTTAACAGAGCACGCATTTTGATAGTAAAATTCTAAGAGACTGGAAAGCAACCCACCTTCCTTTCGTGCCCATCTCTCAATATTTATAAAAGTTTAACAAAACATTTTTTTTAAATTCGATACCTTTAAAATGGGACATCATTTTCTTACGAAATTGAAATGTAAAACGTATATTAATAAGCTCTAAATAACTGTATAACGAAAATATTTTTAAACTAAAATTGAAAAATTGTATATCTAAAAAATTAATTTAATAAAAAACTGCTCTAACTATTTTCAAATAAAAACATTGAAAAAACTAAGGTTTGCATGTAATTTTTTGAATTTTTTAAATACAGGAACTATTTTGAAACACTCTTTAAACACATAAGCAAGTTCGTACGATCCAGTCGAACACTCTTTTAACACATGAGCGAGTTCGTACGACCCGGTCGTGCACGTACACGCACACACGTACGTCTCTCTAAGAAACTTTGATTAAGATTCTATATTAATTTTGAAACGTCGAGAAATGTCATCAAATCGGACCGATTACAATAACTTTCTTTAAGAAGTTAATAAAAACGTACTTTCCAGCAAAGCCGTGAGGCAATTTATCTGATGTGTATTCCATACATAACCTCAATCTGTATTATCAGTGAAACAAAGATTTTAAATATTTCTGTATTTTTGTTATACTCATAAAATAATTTGTTATTTGCACTACAATGACTTATGTTAAACTCGAAGCTAACTTATTTTAATTCGAGTTTAATTCTTATAACTTTTTTGAAGATATCAAAAACTAATTGTCAGTAGAAAAAATACAACCACGATTATGAAAAAAATCCTCTGTACCTACCAAATTTCAGACAAATTAATTTATCCCTTAGACTCCAGGTACAAATATTAAAAAGCAGACAGTAGTGTACATTTTTAGTATTATTTTAAAAAGATGAACTACGCCTGTTCGGTTCAATTATTTGAAATTACGTTCCATAACTTTTGTTCAATCTAAAAAAATAAAACCATATAATATTGCTGAATTTGTGTTATAGGAGATGATATACAACTTATACACATTTCCGGAGAAATAAATTTTGACACTTATCAGAATGTTTGTATCACTTGAACTACAGACATACAATTCTTTTTTACTTTAAAAGTATTGTTTACGTTCCGGCCTTAACCAGAGATCTTTGGTTGGAATTATTTAAAATGAATGAACCAAACATTTTATTAAAGAAAATAGAATTAAGTCAATTCAATTTTTGACGTATTTGAGCCTTCAAAAAGCAAAAAGAAAATATTGTTTGACTTGGTTTAGTTTTGAAAAAAATCAATACCTGAAAAATATATCTGAAAAAGTTGCGTTGAAATTGTGGATCGATCGGTTGATTCATTTCAGCGCAATCGTGGTCACCGACTTTCAAAACACCTTTTTGTGAAAAACGCTTTTCAAGTTTCAACATTCGTTCAGTCATATCTATAGTAATTTTACGTGAGTCATCAATTCGAAACCCGTAATTTAATTGAATTTCTAACTGAGTATAACCCCCAGTCTAAACTGAAATTAATTAAGGTTTTTTTATTTTTGGTCCAGCTTTTGAACGCGTAACGATTTGTCTGCCATTATAATGATTTCTAATTCCACCTGACCTTTTCTTCCTAAGCAAATTTCAGGTATACACTTAAAGGAATTTAATTGTTTCAGAAACTCTTAATCCAAAACAATTTTGAAACGATTTTTTTTGTTTAAATTTAAAGCATTTTTCAAATGATAAGTATTTCCAAATCCACTAAAAGGTTTTCCTTTGAAATTTTCCCAGATGCCTTTTACTTGCTTTCTTCGTTAAAACGTTAGTAGTTCTCAAAAAACAACAAACAAACATAGATATCCGAATAAGTGGTTTCAATTATAATTATTTCTTTTTTTGACAATGATCCTTAGAAACATGAGATATTTTTTAACATAAATATCTATTCCTATTGATATTTTTCAAAAATATACTAATGGGCGTTGATCGTGTCCATTTTTAAATGTGATACGTCTGCAACTAAAACCGCACGTCTATTCACACATGTACTCTTCAAGTCTCTGTTCTCTCAAGAATTTGTGTAACTACACATCTTTAAGTCACTTCGTTTAAATTTATGGTCATATTTTTTTGAAAGTACATATGAGCGAGGTATTTCGCGTACGATATTGACGACAGTGGAAACTGTCATACAACATTGCCACAACCTAATTTTTTGTCTGTTTCTGCTGTCACATTTTTGTTTCCAGATCACAGCATGTTCAATAAATCTTGTTGGTTTCTTGGTCGTTCTTCAGTTCCATCCGCCTACTGCATTGTAAATATGTAGATATTTTTGTTTTTAATAATTTTGTTGTATTTTTGGAAATTAATCGCTGACATTGTTGTCACTTTTACTTGAGCAAATCCAAGATAATGTGAACACGAACAGATATATTTAGTTCATAACTTGTAATTACCACGAATTATTTTATTGTTTCATAATAAAATAAAGATAATATAAAAAATAAAAAAATGTTTTATGGATGATATATTGATAGCGAATGACGACATGATCCTCGGGATTCTGCGAGCTTAAAAATTATTAAAAAATATTGCTGCTGTTGATATTTGTTTTTTCTTTTTTTGGTAATAAATCATTTTTAATGGGACACGGATAAAACAAATTGATTTGGCAGCATTTTCAAAGTTGTGCGACCTAAATAAATTTATAACCGAAAAATATGTTAACACTTTGTTTTGACGTGTAAGTTAGCAAAATAACAAATAATTTTGTTGTTTGGATAATTTAATGTGTTGAAATATTTTATTTTGCAAACGGTTAAAAAAGTTAAAATTAAAAAATAGGAATAGAAAAATAGGAAAAAATAGAAATAAAATGTGAATGAGTTATATTTTTAGATCTCTCAAATTTTTTAGATGATTAATAATTTCTATAATTGCATTAGGCATACCTTAGACACTTAATGTTTTCAACTTGCTTAGGAAACACAATAGCTCCAAAAATACATTTCAACAGAATATTTTATGGGAATTTTACTTAAATTGAACTTAAATTGACAAGACTCTTTTTATAAGTAATTTTATTTATTTTCTGTGCATTAAAAACCAAACATTTATGACTTATGCAATTTTGTTTTTCGCTGGAAAAAAAAATTAAACACAAATTTAAGAAGAGCCCCACCATTTTTCAGTAAATCAACAATTTAAATTCCATTTAAAAGTTCAATGTCCTTAATACTTGCAAATCCTAACTGGTCTGGATGCGGAGGGTTTCAGAGTGATTGCCTATGCGGATGACGTTGCTTTAGCGGATCCAGGAAAGCATCTTTAAACCCTAAAAAAACTCTTACAAAACGCATTAGACAGACTACTCCTTTGGGTTGATCGGTGTGGACTGGGTGTCAACAACCCACACAAAACCGAATAGTCCTCTTTTCGAGGAAATACAAAATTCCATATGTTAATCCTCCCTTTATTAAAAGAATCCAATTTAAATTCTCAAACGAGACTAAGTACCTGGGTCTTATTTTAGGCAAAAAACTAAATTTGAAACTCAATATACAAGAAAGAGTCAACAAAGCTAGTGTAGCTCTCTTTTCTTGCAAAAAAGCTATTGCTAATAAAAAGGACTTCCCAAGCACACAGACTACACAATCCCCCAACTGTTATTCGACAGAAACTTCCAGATTGCTATATTTTTCAAATTTTTCTGGGAGGATAAGGCATTCCTGGAAGACGAGTCAATCCATTTTTATACAGATAGATCAAAAACAAAAGAAGGAGTTTGTGGAGGTGTGTACTCTGAACGACTGGAATGAAGTCTTTCATTCCGCCTTTCAAATCATCGTAGTGTGTTCCAGGCGGAACTTTTGGCGATAAAAGAAGTCTTGTCTTGGCTTAAAGAAAACGTGATATCACCTTCTGATATCCGTATTTTCTCACCTTTTAACAGTCCATGACTGTCGATCATCTCTAATAAAGATAGCACAACAGTTTAATATTCACCTTTGCTCGGCCTTAGAGACATTCCAGGAAATTGTTAGGCAGATGAACTCGTCGGAAATAGTATAGTACAACCCATTCTACCTCGTTTGGCAATTGCTGGCATATCAATCGCTACATGTAAACTATTGAAAATGCAAGACGCTATGAAGAAGGCAAAAATTAGGGAATAACACCACCACGTGTCAGGTCACAAAAAATATCTGGCTACACTAGATTTAAAGCGCTTAAGGTGGTTGCAATCTCTAAGCATATCGCATATAAACTCGATAATCGGTGTCACAACCGGGCACTGTCTAATAGGAAAGCAAGCCACGGGGCTAGGCGTATTTTTAAATGACTTGCCGAAACTGTATGGATGAGGAAATATTTCTTCACCTCCTCGGTATACATGCCCTGAAATCTAAGCGATCTCAATCAAATTAACATAATAAGTGTCTCACGTTTCGAAGGAACTCAAACTGGTTTCATTGAGCTAAAAAGAAACCTTCAAGATTCATGTGCCATCATTAAAATGGCCTAAATGTGTCCTATTCCACCACGAACAGCCACTTTAACCTAACCTAAGCAATTTCAAAATTTCAGATTCATTAATATAGCCTTCGTTTTTTCTAAGTTATATGTGCAATCATTCTTTCAATAAAAAATTGCACTGCTTGACAAGATTGAGCTTTTATTCTGGTGCACAAACAAAACATTACCTTTTTAAAGGATTATTATATCCTGAATTCGAATCGAGCCTTAAAATGTTTCTTACACATCAAGTTTTTAAAATATTCCCCTTTTAAAAATGATAAAGACAACTAAAAACGAAGGTTAACCCTAACAACCTCCGTTTTTAGTTGTCTTTTATTTATGATATTTTATTTATATTCTAGATACAGTTTAAATCATTTAAGTATCTTCTTAGTTTTCGTAATTTCTCACAAGTTATGAGATGACTTGTGGGTTTTTATGAAGACTAGCTAAAGTTTTGAAAAAAAAAAGTAAAATATACTCGTCACTCGTTTATGTTTTTAATGTGTTTTTCAGAGTTTATTTAAAGTGCTAAATTACAATTTTGCTCAAAACTCATAAATACATTATTTTTATATTTTTTTTTTTCAAAATATTCAAAAACTTTATGTTACAACTACGAACTCGTAATAAGATCAACAATTGTTTGAATGCCGTTTTGCGCTTTTCTGTTTTAGTATTCATGCTCGAGCGTTTTTTTTAGGTTTATGTGGGACAACTAATAAGGATTTTTTGGAAAATAAGTAAAATACTGAAAATTTTTAAACGGAATATTCATGTAAGGGATTGTAGATTTGGAAAACTACCAAGAATTTTAATGAACAAAAATGATTTCATTTATTTACATATCGTCAAAAAGCCTAACATACGTTTTTTTTTTCGAATTATAAATGTTTATATCCCAAAAACCTGACGTGATACATTGATTTAGAAGTCAGATTTGAACTGCAGCCATCAAAAACCTTATAAAAAAGTTAAATTTGATTGCCATTTACATTACCTTGTTCACCAGTGTTATACATATTTAGATGTTCTGAAAAGAATGCGTGACGCAACAACAAGAATTTCCTTAGACCACTCATTGATCTTAAGTCAAGAAAATCTAGTTTGTCAAGTTTTGTTTCTGTTTTATCGGGGTTTTCAATAAGAGCGCTACAAAAGTTTTTTTTAAATAAAACAAAAACGGTTTTGGATATCAATAAAATTCTTTATTCCTGTGAAAGTATGTTCGATGCAATTATGTATGGAACTCGATTTCTTTTGCATGGCCACCACGGGCACTCTTGCAGAAGTCCAGACGCTGAACCCAATGTTTGACGGGTTTTTCACGTTTCACGTTTTCACGTTCGATATTCGAATTAAGTTCATCAATCGTCGCTGGCTTGTTGGCATAGACCATAGACTTGACGTAGCTCCACATGAAATAGTCTAGAGGCTTCAAATCGCACGACCGAGGCGGCCAAGCGACTGGACCATTTCATGAGATAACACGTTCTTCGAACTTGGTTTTCAATAAATTGATTGTGACATTCGCTGTGTGGCTTGTGGCGCCGCGGCGTTCTGTTGGAACCACATGTCCTCCAAGTCCATATCATCAATTTGGGGCCAAAACTATTCGGTATCATTGAACGGTAGCGATCCCCATTCACAGTAACGTGCCGGTCTTGATCATCACGGAAGAATTATGGCCCAATTACGCCGCCGACCCATTAACCACACCACACCAAACCGTAATTTTTTCGGGATGCAATGATGACTCATGGAGTACGTGCGGATTGCTGCCTGACCAATACCGCATATTTTGCTTATTGACGAAGCCATTCAGCCAGAAATGAACCTCATCGCTGAAGATGATTTTTCGATGAAAAACTGAATCATTTTCAAGTTGTTTCTCAGTCCAATTAACGAACGTACGACGCTTCTGGTGTTCAAGCGGCTTTAGTTCTTGCGTCAATTTAATATTGTATAAGGATGTCACAGATATGCCCAACGCTTGATAACGACGTGTAAGAGACACATTTGGGCTTTCTGCAACTGAAGCCACAGTGGCAGCAATATTCTCGACACTACGGGCACTTCTTTGTCTAACTGGCAAGGGAACATTTTGTTGAAGTTCAATGGTTGATCTGTTAGAACGATTATTACGACCTTAAATTGGACGTAGCGCTCTTAACGTTGAGGCCACTGACTCCGAATTTCGGTCAACATAAAAGACAAGGTCCATGCCAATGCTGAACAATCATTTCAGACCTTCCTTTGATACAATATCCGTAAATCCAATGACTTAATTTATGATGGAAAAATTCATGAAAGGAAGACGGTACTGCAACAGTAGCCATGGCAGCCACTTGGCTAATATAGTTTTCTTTTGTTAATGGCATACCTTCATATTTACGAAGAAATAAACATCATGATTTTTTTAAAAAATATTTAACTTTTTTAATATCAAAATGAAATATCTTATTGGAAAACCCTAAATGTTATGAAGACAAGGAAATGTTTTGCAATAACTTGTTTTATAATAAATTAAGAAGAACAAGGTATTAATTTTGATAATGTGTCAGCTTTCTGGACGCAGTTGAAAGTTCTGAACAAAGTTGAATATTGTTGTTTTTAGATTGGGATTCCTTAAAAATATCATCAAGCACAACTTTTATAATGGTTGTCATTCATATAATTTTGATGACCGATTCAAGTACTTTTTTGGCCACAAACAATTTGAATAGAATTTTGTCCGATTATATTTGACATCTTTCAAATTTGATTTAAAATGCCTTGAAAACCTCAACTATAAATGTTTCTACACAGACAAAACCTTGTCAATCCTGCATTAAGGCGGGATTTATAAACAATAATCCATTTTTGTTCAACCATTAAAATCCAGTTTAATCGAAGAAAAGGACAGAAAGCAGGCATCAAAATCAACGAAGGCACTAAAAAAAAAATGATCATGCAGTCATACCAGTACAGCGAAATTCAACAGTCGCAATTTAACCAGGTACTCTCTATACATCCAAACATATTTAAAAAATAAAATACAAAAATATCGTACCAGCCCACATCTCGGCTGCAAAAGATTTTAAACTGAATAAAAACACGGCCACATACGCGGAGTAGCATCAGAATTTATTCACATCCCCTCTGCCATCACATTTTATAGCTAACTAGCAGTCACATAGTAGGAAGGTACGAGTATATAGGCACTTCTTACGAATATAAGCCGTGTATCTTTTTATCTACACTGTCTGCCTGTGCCTACCTACTTACATCTCATAGGACAGGGAACACGATTTCAATCTTTGCGCGGATGGTATCAAGAAAACGCTAAGTGTCGCTGACAAATCACATTTATTGCAGCAATTCTAAGCTGTCACTTTGATGGACTTTGAAGGATTCCCAACAACTGCACATTTCAAATATACACAATTTTTAATCTCAATTTTGTTGTTGTTTTTTTTTTTTTAAGTGATTGTGTATAAAAGTATAGTATTAGGTATTTTTTCATTTACCTACTTGAGCGGTGGTGGTGCCTTGCTCTGAGCGAGCTGTACAGAATCGTGTTGTGTCTTTGCGTAATCTAGCCTTTGCTGTTTTGGGTGTAAAATACGTAATAAGCAATTTTCAAAAACGAAAACTAAAACGAGAATTTGATATACATTTGTATATCTAATACCTACTCGTACTATGAATCAGAATGCTTAATTTAAGTGCGCGGGTTCACATTGGTCTTTTTGAAAAATTAGTCATTTTATAGTTGAAACATGAAGATTGAGTTTAGAATGTGTGTGGTGTTTTGTTGCGATGACAGGTCACATTAAAAGTGTTTCAAATGTTACAATCTTCCCGAAACTATCTTTCTATAGGTTTCGCAACTTTTAGTTTTTAAATGTTATCTACCATGATAAGTAAAGTCGTGATCATGTTAAAGTTTTGAAGTGCGCTTTGATAGTTCTTATCAACTTATTTAACACATTAAATAATTCACTAGAAATTTACTAGGTCCAAGACATAAGATAAGAGAGTTACTATTTCATGTTATACAAGTAGATCACAAAAAATTTATCAAATGGCAGTGTTCTTGAAAACAAAAATGGGTTGATTTAAATAAATACCGTCGGTATATCGAAATAAACTAGGTGGTAGCATAGAAAGTAAATTCTGGGAACATAAGCCCAATATTTGAAACAGCAAACAAAATTTTAACTAATCTAAATCTAAACATTTTACTGAATAGCAATTTTCTAAATATTGAGTAGTTTACTAGAAACTTTAAAATTGTAAACCTTTTTGTTTTGCTAACTAGTTCCCTTTTATTAAAAAACATGACTAAATAGTGACAGTTCGTGAAAATCTGTTAACAAAGAAAACAAACTTAATTGGAATACCCAACTTGAAGACTGGACCATTCCAATCACTGCTCTTGATTATTTGTACATACATATGTAGGTACAACCTCGTGTTCCATTAGGAAGTTTACTTACCAACATCAACCTAAATCAAAAAAATGGAGTGATACAAGTACTTGTAATTACGGTGAACACTAAGCCTAAAATTTGTTAGTCGGTCGTAGGTGTTTATTTTTTTCATCTAAGACCCAAATTGCTACCTTGTCAAACCTATACCTATTAGTTAAAAGCTCCATCATCCAGTTTATTTTTTCTGGACATAAAGCATCGCACTGTTGCACAAAGCCGAGTCTTCAAGTATATCGAAATTTTCATCATACGAAAACATTTTCTTAATTTAAAACAATACAATTGTTGCTCAAGAATTATAAAAAAAAACAGCAATCAATTTTTTCAAGATAACGTTTAAAATTAGCTAAATCATCTTGAAAGTTTAGTAAATTGCTAACAATTACTAAATCGTTTAAAATTTTATGTCATTGCTTCCTGTCAAAAAGTAATAAATATAAGTTCATTAATTTTGGTGCAGGGAATTAACTTCACGGGAACTACCTTCACATGGGAACTAACTTCACCACTAGTGGGAATTAATTTCACTTTTTTTTTGTGAAGTTATCTCCCACTGAAGGCGGGAGATAATTTCATCAGAAAATTATGTGAAGTAACTTCCCACCTACGATTGAAATATCTGAAAAAATATCAAGCGTTGAATTGTAAATCAAAACAAAAATATGTAAGTTTTAAGCAATAAAAGCTCCTGTGGGTGGCCGGCTTCGCGGGTTCTCAGGATTTTAACTCCCTTTTTCGGGGTCACACCCGCTCACGCAACTCCGTTGCTCCGCTTAGGGTATGTAAAGTCGCCAGGCAGGCGCCTATATCAAGTGGACCGCTTCGCGGGTTCTCAGGATTTTAACTCCCTTTTTCGGGGTCCACCCGCTCACGCAACTCCGTTGCTCCGCTTAGGGTGTGTAAAGTCGCCAGGCAGGCGCCTATATCAACAACTTCTTTCAATAAAAGCACCTGTGGGTGGCCCGCTTCGCGGGTTCTCAGGATTTTAACTCCCTTTTTCGGGGTCACACCCGCTCACGCAACTCCGTTGCTCCGCTTAGGGTATGCAATGTCGCCAGGCAGGCGCCAATATCAACAGCTTTTTTGAATAAAAGCACCTGTGGGTGGCCCGCTTCGCGGGATCTCAGAATTTAAACTCCATAAAACAAAGTCTTGGGGTATTGAAGTGCTCCAAGTTTTGTCATTTGGTGATTCTTATAAGATTTTCTTAGATTAGCGTATGCGAGAATAAAAATAACATAACATGTTAATTTACTTTAACTGTACTGAAGAGTGAAGTTAGTTCCCACCTTCCGTGGGAAACAGTTACACATGAAAGTGAAATTCATTCCCACAAAAAAGTGAAATTATCTCCCACCTTCAGTGGGAAATAACTTCACCAAAAAAAGGTTAAATTAATTCTCACTAGTGATGAAGTTAGTTCCCATGTGAAGGTAATTCCCGTGAAGTTAATTCCCTGCACCTTAATTTTGTTGGTTTTGGGATACATTTTTGAATAAAATTGTATTTTATCATAAAATCTAAGATCTTCTATTACAGTCGGTGATCAGATTTATACGGAAACTAGAAATAAATGATTTTAAGTAACATAAACGCACATAATTTTTTAGTTTTAAGTTTTTAATTTTCGTATTTTTATTTTATACTTTTGACATATAGAAAGTTAAGGTCTTAAGCCGATTCACATTAGGCGTTTTTTTCATTTTTTTAAAGACCAAAAATAACAGTAGTTCCCTTACAAACTTGCCCAAAAATCGAAAATTCGAAAACAAACCGATAGATTGTCTTTAATTTTCGCAAAAAATTGTTTCTCTAACAAGCTTCTTTCAATATAAAAAAAATATTTTTGTAGGTATTGCTCCAAAAGGGAAACCCCATAAAACTGTTATTTTGTTTTTTTTTTTAAGTATTCTTAAGAACTAATCACCCGATTTCAATAATTTTTCTGCTCATGCTCTTATACTGTCTTAATAATATTTTATTTGATGATCAAAATTGTCGTTAATTTTATTTTTGATTTAAAAAAAAAAATATTAAACATTTTTTTTTTTAAATTCGATATCTTCAAAATGGGTTGTCATATTTTTACGAAATTGAAATGTAAAACGTATATATAAAAAATGAATTTAAAAAAATAAAAACAGCTCTAATGATTTAAAAATAAAAAATTGAAAAATTAAGGTTTTTTTGAGCAATAAAATGGCATTACAATTTTTGAAAACAAACTTTTAAAATTCAGGAAATATTTGTAACCTTTAAGCGGGCGCGCGGTCATTTGTAACGGGAGCGGGCGCGCGTAACCGAAAAGACCTATGGGATGAATAAGAGAAATAAAGAACTTATTATTCAATAATTAAGCAATATTCACATGAGCACTACCAACGACCAACGAATGAACGAATATTCGTCGATTTTGGCATTTCTTTCACATGAGAGTTTTTAATTCGTCGCGAATGAAGTTTGACAGCCGAACACCATTCACCACCGAAACCAAAACAAGAATGATTTTTTTAGTACGCGCGATTATTTTATTCGTTGCGAGTGTGGATAATGTGGAACGCGAATAAAGTTTGACAGTTCGTATCAACTACAATTTTTTTTGGACGAATACATTTGTTTTCTTAAATTTATTAATATATGATATTCAAAAGTAAAAGTATGCATCATAAATCAAATAGAAACTATATTGCTATCGTTTTGTTAAGAATTTGTGTGGAAATATGTCTTCAAACGTATATGGCTCAAAATCACCAAGGTTGCAAATTTCAAATTTTTTTTATGACAAAAAAAATTGCAAGCTATAATGATGAATTTTAGTTTAAACTGTTGCAAAAATTTTATATTAATAAACTTTGACAGGGCAGCGCACAGAGTTCTATACTTTCTTAGTATTATTGTTTAGTACTAAATTTCATACAAAAACCATCAATTCGGGAACGTTTTTCTAAGTTTGATAAAATCAACAAAAACAAAACAAAGTACATAATTTAAGCTTTGTTTAATAACATGGGTATATTATGTATCTATATTAAATAAGCAATAATGAAAACAATACATACAAAATCTTCTACAAGCAAAATACGTAAAAATCATGTCCGGGAACGTTCCCGAAATGACCGTTCCCGAAATGACGATTTCAATAAAGCACGCGCTTTAATTATACGGTGGTCATCTTAAATGCGATCTGACTTTTTCAATAGGAAAATATTTGAGGTAACTTTGTAATTTCGTGACGTGGAAAAGTATTTCATCAATAATTAAATGTAATAAATGCGTTCACGGAATGACGGACTATTGATGTACGCTCTACGAATGATGAATAGAAATTTACTTACCATTTAGATATAACTTATTTTACGATAAATACTCTGACAGCCGGCTTTGTTATTGTTCTCTTCCTCGACTGACGTTTGACACAGAATTATTGCGTTCACTTAAAATTATTTTTGATCGATTATCGATATGTTCCCTGAAATGACTTGTGCGGTATCGGACAAACTATTTTTGCATTTTTATAGTTAAAAAATAAATAATTTCTTAGTATTCTTTCTAAAACTAGATTTTGTATATAAAATACGGTGTATTAAGTAATGACCGGGGTTAAATACCTTACATTTTCCAATCATATTTTGCACTTGTTGTTGAAGATTTTACATTAGGACGCGTTCCCGAAATGATTTTCTATGCGTGTATATTGATTTCATTTAAAATTTAGTTTATTAATAAATTATATTGTTTGATAGACACACAAAACAGGTTAGTTTTAGTATTTTATTAATTTTATTTTTCTTAATTAAGTCAAGATTTAAGACACTAAATTGCTAGCGAAGCCAATTCTGCACCTTGGTGATTTTGAGCCATATAAACTCACATTTTGTAATTCATTCGTCGTTCGTTGGTCGCGCTCATGTGAATACTACTTTATTTATTGATATGTACTCAGATACATTATCATTGTCTTTAAAGTCTAATTTGTCAAAAAAAAAAAATTAAAGTTATGAAAAAGGCTACTAGAAATGAGAATTACATACGATGGTAAAAATAATAATATGAATGAAAATTTACTAAGCGCGGTCGATTCGACTACGCGCGCCCGCATGAAGGTTAAAAAGACTCTTTAGATGAGCAAGTTCGTTCGACCCAGTCGTCCATTTTATTAAGTATAAGAACATACATACTTAGAAACTATTAAAAATAAACTTTTTGTATCAAATAGAATGTAAAAAATAATGCTTCCTTTTACCTCTTTTAGATGATATAAAAATTTAAACGTTTTGGCATACTTTGTATTTGAATGTGCTACTACAATGAGGTGTTCATGTCCGCATATTTGTAATGTGTAGCTTCGTTAGAATTATCACGTTTGTAGCAATTATTTTAACGCGGCGTTCATATGATAAGCAATCCATTATATCGTTAATGGCAAACATTCAACAAATTTTATGACATTTTAAAAAAAACTGACAGCTCAGTTTGACAGGTGTGAAATGCTATGGATGGAAATATATATTATGTACTAAGTACTTATTTTAAACAAATGAGTGGAAATGGAACGATCGTGTTGTATAGCCGAAAAAAAATATTTTTTTATACATACTTACTATACAATAGAAGAAGTTTTGTGACTTAATTAACAAAATATTAAAGCAAAAAGACTAGAAGAGGTACTATATTTTTATTAATTGCGTGTTTTCGGTACATTTCATTTCATATACTTTCAACAATGTGCTAAATTTTACACTTTAGAATTTTTAAGGGTACATTTTTTTCCAAACAATAATTAAGGATCTTATAAAAAGTTGAAACTGCTTCGTCAATGTTAGAAAATGCTAATGTATCAACAATTCCAGAAATGGTTAAATCTTCATACAACTGCTGGAATTTAGGTCTTCTGAAATCAAAATTATATAAGCAATCAAAGGAATTACTTTGTTCAGTAAGGTGATTACTTAAGTCAAAAAAATGTCCAAGAGGGGGGATATTTATCAAAATTAGTAATTCCTGATCTAGATTCTAAAACAAGAGTATACTTATAGCGTCAGAAGAAAAGACTAAATCGAGAATTCGATTTTTTGAGTTTTTAATACAGCTTGTTTGCTGTAAGTCAGTAAGAAGGACTTTATCGAGAAGAGATAGTTCCAATTGTGAAGAAGAAGGAGAGGCTTCAAGGCAGGATTCGTTCCATTTATACCAATTTTCCCTGTTAATTATGAAAACGATACAAATACCTTCTAAATATGTCTCAATACTTACTTTATAGTGAAACAATGGGAACTGGAAGGACTACAGTCTTAGAAAACCAAGTACTCACAAGCTACTGCTGGTTATTTCATTACTTATTTTGTATGTTATCGCTGGCACAAAGTTATATCCTTTTAGCGACTTACTGCTATCCAAAATAAATATACTTCCTCAGAAGTTAGTCTTGTCGTGTTGTTTTCTTCGTTGATTCATTTGTTGAAAAAATATTTAGAAACGCACAATCTTTTTTCATGTCTATTGTTTTCAAAATTAAATGTTTCTACTCTACTTTTGTAAACACCCAACACCGAATAATAACATTTAAAAATTAATATATTCTTAAGTTTTTTAAAAATCTTATGTAGATAATTTACATTATAGGTCTCCATTGTGACCAAGCTTTAGTATCTATATACACAAACAAATATTTTGCGATTTTGTACTTGCAAATTTAAACGAAAAAGAAGTCCTAAAAGAGACAGAGCGGGCGGTCGTGAACTGCCAACGTGCAATTAATAATATTTCACAAGAATGAAATTCCATGGAAATATGAGTTAATAATTACCCTACATCCAATTTGATTTATTGGCGTTTCCGTCTCGCTGCATCCACACCACACTACATCCAGAATCACAGTCACACAATATACTCAGTTCAATGTGCGATGGGATGCGTAGCGTCGGTCGTGTTGAACACAGTGGTGCGCCACTTCATTACCATCATTCATCCCCCAAGTATGTACATACCTAACAGAGATGTCCTGGCTATCGCATGCAGTTCTGGATGATTCTGGCCTGGGATGTGTGATGCTCGCGCCCTTCTCATTTGCTCCGTTTTATTTCTTTCTTTTTTAATTCTCGTACTTATATTATACCAAGAATTAAAACCTTCTTATTTTAATTAACAGCCTCGTTATAAATTTTATTTATTAATCCAAATCCAAAACCACATGCGCACTCGCATCATCATCATCATCACACAGTTCATTCGCCACATTATATTCATGTCTTATAAGAATATGTTTGGGTCCATCGATTTGATGCTGATAATGTCTTGAGAGCTTGGGTTTTTTGTTTTATTTTGTATATTTTTGCTGCAATGACAGATTTGTTGCCCAATTAGTTGGATTCATTCAAATATACTTCTGAATTCTATTCAATTCTGAAGCCATTTAAAAACCACGAAGACTGAGTGCCAACATAAATCACTTCTACATGTGTGTGATAGACTTTGGTGCGAACAGATTCAGAGGGCAGAGAAAGGACGCAGAAATGAATGAGCAAAAATGAACGTCACCTATACCATTTGATCCAACCAACCAACCATCTGAACCAAGCCAGCAAAATAATTTCATTGAGCCGAGACCGAGAGCCGAACAAATCGTAGAATTCAAATCAGGAACACGCGATTTTAGTGACATAGGATCTTAAATGGGTTGGTGTCATCGTTTAGGTACATCTCGAATTCTCGACCCCGCCATCAAGTCAGGATGCCATCAGATTGGGATTTATGAGATTTCTTAAGAATGTGACTTAGAATATTTGACGAAGGTTACTGACTTCCTGCAGCAATATATAATATACCTGAAGGTAGTGGTAACGCTTTAAAATGTGCTTGGCACCGGACTTAGAACTGAAACGAAGATTAAGTCCTTAGTTTATCTTGATAATTTATATAACAAAACCCATTGAAAACATTGACGGTGTTTTTGTTTCGTTGTTTGTTGAACATAAACGTCATCCGCTTCAATATCTTCTAATGACGGAATCAACAAATTATTAATCAAGATTTGGTAGCGCTATCCATTGGCAGTAATATTTGCACCTAGCCAAAAACCGAGCCAAAAAGTGACACTTTGAGGATGGAGAAGCTTTTAAACAACGTTTCTTTGATTTTCCGAGTTCCAAATGCGACAATTCTAACATCACCTCCGAGGTGAAATTGGGCCTCATAACTGAAGATGACTTTTGAAAAAATATCCGAATCATTTTTGTGTATTTTAAGTACCTACCCAATCAACGAGGATGAAGTACATGTGGCGTGATGGTTAGTATGTAGAACTACCATGCCAGAGGTCTTGAGTTACATCCCTGCCTGTGCCATCTAAAGTTTTTTTTGTAACAGGTACTGCCTCTTGCCAGGAATTGATAACTCCTCCAACAGTTATTCTTGTGTTAAAAAATGCTTTCTCAAAGTCACTAGGCCCTAGTTCTCAACGGACTGTTGACCTACCTATTTTTTTTTATCAACAAGAATAAGACGTTGCTGGTGATCGAAATCCTTGAACCCTTGTGTTAACTCAATATTTAAACTTTTGACTAAACATTTAAAACCTTAACACCTGAGTAATTCTTTGTGCAAAATACGTTGCAATGCATAGTTCCAACGTTAAGCTGCCAAATCAGTTGTGTATACACATCGAGCTTTATTTCTTGTGTCTTTCAGAATACCTTTAGATAAATATGACTCAATGTTATACATTTCCTAAAACTTCAATAATTTTTGTTTTGACATTTTTTCACAGAGACATCCTTCCTATATTTCCGCTGTAAACGGGAGCAATATAAACAAAAACAGATTAATATAGTAAAATTGAATATTCGATCATGTATCGCTTTGCAGTTGAATAACTTCTGCTAAAAACTTTTTTACATAATTCTCAAAGCGACGACAAAAAATAAATGAATTTACTAAAAATATTGTTGGAAACTGTGAAGTGAAGGCAGAGGTAGGTCTAGGTATTATGTAGGTAGTTCTAGTTTTGTTGTTATATTAAACCAACAATGTTTTTTGTCGAACTCTGCGGAGGTTTTTTGTTTTGTTAGAAAAGACAATAAAAAGCATGTTTAATCCCCGATGACACATTCATCTTAAATGCGACGGTAGATACATAACTTACGTTTGCATATATGCCCGTATTTTTACCTATCATCGAATGGAAGTATTTTCTGTAAGGCCTAATCTGAAAAAAAAACACTCGAAATCGCTTGATTGAGAGTAAACAACATTTAAATTCCTTGTTTTTTTAAAGGTATGCATTTAAATATCACACTTTTCAAATGAATATCTTATAATTATGTATGTAGAATGCCATAAGACTTATATTCATAAATCATGTGACTAATTTCTTGTAGATCTTTTGAATTGTGCCAACAAGCAAGCTCATTTAACACAAGGACTCAAGAAGGTCGATCAGCAGCAACTTGTCGAGTCTCGCTGATTCGGTCCTTGCATCAAAATGATTCAGATTTTTAACGGTTATTTCATCGTCAGTGATGAGGCCCATTTTCACCTAAGAGGCTAAGTTAATTAGTAGAATTGTTGGATTTGGTGCTCAAAAAATCCAAGACTGATTAAAAAATCCTCTCCCTCCTATCGATTGCTTTAGTGATTCGGTGTCGTCTGCAAATTAATTTTATTTCAATTTCCATCACTCTGACTTCGCTTTTAATAATCTAATCAATAATATTGATTTTAATTCGTTCTTCGATAACAAAACCTCAATAGATATTGCCATGGAATGTCTATTTTCCAATGTCTCGTTCAATCCATCATATATCTCACGTAAAAATGTGTCCCCCCTCCTTGGTATAGTAAAGTTCTACGAACCCTTCGAAATTAATTGTGAAAAACATAGGTATGTGAAAACCAGGTCCGGTGTTGACTTCTCTAACTATCAGCAAGCTCAATGTACATGTTCATCTCTTTGTGAATTCCTATATCTAGAATAAATTGACAAAATGAAGATAATGTGATTACAGATCACAGAAGGTTCTAACAATTTATATATATTAAACGTAAATCCGATATGAAATCTACCGATCCTAAAACTCTTTACCTCATTCTTCAGACAATCGTACAGCAATCATCTTCAAGAACCTGACTATAGTTTTTTTGAGTACTTAAAAGGTACCTCATACACCTCCCTTACCCAAATCGAAATAAGTTATGATATTGTTGACAAAAAATTAAGTCTACTCAACGATGATTTCTCTCCTGGTCCGGATGGTTTGCCTGCAGTATTATTAAAATACTCTGCTACCTCCCTATATAAATCTCTGTCAGTACTGTTTCTTCTTTTCATTTGTTAAGCTTTCTTCACAAAGTTTTGGAAAGTTTCCTTTATTTTTCCTGTTCTTAAAAAAGGAGCAAGAAATGTTATGTTTTAACCTATACAGGCCCATAGCCAAGCTTTCTTCAATTCCCAACCTCTTTGAAAGCATTGCCAACACCTCTCCCTTCTTTTTTTAGTCGTAGACTTATTTTTTCTTCCCAACAATATGGCTTCTTAAAGGGCAGATCCACTACAACCAATCTTACTGAATTTATGTCAAAAAATCTAAACGAATAAGAGAAAGGGAATGAAGTGGACGTTATTCATCCAGACTTTCGTAAAGCCTTTGATAACATTATTCACCAAATTATTTATCTTAAACTTAAAGTCCTTGATTTCCCACCCTTTTTATTTAATGGCTCAGATCGTACCTTGAGAACCGCCCATATAGAGTTGTTTTCAGGTTCTCAATCTCCGATCCCATTTATGCAAACTCAGGAGCCCCCAAAAAAGCCACCTTGGCCTTTTGTTATTTGTCTTATAACTATCAACGACGTTATTAATATCATTGATAATAAAATTCAACTGTCTCTATTTACGCTGAGGACATCTAATTCTGTCTGACTTTAATATGATCTTGACTTATTTCAGACTTGGTGGGAAAAAAATGTATTCAAACTTAATGTAGCTAAATGCCAATTCATAACATTAACCCGTAAGCGTTCACATCTTCCCTACCGAACTTACAGTCTTCACGATGTTACCATTCATTTTGTCTGTTCTATTTGCGGCCTAGGAGTTATTTGCGGCACTCAGTTAAGTTTTCGAACTCATTTTGATTATATTACTAACAAGGCCAACTCATCCCTTGGCTTCATCAAACGTTGGTCTAAAGAATTCTCGAACCCCTATGTCACTGAATCCCTATACACCACCTTTGTTAAACCTCTACTTGAATACGCTAGTCAAGTCTGGTCTCGTCATCAGAACTCTCACTCTCAAAGCATTGAATCTGTACAACGCAGATTTCTTCGATATGCACTACGCGGTCTTCCTTGGATTGATAATCTATTCTTATAATCTATTTTGAACATATCGCTTAAAACTTATTAATCTGCAAACCCTCCAAAAATGCCCCGAAGTCGCTAATATTCTCTTTCTACACCAGCTTTTAGCATTTACCATAGACTCACAATTTCTTCTAGAAAAGATTCCTATTTATACTAATCCAAGGAATGTCAGACAGGTTCATCTCTTTCGCCGTTCTCATCACCATACAAATTATGGCCTTTTTGAACCTACATCTTACAAAAATGCTGCGCTTAGCTAATAAAGTGCATCCCACCTTTTACTTCCATATCAGTCCTTCCTTTCTATGAAACAATCTCTACAACTAGTTTTAAGTTTTTTGTCATTAAGAACTAATGTGTGGGCCTTCGGGCCCAAGCCTAAGCAGCTTAAAACTTAATAGCTTGCATTAAGCGTAAATAAATAAATTAAATTAAACAGTTTACTGTTTTGTTCTGTTATGACTGCAGACTTGTGCTGTGATTGGACCTTACTTATTTAAAAATGTAGTAACATCAGTAACGAAACAATTGCCATTTAGGAATAAAAGTTTTCTAACCGTTTTTTTAATTTTTTTTGGGACAAAACTCCGGGATTGATTCAAGATCTTAAAGATGGAATTCGTGCTTGAAGTTATCAACAACATACAGCATCAAAAGTGCGAATTGCTCATGGAAAATTTCATGAAAAGGATAAAGTGCAGCAACTTTATCCGTGGCAAACATTTGGTTGATGTCGTTTTCCATTGTTAATGGCATATCCTCCTCGTCATAATAAACAAATCATCCATCGATTTCTCTTAAAACAAAACTTTTTTTTTAAACTTCGCATTAGACTTGCATTTATGAACATACTATAAGTTTTTGAATACACGCAAGAAATGATTTTTTTAAAATTTAAATATCTGCAATGATAACCGAAGTTTATCGTAAAATCGTATTTTCTCTAAAATTGTACATTTTAATGAAACTCAATAACTTCGATTTAAAAGAAAGAACCTCATTCGAAATATCAATAAAACACGGTTACATAAAATACTTCCAAATGACCACATATGCAAGTTGCAACTTCCTGCTATCGGCGCAAAGAACCAAATGTTTGAGTACAAGCTTCATTCCCCCAGAATTTTCTCTTTCGGAGAACCTAAAAGTTAATCTAGACTATTTAAACTGTCTTTGAAAAAAGGCTCAATCGTATGAAACGGACTGTGGTGATTTTTTTTTTCCAACACAAAAATAAAGCAAGGGTGTCAAAAACTTTTATAAATTCACTCTCTGTGTGTTGTTCACATAAAAAGTCATCAGCATGTTGTACTCGTTGATTAGTCGACCATACATATCCCCATTTGAGCATTAAGTTTTAGAAAAAAAAAATTATATAAAATAAATTTACATAAATGCAGATCCTTCATATGGATGGGTACCTGAGAGATAACAACAGGCAAAATGTACTTTTAGAAGCTTCAACTTTGGTCAACAGTTGTATAGTTGTAGTAAAAGATATCCCTTTTGCCATAATTTCTGATTTTGTACCTTTGAAAGTTTTATATGTATGTATTTTTTTTGTCCTTAATATCGAATGAACCTGGGTGTGCTCTGGGATGTATATTTGTTGAAAGGGGTTATATACCTGAGCATTCGTATACATATACATATATCCAAACAATATTTAGTGGGTTTAAATTATTATAATGAAAAAATAAATAAAGAAATAATATAACATGAAAGCAATGTGATGTGGGAGGAACATTATACATCCTTTGATTAGAATAACTAAAACAAGTTGTAGAAAAAGTTGCTTATGCCTTTGGGAGGACGAAGGTTACTTTTTTTGACTTTGTTGGTTTAAGCTAGTTGTATTGTTACCAGACCTGGAAATCACAAAAAAAAAGAAAAAGAAAATAAGTTGAATTTTTGGACGTTTTAGACTTCAAGTTAATACTTAATAAGATTAATCAACATTTAAACCAAAAGGTCGTGGGTATGAATATACAAATTCAGGAATACAACCTTTTTTTTAATAAGACGCCCCTTGGTAGGAATTGACATATCCTGACAAAATATAAAAAGACAAGTAAAAACTACGATATTAATAAAAATAGAACGATAAACGGTTCAAAAATTAACAATCGTTATAAAAATAGTGCAGTCATTGTTGACAATATTGAAAGAAAACTTTTACTGACTGTTTTATTTCTCGAGAAGGTGGTCATTATTGACCACCGAGAACTTGTGAGTTAACGCCTTTAGTCTTAAGTTAAGGTCAAATCAAACGCTATATAATCGATGTAAGACTTTAGGGATGGAATGGTTATGGCGGATATCGTTTTCCATTGTTAATGTCATACTTTCCTCTTTAGACGCAGCGTCACGGGAATTATGTGTGGGGGTATGAAAGGGAACTAGTTGAGATAGTGGGGCACTATAAATATCTTGGTATAACATTAACTCCAAAAAATAACATGAAGATGCATTTATATCTCTATCTCTCACTCACTCTATCTGGAAAACATGTTTGCAAAACAAGACATAAGTTTACGAGCAAAGTACCAGATTTTTGAATCAACAGCCAGATCAATTATACTATATGGAGCCCAGGTATGGGGATACCAACAAAATGACTTCGTGGAACAGTTGTTGCGATTTTTGTTTGAAGAGAATACTGTACCATCCTATGACGACACCCACGTATATGCTCCACATTGAGACAGGACTCCCATCATAATGTTCATTACGACTTTGAAGCTACACTTCGATTATGTCCTTAAAGTTCTTAATATGAACGTTACTCGTGTACCTATGATTGTGGCAACAACCGCTATTGAAAAAAAATGTATCATGTTTTGAACAGTGGAAGGAGATGGTTGAGAGAGCTGAATGTCCTCTACTTCTTGAAATGGGAAATTCTCTGCAGATAAAAGCTGAACTGTATGACATCTTTAAAGTTCTCTATGAAAAGATGCTCGAATCATTCATAGAAGAAGCGCGGTCATCCATCTATAGAGATTTTTACTCAAAATTGATACATGACTCAAGCAGGATAAGCTATTTTGATATAAGCGCCGGAGTTGGCCAAGTATCAACAATTTTTAAAGCAAGATAAGAGCTTTTGCTGTTAAACCTTATGCCACACCGACCAGATCTCCCCATTTAATGCAATCTTTAGAATATGAACGCCCGAGAAAATATAATGCACTTCACAGGAGTTTGTCCAAAACTTATAGAACATAGAAAACTATATCTTGGAAACGCTATTTAAACAACGAATGAAATCCTTTGCACTCGTTCAGTTACTAGAGTACTTAAAAGTCTTGACATTCATAAATCCGCTGGCACGGATAGTATCTCCGCTATTGTTCTTAAGAGGTTTTCTTCAACGCTGGCAAAACCACTGCGTAAGCTTTTCCATCTGTCCTATTCTACAGGTGTCTTTGGAAAACCGCATTTGTCCAGACTGTCCCTAAAAAAGGCGAATCCTGCTCACCATCTAACTATCGTCCAATTGCACTTACATCCCTTCTTTCCAAGGTCATGAAAACGCTGATTAATGTTCTGCTTAAGAAATATCTTGAAGAACGGAAGCTTCTTAATGACCTGCAGTATGGCTTTCGTTGCAATAGGTCCACTGGTGATCTCATGGTTTATCTCACCTAACAGTGGAACAAATCTTACATCATCTTGGAGAAAGTAAGATAATTGCACTTGATATTTCAAAGGCATTTGATAGAGTTTGGCACCATTTGGTATTGATGAATCCCTTCTTCGTTGGGTTAGAAATTACCTTTCGGACCGTTCAATACAAGTAGTATTGGACGGGTTCAAATCTGCTATCCACAAAAAATAAACGCTGGTGTGCCCCAGAGCACCGTTTTGTCTCCGACGCTCTTCCTTATTTGTATAAATGATCTTTTGTCTGAAACTTCTAACACACTAAATTGTTTCGCTGATGACAGTACCCTCAGCTTTTCATATTCGTTTTTAGATTCTCATTCTTGTTCTTCGGATGTGGACTACCAACGGCAGCGTATAATAAGCTCATTAAATTCTGATCTTGGCAGCATTGTCCAATGGGGAATCATAAACCGTGTAGAATTTAATGCTTCGAGTCTCTTAGACAGAATTCAAAAGAGAGCTCTAAAAATGATAGGTGACCGTTGTCTAACTGAAACTTTTTCATCTCTCGAGCAACGTCGTAAGGTTTCATGTCTCTCATTATTTTATCACTACTTCCATAAGCAATGCTCTAATGAAATAGCCAGTTGCATTTCTCCCCTCAAACAATTCAACCGAAATACTAGTTTTTTTTTTAGGAATGCCCATCCGTTTACCCTTGAGCCCAATTTCGGTCGTACTGTAAAGTACAGATATTCTTTTTTAGTCGCACTACACGAATGTGGAATGCTTTACCAGACTCAATATTTCCCACTCATTACAATGTGCAGGCATTCAAAACCAATGTGCAATGTGCATCGGTATCTTCTTTCAAATCCTATCATCCCTTCCTAATTACTCGCACTGTGTATAATCATTATAAGGGTATTTATATAAAAAAAAAATACTCACTGGAAAAAATTTAATGGCTTTGTATACATTTGTAAAAGCTGCACTAAGTTATAGAAACCAAATTTTAAGAGAATTTTAACTAAGACAAATACTCGATATCCTATTTATTTTATTTGTTTATTGCAAAAATTCAAAGTTATAATCTATAAGCCTCTAATGCACAATTATTAATAAAGTATGTATTCATAAAATTGTCAAGCTCGCGGGCGGCTTTTGCCATGTTATAAAAGATTTTTAAAAACTTAAAAATGTTAAAGATGTAAAGAATACTAAATTGCAATAAAATCTATCTTATCTATCTATCTACTTTCTTTTTTACAACTATGTAAGTAAACACCCACCGTCAAATAAAACCTCTTATTGGAAAACCTCTTTATTAATAAAAAATCGCAGATATAAATTTGCAAGATCATTAAGTTACATTAAAACTCATGCAAAAGCTTTAAAGCTCATACCACATTTTGTATCACTGGATATGCCACTTGTGAGACATTGGGCTATATAGTTGCGGAGTATTTCTCATTATGACCCTTAATATAAAGTTCTTGAAACAACACTGGCTTTGTGGTGCTACAGGAACTTTAAGTAATGAGTTAAGATTTCAAAATATCTTTAAAGGCTCTCTATCTTCGCGAACTGCTGCAACATTCAACACAATTTTTTTGAAATTTATTGAATTTCTCTAAACACCTTCCTATCCTTTAACTCAAATACAACTATTATTTCTTTGACAAAACTTACAATTGGCAACATTGTTGTCAAAATATCTCTCCAACTGTTTGTTGTTTTGTCATAGAATTTTATACAACATTCGGCCATGAACTTCTCCATCTTAACTGATGGCGTATAACATTATCCTCACAAATTGTGTAATGTCTGCATTTCAACCTGTATCCCTTATTTTATATCTACATATACCTTTCCACCTTTGAAATTATATATGTACATACATATATACCAACTATATACAGTATTGATTGTGTTATACATATATACAGTGTTTTCATTAATTAAAATAAATTTCAAAATTCTATGTTTTGTGGCTTTAGAATGGTCACATGATGTTCATTTGTTCATTATAAATAGGATCAACATTTCGTATAGAGTGTGAATGAGACCTTAAAACCAAGAGTTGTTCATACCTATCTATATCAATACAACTCTACTCGTACATCCAAACAATATTGAGTCCTTTTTTGGACCAACATCTGTTTGGTTTGTTATTCGAAAGAGAGAGGACTTGAGCTTCCAACGGCCGCCGCCGCCGCCGTCGCGTCGTTTGGGCATATAAAGTGTAATCTTTGGTTTCATTTGAAAAGGACCTGAATCGGACCTGACCGGGTCGTGATGGTGGTTTTATGCATATTAATGTTCATCATAATCTTTTAGGTTTTATTAGAAGACTATAGAAATTCATTATGATACTTATGTGGGATTTTGGGGAATTTGTGTGGTTGGTATTTGAACACATATTACTTTGTTTGTGTCCAATGTAAAACAGCTTGTGGAATATGGATAAATGTTTGCGAGAAATAAGAACTTGATAACTTCTCGGTGAAGTATTTCAAAGTGTTAGGTTATTTTTAACATACTTAATTTTTAAACTTAATAATTTGTTAAAATCCAAAAAGGTTTCAATAAAAGAGAGATTTTAAATATAGATAACTAAAGACCCACCACTGCGAGAACTTACAAATCCCAAATTCTAATCTCTCTATAGCTCATTTGCCTTCATACTTAAAAGTTGAAATATGATTTTTAATTTTTACATTCGAAAAGAAATGAAGCAGGGTATGTTACAGCATTCATTTCTTAAATACGGGTACATCGATTTTTATAATTTCTCATTTGCAAAATACCAGAATAATGTTTTAAATTTCGGTTATATTCACTTACCAAAAATTAAACGCAAATTCAATGTCAAAATCAAAGGAAGATTAAAATTTGGGTTTCGAAAATAAAACTAAATAAAATGCATGCAATGATTGTTGAACATTTTCTTTCGTTATAAAGTTTGGACTTGGCGATTAGGTGTGAAAAACATTATCACCTAAATGGACTTCTTGGGAAAATGTTTAATCGCTTTTTGCACATAACATACCTTAAGTAATTTTAGTTTTTAATGCGCGGGTTCGAGAATGATTTACGTACCACGATCTTTTTAGTCGCAAAAACGTGAAATTATACCACTAGAAAACTTTTAACACAACTAAGTCATAAATTAGTCGAGTTATGCGGCTTGTAGTCCCGTCTAGTTGGAACCACAAATGTATTTTTCAAGTCATGAGCTTAAATACGGCTTTAAACTTTTATTTGGTCCGGAATTTTGTTTTGTATTGTAAGCTGAAATTAAACATTCGTTAGGGAAAAGAAACATAATTCTTTATATATTTAACTCGATCTTTATTACACGTCTGACTTGTTCGGTTCTTAATATTCAACTGACTCAAAGTCTGCGTTTTTATTCTTATATTCTTATACAATACTTATACAATACCTATACTGGCAAGCTCTTAAAATATTTAACAACTCTCTTCATAAAGAGATAACATTTTTTTTTTTTTAAATTATATTTATTTCTCTTGGCTACAGTATTGTATATGGTTATAAACCCATCCAGGGGGGTCGTAGGGGTCATGACCCCCCATTTTTGTAGGAATTCCCTTCAATTCAAAACTAATCGTATTGAGTTAATTTTTTTTATATGAAAACAAAATTTTTATTTTACTTCCTAAACTTTGTTGCCAAAAGTACCACTTTTAACTGAGGACTGATGGACCAAGAACATAATATGAATCGGAAATTCAGCCCTATTCCAAAAACTTAGCACAAATTCATCAAATTTTGACTAATTGACGATCCAGAGGGGGGGGGGGTCAAATGAGATATAAAGCTTATACGGTTAAGTTATATACATAAGTAAAGAGTTCATCTAAAGATTTTTAGTAATGCTTTAAATTATTTTCATAAAATTTGTTTCTAAGAAAAAGAGCAAATATTCAGGTTCCTAAGAAGAAACATTGAATAAGAGATCGACAATTTTATATTAAGTTGCCTTTAAATGCCTGAAACTAGCCTTCAATTCCATCTTGTTTTTTTGATGCACGTAAATAGTGAACGTTGAAGTGATTTTTACTTGCGACATATAGGAACTACCCGTACCATGATGGTTAGTGCGTTGGACTGTCATGCGAGAGGTCTTGGGTTCGATCCCTGCCTGTGCCACCTAAAAGTTTTATTCACGGGTACTGCCTCTTGCGAGGAATTGACAAATTCTCCAAGAGTAATTCTTGTCATGAAAAGTGCTTTCTCAAATTAGCCGTTCGGATTCGGCATATAAAACTGTAGGTCCCCTCCATTCCTGCCAATTACTCGCACACAGGAATGGTTGAGAGTTTTAAGTCACTAGGCCCTGGTTCTCTACGGACTGTTGCGCCACCTAATTTATTTATTTTATATAGGAACTACATGGCAAGTATTGCATTCGTAAACATTTCGAATCAAACATGACATTATGATGGTAGAAAAGTAGAAAAAAGTGGGTCCCCCGACTCCGTCCAGTCTGTCAGTCTGTCCTGGCCCCTACAGACTTAACCATTGTGCCGATTGAAATTAAGGTTTTCGGTCGATTAGCTTAAGGCGTTTGTTTTTTCATTTTTTAATACGAAAAATAACAACAGTCCTAATACAAATGTTTTGGTTTAAAATCGAAAATTCTATTTTTATTTCAAAAATGAAATGATAGATTTTTTTAAAACTTTCTCTAACTTTTTTTTTTAATTCAGCTTCTTTCTACAAGAAAAACATATTTTGGAATTGCTCCAGAAGGGTACCCATCATTAAACCGTTTTTTAAGTTTTCTAAAGAACTAATCGACCGCTTTCAATAATCTTCTCTTTCAGTGCAGGCTCTTGCCGATGGTCAAATGTTCAATTTGATGATCAAAAATGCCATTTTTTGTTTTGATTTTTTCATACCAAAAATATTTTAAAGATGAAATTTAAAAATTATACATATAAAAATTAATTGAAAAAAAACCCGCTCTAATGATTTTCGAAAAAAAAATAAGCTAATCTACGTTTTTTGAGAAATAAAATGGCATTTAAATTTTTGAAAAAAAAAACTTATTTTGCAGATACATTTTCAAATCTTCAAATATAGAAAATATTTTTAAAAAGACTTTTTTAAAAAAAATTAGCAAGTTCAAGGCGTCTTTTTCCTTAAATTCAAGAACTAAACATTTTTCTCCCTATACAATTTTTAAGTTTTGTTGACTCCTTTAAAATCAAAAAAATGTCTACTATCAGCTCCAATCTACGAGTAAGCAGACTGATAGCGATAGTAATAATAGACCCGCGAAAATTGAGTCCGAAAAAACTAAGTCAAAAAAAGCCAGACAATTCTTGATATCAAATTCTTTCTCATTTTCTGTTTTTTTTTTTTTTAATTTAAATTGCAACAAAAAAGAATATATTCTCTTTGGAAAAAGCTAATTTTAAAAACAAAAAAAAAAAACCTTTTGTTTTGCTCTTAAAACTGTTGGAATCTTGGAATGCTTTACATATGTAGAGAGTCAAACAAATTAAATAGCTAGACTATACCTTGCTGGACAACAGCGTTCTAAAATAGTTTAATAACTAAAGTTGTCACTTTAACCCTTGAAATGTGTACATTTACGGCTAAGATACACATTATGATATTTAAATTTTGTTAGCCGCCTTTACAGGACATTAAAGAACATTTTTAAGCGGTGAGTTAAAACTCGTCTATATGTTAAGCGTCTGACTCCGCTCCCCTGATTAAAAGTAACAGACGCAAGCAAAACCATGAAATAGGTTCCTAAGTTATATTTTCAAGTCAAAAAACTTATGAAGTAATTTTATCGTTTTCACTTCCTTTTTGATTTTAAATAATTTGTATAGTTTTTTTAAATAATTTCCTTTAAACCGATTTTTGCCATTTTAAGGTTATAACTTATCTAGGTAACCTTTTTGTGATGCAATTAAATTTTTTACAAAGGAACGAACTTATCCTTTAGTATCAAATTATATTTCTTATTATTTTTCATTTATTTTTTCTTTATTTTTATCATTATTATTAACATAAGGAATTTATTTTAATTTATTAATTAATTTATATATAATAATTGTGATAGTAAATTGTGGAAAGATAATAGAAATGTTTACATTGAAAAGTCAACAGAGTACATTTAGAACCTATAGTAACTGAAGATGGTAAATAATACGAGAAATTAATTCGCCCCAAAAATAAAAACGTAAATGACGTGCTCATGGAAAGTACTGGTGAGAAAAATCCTAACACATATTTCCAGGTTATGCTCTGTTTTCTGTTTATAAATGTCATCCAATTTTGAGACCGATATGTATTTAACTGGCTCTATAACTTGGCAAAACTAAATCCGATTGTTCTTTGTTTTTTTTTTTATTAAAACAAAAACATTAAAATTAACACATTTTAAAAACACACACATTAAAAACATACGTGTAAACTATCTCCTCAATTTGGTGTAAAAATCACCATTTATTAAGAACAAGAAGGAAAAAACACCATTGTACACAAAATATTCAAAATTATTCTTTCGATACATTTTTTATGCGGTAATATGTTCAAAATATTCAAAGAAACAGACAAAAATACACTATTGTACAAAATATAACCAATTATTTTTTTTAGATGTTTAATTTGCTATAAATTAAATTAAACAAAATTATATTTACATACATTTAAATTTCATTTGATTTCAGCTATGAACGCTGAAAACTTGACTTTACCATACATTTCAGTGTTTTCATTAAACTTTTTACTTGAAATAGGACACGAAAATTCAATTTATTCATTTTAATTATACGCTTTGACTCTCGACTTAAGGGTCTAAAATCATTCTTTCAACCAATATAACGTGTTCTCAAATGGATATGCAGAAATATTTCGCAAATATTCAAATTCCAGAACGTTTATTATGGTTTGACATTAGAAGTTTAGTGTATTTAATCTCCACAAGATTAAAACTTTTCCACCGAAAAATGGTTCCTCAATTAAAATGGTGTATTTTTTCTACCAAATTTGGTATGGAAAAAACGTCCTATTGATTGATTTAAAAATTGGATTTTTGAACAAAAATGTTAAAGTTTCTACAGTTTCCACAAGTGGTGTAATTTTTACGCTGGTATATCTTATTTTGAAAAATACACCAAAACCTTCAAATAATCTTGAGTTTTCTAAATTTTACACCATAATTCAAACAATTATACCAAATTATACACCAGTGTGCTACTTGAGCGTACACCGACAACAAAAACCTTTATAAATTTAAATTGACCATGTTTCCTTTAGCACGTATACCTACCTGGAATTACAAGACTTAAATTATTCGCTTATAAAATCAAAAAAATACATCCATTCATCCGTCTATCATTTAAAAGATATACACAACCATGATGAGTTATAATTAAAAACGCTTTATTTTTCCTTAAGCATATTTAATATTTCCAACAAAACCAGTTTAACAACAATTACTATTTGTTAAGTGTATTTTTTAATAATAATAATAATAATAATAATAATAATAATACAAAAATGAAACTAAATCTTTTCATCGATCAATCATTTGATTTATGAAATCTTTTTATTTTAAATTTCATTGTCTTCCATCTATTTAATTTACACTACTCCTCAGCAATTAAAACCCAATCTGCAATTCACCGCTCTCTAAAGACTTGAATTTAAGCAATTTCTTTAATTTCGCCAAACAACACACCGCCATACACTCTCCGTCTCCATACAAAAGCCATTAATTAAAACTACAACCATGTACACCCAGATATTTTCCTATTTTAACAAAAATAAAAAACGCCCGAAACAAATCCGACGAACAAAAAGTGCCAATAAAAATATTAATCACTTATCCCATCAGAGCTGGCTCGCGAGCAAAGCTCCAGCGCAGCGCCGCGCCCGGCCTCCTATACAATATAAGCGATCGGAACAACTCCGACTCCACCGTCATATAAACTTGAACCCACAATGAACAACTCTCATAAATCTTATTCCAATGAACAAATTGAAAAAAAAAAAACAAAATTAAAATAAAATAAAATAAAATACGACACCGAATGTACTCTGAGGGGGGGCAAATAGGGGTGCAACCAGCGCAACATCAGCCATCAAATGAGGTAGAAAAAAGTCGCGTTTGTTTTTTAAACTTCGTTTTTTTGTAGATATGTATATAAATATATAAATGCGTTAAGCCAAATGTACTAAAATTTATCTGCTCTCAGATGAGTTGTGGGAGTGAATCAAAATCGTTCGTCGGTCGGAATTGAAGCGCCGGCCGCCACTACCGCTGCCGTTGCACCACCCTTTGTACACGTAGGGAGTTCAAAAACACCTCCCTGCCCTTTCAGGACCATCATCATCGTCGTCGTCGTTGCAGGTTATTCAGAAATGGAAATAAATAAATATCATCCTGTGAATGGGGAGCGCCAAAATTTGCACACAGACCATTAAAATCAATTACCACAAAAACGAAACCATTTAATTTAAAAACATTAAAATTTATTTCATCCATACAATCACTTGACACGCGTTCTGAGTATGATGGTGTGTTTATGGAGGGAAAGGGTTGGCTTCAGGTCTGGCCAGTCTGTTAGGGGAATCTGACCTAAAATTGCTCAATATTCACATCAGATTTGTTAGAATTAAAACCGACAATCAAACTTTTTTCGACTTTTGACGTTGAAAACTCTAAAAACTAATTCAAATACTTAACGATTTGCTTGGTTATATGCATGACTAAAATATATGAACTGATGACGCATTAAGAATCAAGAATTTGAGAGTTAAGAGCTTGATTAATGATTTTACAATGTTACAGTGTCAATTACAGTATAGATATACATCATCAGGTGTTACAGTGTTGTAGGAAGACTATTCTGTATTCCAACAGCGATACCTGTTTGTACGAGGTGTGTTCAAAAAGAACCCGGAATTTTCGTTTTTTTTTCAAAAAAATATTTGTTTATTCGTTTACATTAATGTTGTCCCCTTCAAAGTAGTCCCCCCAGATATAATACACTTATGCCAGCGTTTTTTCCAATCTTCGAAGCACTCTTGATATTCACTTTTTGATATGTTTTTGAGCATTTTCAGCGATTCGGCCTTTATTTCTTCAATCGAGGAAAAACGCCGTCCTTTCATGGGTCTCTTCAACTTTGGAAACAGGAAAAAGTCACACGGAGCCATATCTGGTGAATATGGAGGTTGGGGCATGACTACGGCATTGTTTTTGGCCTAAAAATTACGAACAAGCAACGACCAGTGAACAGGTGCGTTATCGTGGTGCAAAAGCCATGAATTGTTTTTCCATAAATCTGAGCGTTTTTTGCGGATTGCTTCACGCAAACTACGCATAACTTCAAGGTAATACTCCTTATTAACTGTAGTACGACCTTGTGGTAAGAACTCTTGATGCACTTTTCCATTATAATCGAAGAAAACAGTAAACAAAACATTCACATTTGATCAAACTTGACGTGCTTTTTTTCGCTCTTGGTGACGTTGGATGCTTCCAGATGGACGATTGTGCTTTGGTTTCGACATCATAACCGTACACCCATGTTTCATCAGCAGTTATGACCCTTTCAAGCAAACTTGGATCGTCTCGTCGTTGACGTCATTTAACAGCTCCTGAGCGATGTTCATGCGATTGTTTTTATTGGTCAAAATTTAGCAGTTTCAGCAAAAATCAACTACCACAGACAAAGTAAACAGTGAATATAGCTGAAAATTGCATCATACTTTAGGAACATGTATACCAACACAATAAAAACAAATTTGACCTTCGGACTCTCCAGACCCTCGAAATTTAAAAATTCCGGGTACTTTTTGAACACACCTCGTATGTACATTATATACTTTCACTCTTTCAAGTAGTGTTGCAGTTAACAGAAGAATAGTAGCAACTGTAAAATATGACACTGTAGGAATAATGCGGCAACAGTGTAGCATTACTTGGAACTCTTATTGTATGTTGCGAAATTGTTCGAAAAAGTATTACTGTGTGTCATAGGGAGATGTTAACATACTACGTTCCATTTTGGGTTTAAAAAACACGAGTATAATTTAAAAGATGACAAAATATGTTTATTAAATTGTAAAGAGGTATCAATTTAAAACAATACCGGCTAAAAGGTCGCCAGGGATACGAATGCAGCATCATATAAAAAAATAAAATCAATTAGGTGGCGCAATAGTCCCTTGACTTACAACTCTCAACCATTCCTGTGTGCGAGTACTCTTGTCAGGGATGGAGGGGACCTGCAGTTTTTAAGCCGAATCCGAATTGCTAATTTGAGAAAGCACTTTTCATTACAAGAATTACTCTTGAGGGATCTGTCAATTCCTCGCAAGAGGCAGTACCCGTGAAAAAAACTTTAGATGGCACAGACAGGGATTGAACCAAAGACCTCTGGCATGACAGTCCAACGCACTAACCATCATGCGACGGGTGTAGCATCATATAATTAATACAAAATTTCCATCGCAAAGTTTATGACTATATGTCCTCTAAAACTTCTTAAATTGACTGATTAGTATTAGTGTAGGCCTTAACTATTATATGGCTCAAAGAAAAAAAGTTTGAAGGTGTGAAATCACAAGATCTCGCTGGCCAATAATTGGGTTCACTTCTTCGAGAAATAAGAACCATTGACTTATAAAATTGCGATTTGTTTCGTAGCTTGTGTATGGCACACGTAGCGCTTCGCCGCCGTGTCGGTAGAATATGAATGGTCTTCTTACAAAAAAGCCGTCTACATCAATATTCAATATTCTTTAATTCTGCCCATACAAATTTATAAATCACAACTCCAGCCCAAAAACCGGACCAAGGAGTGAAGCTTTGAGGATGAAAACCGCTTTTTAAGAATAATTTTGAAATTTCGGTTTATTATTCCAGCTTCGCTATTGCTTCAGTACGTGACGAACCTAAAGTGCTTCAGTTTTGCGAACTGTGACTGCGTGTAGTGAATTTTAGCTATTTCAAGTGATCCTGGCCATTTAGTGTGACTATGTTTCCATGCGTCAATTTTTACTTACTTACTTAAGGTGGCGCTACAGTCCTGTGAACTGAACTAGAGCCTCACCCAACAAACTTCCCCATCTAACTCGGTTCCTAGCTAGATGTCACCAGCTCCGCACTCCAAGTTGAAAGCGTATTTTTTCGTATTTTAACATTTGTAAACCCAAAGACGGACACTGTCAAACTTTAATTGTGCCTCAAATAGCTGTCTAAAATATTTAAATTTGACTAAACTGTATGTAAACTTAGTCTTAATGAAGATGCCTTATGGATATAATTTTGGAAAGAAAAAATAAAAAAAAGTTTAGGTATGTGTAAGGTTTTTAAGATGGAAAATTTAAGTATCGTATTATTGCTGCACTTTCCATTGCGAGTAGACCTGATTCCCCTACTTGTTATAAACGGTTATATTTTCAGCCTTATACCACCCTGATGCACTCACTGAACGGCGCAGCGCGACGCGACGCGGCGGCCATAACAAGGGAAAATTAATTATAAAAAGCGATTTTTTCTTTTGGCCTTTTCATTATTAACATGGCTGCTGGTTCGGTTTGCTTCACTTCGCTTCGTTTCGCTTTGCGCTTTACGCTGATCCTGATGGCACGACGCGACGGCCTCGACGGCGCGGCGCGGCGGCCGTGGCAGCAATGCATAGCAATGGGCTGAACTGAAGCGGACTGGGCCATTTCCATGTGCATTTCCGCGCGGATTTCCACCTCTGGCAGTTTGGGGCGGTTAAGTGGGTGGTGGTAAATTCAATACAGGAAATAATTATATATTGAATTTATGGTCCAGAACAGTATCTGTGCGGTAATATCGACGCGTTCTTCCATTGCATCGATTGCTTGACGATAGCCGTTGGTCTTTTGGTTGGTGGTGGGTCGCTTATGGTGGCCCAAAGAGAATTGAGTTCGTTCGACGGTTCGCTTGCTCGCTCCCATAAGAATGCCATTTAAACGCCAGGATAAACAAAACGATTCACACCGGCCGACAGCGATATCCATCCTCACTGGAGCGCAATTAATTTCGATTTTATTTCATTTTAAAATCCACAACAATGGTAACACCCACTGTTCTTCCATACTCTGGATGCTGTGTGGGGCTATATGTAGGTATGTGAAGCTGGGTCTGTTCTTCTTCATCATCAAAACCAGATGATTTATTTTTATTAATTTATATTTGCACTCTTGCTACATCAACAAAAAAAAAAACGACCGGCCGACGCGACGGACCACGACGTCTCTGAGGGTCTTCGCGTTGTCTTGGCTTGGTGGTGGAGTCCTCGCTTAACAAGCATGACAAATTGCAAATCTGCCCTTAAGCCACCACCAAACAAACGGTCAACAATCCGCTGCTGCGCTGTCAAGAGAAGCCACAGAAACCAGAACAAACAGACAAAGAAAAGACCACCATTCATAAATTGAAGATGAAATTGTGGAACTGACGCCGCGTTGGCCAAATGGCCAAAACAACTTTCGGTAGCTGCAACCGGTGGCAGGTTTAACAAGGAAATTGATTTTTTAAGGCACGGTTCCATTTCGAGGTTGAGGGAACAGATCATGTCATAAGTAAATTAAGCCAAATGGCTTTTGGACAGAGAGAGACAAGTCTTGCGCGCGCCATATTGAAGAATCGAGTTTTGACCAACGCATATATTCACATAAGGCGAGGCATGGTAAGGTGAGTCAAGTCGAAGTCCGAATCCTATCAAGGAGCGTAATCAGAGAAGCACGAATAAATTGCTGGACAATATCTCGAGGCGAAATTTTGTTAGCATCAAGCAGAAGCATTTACTAGTCTGACGACCGACCGACGATGAACGACGCAAAAGTGTGTAACGGCGCATTTGAAACCACTCTGGTACTCTCAGGAGATGAATCTTTCGACTGTACGGTTCGGTTACCGGGACAAATCTGCATAATATTTGCTTGGGCTTTGCACAGATTAACTTTCTGGATAACCGATTTGCTGTTCCGGGAAGTTAATCTACATCGAAGAGAGCCCAAGCTGAAGCTTAAGTTAAACCTCTAATCGACTTCTGCTGATGTCGATGCTGCTGCTGTTTCTGCTGCGTAAGATCTGTGCAACAGGATCCCATCCATGTGTGGTGGCTAACAAACAAATTTATTGACTTGTCGACAAGTGATATGATTTATGATTATTTAGCACGATGATGCAGCAGCAGCAAGACGATATACGGATAGCCGCAAGTTTCCTTTTCATGGCCATGGCCAACACCATTGCCTATATACAAAAGGCTGCGAATTGCTTGATCTCCCTATTGTCCTCTTGTTGCTCAATGACTTCCATAAGATACACATACAATATACTTCGTCCATCATTGTTGCTGCCCCATTGCAAAACCGCTCGTCGTCGCGCAGTCGTAGTCTTATAGTCTTTTGAAATTTTATTAATCGACTTTCGACCTGGGTGGAACGAGGTGCACACATAAATTACTAGACGATTTAGTAGCAAATGAAATTGTGTTTTAAGTAATTTTCACATGATATAGCTTCGTGGCGGAATAAATGATTGTCGTTATGATCGTACCTACACAGTGGGACCGAATTATGACATTTAATAAAATTAAAAAATAGAAATTTTAGTATATATGTACATACGAGTATATGTATGTACATACCTACACTTTCTCGGGAAAAAAATGATAACTTGCAAACGTTGCTTATCTACACTAATATTATAAAGAGGAAAGATTTGTATTTTTGTATGTAACGAATAAACTCAAAACGTACTGGACCGATTTTAATAATTCTTTTTTCATAAGAAAGCTACATTATCACTGAGTAACATAGGCTATATTTAGTACTAGATTACTATAGAAATCTTTAGAAATTTCTATTAAAACCAACCGAAGAAGGTGTAAAAAAATTTTCGTTTCGTCGTTTTAATTAGCATGCTTATTACTTAAATATCTGTACCTATTTATGTTTACCCGTGCGAAGCCGGGACGGGCCGCTAGTATAATATAATTTGATAAGTATTCTTATAAAATTTAATAAATAATACTTAGTTTTACATTTAATACTTTTTTTTCAATTTGTCATATAATTCGTCCCACTATGCTTCAAGAAATACTAATAATGGGTTTTTGTAAAGGTATCGTATGCTTCTATATTATGACTTAAGCAAATAAAAAATCTATTGAGATGACATTTACAATATGAAAAAATAAGCATGCAACATAATTAATAATTTTAAATTTGGTTATGGTAAACTTATATACTTATATTTATATTATACTAGCTGACCCGACAAACGTGGTTTTGACATATAAATAATTTCTATAGAGAATATTTTGCTACAAAAAAATAACTTATTGTAAGTGTGTAAGGATGTGGTATATAAAAGGGAGAGATATAGAGCACTGTAAACGGTGACAAAGTATTAAAATACCAAATCACCAAACAAATTGTTTTAATTTATTAAAATGAATTCTTTAAAATAATATACATATCGCTAATTATGATAATACTACAAAAAACAATATCAATTCATTAATGCCACAGAGTGTACAATATTTTTTGTGATCTCATCTTTCCCCAATACAAACAAACTCAAGAGCACGCCACGTATAATGGCTGAAACACAAACACGCTTCAGCTTCGGCTTCGCCTGACGTTTACGAGTTCGGCGTGTTTGTGATTCAGCCATAATTGTCCGTGTGCAAAACATGAAGTTCTCAAATCTAAACCGCAGACAGACATCGTTTGGCCTTGAGACTTATTGATAGTCATTGCAAATGCCAATCTAGTTGGAAATTGAAGGCGTTTGAATTGAATTGGCACATCTGTGGGTATAATAAGGATTCGCGGTAATAATATATTTTCACTTCAGAATTTGCCATTTACTATTATCGCTTCGATAACATTTTTCATTAATTTTTTAATTACAAATCGCGGTGGCATGCCTGGTTAATCCAATGAGTTCAAAAACTCATTTTAATAATTTACAGCTTCGGTAGCATCACAAACTGCATCAATAGATTTGTATGACACCAAGTCTCCTGGTAACAAATGTTGTATCGTGAGATTTAATTCGTTGACATCCAAATTTTCTGCTAAAATTGCTCTTTCTGCCGGCCACTCATGATTTGTGTATTGTCTGTATACATCGGGAAATGTCTGGTCAATGAGAGCATCTTGTGAATCAATAAACGTGCATAAATCGACCGGTAATTTTATGCATCCAGTTTCATTTGTAGTAACTTTTCCGTCGCCTTTATCTAACAGTTGTTTTGAGAATGTTTCAGCGGATGGATCTTGAAGCATTTGAACACGCATATTTACTTTCAGTTGTACTTTTTCAACATTACGTAACAGTGGCGATGATTTTAAGCACGCGTTGATCTCATCAGCGTACGTCGAACGCGGAATAACGGGGAGTGTTTGTCTGAAATCACCTAAAAGGAGTAATAGAGTGCCGCCAAATAGTCTTTCGTTGTTTTTCATATCTTTCAATGTCCTGTTCAACTCCTGTTTGTGTGCCGACCATAGTGCATTCTTCCCAGATGATAATTTTACACTGTTTCAGCACTGTGGCCATGGATGATTGTTTTCATATATTGCACACCGCGTCTGGGTTATTTTGAATATTAAGTGGCAGTTTAAATACTGAATGAGCTGTTCTGCCTCCATCCAATAAAGTTGCCGCAATGCCAGAAGTTGCAACAGTCAATACGATACCATTATTTAGTCGTATTTTAGCAAGAATTAGCGAAATAAGGAATGTTTTTGATAGTTCCACCTGGTTCATCCAAAAAAATAATACACCTTGTTCTGCCGAAACTGCGAGCATAATGCGGTCATAAATGGTTTTTTATTCTTCATTCATTAGTGGGACATTTCGAGCGACAATCGCTGCCATTTCTACAGTATTTCATTGTAGCTCTCGATTCAATTCAGTGTCTATTAAATCAGATGAATTTCGATTTGGTGAATGCATACCGAAATGACTGAGTGGTAAGTTGGCAATGATAACGCAAAGATCTTCAATAGCAATCATTGCTTCATTGTACATAGCGTCACTGAATACTATCGTAAGATCGTTGCGCCATGTACGATGTTGATGCAATTAAACCATAGCAATTAGTAATATAAAAAATAGATAAAAACCTATTCTCAGACCTACCGAATGTATTTTCAAAATTGTATTGAAATTGGTTTAGCCGTTTCGGAGGAGTATGGTAACTAACACTGTGACAGGAGAATTTTATATATTAGATTATTTCAACAAAGCTTAAATTTCTATTAAATTAAGGCAGACAAAAATTTTACAAGATCGTACACCAAAATGCAGACCAATTTCATTGCATATTCTTCACTTGATAACTTTTGATATGGATCAACAATTTAACTTTTTGAACCCCTAAGTCGTAGGTTAAATTAAACATGAAAAAGGTTATAAACTTGTTTACAAAAGAGAAGTAGACAAATGCTTACACGTTGTTGAACAATATTTATATCAGACGGTTCGAAAAAACAAAATGTTTTTGAACTTTCACTAAAACTCTCATATTTTATACATAAATTTTTTGACAGATGATGTAGCCAATTTGTGACCATACTTTAAATCTTTGAATTGTGACGAAATATGAAATTTTCATATTTTTCAAAGAAAATAGAGGCTAGGATGCGACCCACACTAAGAAACCTCAATTCGTGCCCATCTATTGATATTTCTAAAAGTCATACAAAATATTTATATTCATAAGAACACATACTCTCAGGAGATGAATCTTTCGACTGTACGGTTCGGTTACCGGGACAAATCTGCATAATATTTGCTTGGGCTTTGCACAGATTAACTTTCTGGATAACCGATTTGCTGTTCCGGGAAGTTAATCTACATCGAAGAGAGCCCAAGCTGAAGCTTAAGTTAAACCTCTAATCGACTTCTGCTGATGTCGATGCTGCTGCTGTTTCTGCTGCGTAAGATCTGTGCAACAGGATCCCATCCATGTGTGGTGGCTAACAAACAAATTTATTGACTTGTCGACAAGTGATATGATTTATGATTATTTAGCACGATGATGCAGCAGCAGCAAGACGATATACGGATAGCCGCAAGTTTCCTTTTCATGGCCATGGCCAACACCATTGCCTATATACAAAAGGCTGCGAATTGCTTGATCTCCCTATTGTCCTCTTGTTGCTCAATGACTTCCATAAGATACACATACAATATACTTCGTCCATCATTGTTGCTGCCCCATTGCAAAACCGCTCGTCGTCGCGCAGTCGTAGTCTTATAGTCTTTTGAAATTTTATTAATCGACTTTCGACCTGGGTGGAACGAGGTGCACACATAAATTACTAGACGATTTAGTAGCAAATGAAATTGTGTTTTAAGTAATTTTCACATGATATAGCTTCGTGGCGGAATAAATGATTGTCGTTATGATCGTACCTACACAGTGGGACCGAATTATGACATTTAATAAAATTAAAAAATAGAAATTTTAGTATATATGTACATACGAGTATATGTATGTACATACCTACACTTTCTCGGGAAAAAAATGATAACTTGCAAACGTTGCTTATCTACACTAATATTATAAAGAGGAAAGATTTGTATTTTTGTATGTAACGAATAAACTCAAAACGTACTGGACCGATTTTAATAATTCTTTTTTCATAAGAAAGCTACATTATCACTGAGTAACATAGGCTATATTTAGTACTAGATTACTATAGAAATCTTTAGAAATTTCTATTAAAACCAACCGAAGAAGGTGTAAAAAAATTTTCGTTTCGTCGTTTTAATTAGCATGCTTATTACTTAAATATCTGTACCTATTTATGTTTACCCGTGCGAAGCCGGGACGGGCCGCTAGTATAATATAATTTGATAAGTATTCTTATAAAATTTAATAAATAATACTTAGTTTTACATTTAATACTTTTTTTTCAATTTGTCATATAATTCGTCCCACTATGCTTCAAGAAATACTAATAATGGGTTTTTGTAAAGGTATCGTATGCTTCTATATTATGACTTAAGCAAATAAAAAATCTATTGAGATGACATTTACAATATGAAAAAATAAGCATGCAACATAATTAATAATTTTAAATTTGGTTATGGTAAACTTATATACTTATATTTATATTATACTAGCTGACCCGACAAACGTGGTTTTGACATATAAATAATTTCTATAGAGAATATTTTGCTACAAAAAAATAACTTATTGTAAGTGTGTAAGGATGTGGTATATAAAAGGGAGAGATATAGAGCACTGTAAACGGTGACAAAGTATTAAAATACCAAATCACCAAACAAATTGTTTTAATTTATTAAAATGAATTCTTTAAAATAATATACATATCGCTAATTATGATAATACTACAAAAAACAATATCAATTCATTAATGCCACAGAGTGTACAATATTTTTTGTGATCTCATCTTTCCCCAATACAAACAAACTCAAGAGCACGCCACGTATAATGGCTGAAACACAAACACGCTTCAGCTTCGGCTTCGCCTGACGTTTACGAGTTCGGCGTGTTTGTGATTCAGCCATAATTGTCCGTGTGCAAAACATGAAGTTCTCAAATCTAAACCGCAGACAGACATCGTTTGGCCTTGAGACTTATTGATAGTCATTGCAAATGCCAATCTAGTTGGAAATTGAAGGCGTTTGAATTGAATTGGCACATCTGTGGGTATAATAAGGATTCGCGGTAATAATATATTTTCACTTCAGAATTTGCCATTTACTATTATCGCTTCGATAACATTTTTCATTAATTTTTTAATTACAAATCGCGGTGGCATGCCTGGTTAATCCAATGAGTTCAAAAACTCATTTTAATAATTTACAGCTTCGGTAGCATCACAAACTGCATCAATAGATTTGTATGACACCAAGTCTCCTGGTAACAAATGTTGTATCGTGAGATTTAATTCGTTGACATCCAAATTTTCTGCTAAAATTGCTCTTTCTGCCGGCCACTCATGATTTGTGTATTGTCTGTATACATCGGGAAATGTCTGGTCAATGAGAGCATCTTGTGAATCAATAAACGTGCATAAATCGACCGGTAATTTTATGCATCCAGTTTCATTTGTAGTAACTTTTCCGTCGCCTTTATCTAACAGTTGTTTTGAGAATGTTTCAGCGGATGGATCTTGAAGCATTTGAACACGCATATTTACTTTCAGTTGTACTTTTTCAACATTACGTAACAGTGGCGATGATTTTAAGCACGCGTTGATCTCATCAGCGTACGTCGAACGCGGAATAACGGGGAGTGTTTGTCTGAAATCACCTAAAAGGAGTAATAGAGTGCCGCCAAATAGTCTTTCGTTGTTTTTCATATCTTTCAATGTCCTGTTCAACTCCTGTTTGTGTGCCGACCATAGTGCATTCTTCCCAGATGATAATTTTACACTGTTTCAGCACTGTGGCCATGGATGATTGTTTTCATATATTGCACACCGCGTCTGGGTTATTTTGAATATTAAGTGGCAGTTTAAATACTGAATGAGCTGTTCTGCCTCCATCCAATAAAGTTGCCGCAATGCCAGAAGTTGCAACAGTCAATACGATACCATTATTTAGTCGTATTTTAGCAAGAATTAGCGAAATAAGGAATGTTTTTGATAGTTCCACCTGGTTCATCCAAAAAAATAATACACCTTGTTCTGCCGAAACTGCGAGCATAATGCGGTCATAAATGGTTTTTTATTCTTCATTCATTAGTGGGACATTTCGAGCGACAATCGCTGCCATTTCTACAGTATTTCATTGTAGCTCTCGATTCAATTCAGTGTCTATTAAATCAGATGAATTTCGATTTGGTGAATGCATACCGAAATGACTGAGTGGTAAGTTGGCAATGATAACGCAAAGATCTTCAATAGCAATCATTGCTTCATTGTACATAGCGTCACTGAATACTATCGTAAGATCGTTGCGCCATGTACGATGTTGATGCAATTAAACCATAGCAATTAGTAATATAAAAAATAGATAAAAACCTATTCTCAGACCTACCGAATGTATTTTCAAAATTGTATTGAAATTGGTTTAGCCGTTTCGGAGGAGTATGGTAACTAACACTGTGACAGGAGAATTTTATATATTAGATTATTTCAACAAAGCTTAAATTTCTATTAAATTAAGGCAGACAAAAATTTTACAAGATCGTACACCAAAATGCAGACCAATTTCATTGCATATTCTTCACTTGATAACTTTTGATATGGATCAACAATTTAACTTTTTGAACCCCTAAGTCGTAGGTTAAATTAAACATGAAAAAGGTTATAAACTTGTTTACAAAAGAGAAGTAGACAAATGCTTACACGTTGTTGAACAATATTTATATCAGACGGTTCGAAAAAACAAAATGTTTTTGAACTTTCACTAAAACTCTCATATTTTATACATAAATTTTTTGACAGATGATGTAGCCAATTTGTGACCATACTTTAAATCTTTGAATTGTGACGAAATATGAAATTTTCATATTTTTCAAAGAAAATAGAGGCTAGGATGCGACCCACACTAAGAAACCTCAATTCGTGCCCATCTATTGATATTTCTAAAAGTCATACAAAATATTTATATTCATAAGAACATTTTGAGTTGAAAACCATTTTTTCTTAGTTTCTGGTTGTATTTGCAGTCTTTTATAGAAAAACTAGCAAACCCGGCGAACTCCGTTTCGCCACCAGATGGCTTCGTTTTTTGTAACATTTAGTTTGGGGATAAAAAGAAGAAGAAAAAATATTTTTTTGTTTTATATTTGAAAAGGGAAAATTTTATTTCATTTCACAACAGTAATGAATTCTTTTCGATTACAAAAATGAAGTTTAATTTAGTTGAACTTCTCTAAGTAAAAAATGAAAGTGAATCCAAAGTACATACTGAATCGAAGCGATATACTTGTCTGCAAATTATCCGTTTCATTGAAGTGCTCTTTGGTAAACCACATTTTTTGTTTTTGGTCTGACGTTAACACAAACAAAGCGGATGGTTTTTCAACTCGTGAACACGCAACGTATAGCTGCCCATGTGAAAAACAATGATTTTCTAAATTTATTTCGCAAACACTAAGCGATTGGCTTTGCGAACCGGAAATTGCAATCGTTTAAAGTCAAACGGAAGATCAGTCGGAATCATTGGTATTCGAGGAATACATAGATTTTCACCTACGTACTTACCGTTAATAGTGATTGCCTCAGTCAAATTCAGTCTTTTCACCGCAAGTCGAGTACCGTTGCAAAATTACGCAATATTATAATAACTGGACCAACTTTGAGTCGCAAGTTATGTGGTATAAATCCTGGTTACTCCAGAGAATTCAAAATCTCCGTTGGATAATTTACAACATCATCGGGATTTGTTATGGAATCAACGGATTTGTATGTCACCAAATCGCCAGCGATTTTTGATTGAATGGTTAAATTCAGTACGTGTACATCATTATTCTTTGCGGCGAGAATTGCTCGTTGACTTAATCAAGCATAATTCTGATAACTCTCACTAATGTATCGGAAAACATTTTCAATAACAGCTAATTGAGAGATTACAAATCGGCAAAAGTCGTTGGTAAGATCATTTTGAAGTTGAACTCTCATATTAGTGGTTAGCGATAATGTTTGTACGTTATTCCACAAAAGTGATGACTTCAGGCAAGCATTCAATTCATCTGCAGGCGTTCCACGGGGAATTACTGGCAACGTCTGCCTGAAATCGCCTGCCAACAATATCATCAAGCCGCCAAAGATGTTGTTACTTCGTCGAATATCCTTCAGTGTGAATTTAAGTGCTTCAAGTGATTTCTTATGTGCCATTGTGCACTCATCCCAAACAATGAGCTTGCATTGCATCAACAATTTTTCCATTGCACTGGATCGGGAAATATTGCATGTTGGAGTATCAATTGTGTTTAAATTAAGTGGCAACTTAAGCGCAGAATGTGCACTACGACCGACATCTAGAAGATTTGCCGCAATTCCAGATGATGCTAACGCCAAAGCTATGTCACATCTTGATCGAATAGTGGCCAAAATCAATGAACTGACAAATGTTTTCCCTGTTCCTCCATGTGCGTCTAGGAAGAATAGACCACCAGTATTATTGTCCACCGCTTGCATTAATGTTTTGTGTACTTGTTTTTGCTGTTCATTCAGCAACGGCACATTATTTCGAACGAATTCCTGCAATGTATCAACATTGTATTGCATTGTATTCTTGGTTCAATGCATCGTGCATCGATCGATTTGGCGCAATCATTCCTACTTCAATCAGTAGCTTGTTTGCAATAGTCAAGAATTGATCCTCAATCAGAATCATTCCTTCATTGTAGATTTCATACGTTATTTGAAGTCGATATCTCTGACGTTTCTAGAGATATGCATATGGTTGACTAAAAAAGGTTCCCAAAAGTAAGCTTTGGTTTAGAATATAGGGCCCTTGAAACGTCAAAAAGTTTAAAAAATTTCAATTCCACAAATCAGAAGCTAAACGGAGTTCACTGCTTTTCTGTTGAATTTTTTCCTGAATTTTGTCTGCTATAAACCTCACGGAGCCCGAGACCTTTCCAACGAATGCAAAACCGTGGAAATCGGTTCGTGCGTTCTCGAGTTATAGCGTCAGGAAAGAAAATCCGACTTATTTTTATATAGTAGATAAGTTTGATATCAATATCCCTGTTTGTCCCGAAATATTTTAGATATCGGCCGACCCATTTTCACTTGAAAAATCTTTAAGGATTTAAAGATGAGAAACAGCCGGGAATTGTTTTAATAGCTCCCTCTGGATAAGAATCGGCAGAAATATGTTTCTCTGCAGTATCAGAAATTGGTAACTGAATGGAATTTTCCGACCATTCATCAGATGTCGCCACATTACAATCCATAATCAAAAATTCTTTTGGAATCGGAGGGTTGAGTATCAACTCACATTGTTGTCTTCTTCTTTGAATAAACCACATTTCATAAGTAATGGAGTAACATCATCCCATGCCTTTTCAAGCCAGTTGCAAGCATATAAACCATTCATATTAGGTGCTAACTCCGATAAATTATTGGCTTCGTCTATGTTTAAATTTAAATTCTTCATAAGGTACTTTCTGTATTGGGTCTTGAAGTTTTTTTTTTTTTTATGATGCCTTGATCAAGTGGCTGGAAATGCATTTTTTAACCCACTTACCACATAGAAAGTCTAACTATCTGCAAAAACAAGAACCCTTCTATGTTGCTTTTGTATTTTTTTGTCAAAACTCGTTTGCCACTCATGACACAAAAAGGAGTTCATCCAAGCCTTTTTATTGCTTCGTCAAAGGATCGATTTCGACAAAAAATACACCTGAATTTATGCGTTTTCTTTTCAACCAAACACATTTTTCAAAAGATGATTTTATAGACTTCATTGAGGATAAAATTATCTAGAATTTTAAATTTGCTGCGATTAAATTTCTTTGCAAGATCTCTCTGTAATAAGTGTTCATTATCAAAAGACTTTATAACTTCAATTTTCGTTTCTAAATCAAGTTCACAATAAACACGTTTGTTCATTTTTTAACTTTTTTAAAACAGGTATAGCAAAAAAACAATCACCTCTGAAAACTTTATTGCACTGACAAAGAACCTAAAGCACAGAAGTTTGATATTGTTTCGTTGGCCTAGAAACGAAAACTAAAACTAAACATTTTGGAAAAATAAAAGAAAAGTAATTGATGAAAATTTTAAATTTAGCGAAGGTAACTAGAACCACAAGATAAAATAAATGCAGATCATTTTTATATAAGAACAAATATTTCAAATTTTTAACGGTTGGTCCAATTAGCAAGCAACGCATGATATTAGGTGGTCCATGGTCCGATTAGCAGATGTCCCGATTATAGAAAGAAATTTGTATGAAAATAAAAACAGCAGGGAATGCATAAAGTGCGATCCTATTATAGAGTGTCCCGATTAGCAGGGTTTACTGATTGAATTTCGTTTGACTTTATATTAATTTGGTATCACGTCACAATGTTTAATATAACATTTAATTAAAGTTGCTAGCGTTATAAGTTCGAGAGATATTTGGTGGTTACCAAATTTTTAATTTTTTTTAAACTGCTAGAATCTTTAATTGCTGCATCTCTTCATGTTATATTAACTGTAAAACTACATTTTTTTTAAGAGGACTCAATGGATGTTTATTTCATAGTAACGAAAAACAATATCAAAATATTGGCCATCACGGCAACACGGTTTCGGCACCATAACCTTTTCATAAAATGTTCTATGACCAATTCGCACATTTAGAGCTTTATGTCCCTGATAACTTTCCGAATTCCTTCCTTAAGGTTTGAATCGATGGTGAAGCATTGGCATACCCCTTATCTTACACATTACCCAAAGATTAAAGTTAAAAGATATTAAATCACAAGATATTACCCATTCCAGAAATAATACGGTCAGGAAACTCCTTTTTGCCCACATCAATATCTTCTAATTTCGACAATGGAAAATCATTAACCATTAATCATTAACTCGTTGCATTAAGAACTTATTTAAAAAAAAAAATTAATAAATGAAATTAACAAAATCGCACCAAAATCAATACAATTAATAAATGATGTTTTTACAGAGACAAAATAAGCTTGTTTAAGCTACAGTTTCAACTTTGAAATCCATATTTGGCCTTTGTCTCAATCTCAATCTAAAAACAGGCCCGTTGAGACAATAGATATCAAAAAATAAGCAATAGATAAAAAAAACAAGTTTTAAATGCTTTCAAAATGACCAATTCAAATGCTTTAACAACGTCAAACTATATGCCCCCAAAGTCGCCACCACCACCGGCCTATGTAAAAACGACATTTCAATTGATAGCCGACTAATTTTAGACATAGGTTTTGACATTTCAATTCATTGTATGTCCCACGCTAAACATATCTGAAAATCCTCAAAGAAAACTGAAAACCAGAAAAAAAATATTATTAATTGTTCCTTTTTATTTTGTTTAAGAAAACAAATGAATCCGTTTCAAACACACCTACTTAATATGTTTCTACGTACTATACACTTCACACGCAACAGTTGTTTTCTGATCGAAAACTGTCGTTTCAATTTGTATACGCTTCCATTTGAAATCCAATATTAATGGAACACTCGTCGCAAGTCGAGTATATGCTGCTCGCAACTCAAAAACATTTGAAACATTTGCCTTTGATTAAACGGCAACACCATGGACAACACGATTGAACTAAGTGCGTCTGTCACACTCATTATTATTATTGTTTAATTTAAATTCTCCGAAATGGGGCACAAGATTTACGAAATATACGAACAAAATGTTGTATGTTAATTTAAGTTTGCTCCTATTGTTCTGAATTCGTTTCAAAAACACAAACAAAAATTAAAAATTCAATGGCTTCAGTTAGTTTGTTTGTTTGAGGTATATTTTCAATCGATTTTCTCGCCTGTCAAATGGTCCCTCATATGAAAAAATCAACCAAACGGATGATAGGATATCCAATTAACACGAATTCGTTACGTGATGTTTTTTTGGGAGCTTCAACTTCAAGTTAACTGATGGACGAGACAAACGATAACAACGATGTTGGTTATAAGGTGGCACTATGACGAAGCAAGACTATGCTTTACTGATGGTTGGTTTGAAATGGAAAATTGAGAATTCCTCTAAACCATAATCCGAATTTTCATTTAGATTGAATTGGAAAAGGGTTTATTTACCTGAGAACACCGCATAACTTTCAGGATTACCAAACTAATTTCAAATGAACATGGAAATTCATCAAATTGAATTATTATTTGAGGTGTTCGACGTATGACTATGTGAGTGTGGTGTTATGAATGAAAATTTGATCAAATTGTTAATTTTGTAAGGTTTTTAATTTTGTATTGGTGTTTTTATAATATCGCTAAATATTTATGGATAGAATATTTTCTAATTTTTGTTTTAATTCATATAGAAACATCGTCCGCTCGCATACAGCGTGTAAAAACGTGTAAATATTTTCAAAAACAACTCTTACGATTTTTATAAAATGTATTAGGTACACTGACATTGTTTGATTTAAGTGTCTTATTATGTCCGCAGTTACTTATCAGTATTCCGCTTAAGTGAAGGGATCGTTTTCGTGAGTGGTAGTTGTTTGAATGAAAGGAAGACCGTGACATTTTACCGTTTCTTTTAAGCTGGGGTGGAATCGTGATTGTTACATTTATGATAGTCAATTGTACACTGAGCCAAAAAACAACGTAGAATAAAAAAAAACTACTTTGAATCGAAGTAAAACGTTAACAATTTAGAACTAAACGCGTTTTCTTGAAAATCAAAGTGGATCAATTTAAAAATCAATTTGACAAAAAGCAACTTAAGAATGAAATAAGTTCAACTTTGTTTTAAGGTAGTAGAGTAATTATATTCTGTTCACGTTTAACTTATTTTCAATTGTCTTCGTCTTTGTTTTGAGTTTAACGTTTGTTTATTTCAAATGTTTATCAATTTAGATTGAAAGTGACCATAACTTTGATTCAAACTATACGAAACCTTAAAACAAGAAACAGTCTTTTAGAATCAAATACATAGCGACTTTGTTTTTATTTATTTAAAATTTCATTTCAAACATAAAACAAATTGATTTCAAATGCATTTTAACCTTAAATCAAAAATTACGTCTATTTAAAATGTAAATACGCATTTTTAATTCAAAATTGAAGAGTGTAAGATTCATGATGCATTGCACTTAGGGAGCGTTCAAGTAATACGTAACGCAATTTGGGGGAGGGGGGTCTCGTAAAACGTTACAATGCGTTACAGGGGCGGAGGGGGTTGTTCTTTCAACACGTTACGTAACATTGTTTTTTTTTTTTTAAATACAAAATTAGGGAATTAAAACTCCAAAATTGGCAACCCTTTTCATTTACGTTTTACGGGAAATCCCTTGATTGTATTAGTCTGGTCGTCATTTTTGATTTGTTCTCGCAAGTTGGCAAACCTTTTTGTTTATATTTCACGGGGAATGCCTTTTTTGTGACTTTAGGGTAAAAATGGTCACTTGAGTGTTACGTAACGTTTAGAGAGCGGGAGGGGGAGTACAGAAAAACGTTACGGTGCGTTACAAGGGGTGGAAGGGGGGGTCAAAAATCTTCAAAAATTGCGTTACGTAATACTTGAACGCTCCCTTACATATGTTTAAAGGCAATATAATTTTACTATAAAAGAATTGCATATTTTATTTTAAAGAGAACCATCTTCATTGTGAAACATAAAGCTTAAGAACCAAAAAGCTTAAGCATATCCAAAATGAATTAAAAGATTATGGTTATCATTTTTAAATATAATATTGAATTTATTTATTTTATATCATACAGAGTACAATTAATATTAAAAATTTTAATGTAAAAGAACATTTTATTTCACAAAAATAAACTTAAATAGTAGTAGAGAATTGAAATTCTTATTCATAAGATTAATGGAAAACAACAAAACTTTTTTAAAAAAATCTTAAAAATATTTGTTTTTTACATAAGTCTTGGCGTTATTAATTTGATAAAGATGTAAAGGCGGACTTGTGAAGTAACCAATGTTTTTTAATGTTATATTTTTTAAGTTATTCCCAACTTCGTAGGCTTGAAAGTGTTTATTAAATTCTTTGATATTAAATTGAGAAATTCTTTAAAGCATTTAAAACAAACAAACATAATAATTAATTTTGTTTGTATGCGAAATTTAAAAATGATAAAAGCGCTGTATGTTCGGTGATTTTATACCAAAAGGAGTATTAATGTTGTAAAAATATTTTTGAATAAAAATCCAACTAGGTTGGCATCCTAATGGATAACTTAACGATAAAACTTGGAAAATTTTGAAGCAATTATCAAAAGCTTCGATAAAAGAATCAAATTTATATAATGTTTTATCTAAATAAACAAGAAAAGAATTTAAACTTATATCGTCTCCCCCAACTACTATGATAAATGGTTGTACTGTAAGTTTGACATTATGATATTTATTCACCAGTTCTTCTATTTTTTCCTTATAGTTGGTTATAAGTTAATATAAGGGGAAGTATCAAAATAAAACTTTTGGGCATCGCTGATGGTGATCTTTCTTTTGTTGCTTCCTCGTTTGTCCTTAAACCTTGACATTGGAGGAATTACTGAATTCAATAGGATTTTTAGTAGAAAGTCTTCAGAATCCAAAATAAAAGAAATATTTTTCAACAATTAATAAATAAATTAAATATATTTTTCTCATTTTTTCCTATTTCTGAATTGGTTTTTAGTAATGAAAACCTTTTTCTGCAGCTTTCGTTGTGGATGTTGATTTCATAATAGCTTTTGATATTTTTTTTTTTAATTTTCCCATTTGGACAGCAAAAGATGCTTTTTATTGGGGTATAAAAAATCGAAATCGATTTCAATCTGAAAGAACAATTTACGTATGTTTGTGTTTTATTTCGAAAAAAATCATACAAATATATACACTCCTCGTCAACTGAATTCCAAACAGTGATGGTTATTATGCCATCTGTTGATGGTAAAAATTTTCGTAACATATAAATAACAGAATTTCAAAGTTTTATCCAAAAACAACCGTGAGTTTTTCCTTCAACCACTTCCAAAGTGTAACTTATGCAAAGTAGAAGTTTTTTTTTTAGTCAACTGAATAGGTACAAAAATTAAAATTGGTATTGGAATGGAATGAAACAAGTTTTTGTTTAAGTTTAGTAGTGGGTACTTCCAGCTTTATTTTTAATTACTTCGTAAATTCGATCCGGCATGGAATCGTATAGCTTTTTAATGTAATTTAACGAAATTTCGCTCCACGCTAATTTGATTGCAGAAATTAAGGTTTCTTTGTTTTCGAACTGACGACCACCCTCATAAACTTTGCGTACTCACCATCCCCAGACATTTTCTATGATGTTTACTGTTTTGTTTAGATCAGGTGAGTACAGCGGCCATTGAAGCAACTGCACTTGTTGCTCCTCTATCCATTTTTGTATTATGCGCGCTGAGTGAATAGGCGCATTATCATGTTGGTAGGTCCAGTTTATGGGTCCAAAGATGTTAGAAAACTTAGGAAAATTTCGTTCCAAAATTACTTTATACCCAGCTGCTGTCATTTTTGATGTTACAACCTCGAGCTCAACTGTTCCATAATAACTGACTGCTCCCCATATCATGACACCTCCTTCACGACTATGATGGCGCTTTAAAAATCTTTTTTCTTTTCTTAAGTCGTGAAAATAGAAGTTGAACCCATCAGCGCCATCGAAATTAAACTTTTTTTCATCTGAATAAACCACGTGATACCATTCTTTTTTCCAACTCATGTGAAGTCTTGAAAAATCTAATCGCAACATTTTCCGTCTCTCGTCAAGTGGTGGTTTTTACTTAAGTTTCATTCGTTTAAGATGGCTTGAGTTGTTGATTACTCTTAAAACTGTTGAGCAACTTGCGTTTACGCCGACTTTTTGTTTTTTTTTTTGCCACAGAATCAGAAGAATTTGATGCACATCTTAAAATTCTTCGTGTTTCAGCTGCTGTTGTTGCTGTTTTCTTACCCCCCTTATGTTTTTGCCGTATGTATCTTTATTTTTTAAGTTCGAATAAACTACATTAAAACTTCGGCCAACTTTATCAGCTATTGCACGTCCAGTTAGGCCTTGGTCTCTAAGTAAATCGATTTTAGCTTTTTCAACACTGTTAAGACACGTAGATCTACCCATTTTTCTTAAAATTTGAAATCAAGAATTAAATTTTACTAAAAACACTAAAATCGTTAATTTAAACTGTCAAGCACTCCAAAAAACTTATAAACAACGAATAAAATGGCGTTGTACCTATTCAGTTGACTAAAAAAAAACTCCTACTTTGCATATAAAACACTTTGCAAGTGGTTGAAGAAAAACTCACGGTTGTTTTTGGATAATTCTTTCGGAATTATCTGCTTAACATCAACTTAGCATCAACAGATGGCATAATAACCATCAATGTTTGGAAAAAATGGATAAAGCATATTAAAAAATGTTTGTGCGTATTCAGTTGACGAGGAGTGTAAATGTAAAAAAAAACAAATAAGTTAGTTTAATATATTTTAGTTCTATTAAAAAGATAACAGCTTAAAACGTCTATGGTAATTTCTATCTATTCAAACGCCCCACAGTTTAGTAAAAACGAGAATAGCTTTTTTTTATCTAATAGACTGACTGCGAGCAATTTTTGGGTGTGATTGATAACAAAAATAAATTGAAAATGACTACTACATAAATATATATATTTGTTTCTACAATTACTTACCTTTTATTTCTGAAGATATCTTACAGAATGGTGATTCCAGAAGGTTCAAAATCATTTATGGATGCAATTCAACTTGAGTAATGGCTATTTGAAATTGTGAAGGTTTTATATTTGGCAAGATATTTATTGCATGAATATTTATGATGTGATACTTTATTCAAAATAGAGAATATGGTTCTACATATTTGAATCATAGAAATAAATCAATTTGAAATGAATAGGTATAGGTAAGGTACTATTTCAAAAGTTCATTCGTTTTGATATTGTAGTTGAAAAAACTTAAATAAATGAACGGTGTTAAACCAACTCATAAAATTAGGAAACTTGTCTTAATATTTTTTAAAATGTCTGTTATTTGTTTGTACATAACTTTCGGAGTTCTTTATATACCCCCTACTCATGTACCAATTCTGTTATTACATAATGTTATTAAGCTTCTTAATAAATTACCACTACTTGCTGTGAATCTTCTTAAGTGAACGGTCGTCTTTTTATTCTGCTAAGTTTAATACAAAATGTTTTTACTTTGATTTAAATAGTTTTTTTTTTTAATGGGGAAAACTTTAAATTTAGTATGAGGTAACTAAATTTTACGGCGTGATTTTTCCCTCAGTGTAATTATCATCGACCAAAAATGTATCGAACTTAGATTAACAGATTCCGCTACCATATTCTTAAGTTTTCTTGTTTTTGTCAAAAGTCGTAGGGGTTTTTGGTCACAAGAATAGGTTTGATGGAAAAAAAAAGATAACCGACAAAATTTAGTATTGTGTATATTAGCTCTATGCAAATTTCGACAAAAACTCATATTCTTTAAAAAATGACGGTCACATTTTATTTGTGACAGCTTGTGACTATCACCTTACTCAAATCAATTTGGTTGATTAAAACTGTCATTTTTCAATAATTATCTTAAGTTTTGCTTTATTTCAATATGAGTGTCAAAAGCTGTTTTCAAAACCTTTTTTCAATATTCAAAAATCAATTGTTTTATTTGCATATGTAAAATATTTTGTCAATCTTCTTTTTAACTTCCCAAAGGAAGTTATTGTAATCGGTCCGGTTTGTCGAATTCAAAATTTTGTCATTTCTCGACGTTTCAAGGTCCCTAGAGTCGAAATACAAGATTTTTATAGAGATGTCTGTGCGTGCGTGTGTACGTACGTTCGCGAAGTTTTTTTCGTCTTCTATAGCTCAAGAAACAGTAAAGATATCGACTTCAAACAAATTTTGTTATGCAGATAATATTAAAGAAAGATGCAGAAAGAACTCTCAAAGAAATTGAGTGGGTGGCTTTTTTACCATAGCAATTTTAAAAAAGGTGAACATTTTGGTTAACCAAACATATCTCACGAATTAATAACGCTAGCGACTCGAATTAAATTTTAAATAATATATTATAACGTGACACCAAAATAGTATATTTTTGCAAAAAAAAAACAATTAACTGTTTAAATAATATATTTACGAACAAAAAATAAGTTTATCTCAGAAATAATTTTTTACAACAAAGAATAACGTTTTTGACATCTGGTACAATTTTGAGAAAACTCGAATTGACAGTTTTCTTACAAAAAATAAAAACCTAAATAAAACAATACCTATTAAAACGTGGTAAAAATTTACTTTCGACTCAAATATCTTTTCAAAAATTAAAAATATTGGCTGCAAACTTATTTTATCTCACAGAAAATATTGTTTTGGACATTCAGTAAATTTTTTCAAAATTCCAACAGTCGGTTTTTTCATACAAAAATAAAATGTACAAAAAATAGAAAAAATTTGGTAAAAATTGATGTATGGTTCTCGGTATCTCGTGAACAATAGAAGATAGTGACTTCAAATTAATTTCTTTCATCCAATTTGTATTTGTTTATATAAGAAATAAAAACTTTGGCTGATGGCTTTTTTGTTAATGCTTTCATAAAATCTATTATTTGTAATTATACATTGCACTTAAACCTACAAATAAATAAATAAAATAAAAACTTTTAAAAAATGCTACTAAAATTAGTTTTCGACTAAAAATCTCGTTAACAAAAATAAATTTTGAAATCAACTTATTTCATTACATGCAAAACATTGTTGGTAATTTTTAACTTTTTTAAGAGTAATTCAACTGACAACTTTTTCAACGATACACGAAAACCTACAAACTTTTAAGCAAGACAAATCGACAGACGGGATGGGAAGTTATCAGTGTGGGTCGCATCCCAGCCTCTTTTTAAATAAAGTTATTGACATTTGTAAGGAATACATTGTTTTTATCTTTTACATTCAGAACAAACATAAATCTGTTTGATAGAATCTTTGAAAAGGTCTTAAAATTAGCTCTGTTATTTGTTTTAAGAATAAATAAAATGCGTGTTTTATGGAACATAAATTAAGAAAATTAAAAAGAAACAATTTAAGACTTTCATGTTCACTCTTTTCTTTAAATCTAAACGATCAAAGCAAAAATTCCACTCTCTGTCTCTCTGACTTGTAGCACTCCGTCAATTCTCGCTTTGACAGGAATTTTGAAGTAATTTGACATTTATTTTGACGTATTCAAAATATTTCCTCATCCTCACTGATGTTTGAACAAACAACATTTTAAATTACAAAACTCAATTTTCAGTGAAAAAAGTTAAATTTCTTAGAGGTTTCTTAATCCTTCCAGACAAGATAATTTGATAGTTCTAAAGTTAAATACAAAAGCACGATAGTACCCGTGGCGTGTGTAGGGCTGTCACGTCAGAGGTCTTGGGTTCAATCCCTGCCTGTGCCACCTTAATTAAAAACAAAAAAGTTTTCACGGGTACTGCCTCTTGTGAGGAATTGACAAATCCTCTAAGAGTATATTCTTGTCACGAAAAGTGCTTTCTCAAATTAGCCGTTCGGATTCGGCTTTAAACTGTAGGTCCCCTCCATCCCTGACAACTTTACTCGCACACAGGAATGGTTCATAGTTGTAAGTCATTAGGCCCTAGTTCTCAATGGACTGTTGCGCCACCTAAATAATTAATAAAAATACAAAAGCAAGCAACTTAGATAGACTTATTCCAAATGTCTTGATATAATAAAAGTCTCACAGAACAATGTACTCAATAAAATACATCCAAGTACGGACCTTTTTGAAACAAATATTTTTCTGCAGTTAAATTAGCGATTAGCGACCATTTCAATAATTTTTATTCACTATATATTAACTTTACTGACCAAATTATGTTTACTTTTGGTGTTTTTATTGTTTTGCATATAAGATATTGGCTACTCCCTCTTTTAAAAAATACTGCTAACATTTAACTTAACTTAACACCATAACATATTACATATTTTGCAATAATTTCAAAAGTTGTTATTTTTATCTCCGAAACAAAAGAAACGTTTAGGCACACAATGTAGAAACAAAAAAAAATATATTTCTATTCAGATTAGAGTCCCTGCACTTTACAAATTTTTTACGATCCTTAAATTTCCAAGACTTACTGAGAGTCGATAAAATCCACAGCAAATCAAAAATAATTTCCAACTTACCGTATTATTTATAATCTTTCAGCACTAAGCCCTGGTAGCTCAAGCTGTTACAATTAAGTATTATTCTGTACATTTATGTTAAGACTAGCTGACCCGGCGAACTTTGTTTCGCCTTATTTTATTTTGTTTGTTTTATTATCAGGCGCGAAAACAAACAACGCAGATGGTCTTCCGACCATGGGAAAAACATGGATATTCTAGATTCAAACCACAAAATTTTAAGGATTGGCCTTGTGATTTGTTGATGGTCATGACAAATGCAAGACGGATCGGGAATTGAAGTCTTAAATTCAAACGGCATGTCGGTTGGGATCATCGGGATCCTCGGAATGAGAACTTCCTCACCTTTGCAGTTTCCTTTCAGTATCGTCGCGTTAATTACATTATTCATCAATTTTCTAACCACCAAAAACGTACCGTTGCACAGTTTTGGTTGGTTTATGTTTCGAAGCATAATTACTACGGAGCCAATCTTTAGGCGTTAATTGTGCGGTCATAAGCCAGGCACATCCAAGGAGTTTAAAAATTCAATTAGATAGTTGGTGGTTTCGTCTTTATTTGTGACGCAATCAATAGATTTGAATGAAGGCATTATTCCAATGATCTTATTTTAAATTATGTAGTTCAGGTCATCTAAATCAATTATTTCCATTCAAACTTGTCGTGCAGTGCAATAGGTGTCATATTTAAGATGAGAGGGGAGCTTTTGCGTCTTAACTATATGCCATACAGACCCGATTTAAATCACATCTGCAATATATGTAATTCACGCGAGCGAGAAGATATTGGCCACTTTCTTGGAACATGTCCAATCTTAAAGGAATTAAGAAGGACATTTTTTGGTAGAAACACTTTAAGGGAAGAAGATGTATGGAACTTGCTAAACGGTCAAAACTGGAATCAGCTCAAAGAATATTATACTGAAGCGACATCATACAGAAATAAAATTATTAATGAGTGTTTCTAGTTTTTTATATTCATGCCAAAATATGCAATGTAAATCTTTTTTAATTAACTTAAAATTTATATTTTGTTTTGACTAAACTAAAAGTCGCAAAAACTGTTTATATTCTTTTTTGAAAATGTGTAAATATATAAAAGAAATCGAATTCAAACTTTTTTTAAATTATTTAAAAAAAAAATAAATTAAAAAAAAAAATTAATAAATTAAAAAAAAATAATAATAATAATAAAAACATCACTTTGATAGAGATATTTGCAACTAAAAATTTAAGTATTGTAAAGTAACCACTCGGGCTGACGGCATATCTGCCATGCCCTATATATTATTCAATACTTATAAGCAAAACCATTGTTAGAAATTTAAGAATTTGATGAATAAAAATCTAATCTAATCTAAAAATCATCTAAATCTTTATTCTTAGCTGCTAAAATTGCTCGCTCAGAAATATTATTTGGAAGTACATTGTTGAAAAGTTTGTCTTTTGATGAGACAAAATTACAGAAATTATTTGAAATGATATCAATCCGCTCGATTTATCGTCAGGTACTTGACCATTACCGATAGTCAGCAGTTGCTCAGAGAAATATTTTTTTTGTTTTGTTATTCCAAGTCTGATTCTATTTTGTTATACCACGTTTTATGTCAAGTCACAAGGGAACGCTCTCGAACGGGATAAGCAGTATCATATGTCCGTCTCCTGGCTCTAAGCCACCAATTTTCTTGAGTTGTAAATGGTGTAACTAACACGAATTTCTTTTATTTATAAAGATTAATAAATTAAAATAATAATAATAATTTCCAACTTGGCATATTTTTTTAGATCTTATTACTTGTACTTTTAACGGAAGACTTGTAACTTGGCTCTTCTTTTAACTTCTTTTATGTTTTTGGTGTGATCCAATTTTCTCAAAACATTGACAAACATCTATAAATTGTATTCTCTTGGAAAACCATATACATACGTTCTCATTTTTAACTCCTTTTCCAAACAAGTAAAATTTTAAATATCAAGTTTATATACCTTTAAAATATTAAAACCAATCCTAACATTAAAATGACATTCGTCTTTTTTACTCCTTTTCCAAACAAGTAAAATTTTAAATATCAAGTTTATATACCTTTAAAATATTAAAACCAATCCTAACATTAAAATGACATTCGTCTTTTATTGTCTGTTTTTGTTTTGATCATTTCTTTAGATAGGTACTTTTATGAAATATGTTTATATAAATAGTTCACCCACCCTTCAGATCATAAATCTCACTTCTGATGTACATCCATATAAATTAAATAATTCCATGCTTCCAAATAGAAAAAGATGGAAATATGAACGTTGATATGGTATGGTATTGAAATTTAAATCTTCGGAGGCAAATGAAGAGGGTCGTCGTATAAGGTGGCGCCATCCGGCCGGTGTGTGTTTCTTTTTTAACCAACAATCATATAAAATGTGGACATTTATTACCTAATTAGGGAACCTTCCCCTCAAAATGGTCTGGCGTAGATATTTTTTGAATCTGTGATTTATAGTTTAGAAGTTTTTTAGTTTTAGTTTTTTTTTTTTTAAGTGCGGTAACACTCACATTTCTTAAGACTTTTATAGTTTAATTGCTTACGTATGTCAGCTTTTATTTGGTTTTATATTTTTCCTGTTAAGGGATTTTCTAGTTCCGCTTCCTCCCTTATACTCTCAGAGATGACCACCAGCCTTGCTTGATAGAACATTTATGAGGCTATTCATGTCTATGTCAACACTGTCAACTCTTCATAGGCTGAATATTGTTTTCATGCTAAAATCAAATTGAAAGGATTCTTTTTGATTCTTCTCATACAACAGATGCTAAAGTGATTATGACTCACCTGAAGCAAGTAAGTGCGACCTAGTCGGGCATTAAAAATGCATTAAATTTGTCTATGTCCTTATAAAATTTTTTATAGCTCAAGCTATCACCTTTTTACAATTGCGCTGAGCCGACTGGGCGAGCGAACGACTATAAAGACGTCCTGCACCTATTCCTGTCCCATGGATGCGGTTCCTCGTCACAATGACTTTATTACGATGTGACATCAAAGTAAAAATTTGTGAGAAAGAGTTCCTTTCTTAATTGCGCACCGTTTGGTTGTTTGGCTGTGGCGGCTGACGATGCGATTGCGGTGGCGATGGTGGCGGGCAGCTCCTGCTGATGAAGTACCATTTTAGATTATAACCTCTTGAGTCTTGAGAGTCTTATATCGCTTAATTTTATCATTGCTGCCACCACCTTCTTCGAAATTTAAAGGATTTATTCATTTTTTTTTATTTTTGGGTCGGATCGGCTTTGTTGATTGAAATGTTTGTGGAAAAAGTCACAGCCTTTTAAGAAGCTACACTAACCGACAATGATAATCATCCATGATGCCGAAAGACACCCATCTTGATATTTTAATTGCTCGACGAAAGATTTGTGGTAATGACTATGTGAAGAGTGCTCCTGGCTACACGCCGCCGGCCGCCGCTGGCGCTGTTGCCGCCACTATATAACGTTGTTGCTTGAGGACGTATCTTAATTTTTTGTTTTACTTCTTTTAGGAAACAGAGGCAGAGTCCGTCCATTCGTACGTTCATATAACGCATTGATGTGGGATAGGCAGGCATCAGGGGACTGCTGCGATGCGAGTTTGTATAGTTCAGCTAAAGCTGATATGAATTTGATTTAATGGCAACTGCATTGAATAAACAAAAATGATAAATGGCATAATTTTTCGGTTTGTTGCCGCTCTTGATATGCATGGTTGCGGTATGCCGCATCTTCTCAAACTCGTATTCATATAATAAAGTCAGACCTCAAAGGGTGCACCATCATCAGTGAATTATTATAGTGGAAGAAACGTTTAATTATATAAATAATTGAATAATTAATGGGATTTTTGGGGGTATTATGATATCTGTTTTAAATAAATGAGACAACGAGAATTGTTTATAATGGCTTAAATCGGTTATCGGAGTATCGGTGACAGAACGGAAGGCCTTTGAAGTAGTTTCAGTACTGATAATTTAATCAAAAAAATGTCAAAACTTCTGACAGTTGGAGGTTTTTCTTATGAATTCTTTCATCGAAATCATATCATGAAGCACCTACTATCTGTAACTTTACAGTCATCATTTAAAATGTTGAACTCTAAAATTGTATCCTTCTTTGACCCTTGGTAGTTTAAAATTCTTGTTGAAAATCATAATTGATTGATTGATTTGAATTGTTGATATTCGGAAAGAATTTTCTTATTACGTATTTTTATTATTATTATCTTAATTTTTATTTAACACGATGAACTCTTCATGTTCGTCAAGCCCTTATTGTTAATAGCCATCGTCATTTAAATGTTGTTCTTTCGTTAATATATGTTTATGGTATTAGAACATGAGTTTCAGAATTGTTCAAACAATATGAAATGTAAGGTTTTCGATAGCCCACAGAAGCTTTCGTCTTTTATCGTTTAACAAGTAAAACTACGCCATTATTACAAATAAATAGTTACAAGCCTATTAAATTGTTAAAATTTATTTGTAAAAATGGTGAAAATTTTGCATTCATAGTTCGATAAACTAAATCACTTTTGAGTCATCATGAAAGCTGTTTTAGCCGGATGTATACTAAACCCAATCCCTCATCGATCATTAAAAATAAAAAAGATCTATAAAAAAGACTCTTAAAGTCTAATTATTAACACGCAGAATCAAGCCAGTCGTCACCAGCACGTTGTTAATTATAGGTGTATCAAAATGCTCAGAATTTCCATTGAAAAATCATCTTCAGTAATGAGGTTCATTTTCACCTCGATGAAGCAGAATTGTCGCATTTTGTGCTAAGAAGTTCCAAATATTTTTGTTGAAAAACCTCTCCATCATGTATGAGTCACTATTTGATTTGTGTTTTGGATTGTCGATGGCGAAAGGCCTTACTCAGTCAAAAATGAGGCTGGTGGAACTGTGACTGGTGAGTAAAATGCGGTATCAAGCTATGATTTATAATTTTGTTGTACTTAAATTGGAAAAATATTGATATGGACGGTATTTAAAGGGTGTCCCAAAATTAACGCAAGATTTGAATTAAATAGAAAACGCCGTTTTTAGTCTTTTGATAGTTATATTTTTATTGACTCGTAAAGTACATAGGATAGGGTTATATATGGAATAACACATCGGACAAATGGCCTCCACGGCTTTGCATGCACATGCGCACTCTTTTGTTGAAATTTTCCATGACCATTCTGCATAAATGTGGCTGAATTTCGTTGATGCAGCGTTGAATCTCCTCCTTTAATGCACGGGTGGTTGTGGGCTTGTTGACATAGACTTGTGATTTCAAATAACCCCATAAAAAGAAGTCTAATAGTGTTAAATCACACGATCTAGGAGGCCAATTTTGATCACCGAAACGAGAGAGTACACGACCTGGAAATGTCTCATGCAGTAATTGAATTGTTTCACGGGCTGTATGACATGTGGCACCGTCTTGTTGAAACCACATATTGGACACATCAATATCATCCAATTTTGGCAGAAAGAACTGTGTAATCATGTCGCGATATCGAGCACCAGTAACAGTCACTGCTTGACCAGCATCATTTTCAAAAAAATATGGTGAGTATACGCTGTAGAGAGGTTCTTGAAATTTGCAATTCTTTTCCACGACGCGACGTCGAATTGAGGTTCCTGGATTGTCAGCAACACTATCACGCACTGCTTCGACATTCACATTTGAACGGCTTGTTTTTGGACGACCAGTGTGTTTGGCGTCTCCAACGGATCCAGTCTCCATGAATTTTTCAATTAATCTCTTCACAGTTGACGAAGTTAAAACACTATTCCGACCATATTTTGTATGAAATTTTCGAACTGCATCCGCCAAGCTTTCACTATTTTTGAAATATTCTTTAATAATGAAGACACGTTGTTCTCTCGTGTAACGCTCCATTTTTAATAACCCTATACTGTTAGCTGTCAAATTGCTATTTTTTCAGGGTTGCCAACACTTCACTGCACAAATGGCGGCAAATTCAAATCTTGCGTTAATTTTGGGACACCCTTTACTTTCAACAATAGGCGCGGCGCTATGCGTTTCACATAAACAATGCAGTAATCGCAGTTTTGCTAGAAAACTTTCTTGGAAGGGTAATTTTTCGAAGACGTGGCCATAATACGCCATCGAGATCTAGTGATTTAATACTTTTGGATATTTTCTCAGGGCTCCATAAAATAAAAGGTTTATGGCAATGCTCCATAATTGATTGAAGACTTAAAAAATGGAATTTGCGAAGTTATAGAAAACGGTCAGCCAAATACATATTTGGTAATTGGTCTTAGAAAATTAAGTTAAAAATATATGGTTCGGCAACCGTATCAGTGGCGGTAATTGAGCTGATACACATTTCCATCGTAAAATAAACATCTTTTGATTTTTCGTCAAAAGTACCAATTTTTCTTAATATCAAAATGAAACGTCTTATTGAACAAAATATTAATTAAAAGAAATGGAGTTTTATACCATATCTATTTTGAAAAAACCAAATAGATATAAAAACTTAGCAAACGTGTAAAGAATTTTGTTTTAATCACACTTCATCTCATAAATTACAAAACTGTCTATTAAATTTTCAAATAGATTTCCTGAGTATTTTTATAAAAAAAAACAAAAGCTTTTCTCATTATTAATATTATTTCTAATAAATTTTCTGTATTGAGCTTTAAAGACCAACAAATAATTTTGTATATATAATAAGCTTTTTAGAAATCAAATTATAAACATTTTAATTGTATATGATTTTCAATAAATGTAAAGATGTTGAAAATCGCAAAATTTGTTTCTGATTTCCTATTGCTAGCGTTTGAAAAGAACGTTGAACTAAAAAAAAACACCACCTGGATTATAAAGGGTCCGCCAAATAATTTTTTTTTTTTGAAAATGCTATAAAAACATGGGGTGTAGCTTCAGCTGTGTTGCCAATATCCTCCTCCTCTTTTTGTGAACAAAAATTCGTTTAACATGGCCCGATAACGATCGCCATTGACTGTAACGGCCAATCCTTGCTCATTTTCATGCCTCTAAACCAAAATCCGCACCAAACAGTGACTCGTTTTATGTGCATCGGCTTTTCAATGTATGCGTGCGGGGACAATTTTTACCCGCCAAGATCAAAATGAGCTTCATCTGAAAAGATGATTTTTTTTTTCGCAAAATCGGCGCCTTTTCTAAGCGTTGTTCAAGCGTATACACAACCATATTCGTTCAGCGGAAGGATAAAACTAATTATCTGTCAAAGCAGACATGAGCTAAGTGTTACCATTCACGAAATAAGCACTAGTTGAAAAAAAAGTTAGATGGCGAAGCAACATCAAATTGATCATTTTACCCAGTCTTCCTCTCACAGTGAATTTGAATACAGTGTTTCTAAAGAACTAAACAACTTTGAAATCGAATGACTTTTTCCAACATTTTTGAGCGTTAATCGTCAATAGCGGCCTATATTAGCGATTTCAAAAATCCCCAAATTAAATAATCAAGTGGTGTTAAATCACACGATCTCGAAAGCAAATTCACGGGTCCGTAAAGTGAAACTTGCGATTATGAAACGTTTCCTTCAATAATTCAACTGTGGCACGAGCTGCTTCGCCCCGGCAGTCCTGTTGGAACTACAGCTCCTGCCCATCACGATTGTTCAAGTAATCATGGCTTATTGTCTTATTGACTATAAGTCCTGGTCAGAATCGTTTAAAAAGAAGTATTGTATCAAAAAGAACCATGATTTTCAAAATAAATTAGCACAGTACGGTTTGTACAGGCATTAATCTATTAATGTTGATATTCCAAACCAAACTAAAACTAAATCACTATCTTTGAAAATTCATTCAAGGGAACCTATATCCTTTATCAAAAAAACCTAAAAGACCTATCCCTATGTTTTGAAATTATTATTTCACACAACTTATATAAATGCATAAGTAGTTGTTTATATTAAAACTAGAACATAATTAATAACAAAAACAATAAAATCACAAAACGATATGTTTAATTTTGCCCTTAACAAGTCGCAAGTCCACAACGACAACCGGGACGGCCGGCCGGCGACAAATAACAAAAAATGGCGAATCAATAACGATTATTCCCTTACGATTCGCGCAAATCTTCGATGATGGACAATTCCTTGTTTAATAATATGTTGACAACGTGTATAGCATATAAAACAAATTAATCATCAAACATGATCTTGTAAACCAAAGCCGCCTCATCAATGATTTTCTATAAACTTGCTTCATGTAGGTACTTGGGTATTGGTAAATCTTAAATGCATCTCAGAATCATTCTCTCTTGGTCATCACAGCCACTCAATCACTCTCTCGATAATATTGTTTTTTGATTTGTTTGTTGGATTTATTAAACAAAAAGACAAAATAAATACAACTTCTGAACAGGATATACAATACATCATATTAATATTTATTATGAGAATGTTGCTTGTCATAAATGAATCCCCACAGCGATATGAATCTTGATGCAATTTATTATTTTTATTATTGGTATTATTAATTCAAAAGGATATTTATTATATGTCCACAACAAAAAAGCTACATTATAGCATTTACAACCTCTGTATAGATACCAAAACTTGATTAACTTAGTAAGTTATGCAATTAAGGAGTTTCATTTTAAGTGTTTGATAAATAAATGTAACATCTAATGTTTAAAAAGTTAATAAAATCCAAGCTGAGAAAATTAATTCTTTCCCTCTTGATAAATTAATTGATATCGACTTTATACAGAATTTGGTTTTTGTGTAAGTATGAATTAAAGTGTTTTTACAACTAATAAATCTATTAACTATGTAAACTAGACAGTAAGTTAAATTTGGCAGTTCTGATTTTTGGTGAATTGTTTATGATGTTGTGCTAATTTATAATCAAGTGCGAAATTCAAAGTCAAAGCTGTCGAATTTAACGCAAGTTTATCCATTTAAGTGTCTATAAGTTGCAGCAGGTTTTGCTGTTAATTGATGCTGCCAATGAGTGACATGACTCCGCCTGTACTTGAAAGCGTAAACGATTTTATGAGACGAATCTTCTTTCGTACTCGTACAGTTGCTATAGATTACTTCAAGATCTTGACATGCACAAATCCGCTCACCCGGTTAGTATTGTTCTGAAGAGGTGTTCTTTAACGCTGGCAAAACCACTGCGTAAGCTTTTCTATAAGTCCTAATTCTATAAGTCCCTCTTACCGAGGGAATGGAAAACAGCATTTGTCCAGCCTGTTCCTAAACAAGCGAATCCTCCTCTATCGTCCAATTGCACTTAAATCTCTTGTTTCCAAGGTCATGGAAACGCTGATCAATTTTCAGCTTAAGAAATGTCTGGAAGAACGAAAGCTTCTTAATGACCGGCAGAATGGCATTCGTAGCAATAAGTCCACTAGTGATCTCATGGTTTATCTCACCGAACAGTAGAACAAATCTTTACATCGTTTTGGAGAATGTAAGATTATTGCATTTGATAGAGTTTGCCATCAAGCTCTCTTATCAAAAATGCGTGCTTTTGGTATTGATGAATCTCTTCTTTGTTGGGTTAGAAATTACCTTTCGAACCGTTCAATTAAAGTAGTATTGGACGGGTTAAAATCTGATAACCACAAAATAAACGCTGGTGTGCCCCAGGGCTCCGTTTTGTCTCCGACGCTCTTCCTTATTTTTATATTTCATATTTCATATTTATTTATTAAACAATAAGCATTTTAAAACAATGTGTCTTATTATTAATAAAGGGTGTCCCAAAATTAACGCAAGATTTGAATTAAATAGAAAAGGCCGTTTTTAGTCTTTTGATAGTTATATTTTTATTGACTCGTAAAGTAAAGTACATAGGATAGGGTTATGTATGGAATAACACATCGGACAAATGGCCTCCACGGCTTTGCATGCACATGCGCACTCTTTTGTTGAAATTTTCCATGACCATTCTGCATAAATGTGGCTAAATTTCGTTGATGCAGCGTTGAACCTCCTCCTTTAATGCACGGGTGGTTGTGGGCTTGTTGACATAGACTTGTGATTTCAAATAACCCCATAATTGTTGTTGTGTTAATTGCATTTTGTAAGCATGAAGACACAGATCTTTGGTGAGTATACGCTGTAGAGAGGTTCTTGAAATTTGCAATTCTTGTCCACGACGTCGAATTGAGGTTCCTGGATTGTCAGCAACACTCTCACGTACTGCTTCGACATTCACATTTGAACGGCTTGTTTTTGGACGACCAGTGTGTTTGGCGTCTCCAACGGATCCAGTCTCCATGAATTTTTCAATTAATCTCTTCACAGTTGACGAAGTTAAAACACTATTCCGACCATATTTTGTATGAAATTTTCGAACTACAGCCGCCAAGCTTTCACTATTTTTGAAATATTCTTTAATAATGAAGACACGTTGTTCTCTCGTGTAACGCTCCATTTTTAATAACCCTATAATGTTAGCTGTCAAATTGCTTTTTTTTCAGGGTTGCCAATTTTGGGACACCCTTTATAAGTTGCAGCAGGTTTTGCTGTTAATTGATGCTGCCAATGAGTGACATGACTCCGCCTGTACTTGAAAGCGTAAACGATTTTATGAGACGGATCTTCTTTCGTACTCGTACAGTTTCTATAGATTACTTCAAGATCTTGACATGCATCAAATCCGCTCACCCGGTTAGTATTGTTCTGAAGAGGTTTTCTTTAACGCTGGCAAAACCACTGCGTAAGCTTTTCTATAAGTCCTACTTCTATAAGTCCCTCTTTCCGAGGGAATGAAAAACAGCATTTGTCCAGCTTGTTCCTAAAAAAGCGAATCCTCCTCTATCGTCCAATTGCACTTAAATCTCTTGTTTCCAAGGTCATGGAAACGCTGATCAATTTTCAGCTTAAGAAATGTCTGGAAGAACGAAAGCTTCTTAATGACCGTCAGAATGGCATTCGTAGCAATAAGTCCACTAGTGATCTCATGGTTTATCTCACCGAACAGTAGAACAAATCTTTACATCGTTTTGGAGAATGTAAGATTATTGCATTTGATATTTCAAAGGCATTTAATAGAGGTTGCCATCAAGCTCTTTTATCAAAAATTCGTGCTTTTGGTATGGATGAATCTCTTCTTTGTTGGGTTAGAAATTACCTTTCGAAACATTCAATTTAAGTAGTATTGGACGGGTTAAAATCTGATAACCACAAAATAAACGCTGGTGTGCCCCAGGGCTCCGTTTTGTCTCCGACGCTCTTCCTTATTTTTATAAATGATCTTTTGTCTGAAACTAAATTTTTTCGCTGATTCTCAACCTTTTTCCTTGGATGTGGAAGCTCATTAGGTTCTGATCTTGACAGCATTGTCCAACATGGAATCAAAAACCGTGTAAAATTGAATGCTTCGAAAAGTCAATGCTGTCTACTTTCGCAAAAGCGTAACCATCCCCCAATGCAACTATCCATGGGCATTACTTGCGTAGAGGAGTGATCACGTATTTGACATAGCCAAAAATTCTGTGTTTAGGTTTTCTCCGACTATCCAAGAAGTTTTTTACTCTTTAAAAAAAGCTTTTATTCGTCCAAAACTCGAGTATAATTCTTATATTTGGGCTGATGCCCCAATAACGTACTTGAGTCTTTTGAATATCAATGAAAAGAGAGTTCTAAAAATGATAGGAGATCGCTCTCTTACCGAGACAATTGCTTTTCTTGAACACCGCCGAAAAGTCTCATGCCTATTATTGTTTTATGGTTAATTTATAAACAATGCTTTAGTAAAAGAGCCAGTTGCATTCCTCCCCTTAAACAATTCAACCGTAATACCCGTACTTCTAGGAATGCTCATCAGTTTTCCCTTGAACCCAATTTCGGACGTACTATTAAGTACAGGGATTCTTTTTTTAGACGCACTACACGAATGTTTTATGCTTTACCAGGCTCAATATTTCCGCATTACAATGTACATACATTTAAAGCCAATTTGAATCGGTTTCTCCTATCCTTCTTTCCTGATTGCACTCTCTCTAATAATTATAAGGCAGTGACGAACGCAGGTAGAGTTTTGGGGGTTAAACCCATAAAAATTGAAAACAGAAAATGACCTTGTTGTACTCATTTTTGAAACGATCTCACGGCCACTTATGGTCCAATCGGGTTAAGTAGAGCTTTCGTTTTTTATTAGTCTTTTGACTCGTAACTTAATTTACTTAATCAGTTTGTTTATTTTTGACGTTTAATAAATTTAGAAACAGCTTAAACATGGGTTCTGTCGTGTTTATTTCTAGACTCCAGATTATCGGTTTAAAATGGGTTTAAATTTAGCAAAGATAAAATCAGAACTTATCAAGGAACTATGAATATGACCCTATGTCTTCGTTCTAAAGGTTTGGAACGCATTCAAAATCATTATTTCTAGTATTTTCATGGTGAGTTTAAGAAAAACGTGTTTGACAATTTCAAAATTCAATCTAACAATATACGGTAAATTTGAATATGCGAAAACAAACAAAAGAGAACTGTGAAAATAGAAAAATCTCAAGTCATCTCTTTTGCACAATATACTTACATCGATTATTGCTAAGACCGATGAAAGGATATATGACCAGCACCTAACCAGAGCTTCTTCGTCAACCTCGAGGTTATCCTACAAGAACCTTAACCATCAAATTCTAAGTGAGAATAGCTATTTCAACATTAAGTACTCGTCTGAGGCTATAAGTACCACTTTCAGAGCAAGAGTAGAAATCCTTAATCTGAATTACATCCCTCATAGAACTGATCTTCAGCAGACTTGTGATTTATGCAACAGAAGAGAATGTGATGATGTTTACCACTTCATTGCTATTTGCCCTATATTACAAGAAATTCGGCGCTTGTATTTTCAAGAAAGTTTGATATCACTCAATAGCTTGTATGAAATATTAAATGGTGGTCGTGGTTGGTCTAATCTATACAAATTTTGCAAACGCGCTTTAGATTATCGGAATAGTTTTTGAAAATTGTATTCTCTTAATATTTCTTCAAATTATTACTTTTTATGTGGCAAATCATTACAATTGCAAAAAATTCAAAATAATTTAAAATTATTACTTTTTATTTATTTGGCAAATCATTAAAATTGCAAAAACTTCAGGGTTATCGCTCTCCCATTATTTATTTATTTAAATTATACTTATGTTTGTTGCTCTAAATCAATTAAAATATTCACTTCTTATATTGTGTATCATCAAAATTATGAAAACCTAAGAACCACACAGACTAAATATTAGCTAAAATTAAAAGTTTCTGATTTTTGTTATATCAACATACTCGTATGCAAATCAATTTGTAAAATTATTGTTTATTACATGATTCTTTTTTTTATTTTTCTATCACTTATTCATGAAATGTCATATCCGGCAGACGGCAGATAGCCATGTCCGTATTCTTAAGATTATAATTGTATCAACATCGAATCAAAAAAATAAAGAATTTATCTATCTATCTCTATCATCTCTTTGTTTCTGTAACTCACATTTATTCATGTGTGAGTTCAGCCTAAGAATGATGGGATCGACAACGGCAACTCGGAAATAAGGCATACAAACTTATACATGCATAATGCATAATGGATATAAAAATTAAGTTTTAGCTCTGAAGTCAAAGTCTAAGTCAAACTGTTTTGTCAATCGTGAAAGCAAGTCATATGTGTATATATGTAATTTGTATTCATACATGTTTTATAGAACCTATATAAAATAGTGCCAAAAAGAAAAAAAAACACGACATTTAAAATAAAAAAATAATATAATATTATATCTTATTCATAAACGAAAACAACCTTCTTTAATCTATCAAGCCATTGAATTTTTATCAAATGAAACTAATTAACTGCGGATCAAAAACCTGAGTATGGAGCAAATTCTTCACTTTAAGCAGTAATTTTAACATCGCTTCTGCATCTTTTCAAGTTACTATTTTTAAAACACTAAATTTACTTGAAGTCGATGTGTCCACTTATTCTAAGAGTGTGGCCTTCAAAAAAAGAAGACACGCACACAAAAACCTTTGATTTAGATTCTAGGGACCTGTTAATGACGAGAAATGTTAAAATTTTCAAGTCGACTAATTGGAGCGATTTTAATAACTTCCTATGGAAGAAAATCTTTTTCTCTCGATGAACCACACAATTCACAAGATTCAAAGGAACAAACTCATGCCCTTGAATTTTTATCAAATGAAATTAGACAACTACTCCAACTTGAGTTTGAAAAGATAGATTGCTTATTTTGTTTTTAAACATGAATTTTAATAACTAAAATTCAGAATGTGTTGAGAATTGAAGTTCATAACTGGAGCCTATTTCGCAGTAAAGATTTAGATGAAATCCCCTAAATAATAACATCCATCATAAATGTTTAAAAATGTTGATAAGCTAATGACAGCTGAGGAGGTAATTACACCCTATTTTCAAGTGTTACTTTCTAGTGCCTGGAGTGTATTGTCATTTATCATAAACATTTACCACATTCATCACATCACATCAATCAAAACTTAAAATTCGTTTAGTTGCTCTTGAAAACCCATAGAGATATCTTAAGCAAAGCCTTAATTATCATCTCAATTATAACCTTCGGGATATCATATCACTGTTTTGTCATTCTGCATTTAAACTTCAATTAAGACGAAAAAATACTTATCACTCGACCATGCACATCGTCTATGTAAGTCTCTCTAAAGCCGAAGGAATCAATGTTGACACTTGAATGCATTTCGTCACTTAAGAAAACACTGATTGCTCGTCGCAACTACAAATGCCCAACAGCTGCGTGAAGCCCAGAAGAGTGTTAGTCTGAGTCTTATTTTGGCACATAGACGACACAACATGTCATTGATGTCGGGAAGGAGTACCCTTTTCGATACTTACTTTAAATTTTCTCTTCAGTCAAAAACACACACAGGCTACACTGGAATAGATGATGATCATATATGAAGACGAATAAACGATGTCTTATGAATCTTATGATCATCACAGCTGCCAGATAAACCAAACCAAAGCAAAGTCTGGAGGAGGGTCGAGGGTGCAAAGTGCCAACTACGATCCCATATTATAAAGCAGAAGTAGATATATACGAGAGTGTGTATCTTTCGTCTCTGGCCGAGGTCGATGCGCAACAAGAATTACGATGGGAATACTGCATTTAGACATCCCATAAATATAATCGGCCGTCTCACTGGAATGGGTATGGATATGGGGAGAAATTCCTTTGGGGGAAGTCGCATCTATGAATGTCAAACTCTGTCAGATAAATGAGATCTTTTAAGACAATAAAGTTCAACAAACATAGAATTTTTTGTTAATTTATTGTTTTGTCGTTGGTGTTGTGGGTTTATGAGCGTGTGAGTCGAATTTGTTGTTTAAGATCAAATTTGTGTATCGTATTTTAAATGTTTGAAGATCAACATTGTAGGAATATATGGAATTCTATTTTGGTTGAATAAGTGTTTCGGGTTATGATTGACAGGTAATTTAAAAACAGAGGTAATTATTAGTTAAAACTTTCAGAATTAGTCTATATAAGTGTGTGAGATAGAGAGATGAAGGGTTATAAATAGCTTGTCATTTTTTAATAAGTTTAAGTTGAAGTGTAGCAGAGAGAGAAGCATTGTATAGACAATGGAGAATAGACAAATTTTACTTAAAGGCTATAAAAAAGCCTAAAAAATGCTGCTTTTAGTGGATATCTTGTAAGAACTTAAATTCAAAAAAATAAAAGTAGCAAAAGGAAGAAGGCATATTCTTGGTGATTTGACTATCAGTTTAACATAAATTTCGAGTATAGAACTTCCAATACGAATAACATCAAACTTTTGCTTATGAAGTGTAGTTGACTCATAGTATTCTATGGCTGATAGCCATGCTAAGATCTACACCAGAATACTGTTCGCTAAAGTAATAGAGAGACCTACTTCAGCTTAGTTCTAGCATTTGTTTTTTATAGGTGCCATGCAATGGTGGATACACGGCGAGGGAGTCATCGGGGTCATTATTCAACCCCCCCCCCCCCCCCGCTTCAAAATTATTTTTTATGAAGTACTACTTTTAACCAATGACTGAACCAAGAACATAATATGTATCGGAAATCTAGCCCTATTCCAACCGCGCACCACAAACTCTACAACTTTTGACCAATGAACGATCCAGGGGGCATCATATGATCCATAAAGCTGATACAGCTAAGTTGCATAAGCAAAGATTTCATCAAAAGATTTGTTAGAAATTTAACAATTTGTACAAAAAGCGCATTTCTGTCAAAAACAACTCAAATCTTTGTTTTCGCACAATTTAAAATTTGGAACAAGCTTAAGTAATGATTTAATTTTTTGTATGAGATATTTTCTGAGCGAAAGAGCAGGTTCTTAAGAATAAACCTTGAATTAGAGATCGACAATTTGCCTTTAAATTTTTGAAACTCGTCTTAAATTCCATCTTAGTTTTTTGACGCACATTAATAGTGTAGGGCTTTCTTTAAGTTTTTTTTTCCCTTTCAACAATGATTTTTTCTATTAAATACAAAAACTTTTAAGATCTTTAAAAACTAAAAAAATCTACTTTTTGAAGTGAATTTGCTTTGGGTGAAGCAACACTTTCGTTAAACTAATAGCTAATTAAAAAATATAATATACATTTCATATCTATTAATTTAATATAAAATTAATTCTCTCGAGAACTAAAGCAACATATAGTTTGTGAATGCCACACTAAAGTTTCTTCTCAACTTATTTGTTTACCTTAATTTGTTTTTATTTAATTTTTAGAGGAATTATGTAACTATAAAAAAAAATATTTTCAAAAGGTTCGAATAAGTATTTTTTTTGGAATTTTTATTCTAACATCAGCTCGAATCTACGAGTAAGCACACTGATAACGAATTGAGTACGAAAAAATAATATTCAGGACATTTTTTTAAATCTTGAAATACTTGTACGGAGTCACCCAAATCAAATAGTTAGACCATATCATGCTAAACAACAGTCTTCTAAAATAATCTAATAACTAAAGTGTCACTTTAGCCTTTGAAATATGTAAATTCAACACATTATGTTATTTAAATTACATATGTCAGCCTCCTTTGGCGAACATTAAAGTATATATAAGCAGTGCTCAAAACACTCATCTTTTTGTTAAGTGTGTGACCCCCCTGAATAAAAGTCTGGATCCGCCCTTGGGGCAAGAGTACGATGACTCAGGCAACAAGATATTGTAACGGATTTTTTTAGAACCGTTTAAAACAAGCTTTTTTTAGTATGGAAGGGGGGTTCTATCTCACCCCGTTTAGGCGGGAGGGGCAATTTAAAAAAAAAATATTACTTAAAATAGAAAAAAATAGTTACAAAATAACGGTAATATACTTACAATTAAGTATTATATGTTTTTTTAAAGCCAACATTCTGTTCTCTTAGCCATTTTTTAAATCAAGTGCATAGTTTTTGAAAAATTTAATTTTAAACTCAAAGTTTGAGTAAAAAAAAAAATTTCAAATCCAATATTTCAAAACCATAAGTTCATAAATAATTTGTTTTAAAAATTTGTTGCTCTTATTAATTTTCAATCAAAAACTGAAAACTGTAGATTATTTTATTTTGATATAGTAATATGGGTAGGTGCGAGTTTGAGTGTATGCAACAGTGGGGTGTGTATGAGGGGCATGCTGCCCCCTGCAACACCCCTGCTTGGACTCAATATAGGATTTGGGGTGGGTGCAAGGTGGGGTAAATGCAAAGTTTCTTTTGCATTTAAAGAAGCTGGATTTAAGAAAAAATAATTTAACCTAGGTATATCTTAATCCATATTCGACTATTACTATAAAAATAATAGGGGGAGAGTACGATAACTTTAGCGACAAAGTTTAATAACGGATTTGTATAAAAGTTAAAGTGGGTGGCGCAACAGTCCGTTGAGAACTAGGGCCTAGTGACTTACAACTGTCAACCATTCCTGTGTGCGAGTACTGTTGTCAGGGATGGAGGGGACCTACAGTTTTAAGCCGAATCCGAACGGCAAATTTGAGAAAGCACTTTTCATGACAAGAATTACTCTTGGAGAATTTGTCAATTCCTCGCAAGAGGCAGTACCCGTAAAAAATATTTTAGATGGCATAGGCAGGGATCGAACCCAAGACCTCTGGCATGACAGTCCAACGCACTAACCATCATGCCACGGGAACTACACGGATTTGTATGGAACAGCTTAAAACAAGCATTTTTTACTATGGGAGGGGGTGTCTATCTCCCCCCGTTTAGGCGGTAGAGGCAATTTAAAAAATATGTACATTAAATAAAAAAAAAATTAAAAAATAACGGTAATACTTACAATTAAGTATTATACCTTTTTTTAAAGCCAACATTTTTGTCTATTAGCTTGTTTTTAAATCAAGTCAAAACTATGCATAGTTTTTGAAAAAAATTGTTTTAAACTAAAAATGTATGCAAACAAAATTTAAAAAAAAGTTTTAAAGTGTAGTTTTTCAAAACTTTCAAATTATTAACTGTTTTTTTTCTTTTTAGAATTCATTGCTCTTATTTGTTTTTGATCAACAACTGAAAACTAGATGACTTTATGTCTTCTAGTTCTTGAGAAAATTGAAAATTACCAAAATAAATATTTTAATTAAATTACTTTTTCCTTGCTTAAGTATTAACGTAGTCTTATTTTGATAGTAATAATCGAATATGGATTAAGATACACCTAGGGTTAATTAATTTTTTTTAAATCCAGCTTATTTAAATGCAAAAGAAACTTTGTATGCACCCCATCTTGCACCCACCGAACCGTGCCTCCTCCCCCCCCTTGCACGCACTCCAACTTGCACCCAACCCAAATCCTATAGTGTTCCCAAGCAGGGGGGTTTCAGGGGGGTTGCATACACCCAAATTCGCACACACATTACTGTTGCATACACCCAAACTCGCACCTACCACTTTTACTATCAAAATAAGACCAATCAAGCAAAAAAAAAGAATTAAATTAAAATAGTAGTTCTGGTTATTTTTAATTTTCTCAAAAACTAAAAGACATAAAATCATCTAGTTTTCAGTTTTTGATCAAAAACAAATAAGAGCAATAAATTCTGATAAGTAAAAACAATGGTAGATAATCTTGAAGTATTGAAAAATTACACTTTAAACCTTTTTTTTAACTTTTTTTACTCAGATTTTGAGTTTAAAATTAAATTTTTCAAAAACTACGCATAGTTTTGACTTGAATTAAAAACTGACTAATAAAACAGAATGTTGGCTTTAAAAAAATGTATAAAACTTAATTGTAAGTATCACCGTTATTTTTTAAATATTTTTTCTATTTTAAATAATAATTTTTTTAAATTGCCCCTACCGCCTAAACGGGGGGAGATAGACCCCCCCTCCCATAGTAAAAAATGCTTGTATTAAGCCCCTCTACCAAAAACCGTTATTATTTCTTGGCGCCAAAGTTATCGTACTCGTGCCAATAATAGGCTTTTCACACCAAACCCAAAACCCGGTTTTCGCGAAAATATCGGTTTTCGCCGAAAACCTACATCGAAAACTCAAGTTTTCCCATACATTTTTGGTAAACCACAAGTTTTCGTAAACCACAAGTTTTATATAAAACCTCTCGAAAACTAGTTGCAATTCAAAGTTGAACTAAACAAACAAACCTTTCGAAACATTGAGCGCTCAAATTAATGTAAACAACACAGCTGATGGCTGCTGTCAAAACAAATATTATTTCATTTTGAAATAAATTTGGCAGTGGTAAGTAATATTATTTATACCAATTCTTTACAAAATACAGAATATGGAAAATTTTCCAACGTCGAGAATAAAAGCCCCGGTGACTATTTGCGGCATTGGTGGTTCTTTCATGATCTACCATTCCAGAGTTTCAAACGCTCGAGGAATCGGAATTCACTATGGCTACTGGCGTGACGACCCCAAGGACGAGAAAGACTTGCTCATAGTTCGTAATTACGTTTCCAAGGGATGCGCCTTAAACTCGTCGCCACAAATATGTTCGACGCTTTTGCTTACTACCTGAAGAAAGACTTTCCGGTAACTCCGTTCAATCACAAGGCTTAGGGAGATATGAGAAAAGCGACAAGTTCATTTGTGGAGGAGAATAAGTATGAAAGAAAATCTCTGGTAGAGGCTAAGTCGCAGCGAGCTAGGTAAATTTGCACCAAAACATTCCACAATGTTGGAATCGTTGTTCCAGTGAATAAAACCACAACAGTAGGCTATTGCCCCTTGATGGACAGCGATGCCTCAGTGCTTTGGACAAGCCAGGCGAGTGTGATTTTGATACGAATCTGGAACTAGGAATTGACCTTTTCTGCTCCGGCCATAACCTACACGAAATCGTTCAGAATCTTCTCAACCCCGCCTATAAGCTGCTTGGACGGCCACAATACATGGTGATTCTGAAGTTTGTTGTGAAAGAAAAAAGAAAATGTTTTAAATAAAATTAATTTTTTGTTGTAAAAGTTTTGTTTTTTATTGATTTGATCGTATATTTTCTACACAATTAGCTTCTCTTTGGTGAATTGTCCTGACCGGTTGAAGTGAACAAAGAGGATAGCTGCAGCCAAGCGAGCTTGTAGTTCATGTTGGTTCATGTCGTGAGCCCATTCCACCCGTCCCCAGAACTTCAGCTGAAACTCTTCTTCGAGACGAGCTAGTGTTACGGCCTTGTCTGCGCTGATATGCTGCTCTATCACTGCACAGGAAAGCATTATCGATTCAAGGGTGTCGACGGCAAAGAAAAATCCTTAGGAGAATGTTTGCACTTCAAGAATTTTCAAAAAATTGAATCTTGAGAGAATACATACATACCATAGGTATAGAACATTTTCACTGTGTGAAAGGAAGTAATTGGATATTTTCATTTTATCCGCATCCGAGACGGTGGGTGGTGATATACTGGGAGTTTTTTGTATGTTCGTATCGAAACGTTTGTTAAACCACTCAATTACGGGATCCCATTTGTTCTTTTGGAGCTCGTTTAGATCTTTGTCTTCCTGAAAATCAACTTGATAAGTATACCTACATAAGGCTAAAGTTTGTATCTTGCATTTCCAGATCCTTTAGTTCATTGCAGAGTATATCGAAAGTTCTGCGGCTCGTTCTGAAATGTTGCTTGAAATACTCATCATCGTTTACTAACATTTCACGTTCCCAAAAAGTGATGGTACGTACCTGCATAAAATGTTTAGATATATATGTAGTACATAGCTTCCTACTAATTTAATTGTTATAACAAGCCAACCTTTGTCCCCATATTTCTTTGTCGATTACGATTTTCAATTGTATCATTTAAAGCTTTTCTTTTCTTCCGAAGTTCCAGAACTTGCAAAAGAAAACGACGTTTTTTTTCATGATAGAGGCTTGAGATGAGATAATGAAAAAAAGTTTAACAAAATCTTCATATTTTGTTCAACTTTCATTTTATGTATTAAAACCAATTTCAATTGGTTAGAATTCATTTTATTTTTACAAATAATTTGAGAAAAACAAAACTTTTTACTCACAAATTTTTTCATCAATACAAAATTTGACAGCCGGTGTCAAACAAATTTAAATGTCAAATGAAAACGTGTAAATGTTCGGTGTGAACGATTTTCGTGTTTTCGAAAACTTTTTGCCGAAAACCCGGTTTTGGGTTGGGTGTGAAAAGCCTATAAGACTACCTACATTAATACTCAAGCAAGGAAAAAGTAATTTAATTAAAATATTTTGTTTTGGTAATTTTCAATTTTCTCAAGAACTAGAAAACATAAAATCATCCAGTTTTCAGTTTTTGATCAAAAACAAATAAGAGCAGTAAATTCTAAAAAAAATATAGTAGATAATCTGAAAGTTTTGAAAAATTACACTTTAAACTTTTTTTAACTTTTTTTGCACACATTTTGAGTTTAAAACATTTTTTTTTTGAAAAACTATGCATAGTTTTGACTTGATTTAAAAACAAGCCAATAGACAAAAGTGTTGGCTTTAATAAAATGTATAAAACTTAGTTGTAAGTATTACCAATATTTTTTAATTATTTTTTTCCATTTACCGTACATATTTTTTTAAATTGCCCCCACCGCCTAAACGGGGGTAGATAGACCCACCGCTCCCATGGTAAAAAATGTTTGTTTTTAACTGTTCTATACGAATCCGTCATTGGTCTTGTGTCGCAATTATTTTGAAATGGAATAGGGTTCAAGCAATAAGCTGCACATGCTGCTATACAGCGCGTGCAACCGCCGTTTGGTGACGGAAATGAGCCTGTGGATTATTTTTTTGTAAATCAAATCCATGCTGATAAACAAGAAACTTTTGACCAAATAATACCAGAAAAACCGATGGGATGGAATTTTTTTTTTAAATTTCAAATTTTGACCAGTTTCAGACGATTAATAAAAAGTAAAGGAATAAATGAATCCTTGTTAAATTAAGTATGTTTATTCATCATATATTAAACTACAAGTACAGTGATGGAAAAATAATAGAAACATGCTTCGTCTTCATTCTTTTTAACACATAAAAATGTATTTGTGAAGAGATAGAACTTAAAAACTATACACAGATAGATTTTTAATAATTCATTGCTTAAATGCAACTATTTTTGTTTTCAATAAAATAATGAGAATTAATGATTAAAAGTAGAACTTTAGTTATTATGTTGTTTCATACTGGACAAAATAAGGAATAGTACTCTTCTTATAGCGGGAAGGTAACTTAACAGTAAAGGTATTTCAAATGCTTTTAGTATTTTGTAGTAGCACCTAATTTTCTAAGTACTGCTTCCAATATTCGCCCCATCGAATTCACCAGTTTGGCACATATCTCCACGGGTATGAAGTACCTTTCTCTTTGAATTTTTGACCACAACTCGTCTCGTCTTTATTTTTGGCTTTGAAAACTCTGATCCTTCGCTTTAGTGTAGCCCAAAAGTGCTCAATTAGGGTTAGGTCGGGGGATTTTCATGGCCATTCTATAACATTGATTTTGTTTTGTTGGAAATATTTTTTAAGTAATTTGGAGGAGGGCTTCGGGTCATTATCCTGAATGAACTCTCATTTAATAGGCATACCTATCCTCTTCAGTAAATGGAAGCATGACTGAATATAAGACTTGGACATAATACATAGCGCATCACATCTTATCTTTGATCCAAAATATTGGTGCTATCGCAGAGGCTGAAAAGCAACCCCAAATCGTTATATTCTTATCACCATGTTTCACTGTCTTCTTTGTATATTTTGAGTTAAATTCTTAGTTCTTTGTCCTTTTCACATACATTTTTCCATCTAAACCAAACAAATTGATCTTCGTTTCATCCGACCACAAAACGTTTTTCCAATAAAAACGATGCAGGTGTTTATTTGCAAAAGCAAGCCTTTGCATGATATTATTCTTGTTCAAACATGGCACTTTTCTTGGACTTGTGTTCTATTAGGCGGTTTCTTATTATTCTAGCTGTCACTGGTCCATTTAATTTTTGAGTTCTCTTGAAGAAAGAAATGGTTTCTTCCAATGTATGAAAAAGCGAAGAAGTTTTTCTTTTTTTTCCTCTTGTTTCTTTTTTTCGGCTTGAATGTAGAGCTGTAAATACATTTTTCTTAAAACAATTTAAGGGTTTTGCAATTTCATTCATCGTTTTTCCAGCATGTCTTAGTTTTTTCATCATTTCGCATTCAAATTAATACAATGTAATTTAAGACCAATACTTATTAAAATTATAGATGACTTTTAAAAATCTTGTTTAGTATCGAAAATAAATTGTTTCCAGGTAAAATCATGATTGACCTCAAACTTTTTGCCGTTAAGTGAAAATAAAAAGTTACTTTCACACAATAATCTTTACATTTGAGAGCATTATTAGATACGACAAAAGACTTAATTGGTAAAAAAAATATTGTGTATTAAAAATGATAAAGACACTTGTTTCTATTATTTTTTCCAACACTGTATATTCCTAAACTGGATGCCTTAGGAACTAATTTCCTGAGACCCTTACGGCGAGAGACATCGATCAACGTGATTTTCAGACCATGTAAGCCATTTTTTTTAAATCCATAAATCCATCATTGGGTGACCTTTTAAAATAAAATTGCTTTCGTCAAAAGATTGAAAAAACTAATTTTCCAATTTTAACAAATTCTTAAAATATTTAATATTATCAAATCTCCTAACTTTGGAAATCAAATTTAAAAATACTTTTTGTTTTTTTGGAGAATTAGGAACAACCAAATCGAATGTACTTTTATGACTAGCCATAAAGATCTTTTTAAAGTTGTACTTACAGTATTCCAATAGGTTTTTTACCTCTACACAAAAACACAATTTGGCTAAAAATATCAACATTTTTAACACAATTTTAAACAAATATCTTGGTTCCAAAAAAAATTTAAGAACATTTTTTCACTTTTTATCAATCAAACTTAATTTATATGAACTTTCTACGAAACTAGTATCTTCTTAGAGTATAATCAAAATCACGTCAGAAGTAATTATGTCATTAAAAAAACGGACTTTGAAAAATACTAGGCTATATAATAAATAATTAAAAGAAATTTAATGATTTATAATGTTTTTTCCGACTTCCTTATGTTTTCTTTTTATTAGAACATAATAGCAATTAAAGTTTACATGAAAACTGATCTACAAGAACGTATCACGCAACAAATTAAACCTTCCTACCATCCCTGTTAATATTTATGTTACCTTTTCTCTTTTCGTTAGGTTTGTATATTGTTTCAAGCAATTAAATCAAATTAATATATTTTAAAATGGTCGTAAATATTCATGTGTGAATTAGTAAGCAATTAATTTTGTTTAGTACTATATTCCGATGCATGCACTTAAAAAACAAAAACATTAACTGGAAAAAGATGAAGTAGTAAAAACATGAATTAAACTGTTTTGTAAGACATTTTAAGAGTTATTTGGTATAACGGTAAACAAACAGTGAAGCCTGACATAAATTTAAAATAAGATAAGATAATCAAACTCAAAATTAAGAACAAAATTCACATGACTATTATAAATTCTACACCTTGAACGAAAAGTTGAATTTTCTTCAAACTTATGGTTCTTTGGTTAACTATGCCTTAACTTATTTTGATACAAAATTAACTTAAGAAATATTTTTCTCGAAAATTGTTTAATTGGAATGATTTAAAATTTAAAGCAAAATAGTTTCAAACACGAAATTAGGACTTTTTCCCATCACACAAAATTGTTTGTATTTATTTCCAAATGTGTAAACATAGCATTTAAGAAAAATTAATTAAGATTTTGAGAATAATTTAAGATTTTCGAGATCTACTAGAACACTTCAAAAGCATTTTTCAACCGGCTTTGTCTTAATATAATAATAAAAACTCAACTGTTTTCGGAAAAGTTTGGAAATCAAAAGAATACTTCTATCGTAGACCAGGTATACATTTACGCGCAATCAAATCCAATGGTTTTGAATTCAAAATTTTACACAGTATTAAAAAATATTGTTTTTTTTTTGTTGGATCTTGAAAACATATCCCCATGAATACATTATTTTCTATTTAATTAACAGCCATAAAAACGAACTAATAAATTCTCTATGATTTCAAAAGAAAAGAATTCACCATCGAAATGTGTTAAAATTGTAAATTAATTCCCCCGCGACTTTCTCAATCAAAGCATTCGGATCAAGCATTAATCTTCATTCTAGCTTAATTTCAAAGATGCTCTAACTAGCCGACATTTTACATAATTCAAGCATACGTATTCATACAAAATCTAAAATAAAAAAAAACCCTTTCTCTGAAGAGAAAACGCGGTCTCACGGTATCGTCTACGCATAAGCACGCCTAATACCTTCCTGATGCTTCAATAAAAACACCAAAACCAAAATCACCTGGCTGACATTTTATATGCTTGCGGTCTACGTCTACTTCTAATAATAATCAACAAAAATGCAAGATTTTTATCCCGCAGATGTCACAAGATGCATCTACCCTCATTTAGAAACCCATAAAAACAAAAGATGAACCCGCGGGCTATGCGCGTAAAGGTACAGCGTGCATAGTACCGTACCTGTATACGAGTATGCATGCAAGATGTGGTCGATATTAATGCAGTTTGGTTTCCAAAGTCGGGATAGTTCTTTAAATTAGTCCAGTCCAGCGTCAGATAGTCTGGGATGATGGTTTTTAATTTAATTCAATTCGAACTATTTTTTGTTTCTGTTGGTCTGCGTTTGTTTCTGATAACCGCTAAGGACCTATCACGACGGACAATTAATGTCGTTGAATTCTGGGCCTGCCATAAAACCCACAATTAATCGAATCGAGAAACAATAAATAAATTTCCATTTCAATGGACGAACAACAACGACGACTCGGATGCTTCAAATATGAATCTCAGAATCGGACTGGGCTTGGGTCGGCTTAGACTGTGAGGAGCCCATTTTTCGTCGCTGTCCATTTCTCAACAAAGGTGAGTTGAAATATTTGTTGTTTTTCTGTTTAATTTTTGTTTGTCTCTTCGATCTTATGGTTAAAGTGTGGTCCATCGCCGTGGCCGCTGTGCCGCGCCGAAACGAAGGTTGAGTTCATTTTTCCAAGGAAAGACAAACTCCCAAATACCCACTTTCTTATCAGCATCGGAAATTAATAGATGCTCGTTCTCCAACAGGTTTGCTTTGATAAGAAACCCATCAACGCGAGCCTGGCGTAAGTGTTTTCGGGCATCGGAACAGCTAAGGAGAGAATTAAAAACAAAAAAGAAATCAGAAGGCGAAGCTGAGCAATGATCTACACTCTGCGTCACCTGAATGAGGTCTTAAATCTAAATTTTGAAAAGTTTTGAAATTTCCAATTAAATGCGTATTCCAATTTTAGTTTTTTTTTTTTAAAAAAAGTAAATGTTGTTATGGACTTAAAGATGTTTTCTTATAATATTACAACACTGTAACCCTTTTTTAGAACTGATTCACTCATCATTAGAAGGTTTTTTGAGGATTTTAAAAACGCGACTCCATCAAGAGACAAAGAGTGTCTGAATGGTTTCGGTGGTTGTTGTACCTGAACCGACATCGCATCATCCTCTTGGTCATCCCATGCCCATTCCCATATAAATGTCCAGGTGAATTTTCATAAAGAACCAAAACAAGCCAGCATCAGCCAAAGCCATGGTTAGGATCGTATCGGTCCAGGTGGTAAGCCCACTTAAATATATGTGTTCACCTTCGGACAGCTCTGAAAGAGACGAATCACTCTTATCAAGAGTCGTAATTTTTCATGAGATATCACGAGATAAGGTGTCAAGGGGTACGAAAACTCTCGACGTCTTCGTCGCTCGTCGTCGCGTCTTAGTCGTAGTGGTATGGACATTGAAGGTGCCTCTCCTCGTTTTCAATGATTAACCATCTGCATTTACAATGACAAATTTTGGGAAAGCAGCGACCGCGAAGAGTCGTTAGAGTTGGGCCATATACATTTAACATCCAACAACGACGAACACAAGGTATATCGAATCGACAAATGGATTATGACGGAGTGAGAATAGCACAGAACAAATTTAATGGTAGCGTTTAGCATTATCTTATTTGAGACCTTAATTGTTGGACATTAGACATGGATTTTTGATTTTCTGTGTTTCTTTTTTGGGCTTGAAATAGAATTTCTATAACTTTGTAAAATGCAATTTATTACCGTCACTACTCAATGGCTGCTTCCGAAAAAGTAGAATCATGCATTCATTTTTCAATTTGATTGTTGGATTTTAAGGCGAATATCCTCAGTTAAGTGGCGCTGAAAAGGCTAATATGAGAGACTTTAAATCTGGTTTTGTAATGAAGAAATGTTTAGAGCATATAAAATATTATGTTCTTCTTGAAAACATAAGTAAAATATACTAATTCCAGTATTTAAAAAAAAAAAACAAAGTAATGAAAACTCTATACTACTTCCTCAAAGCGATTTCTTAGATATGTACCTATTTGTGTTATAGAAGCATTTGAAAAAAAGCCCAAATTATCAATTAAAGTTTCGAAGGTCATACAATCAAAAAATTAATTTTAAACTGTTCTTTTTTTTACGAGACATTCAATACTTCAAACCAATTTAGAAGTATTTTTAGCGGGACTTTAATTTTGTACAAACAAATTTAAAATACTAGAATTCAAAAAATTCTACACGTTTTGTTTCGTTAATTTTATTTAATTTCTTAACCAAAAAGTATCAGCGATTTCAAAAATAATTCACTAAGTACATTTCTGAAAATTCTGACGACAGATGCTTTAACTCTTAATGGAGCAGAAAAGTGCCTTAGAAGACCCCAGACACAAATCACGGAAAAACAAAGCTGAACATCTCGCGAATGATCTTAAACCATTCCCAGCAAATACGGCTACAAATTTCTTACAGTTTGTTTATGGGAACTACGAATGTCACTCTCAAAAAAGTAAGACGCATGTGTCAACTAATAATAAAGAGCATTGGTTTCCATGCGCTCTACGTGACCCAGCCATCTTAGTCGTTGGACTTTTACCCTTCTGGCTAAGTATACGTCGCTGTACAGCCCGTACAGCTCGTCGTTCCATCTTCTCCTCCACTCCCCTTCTATGCATACGGGACCGTAGATCACACGAAGAACTTTTCTCTCGAAACGACCCAATGCACAGTGGTTTCGGTTGTATGGAGAGAGCGTCAAAATTCAATAAAATCGGAACCACTCAACCGATCTTGATGAAACTTTCAGATATTATCAAAGATTTCATAAGACATCATCATACAAAATTTCCAACTTCTGCCACGCCCACTTAAAAAAAATTAATATAATCCCTAAAATTGATACAGGGTTGTTTTAAGATATTTTTGTTTAAGATAAGGCTTTTTTGTATCAATATGAAAGTTTTTTCAAGCCTACTTTTTGGAGGGATTTTCTCATTTGTGTACTTTATACCCTTAAAAATAATAGGCCCAAAAGAAGTTTCGCTATTGAAATAAAAACATAATATTTTTCTAGAAAAATAAAATAAATATTTAATTTCACAAATATGGTTACAAAAATTAAATTAAAAAATTGTATATACAAACGAGTACCCGTAGCGTGATGGTTAGTGCGTTGGATTGTCATGCAAGGGGTCTTGGGTTCAATCCCTGCCTGTGCCACCTAACTTTTTTCACGGGTACTGTCTCTTGCGAGGAATTGACAAATCCTCAAGAGTAATTCTTGTCATAAAAAGTGCTTTCTCAAATTAGCCGTTCGGATTCGGCATATAAACTGTAGGTCCCTTCCATCTCTGACAACATTACTCGCACACAGGAATGGTTGAGAGTTGTAAGTCACTAGGCCCTGGTTCTTCATGGACTGTTGCGCCACCTAATTTATTTATTTATTTATTTATATACAAACGAGTATGTTTTCATATGTGTGGATAAACTTAAAAAAAAATAAAATAAAATAAAATAAAATAACAATATAAAAATCCAATTAAAATAAGATAAGATACTTTTGGTAACAAAAAAAGATTAAGAAGAAAATTAGATAAAATAATGTTCTGAGTAACAGAAAGTAGAGCTAGGACATCCTTTGACAGAGTTGTGTTATTTTTTTGGGGCAGTTTCCTCAAGCCTGTTATGTATGGATCAGAACATAAAAGCAATCGATTTATCAAATCTTCGTTAGTAGCTATTCGCGAGGCTTTCCGTGTGTGGTTTAATCTAAATGACTTTATATCTTTGTTTTTAGCCTCAGCTGCCTCTTCAGACAATTCGCCTATAGGTAAAAGAGCATTCTCTATAACGTCTGAACCATGAATAAGTATCTTATGAACAGATGCTGGAAGGTTATACCATGGATAAGTAGAAAACAATTGTCTTCCTGTTACTAAAGTAAAGTCCCTAAACTTAGCTGCATCAATACCATAACCAGAAGACATGGTTTTTAATATAGTAAGTAGCACATCTATCGATTAGACTTTTGTCCAGACCTGTTATTTCTGCAGAAATATCACTATTTTCAAAAAACTTTCTGGACCCCAATTTTTTAGTGACGAGTCACATTTTTGGACGAATGGCTGTGTTAAGAAGCAAAATTGCTGTATATAAGACGACACCAACCCAAGCGAAGTTTACCAGGTGGTAATGCATGCTCAAAAAGTTACCGTTTGGTTTGGATTTTGGGCCGGCGGCGGCGGCGTGACTGGTCAGTACTTTTTTGAAAACGACGTTGGTTAGGGGGTCACCATCAACAACGAGCGCTACATAACGATGATAACTAATTTCTTCTGGCCCAAATTGAACCATATAGACCTAGACGACTAGTGGTTTCAGCAGGTCGGCGCGACGTGCCACACAGCAAACGCCACGATTGACATTTTGCATGAACGATATGAGAGTAAGGTTATCTCTCGCAGGGGTGATGTGAATTGGCCACCAAGGTCATGCGATTTGACCCTGCTAGACTTTTTGCCCATTAAAAAAAGTGATGTTTCACATTTACTATTTATTTATTAGGATATTCTAATTAATATCCTTAGAGAAAAACAAACTTTTTAATTTTTTCTGAAAACATTTTAATGCTATATAAATAATTTCGATAAAATGACAAATTTAACAAAAAAAAACTATGAAAAATACTCTAATGACCAATTTCTTGACGAAGTTCTAAAATAAAATAATGGCTCGATCAAGTAATTCTCGGTTTATCTATGGAACATCTTTTTAAAAATATTTAGAAGTCGAGCATTTCTTCACATCTAGATCTACATTTAGATCTCGGTTAAATGCAACTGAGTGTTTTTTTGCTATTTTTGTAGTACCCTATAGATAGTTCTGACTTAAAATTCTGACATTTTACAAACAAAATTTTAAAAAATCTGTCAGTTTTCGTTAGAGCGGACATTTATTTTAGGATTTGGGTTTCATATTCTCACTTTTTTTTTAAATAAAAATTGTGTTTTCGCGTCTTATTGGATTTCGTTTAGAATGTGTGTTATTTAAAATTATTCTTTTTTGAGAAATTCTCAAATGCGTTGCAATAAACACCTTACTCGAGTAAAAACCAAAATAAATAAAACATGATATTATGATGCATACAATTTAAATCATAGAAAGTGTTATATTGAACATTTTTAAGAAATCGTGTTTTCAGTAGATTCAGTCACAAGATTATTGCCGAGATGAAAAATGCAACAATATTGATAAAAGTTTAGTATTTTTAAATATTTCTTTAGATTTTTTTTTATATAATTTATAGGCACTAAAGGGGTTATTGTACTCTTAATATGTCTATATTTAAATACAGTGCGAGCACATTGGTCTTAAAGTTCTGAATATCAAAATGGGAGGGAAAAACAGAATTGGCCAAAGCATTCCACATTCTCGATGTGCGATTTAAGAAAGAATCTCTATACTTGACAGTACGCCCGAAATTGGGCTCAAGAGCAAACTGATGAGCATTCCTGGAAGTGAGAGTATTACGGCTGAATCGTTTAAGGGGTGCAATGCAACTGTCTGATTCAACAGAACATTGTTTGTAAAAATATCCATAAAACAACGAAAGGCATGAAACATTGCGGCAGTGTTCTAACGATGTAAATGTTTTGATTATAGGTCCATCGCCTATCATTTTTAAAACCCTTTTTCGAATTCTATCCAAGAGATTTGAACTTGTTTAAGGGGCACCTACCCAGATCTGCGAATTATATTCAAGCTTTGGACGGATGAAGGCTTTGTAAATTACAGCCAAATCAGAAGGGTGACAATTTCCTTGCACTTTCGGAGAAATCCTAAACAACTGACAGTATTTTTGGCAATATCAAATATGTGATCAATCCATAAAAGGTGATCTGTGATACACATACCGAGTACTGACAGTTGATTAGTTTCATGGATGCAAGTGCCACTCATAGATAGCGGCATCGGGGGTGTATTATTCTTTAACGACAGGAGACAGCATTGAGTTTTCGAAGCATTAAATTTTACACTTTTTTTGATTTTCTATTGGAGAATGCTGTCAAGATCAGAATTAAATGAGCTTATCATACGCTGCCATTGAAGTTCCACATCCGAACGACAAGGATGTGAATCTAGAAACGAATATGAAAAGCTGAGGGTGCTGTCGTCGGCGAAACAGTTTAATGGATTAGAAGTGGCAGGCAAAAGATCATTTAAGAATACAAGGAAGAGAGTCGGAGACAAAACGGAGCCCTTGGGGACACTAGCATTTATTTCATGAATTTCAGACTTGAAACCATCCAATACAACTTGTATTGAACGGTTAGAAAGGTATTTTCTAACCCAACGAAGAAGAGATTCATCAATACCAAAAACACGCATTTTCAATGAGAGAGAGCTTGATGCCAAACTCTATCAAATGCTTTTGAAATATCAAGTGCAATAATCTTACTTTCTCCAAAACGATGTAAAAATTTGTTCCACTGTTCGGTGAGATAAACCATGAGATCACCAGTGGGCCTATTGCTACGAAATCCATACTGTTGGTCATTAAGAAGCTTCAGTTCTTCAAGATATTTCTTAAGCTGATGCACATAATGTCAAAACTGGTGTCTTCTTTTCTAAAAAACATATTTATCTACACTTCTATCTGGTCATGTTGTCCATGGGAATATTGATTATTTTAGATTGGATGTTATATCTCGTAATAATTTAAATAGCTCTGTCTATGTCTATGTCTATGTCTATGTCTATGTCTATGTCTATGTCTATGTCTATGTCTATGTCTATGTCTATGTCTATGTCTATGTCTATGTCTATGTCTATGTCTATGTCTATGTCTATGTCTATGTCTATGTCTATGTCTATGTCTATGTCTATGTCTATGTCTATGTCTATGTCTATGTCTATGTCTATGTCTATGTCTATGTCTATGTCTATGTCTATGTCTATGTCTATGTCTATGTCTATGTCTATGTCTATGTCTATGTCTATGTCTATGTCTATGTCTATGTCTATGTCTATGTCTATGTCTATGTCTATGTCTATGTCTATGTCTATGTCTATGTCTATGTCTATGTCTATGTCTATGTCTATGTCTATGTCTATGTCTATGTCTATGTCTATGTCTATGTCTATGTCTATGTCTATGTCTATGTCTATGTCTATGTCTATGTCTATGTCTATGTCTATGTCTATGTCTATGTCTATGTCTATGTCTATGTCTATGTCTATGTCTATGTCTATGTCTATGTCTATGTCTATGTCTATGTCTATGTCTATGTCTATGTCTATGTCTATGTCTATGTCTATGTCTATGTCTATGTCTATGTCTATGTCTATGTCTATGTCTATGTCTATGTCTATGTCTATGTCTATGTCTATGTCTATGTCTATGTCTATGTCTATGTCTATGTCTATGTCTATGTCTATGTCTATGTCTATGTCTATGTCTATGTCTATGTCTATGTCTATGTCTATGTCTATGTCTATGTCTATGTCTATGTCTATGTCTATGTCTATGTCTATGTCTATGTCTATGTCTATGTCTATGTGAATGCTAAATGGTCCTGGTCATTGTAAATGCAGAATGTACTCCCACTCTTTGATTTAAAAGTATGTAAAACTAAAATAAAGCACACGAAAAGTAACCAGTTTAATTTAATAGGTTTAGCTTTGTAAATTTTACACTTTATGAAACGGTTATCGTCCACAACATTTTACGTTATGAAGCTCCTATTTATAATCTTTTGGACTTTTTACAATTTTTTGTTTTTACTGAATGCATAGTTTTTGAACAAAATTGGCCTTGTTAACATTTTAAATTTTCTCCTAAATCCAATTAAAACTGAATCCAATTACTACCGATAAACTTAAAATAACTACCTCATCATTGTAGGTACTTGGCGAGAATGGTGCCAGGCAATTTTGTAGGAATTGAAGTAGCTTCTTATAAAACAAATCTGCCCTGCCTTTAATGTAGAAGTTCGATCTCAATTTTGTAAAAACTGAATGTATATATACAATGACTCCTTGATATAGGTATCTTAGCCCAATTAAAAGCCTGTATCGTTTTTCAACCCGATTAGTAAAAAATGTCACAGATTGTGTTCATGTTCAACTCAAACCATCTTGAAATTTAACAAAACATTTATGACTATTGGTTGAATTAAACTTGTTCATGGAGTCGAAATCACTATTGCAGATTAGTAAGTCGTTTCGATGCGACCGACGAGACGTCCGGCGACATTTGTGAGGTCAAATGCTATATACACCTATCAGAAAAATAAAAGTATCTACCTCTCCTCTCCAGCCCTCCTTCTATCACCCACCAAAATGTGATGCACATCTCCCACAGTTAACAGATGGAATTGAAGAGATATGCCTGCCGTGTCTCATGTGGACTGGACGGGGCTCCTATAGCAACACTTTTCGGGTGGCGCTATTGGCGCCAACAGGTTGCACGTTCCACGATTTTATAGTTCTCCCGTGACTACATCAACCACACCGGAATTTCCGACAGTCATTATTCTTGACATTTATTTAAACGTGCGCAAATTGCGTAGCACAAGATCCATTCTCAAGCAGCAGTCAACGAGAAGGAAAACAACAACCGCAACGACGGACGGCAACGACGACAACAACGACAACGACGATGTCCAGCTCCGGAAGAAACTCGTTAAATGCTTTATTGACCAAAAGGACAGTTTCGCGAGTTTCTGCATTTCAAATAGGCTCGCCTCTGACTGACTGACGAACGACAATCAAAATCATCATGTACCCTCTAGTCGCAGTGGCTGTGGTAATTTTGTAGGCAAAAGGACTCTGCGGCCTAAACCCAGTTTGAACCATCAACGTACCGTACTATACGCACTTCATCAAGTTCCAGTAACAGAAACTGATACCTTTATACTGGGCTAAAGGAGGGGCTCAGCGGATTTGGTGTCTCATCTTCGTCACTCCTCGACTCTGGGCTGCAAGGAGGAGGTCAAGTGATTTATTCACATGTCCGATTGAATTGTTTGGCGCGCCCAAAAGGAATTCCCAGCGCTGTGTGTTTTCTGCTCCCGCTCTGGCGCAAACCTTTCACGATGAGTCCTCACATATTTGACGATCGCTTGATTGATGTCCCATGACCGAAATTGACGTCCACTTCTGCGCCGAAACGAAGGCGCCATGTAGGAACGATGGGCATCATCGTCGATCTTGTCATCGAATCATTCAACCCGCTTGAATTTGCTGGCTTGCAGCACGTCCATCGGGAAGCTGATTGCCATGATGGCTATGGCTGAGTTGGGGATGGATGTGGATGCTGATGTGGATTGGACGGATTGAGCTTGATCTACTTTAAGATTCGCAAAGTCATGAGAGTCAGATTGCCGATCGATGATGGTGGTGTGGTGGTCGATGGAGATGGAGATGGTGAACAATTGAAATGAGGCAAATCTGCTTGACATGGTTTTTGTGCACAGATGTTGCTGAGGCCGGTAGGTGAGGAAGGCGGGCAAGCATGCAGACTGCTCCTGCTTTGGGTACATCTTCCAGCAAAGTGACAAGTTTTTGTTGCCTTAATTCAATCGACTGCTGCTTCTGATGATGATGATGATGATTGTTTGTCTGGGGATCTTTGGTATATGAAGCCTTATTTATGGAGGAAATGTGCAGCCGCGGCGCAAACGAGAGAAAAGGAATTTTGCTTTGATGTATGCCACAATGATGGCGAAGATCCGTACATGCCTCACGATCATCATTCGAAGACGGAAAAAACGTCCAATTTCTTTTTGGAATCATTGTCTGTCGTCTGTGGTCGCTTTGTTTTTGTTCTGGAATTTTTTTTTGTTCCCCAATGGAATATTGTATTGTGTGGTATCTCCAGAATTGAATTGGAAAATTCATTCAGCACCGCACAGTATACACAGAGCTGAGCTTCGGAGCTCACTTTAATGGGACGAACGTTCACATTCGTCTCACAAGGATCGATAACAAGCGCAAGAGTTTCGACAAATTAATGCATTTCAGATTGATGAATGATATCAGTTCAGCAGGTAAGGTATGTATATACGATACGGTCGGTTATGCAGTTGGTATTTTCCCCTATCGCCTGTAGATATAGTATATTTGAAGACTGAAAAACAAAGAAACAGAAGCAATAACCTCTAAACAGCGATGCGCGCGGCGGCCGACGCGTTGCAACTTTCTTTTTTAATAACAATGTATCTAAGGTTCAATGAACAGTTCATATAACATTTTATAATCTGCATTAGTTGTTTAAACATAAAAGTGCTGTTTGCATTAATACATTCATTTTACAAATTTTTTAACCACTTGAAAAAATACTTTAATATCTAAAACTAATAACATGTTTTTATTTTCTTTACAGGTATGAAATTTTCCCTTAAAAAACCAAAAACAAAAGACAATATTAGTTAAGTAAGTTCTTAAATGTTTTTATTTAGTTTTTTGTCTTAATATGTCTTAATATTTTTTCCTTTCAAATTTGTGTTTGGTGTTTTACGGTCGACTGATCTCTAAAGATATTTTAATTTTAAAAAACTAAAGACATTTGTGTAAGAAAACTCAATCCAAAGAAATCGATAAGACACAAAATAAGGTTTCATACGGAGCAAAATGTGGCAATTGTTTAAAAATAAACAATACATCAGTCTTCGGATAGATACATTTGTGTTAAACGTACATAGCTCGATTGCGCTTCTAGAAAATAGATAAATCAGACAACAATACAACTGATCCAAAAACTGCAATTAAAATCAGCTAAACATGTACTCATTACCGGTAACATAAAATTTATTTGTGATGCAGGTTTTTAATGATCCAAACTAAATGTTATCACAGTAATGTAATGGGTTTTGTATAGCCTAACAAAATCTAAAAATATGTATTTTAAATACTTTTTTTAATAAAGAAATATTCATTGTTAATTTAAAAACTCGCATAAGACTCTATTATAAGACGTAAACATCAAAGACGTACGTACAAACATAGAACCGAATGATTAAAAATTGCGAAGTCAAAATTGCGTCATTTGTTCTTAATTGAAATTCGAAAAAGAAATCATACTTCAATGTCAAAACTAAAATTAAAAAAGGTCAAAAACCAAGAATGTTTACAGATACGCTAAATTCAAACCAACATTTCAAGTCAGCGACGGTATTGTCAAAGTGTTTTCTACAATTTTCGGTCAAAATTCTTGTCCAAAACAAATTTTGCTTTCACAAATTTAAGTCTTAATGTTTTAGTACTACGTGTTCTCGAACTATTACGCCAAAACAATCAATTTCACTTCAAAATTTAGACCAACGATTTTGTCCTGATAAAAATGTTAGCTACAGAGCTAAAGCTATTCAATGATCTAAAATTATTTCACTGAAACATCTTAATTAAACATTTTAACCTAAAATGCCTCACAAACCAATAGCGCTAGCGACTTGAATTAAATTGTATATTATGTAATGTGCCGTGATACCAAACCGATATAAGTTGAAAAGTAAAATTCATCATCTTCAATATTTTACGAACAAAAAATGATTTTATCTCCAAAATAATCTAATGCAACGAGGAATAACGTTTTTAACATCTGGTAAAATTTTGAGCAAAATTGAATTGACAGTTTAAAAAATAAAAACATAAAAAAAAACATTACTAAAACTTGGTAAAAATTGATTTTTGCCTTTTTAAAAACTAAAGATATTATCTTCAAACTAATTTTATCTTATAAAAAAATATACTGTCTATAGTTGAAAAATACCGAAAGACAGTTTTTTGCAAAAAATAGAAACCTAAACAAAAAAAACATTACTCAAAGTTGGTAAAAATTCATCTTCGACTCAAATATCTTTTAAAAAGTTTAAGATATTGCCTTCAAATTATTTTCATCTTATGAAAAATGTTGTTTTCAACATTTAGTAAAATTATGAAAAAGTCGATTTTCCAGTTTAAGCACGAAATAAAAATCAAGAAAAAACAAGATTACCAAAACTTGGTAAAACTTGGTTCTTGACTAAAATATCTTTTCAGAAATTAACAATATTGGCTTCAAATTATTTCATCTTATAGAAAATATTGTTTATGACATTCAATTATATTTAAAAAAAAATCTAGCAGTCAGTTTTTTTATAAAAAATTAAAACCTAAAATAAATAGTACGCAAAATTGGTAAAAATTTATATTCAATTCTCGATATCTCGTGAATAAATAAAAATATTGACTTCAAAATGATACAATTCTGTGCTAAATTTTGTTGTCAACGCAAGAAAGATATTGTTCTTAGAAAAATCCACGAATCTGTATTTTTTTATATAAGAAATATGTACAAGATATTCTACTAAAATTGGTAAAAATTGCTTATTTGACTAAAAATCTCTATGCAAAAATTGATTTTAAAATCTAACTATTTTATCATATGCAAAATAATGTTGTTATTTTTTTAGAAAAATTTAACTGACAACTTTTTTAACAAAACACAAAAACAACAAAAAACTGATAAGAAATGGTTTTCGATACTAAAGTATACTATGAGAACAAACGGGATGGGAAGTTATCAGTGTGGGTCGCATTCCAGCCTCTTTTTATTACTTTGGTTTCATTTAATTTATTTAATATGAACATGTCAACGAGAAATGAGGATGTTTCCTACATTTTTTCTCAAGAAATCTTACAACTTCCAGTTTATTCTTTTTTCTGCTATAAAAGTAAAACGTTGACCTTTCTATTTATTTTTATAACAAGTCGAAGAAAATTAAATACAAAAATGGTTTAAATAAAAAAATAAATTAAGTGGCGCAACAATCCTTTGAAAACTAGGGCCCAGTGACTTACAACTCTCCACATTTCTTGTGTGCGAGTCATATTGGGGATGGAGGGAACCTACATTTTTAATGCCGAATCCGAACGGCTACTTTGAGAAAGCACTTTTGATGACAGCAATTTACTTTTGGAGGACTTGTCAATTCTTCGCAAGAGGCAGTACCCTGTGAAAAAAACTTTTAGGTGGCTCAGGCAGGGATCGAACCCAAGACCTCTTGCATGACAGTCCTACGCATTAACCATCACGCCAAATTTTAGGCTATTGAGAGCGGGTGAAGTACAGTTTTATTCAAATTATTGCACTTGATGTTTTGTTCCATCTAATACCGCTCAAATGAAACAATTAAATTTTATACAGATGGGTCAAAAATCGACGACAGGGTTGGTTGAGGCGTCTACTCCGATGGACTGAATCTATGCTTCTCATTTCGTCTTCCCAATAACTGTAGCGTGTTCCAAGCAGAACTTCTGTCGATCAAAGGAGCCCTCTCTTGGCTCAGAGAAAACGCGATATCAACTTCCGATATACGATGGTCAAGTTGCCATAAAATCATTAGGCTCTGTCTCAACAAACTCACTAACTGCCCGAAACTACCGATCACCTTTCGTGGTGTGTTCAAAATTCACAAACCACAGATGGTCTAATAAAACCACTTGTCGGTCAATTAAACTAATTAGCCAGTGCTTGATGCTAAACTTTCTAAGCAACTCATTTCGGTTGATAGATTGCACATTAGCTCCGTTATAGGAGTCTTTACAAGACACTCCGTAATGGGTGAGCATGCTGTTCGATGCAAACGATGTTTGCAGAAGCTACTTAGATGAAGAAGAAGAGGAGACACTATCTATGTCACCCTGTCAAAAAGACTTTTAATAAATTGATCTTAGTATCTGAAAAATTCCGACATCTATTGTTAAGAACGCTTCATAGCATAGTTCTAATTGTTTCAACGAGGAAAGTAGATCTTAAGATCCATGTGGTATCACAACTGACCAAACATTGGTCTATGTGTTGGTTTTCCCGTCAACAGCCACCTTAACCTAACGTAACCTATTAAATAATACTCGAAAGCTGCATTTTTCATTAATATTATTTTTATTATTTTTAAAAAAGGAAACAAAATTATTTAAAAAAAATACTTCTTAGAAAATGCTTATATAGCATATAAACGAAGCTTTTATCAAAGTTAAGATTTTTTTGACATTCTTAAGAAGTGAATATCTAATTTATCATAGATTTATCATTTATCTTAAAACATTTATGTACAAGTTGTAATCAAAAAAAGGGTTTAACGAGCATTGTAACGTCCCGTGGTGGATATATGAACATCGTTTAACTACACAAGCCTTATGATTTTGAAAACAGCAATAAAATTTAAAAAAATCTTTATTGAAAAACACCTTATACATCGGTGTTCATGTTTTTATAACATAATGTTTGCCTTATTTTCCTAAGATTCGTAATATTCTTGTTTTAACATAAAAAGTTTGTTTCACCAAAAAAGGAAATCTTTCTATTCTCAAATGTTGTCAATATCTCAAAAATCAAATATGATATACTGAATTTCAAAGACGTCTTTTTTTAACTTTTTATCATTTAAAATTACACTACAGGATATTTTCGTTGTAACATAAAAAAAAACAAAAAAAAGTCAAACGTGACAAGTCTTAAAGAAGCTAAATTCCTAGCCTATATCATTTTTACCCACAACACTACGGGCTATAGTCAAAAGAATAGGCATACCTATTAGACAAAAATATAGGCTTAAAATATAACTGAAACGTATATAATAAGATAAAAAACACATTTTTTCGATTAATTTATTATCAATTATCACCTTTTTAACACCTCCCCAAATCGAAGTTCTCTTTCCAAATCTGTTTTCTCAACAAAAACACAACACACAAAAATACAAATAAAAATTCAAAACCTAATCATAAATAAACCTATTAAATCCAATAAATAGATAACGCGGCACTCAAATCATTTCTATACCTAGTCGCACTTTGATAAAAGACACCAACGACCTAAACGAAGTATTTAAAAAACACCTAATATGTAAAGCACGTCATCTAACGCCGCCGTTCGTCGGTCTTATACACACATTTTTATATATGTATGTAAGAGTAGTATATTGATATATTTATATATAGAAAGATAGGTATAACTGAGGGTATACTTATCGCATGAGGCTAAATTGAATACGAATCGATATCGCTGCTGGACAACCTATCACATAAATTCAAAAATATCAATTGGAAACACTTACACTGGCTGATAGCCAAATGGGCACACCTATCGCCTCCCTAATCGCAGAACAAAACAAATACCCATGTCTACGTCTATTCCAGCGATAAAGCCAAACTCCTCCTATTACCTACCAGACTGACAGGTAGAACCACCTTTTGGATTTAATCGTTCGACACACACAACACACAGTCGTCGCTAAAGCACACTGGAATCGCGCTCAAGCCATGCCCCTCGCGCAACTGGCTTGCCCCATTCAAGTTGTTGTAATCGTTATCTACGTCCTCCCGTCGCGTTCCGTTTTTTTTTTAAACTTTTTTGTCCGTTTACCGTCCGCGGTATCATCGTTATGTCGTTGTTGCAAGAGCAGCAATTCCCAGCGCAAATCCTATATTGTGCGCCCGCTGCCACGTTTTGCGCCGCCAAGCCACCGAACCAAACCGTTTAACTTCTAGGATTTCATGTTTGCGTGACTTCATGGCTTCTGGAAAATCGCAGTTGCAGTCGCAATCGCTGTTGCAGCTCAAGACATTGCTAGGTACTCGTCTATGTTGCAATGCAACTATTGCGCAAAAGTATGAGTGCGCGCGCCATCGGTGGATCGACAACAAAAATGGAATTTGTAGGAATCCATCATAGAATAGACCAGGTGAATTCATGATGAAGATGAAGCCAACAAAATAGCTATTCGATTGAGCGAATGGGATCATAACATCAGACATTTGAAAGACAAAAGGTATCCTGATCAGAGCTGTCGAAACAGAATCGATTTTATTATTTTTTTTTTTAACTTTTAAAAATTTTAAAAACATGTTGAAATCGAATAAATGTCATTAATGTGGTATAAGAAAAATTGATTGGGTTGTGAATGGTTCCAAATTTAAACCGAGAAACTAAAAGATTTATTTGCAGAATGATGAATGCCCTAAAACGCAAAAAGAATGCATCGAATTAGTAAGCAACTACAAGTATTTGGGATTAGTATAATAGACAGTCACTTTTTATGGGATAAACACATAGACAAATTGAGGATGGACCTAAAGAAAGCGATGTTTGCACTATCTCATCTAAATACCACACTAACCACGATGTTTTAAAACAAGTGTATTACTCATTGATGGAATCTAGGATACGATATGGTATACTTGCTTGGGGTAATGTAGTTAAAACCCACATTATCAAAATTCAAAAACTCCAAAATGCAGCTATAAAACAAATTATCGACAAACGTATGACACTTTTTAAGCCACTACAAGTTGAAGATATTTTTAAGATGACAACCATAATACAATACTTTGATGACAACCGATTCAAGCAACCGATTCAACACCAACTCAACACCAGAAGACGTGCACACGGAATGTTACAGATAACAAGAAACTACAACAACTACGGAAGACGTAAACTTCAACACACCGTACCAAGTATAATCAACGGACTACCAAGAGAAATTGTCACGATTCAAAACTTTAAAAAACGAAAAAAAGAACTATAAAAATATTTCTTTAATTGTACAAATTGAAATTTTATACATATTTTATTAGAATCGATACTTATTTTTTTAATTTTTTTTTTGTTTTTAATTGGAACTTTGAAATTGCATTTTATTTAAAATCGTAAACTTTGCTTACTTTTATTTTAATATAATTGATAGATACTCTTCTGCAGACAAGCTTCGGCTTCGCAGATACTATTGTAAAAACCATATTCAGATAAATAAGATAAAAAAGAGGCTGGGATGCGACCCACACTGATAACTTCCCATTTCGTCTGTCGATTTGTCTTGCTTAAAAGTTTGTCTATATGTACCAAATTTGCGTACTATTTTTTGTAGATTTTATTTTTTTATGAAAAAACGGACTGTTGATTGACTGACTGATTTTTATAAATATCAATATTTTCTGTGAAATAAAATAAGTTTGAAGCCAATATTTGTAATTTTTGAAAAGCTATTTGAGTCGAAAGTAAATTTTTACCAAGTTCAAGTATTGTTTTTTTTTTAGGTTTTTATTTTTTGTAAAAAAAACTTTCAATTCGATTTTTCTCAAAATTTTATCGAATGTTGAAAACAGTATTTCTTATAAGTTAAAAATAGTTAGAAGCCATTATCTCAAATTTTTGAAAAGATATTTGAGTCGTAAATCAATTTTTACCAACTATTGTTAATTTTTTTTTAGGTTTTTAATTTTTTGTACAAAAGCTGTCAATTCGATTTTTTTCAAAATTTTACTGAATGTTGACAACAATATTTTTTGAAAGATTAAAGTAGTTTAAAGCCAATATCTCCAAGTTTTGAAAAGATATTTGAGTCAAAAATCAATTTTTACCACCTTTTATAAATTTTTTTTTAGGTTTTTTCTTTTTAGTAAAAAAACTGTCAATTCGATTTTTCTCAAAATTTTTCAGAATGTTGACAACACTATTTCTTATAAGATAAAATAAGTTTGAAGCCTTAATCTCAAGTTTTTGAAAAGATATTTGAGTCGAAATTCAATTTTTCCCAACTTTGAGTAATGTTTTTTTTAGGTTTTTATTTTTTATAAAAAAAACTGTCAATTAGATTTTTCTCAAAATTTTATCAGATGTCAAAAACATTATTCTTCGTTGCACGAAATTGTTTTGGAGATGAAATCATATTTTGGTCGTAAGATTTTCGAGGTGACAAATTTTTTTTCCAGTTTTTTTTTATTTAAAAAACAACCGTTAATTGGATTTTTTTTCCAAAAATATACTTGTTTTGTATCACGTTACAATATATAATATAAAATTTAATTCAAGTCTCTAGCGTTATTGGTTCATGAGATATTTAGGGTTAACCAAAATGTTCACCTTTTTTTCTGCATCTTTCTGCCTTATTATCTGTATAACAATTAATTTATTTGAAGTCGATATCTCTTCTGGTTCTTGAGCTATGGACGACGAAAAAAAAACGTCGCGAACGTACAGACGTACGGACGTACGAACGTACGTACACACGCACGCACAGACATCTTTTTAAAAATCTTTTATTTCGACTCTAGGGACCTTGAAACGTCGAGAAATGTCAAAATTTTCAATTTGACAATTCAATTGACGGACCCATTACAATAACTTCCTATGGAAAGTTATTAAAAAAAAAATATATATTCAAGATAATTTTTCCCAGACTTTTTTCTACAAGAATAGGTAAATGCAGCCCAATTTATTTATATTTATTTTATATTTTTTCGAAATAGTATAATTCATGTTATGAAAACTTAAACTGATAATTTTTTTTTTTATTTCTGAAGCTTTTACTTTGGTTTAGGTTGAAAATTTAGGCTGAATTTCAAGGCATCAGGCAGTAACTTTTTATCGGCTCATTTTATTGTGTATGTGAGAATCGTACTTTTCTTTGGTCATGTTGAAAGTTGTTTTTTTTTTTAATTTTTCAAAGATTTTAAGAATTATGAAAGTAACGGATTTTCTTAGGTTTATATTGCCGCTTTGTTAATTAACGTCACGAACACTTTTACTTAGTCAAAAGTTATTTCTGTTTAAATTTTTCAATGACCAATTTCGGCTTTAGTCAAAATATTAGGGAGTTGTAATCTTGGAAAAGTTTTATATCTGAATCTGCATCAAACAACATCTTTACCATCTTGGAATCAGTCTTGGATTCGATTCGACCTTTTTAAACATTTTTCAGATGACAATTTAATAATGTTTCGAGGTTTTCTTAATCCATTTGACACTTTTTGACTTTGTCAGATGAATAAGTATCCATGTTTTGACAGTCATATAATTTTGTTCCAAATATTATACCAATCCATCGCCATCCATTTTGCTGAAAATATAAATTCTACGATATAATATTGAAAAGATCGACGGAACAGACAAGGTAAACGGTGGAAAGTATACAATATACCTAGTATATTTTTAAGGAAGTATCGCCTTATCGTCTATCTCATCTCAGTTCCACCTTTCTACTAAAAACTTAAACTTTCAAACTTGAAACAAAATAAACAGAATTAGAATTTCTTGATTTTCCTTCAGAATTAATAATCTAAAATTTAAAAGGAAAACATTATTTAAATCTACCATTTTAGTTTGTATTGTCCAACTTATGTTCTCTTGCAGTGCATTTGGACTTTATCTACGAGTATTTTTAAGGAATGAAAATAACATATTGTTTATCAAATAGTCAAAAAACATAATTTCAATTGAAATGTACTCAATTAGATCCTGTTCAAAATACTACGCGTCATAACAGTAGTTAATTTTGTTTTTGAAAATTTGGTATTTCAGAATTCCTTAAATGTAAAAAATGTATACAAATGTACGCAGTTGAATATATCGATTGAGGGTCGCATAAAGGCACAACAAATTTTGAAACTTCGTTACTTTTTAATGGCTACAGTATTTTAAAGCAAAGAATGAGATACAGTATTTTATTCATACAGAACTTCGGTAAAAAAATAAATTTAAATTTACAATATTTTAAAATACAGCAATTAAAAAACAAATGATTTTAAGCTAAAGTATCGCACTCCTTTGGAAATGATATCAAGAAAACTCTTTTCTATAACCAACTAACTGCGCCGGGTTAATTAAATTGGGCAATGGTAAACGAATTTCAGAACCTAATGCCAACATAGACTGCAACCAACTCAATGCCCAGTTTGTGTCTGTATCTGTTCCCAAAACACGTAATTCAATTGACCCTCATGACTCTGTATATGATGTTTCGAGTAATGAAATTGACGACCCTGAACAAAGTTTTAACTTTACTCGTTTCACAGATGAAGATATCGTCGAGGCAATGCTGTCCATTAAATCTGGCTCGGTAGGCATAGATAAGATCAATCCGAAGATCTTTTACTTCCTCATATTCTAAAATACATAACTTATTTATTATATGAGTATCCGAGAATATGGAAATATGCTAAATTACTTCCTATCCCTAAGACTTAAAACTGTGCTAACCCAGAATATAGGCCTATTGTTATCCTGCCATTCCTATCTAATGGATGCAAGGACAACTAACATAGATTTTTCAAAAGCGTTCGACGCTGTCGATCACTTTGTGCTGTGCCAAAAACTTAAGTATGATTTCAAATTCTCTCGTTTTGCGGTGAAACTTCGGCATTCATACTTATCTAATCGACAACAATGCATTGCAGTAGGAAATCAGACATCTTCATTTCTTACAGTCCCAGCAGGGGTCCCTCAGGGTTCTATTCTTAGACCTCTATTATTTTCACTTTACATTAACAAGCTTCCTCGACTGGTCAAATCTTGTAAAGTTCATATGTTTGCTGATAACGTCCAATTATACTTAAACACTCCTGTAGATAGCATAAGAAATGCTATTAACTAGGTTTATGAGGCTCTAGTAGTTATACAACAGTGGGCTCTCAAGTATAACCTCACCCTCAATCCAAGAAAATCTAAAACTTTGTGTATAAGTTTTTTCAAATTCGATTAAAACTGTTGTACTGATCCAACCAAGATTTGCTTGCCGGCAATCTGAACGTACATTTTTTGTCCATGCCACTCAATTATGGAACTCACTACCTATTACAATTAGAAGAATAATTAACACAAACGCATTCGAATATCGTCTTTTAACGAATCTGACCAATGATGCTTAGGGTTATAATTAATAAAAAAAATACAAAAAAAAAATAAATATTGTAAACTATAATTTTAAAATTGTATATAAATTCTCGAACGTTCTAACATATTTTATAAATCTTTCACAAATAATAAGATTGTAATCTTAATGTGAAAATATAAATCAATAATTATGAATTAATAAATATGAAATTTTTTATATTTTAAATCAAAAAAACAAACCAAACTTTTATTGATTTATTCAATGAAAACGACTAACCAATAATGGTACACTGGGCGTATGCGCAATTTCTTGTTTTATTAATTTTGTAACCATTTGTCTTGATTTTTAAAAGTGCTTATAGTACGTTTATAGAATATGTTTCGCAGTACCTTTAAGAAAGTCAGAATAACACTACTCAATTAAACCAAAAAAGAGGCTGCTATTACATATGTCATTGTTTGTGGAAATTATTGAACTATGAAAATATGTAGGTCCAAAATAACTGTCAACCTATATTTGTAATTAGTTTGTCTCACAGAGATACTACATAATGTTTTAAAGATTTTGATCTTGGTTTGAGGTTTATTAAAAAAAAAGATTATTATTAAAAATGGTCTCACTGAAAATAAATCAAAAATGGGTTGTGCGAAAGAGAAATGTCAAGTTGTAGTCAAAATATATCGAAAATTAAAAAAAACATTATCTTCAATTTAAATATCCAATAAATGGAATGACTCCAAAGTGAAAAAAGTCATACAGTGCAAGGACACCTTCCAGTGTATCTGTCCTAACGCATGTGCATTTACTCTTGCTTCCATTTTCTTATGCATCATAGTTAGCAAAGCACTAACGGTCATACGAGGGTGGGGTGAAAAGTTCCCGGCATGATCAAGAAAAACGGTGTTTTTAATTATTGCTATATTTCTCAACATAATCGCAATTAAGACTGATTCATTTCTCATAACAGTGTTTTAATTAGGTTATACCAGTCTTCAACGTAGATTCGTCATACTCTTCAAAATACTAATTAAGAGACTCAATCACTTCTTCATTCCTCCCAACTCTCTTTTGAGGTTAGAAAACAGAATTCAAAACAATTCGTTCCGGGCTAGGTTTTGAGAATAGGAAGGATGCGTCATCAATTCGAACTGTAATTCGTCGATTTTAGCCATGGCAACATTTTTTGCACTCATTTTCCACACAGCTTTTCAATGCCCAAATGGTTGTGCTAAATATTTCGCACACGTTCAGCTGACTTCTTATAGGTCTCACCTATCTCATGTACTCTTAACCTGCGGTCTTTCAACACTATTTTATTTATATTTTTAGATCATTTCAAGAGTTTTGACCTCTACTTGCCGTTCTGGGCGCTTTTTTGTCAATCAGAAACCCAATGGTTAATAGTTAAATTTGATAGAGAGGTGGGTCCTAGCATTGAATTCGCCCTTACTTTTATTTGTGTTGGTGTAAAATCTTTCAAATAGAAACATTTGATGACAGCACGATTTTCCAATTTTCGCGAAAAAACAGAGGCGTTTCACATAGAGATCGCACTGAAACTGTACATAAAAGCTAATTAGGGTTGGTACTATAGGACACCACTCTAAAAGTAGACCTTGTGGCGCTATATATAAGTAAGTCTGCAAACTTTACCCACCCTTTCGTACATCGATACATTTGTTAATGATATTTGTTTTTTCGCTCAGCTTTAAACTTCCCTGATTGATGAAAACATACCAAAACTAAAAAATAAAGGTTATTGAGTGATTTGTATTTGAAAAATTTCTACAAATAATGCCAATTAAAGAATCCCTAAGGAATACTAAAAGTAAACAATTTTTCTTTTATATTAAATTAATAAATACCAATTTTTGGACATCATTTATTATTAACAAAACTACGTACAATTTACTCTGGTCAAAACATTTTAACAAGTCATAACTCAAAAACCTTAAAAAAAATAAGGCCATCATAAATATTGATGCTCCTTTTTTCTAAAATCAAACTTAACTCCGTTCTTCTTTTTCTTCAACATCGACAGCTCTGTTATTTAAACAAATTTTGTATTGAAATATAATTTCTTCAACTCCTTCCTTGAATGTTCCTTTGCTCATCTAGATCATCCAAATGTCGTGTGGAAAAATGAAGTCGCAGAAAAATATGCTCTCGCCGCTTGATGAGTGCTTCTGCGGCCGCTGATGGTGCTTTAGCGCAAAGATGGACCGGATCCGGCAATATGTTGCATATATACGTATACACCTACCTACTACCAATTTCTACCAACTGTATATAATGGCCGACTACTCTTTATATTTGCATCACGATTTTGTAATGTATTTTGCCGAGTTTACAATTCGGTTCGATTGTCTTTATTTATTTCATTGCCGGTATAAATTTTGCAAATCATGACGCGCCGGCTTGAGTTTTGTAGAGCACGGCTGGCTTGGTAGCTGCGGCTACAGCGGCCGGCGCGTCGGCTGCGATCGTATATAGTGGTGGCGACGACGACGCTGCTCGCCTGCAACCGAAACAAATAAACCACTGTTTTTGGTCCGCCAACCGCCAACCGCCAGACACGACTCAGACAGACAGATTTGTAACCAATAGAACCAAAAGTCTGTTCCCAATTTGTATGTGAACTCTGTAATTCGCATTCAAATCTTTCACTGATGGTTGTGGGTTTTGGCCGCTTAGGTAAACTACATATATATTTTTGCGGACTATCTGAGAGCGTTTGAATTGCTTTAATTTTGTCTTACCAAATATAAAGAAAATACAAAATAAGAATACAAAAAACTCAAAAGTATTAAGTCAAAGATTGTCGTGATATAAAATAAATAAAACAAACTAAAGCTATATACGTACCTTCTGCCTACCTGCCTGTCGGCTTAAAGAAATTGCTGGTGAATTTGTCGTGATTTAATTGAAATACAATTGCAATTGCGCTCCCTTGCTGCCATCGATGAAAGACAATGAATAAATTATTATATTTTTATTTTTTGTCAAGCATTGTTTATGAAGTTCCATAATAATCCTATTTATTATTGTTTGCTTTGTAGAGAACGTTGAGACAAATTTGATACTAATTTCGAAAAAAAAAAGCTTTGAAAAATTGTGGAGAACTCTGAAATATGTTGTGAAATATTATAAAACTCTTTTAGGCCAAATTGAACTCTTGTGACCTTTTTTAAGTCTTGGACAAAATTTGATTATTGTTTGGCTTGAAATACTTTTAGTTAAAAATAAAGGTATTAGGACTAGATGCCAGAGTTTAAAAAAACTGATAAAACATGAACTTCTTCTTTAAAATTTTAATGGTAATATACAATTGTATTGTCCTATTGAAGCCCAGGCATTTTAAAGCTTTATACTCAGAAATCACTATGTCCACTCCCCGTGTTTTTTGGGTAAAATAAAGTTCTTTAAAAAATCTACGTATTTTGGGTATCAATTAAAAAAAAATAGGTGGCGCAACAATCCTTTGAAAACTAGGGCTTAGTGACTTTCAACTCTCAACCATTCCTGTGTGCGATTAATGTTGTCAGGGATGGAGGGGACTAACAGTTTTAATGCCGAATGCGAACGGCTGATTTGGAAAAGCACTTTTGATGACAGCAATTTACTTTTGGAGGACTTGTCAATTCCTCGCAAGAGGCAGTGAACAAACTTTTAGGTTTGCACAGGCAGGGATTGAACCCAAGACCTGTCGCATGACAGTCCTACGCACTTCCCATTCCACGGCTACTACATTAAAATGGTCTTGCTTAAAAAAAAATGTGTCCGTTCGTTTAAGTAACAAAAATGATCTTACTTAATAAAAATTCGATAGAAATTCCTTAAAATTACCCCAAATTTTAGGCAAGTGAGAGCGGGTGAAGTAGAATGTTATTCAAATTACTCGTGTAAACATTGAAGCTCTTGTTCAAATAAAATTGATGTTTTGTTGCATCTATAATACCGCTGAAATGAAACGATTAAAATGTATGCAGATAGATCAAAAACCGATGACGGGGTTGGTTGAGGCGCGTCCTCCGATGGTGGTGTGTTCACAATGCACCTTATTTGGGTACCGAGTCAAAGAGACATTTCAGGAAATTGGAAAGCTGACGTACTTGCGAAAATGGAACAACTTTAAATTTGATGGCATCATCGGTATGCAAATTATTTCGTTTAGTAGATTGCACATTAGCTCCGTTATAGGATTCTTTACAGGACACTCACTAATGGGTAAGAAATTCCGACATCTATTGTCTCAAACGCTTCATAGCTAGCTTTAACTGGTTCAACGAGGAAGGTAGATCTTAAGATCCATGTGGAATCAGAACGGACCAATTATTGGTCTATGTGTGTTGGTTTTCCCATCAACAGCCACCTTAACCAAACGTAACTTAACCTTAGATAATGCTCGAACGCTCTTTTTATAGTGCTAATGTGACCTTTGCCTTTTTCATTAATATATTGTACAAAGTATCACTAAATTCTTAAAAATTAATGATCAGCAAAAAATTTGGTAAAAGTTGAAAGTGATGCTACATAATAGCGATGAAAGAGAGATAAGTGATCTTTAGAGATCTGTTTATCTTTTAATAAGGGGTTATAGAGAAAACAATAAGAGTGGCTCTGTAACCATGGAATTTTTTTTTTTGCTTTCGCAAAGAAAGAAAATAAAACAGAGGGAGGGATACACTCTGGATCCCCGAATTACAGCCATGGGGTCCTACAAGGAAATCCAAATTGTGTTTGTGTGTGTCTCTAATTTAAAGGACTTTTGACAATGATCGGCATGAATTTTAATGTACGGTAGTTCAGCAGCAGGTACAAGTACCCACCCCACCGTCGAGCTGGCTTATGGTGTAAACAAGCATGCCGAGCCGTGCCTTGTTGGCTGAACAACTTATTGAACATCCCATAGATTGCCTCAGGGAATCCTGTGGACCTAAAGACACTATGGTGGAGTGTAGCATTGCCTTGTGTTTAATAAGAACAACTAAATCCGTTACAAAGTAGGGGGATCGAGAAGTTAGGAAAAGGGTCGACATACTTTTTATCAAGAAGTCACATAAAACTTAATTAGGTGAATTCGCTGTTGGTTGCCGAATAGTATGAGTCCAGATCTTGGCGTTTTTGGCAGCAATCGAATTTTTTTAAAGAGCCCAAATGGAGACTTAAAATGGTTTTCATTCATAAGTTGATGTCGATAGTCGTTCTGGATGTGTTTTCAACTCTTTTTCGATAAAGCTGTCTTACACAGAAGATCTTCTACAATATTTTAAATATTCTGAAAGTTTTTTTTGTCACTAAACATTTCAATCCGTCTACAAAATTGAGAGTATTGCAATGTTAAATAGTTTAAGAGATTTTAAAAATTGAAAAATGCACTTTTAGTTGATTACAAAAGAACGCGCCTCTCGAACACTTTTGAGTGTTGACCAAATTAAATTTTGAAATATAGAATTTGAACTACATATTAGTATTTTGAATATAGTATTTTGAACCCAACCTAACCGAAACCTTTACAAAGGAGAATTCCATCTACTTTTATCTATAGTTCTCATTCTTCCACGAAATATTATATTGTGCAGTAGGGCGTATACTTACTTTTTTTAAACATTATTACTTGCATTTTTAACTTATATTCTACACATTTACAAATAATTGAGACCACCGGCTTTATAGTGATATTATTACCAAGTAATTAGAAAGTCTTGAAATTTATCGGCCAAGCACTTCTTAAACTCACACTTTATTTTAATTTCACTTATTGTTTTGTTGAGTGTTAGAGAATAAAAAAACCTCACTTACGATTGAAAAATTATGTATTACGAGTACATATTAAATTCTATATTAATTTATGAAAGCCTTTTGAAGCAACATTTCCATTTCCTTGTTCCAAAGCTTATTATTTGAATTATAGATAGTTCTCCCACTTAAGTACTTCAATTATTTAAATAACACGTTTCAAGAAAAATCAAGTGTCATTTACAATTACCATACACTTTTGCAACGAAAAAATTATTACCCAACAAATGCTTTCATAAAGATTGAATGGATAAATCCTTTTTTCAAAATTGAAGGTGGTATATTTGGTTTTAGCGGAGCCAAACTAATTGGTGAAATTTCTGTAACAGAATAAGAACTCAGCTTAAAAAGTAGGCTTTTCATCAAATTGCTCATTGTGGGCCAAAGGTGGTATTCGTATGTATATCTCCATTAAGTGGGAACGGTTTATTCCGTCATCATTTCTATAGTTTAGTTCTGTCCTCTAAAAATGTATTGTTTGTATTTTTGCATGTTACTAAATCAAAAAATTAAAATTCCTACATTCATGCAACTAAAAGTCCTTCAAATTCTTCTCCTGTGTGCATATTAAACATCAAACAAAATTTGAAGTTGAAAATGAAATGGCGCTGAATCTTAATCCAATAATTACATGGATTTACAAACTGATAGAAATTCAGGAATAATAAACATATGTACAGTATACATAATATTCCAATGTGTAGTCAGATTTCATAAGAATTCATACATAGCTTTGTACTTGTTCAAATAAGTGAAAATGTGCGTGCAATCGAAACACACATCTCGGCGAAAGGATTCAATGATTGAAGCAGACGTAACAACTATACACCTATATTACCAACTTAATGTTGTTGCAGTTAAAACACGCCAAACCGAAAAAAAAATTCCATCACCCGACCCGTGATGGCGGGCGGTTTAAGAGCTAGCAAGAACCTCAATGAAATGAATTGAAAAACGCACGTTTCCGAGTGGCGTCGACTTCGACTTCTACTTTCCCCACTCACTGCACAAAATGCCGTGATTCTGTGCCATATCAATAATTCCATTGATTTATGGCGATTATAAAGCGTGAACGCCAACATTAATAATTCCCCCTCAATTTTATTGTGCATAAATTTTATTAATTTATAATTTTGTTGATATTTTGTTGCTGTTGTTGTTTTTGGTGTTGATGCTGTATGGCTGACTATAGACCTTTACGGTTTAAAGCTTAAACGTTGCATTTGGTTCTGATGGCGTAGCTCAAGCGTCTTCATCTTTTTTTTCTCTCAAAACAGACTCAGACTCAGGCTCTCTCTGTGTGATGTTGGCTTATAGACTTGCACAAAACTCAAAAACAAAAAACATCCACGAATAGATGCTGAGATGCGGATAAGTAAATTATTACCGCGTGGTTGATGTTAACCATGGTTGAAAAGAAAAATATACTACTAGCGGCTTATTTTCTTGGGAAATGAGTTAAGACTTACCAGCAGCGTTATGCATATACAAATATATTTAAGTGTATATATAGATTAAGATGGTTTCTGGGGTTTTAATCGTTGCGCAGACTTATTCACTGTGCAGATTGGTTGTTTTTTGTTTTTTTTGTTATTTTGGTCATTTTTAAGATTCGTGTGCATTATACCTGCACAGGTAATTATGAGCTCCTGCAGATTTTGTTTTGATGAAGATTACATGATTTATGCAAATCCAAAATACATGGTGGTGGATGTATAGCTAGAGCTATGACTGTGACTTAGGAATGTGTTCTTTGCTTTTTGGGATCACTGTGTGATTTAGGCAGCATCCTCAGACTTGGTATACCAAACATACATAGACATAGTTAAAATGATTGCTAGTTATTTTAGGTTCAAACTATTTTACTGAACTTAACTTTTATATGTATTTGTACATGTTTAACAACTATCTTTCTATATTCGTTGTAAAAATGTTATTCTCAATTGCACCATACTCAAGGTTTATATACGCCATATTTTTATCTTCGGGGTAGAATTATTCTTCATAGCGGTTTTTAACAAAATCCTTGTTCATACACTTTTTCAAAGTTTTTGCGTCAGCTCTTTCGTTTATTTAAAATTTAACATAACATTATTCTCGTTTATTAAAATGATCTCTACGTCATTTTAACTTGCAAATGATAATAGTAAATATCATTGAAATACATATTTGTAATATTATCAAAACCAAGAATGGAACTTATTTATTAACAATAAAATGAATGTGATGTGTAAATTCTAAGTTAGAACAGAAATGAACACCTAAATCTTCAATTGGGGAGACGCGACCGAGTTTTTGTTGTGATATACAATAATCAAATACACTACCGATTCGTTTTTTTAGTAAAAATTATCGTCTGACACTAGGGTTAATGGCAAGGCTAATTTTCCCACACCAAAATGTGAAACTATCAATGTCGGCTTGTAAAAGAATACGATCATGGGTGGACTTTATTATTTTAAAAATCTTCATGTCGTCAGCAAAAATGAGAACTTCACTTGAGCGTAGACATGACGATGCATCGCTAATAGACAGGATGAACACAAAAGAGCCAAGATAGCTTCCGTTTGGAACACCAGATTGAGCAACCAAAGGTTCAAAATGACAATTTCTAAATTTTACCTCATATGATCTGTTTTCAAGGTATGATTTTATCCAAGCTAAGAAAAATAGTGGAAAACCAAGAGCCTTAATTTTAAAGAAAATAATTCCGTGGCTAAGTTGGTCAAAAGCTTTAGAAAAGTCAGTGCATACACAGTAAACTTCATAACCTTGTTGTAAAGCGTTTGAACATATGTTTGAGAATGTGAGGAGATTTGTAACGGTTGATCTTTTTTTCACAAGACCGTGTTGCTGTTCGCAAATGAGATTCTCACTAAGAAATGCTACACTTTCACAAACAACTTGTTCAAACACTTGAGGAATGCAAGAAAGCTTTGCAATGGGCATGTAGTTGGTTATATCCGCCTTGTTACCTTTCTTGAAAATTGGTGTTAGAAATGACTCCTTCCATATACTGGGAAATTTGTCTGTTTTTAGAGAAAGTTTGAATAAGAACGTAAGGGGTTCAATTAAAGCATTACTACACTTTTTTAATACTATCGGGGGAAAACCATGGAGACCGGCTGAGCAGTCATCATTCAACGCGGATAAAATATCAAGGACCGTACTCTGTAGCACAGGGATGTGACTACAGCTAGTTTGTGAAAAGGAGTGAAGATTATGAAAATATACTTCATCAACTTCTTGAGGGCTATGAACAAATGACTTACGGAAATTTGTCGCGAAAGCGTTACAGATATCAACAGTTTTATCTAACGAAAGGTTCTTGTAAGTGAAATTAACTCGAAAGCCATCTAATTTTTTCTATAAGTTAACAAGTTTCCAAAATTTTTTAGGATTCTCTTTCAAAGAGGTGCCCATATCAACAATAATTAAGGATCTTATAAAAAGTTGAAACTGCTTCGTCAATGTTAGAATCTGCTAATGTATCAGCAATTCCAGAAATGGTTAAATCTTCAGACAACAACTGGAAATTAGCTCTTCTGAAATCAAAATTATATAAGTAATCAAAGGAATTACCGTGTTCAATAATGTGATTACTTAAAAAAAGAAATATTTGACTGTTAACAGTCAAATAGTTTTTTCCTGAACACTGTTTAAAAAAAAGAAATATTTGACTGTTCTGTGAAGACTTGTAGTAGCCATATAAATCGCAGTTGCTTTATGTAGCTCGGATTATATGATATCTCGATTAATTCGGGAAAATATGCGTCAAGACAAGGTGTAATGGTCATCTTCTGATAAGCCCAACCATTACACCAGGGCGAAACGCATATACGAACACTTGCTGTTTATTTTATTTTCATGATTTTTATGATTTTAAATCATTTTTATTATGATAACTTAAGGCCAGACAAATGTCCAAAGGGGGTTGATATTTATCAATATTAGTAATTCCTGATCTAGATTCTAGAACAAGAGTACTAATAGCATTAGAAGAAAAGACTAAATCGAGAATTCGATTTTTTGAATTTTTAATACAGCTTGTTTGCTGTAAGTCAGTAAGAAGGATTTTATCGAGATAAGATAGTTCCAATTGTGAAGAAGAAAGAGAGGCTTCAAGGCAGGATTCGTCTTCGGATGAAATCCTGTCAATGTGTGGTAAATTATAATCACCTGGAAGTAAAATATTAGTGTCGGAGTTAAACAAATTGATAAGAAAGTCTATAATGAAAAGGAGAGTTCGCTATAAATAAACTCCAAACTTTTTGGCGGAATGTAAACGTTTAAAATGAAAATGGTCTTAGTCTGTCTCTGTACCATTATCCGAACACAGACCAGTTCAATTGATAGTTCAAACTGAAAAGATACAGAAGAAGAGAAATTTATTTTTTTAACGCTATGAAAACACCTCCACCTAAATCCTTTGCATTACCAACATGACGATCGTTCCTGTAAACTTCGAACTCTTTACTGAAAAGATCAGTGTCGGAAAAGCTTGAATCAAGCCAAGTTTCTGTCAAAACAAATACGTCGTGTGGAAATGATTGGGAGTTAAGAAAAATGACAGCAGTCTTACTACGAAGTCCCCTTATGTTTTGGTAGAAGAGTGCAAGCTTGTTAAGTTTTTTGAAGTTATATCTTCTGGCGTTGTAACTGGGTCCAGACGAGATATAAAAATAATTTTTGGTTTAAAGACAGCTTTAATAGGGATGGAATTGTTTATTACTGTTCTAGTAATGAAGTCACGATTGGAAGCTGAATTTGAGTCAAAAATGGTGGTATATGAGGGGTTTCGGTGGGATCCGTAAGTATAGGGGTGATGTTTGACCCTTAAGACAACAGTTTTAGTTTGATATGATGATATCGCATAAATTAAATCGTTTGCCTTTTAAAACATTTCTGCGACGGTGCAAATCTTTTAATTTGAAAAAAAAAATAAATTATTTCTCGCATGCCGCAGTAAAAGCCCTTTGACTTTTTCCACAATAACCTTAGAGTTGAGATGTTAAAAAATGATCTGTAGAACGTCTATAGCCCTTAACGTCTTAATGCTACCCACTCAACATTGAAATAGATCTAGTAAATTCTCTTGACAATATCTTTCATTTCCGAAAGAGTTTTAGTGGTTTGCTGTTATCTACTGTTGAAGATATAGCAAACTTGCGGCGAACCCGACCTTTAAACATCATTGCGTATCCCATTGATTTTTAAAACAACAAAATTTCGACAGAAGTAATTCCTTAACTAGTTATGTTAAGCAATTATCTCGATTCTATTTTTTAGTGCCTCTCACTCCGTGGTTACAGAAAAGAAACGGGAACCAAATTGGCATTTATTCATTGCTTACTAATGTACATATTTAGACAAAAAAGATAAACATTTTATATCATATGGATGTTTTGAGCAACAAGGTCTTGAAGTTTTGTAACCACTACACTACGAACTTACAAAAACCCACTACTTACCAAAAATTCGATAATTCTAATTAATTGTTAAAAATATATCGTCTCCAACCATAATAACTAACCAATTTTCATAAAAGCTCCTAATAAGAACACTGAACAGTCATAATTATATTCATAGACGTCAAGCCAAGAGTAAAAACAATTAAACCCCATTTCAGTTGAATTATGTGTGCTTTCATATTCATATCCATATATATTTATATGTACCTGTAAAGTTAATCTCCACGCATTTATTTGTACGAAATGTGAGTTTGCTTTCTTGCTGTGAAAACAACTTCTCGGAATTAATTTCACGTTATCAGTTTACACGAAGATACGCACTCACAGGATGGATATAGGTAGCACTTATCACGTACTTCTAGTAGCAACTGACAGTGGCAATTAATATCCAGCAATCATCCCATTAGGAAACACCAACCAAACGTCCAAAGGGTCAAACGCAGCGATACTTTTCCAAATAAACTACTCGACCGCATCATTCCTAGGAAGTTACATTCACTTGGGTTCATATACGATAAATATACCTGTTGGAGACTTGAGACTTGAGAGTGAATAAAATTCTAAGCACAGACAAATAATAACGTGGCAGCTCCACGCCGCGCTTGCCGCCGCTCCTCCGACACCCGCCACGTCACTATATACGCTGGCCGGTCCACATTATTAATGATAATCTGTTGCATTACAAACGCTGTGTGTGGTCTGAGCCGAGGCTTGGCTCTACGGGAAGCTTGAAAAATATTAACAGTGTGTCAATGGTAATGAGTAATACGTGGCAATGTATTATTCAGACCGCTGCTGCTGCCAGTAGCGCAGCCAAACGAGGCTCAAGCTCAACCTGGACCAGCAACAGGAGCTAATCTGATAATGAGCTCTTCAAAGAAACTAAACGGGACGGGGACAGATTTTAATCGCACACAAAAACATGACACATCTCCAAGGGAGCCATAGCAGTAGCCCTCGCTACTCATATGCTACGCTTCCCTATGTATTGTTGACTCTTTTAATTGATCCATACTAATAGGAGGCGAATCAGCGAGATTACCATCTCCGCCGCATCTTCGATTCGATGGGAAATTTTCGATCTGGGTAATCGGTTAACACCCATAAGTCTTAACAATGGAAGTACCACATTCATTCAATGCCATCCATCGAGTCCACAAGTTGGTTGGTCTTTGTATTCAGTATGACATCATGGGTTGTCAGCACGAATATTGTAGTCCCGTCGCCATCGTCGCTTTTGCTATGGACATAGCGTGCGAAATTGCCATCGCTGAGCATCTTGACAATCATAATGCTCTCAAATGGCAAATGAGCATGTATGTATATGGGCAATCGGCATCTCCCGCACACTGAAACTTGCAAATATATTTATCCCCAAGCTTCCAAGTTAGATTAACGACCGTCCGTCGCGTCGCGTCGATTGGCATTGCCGATTACCTGGACCGCCGCACGTCCCTCTGGTCTGATGATCTTGTCTGCTCGTGGTAATCATGCATCCGAACTGATATCTTTGGCTGCCGGGAGTCAAATTAGATTCGATAAAACCGACGCGACGCAAAGCTGTATAGTCGCAGAAACAGAATAGCCCAGCCGCTTTAAGAGAGTGCGAAGGAAGAACTTACCAGTTTCAGGACGAGAAAAAGCCTTAAACTACCAAAGACGACGACAACGCGACCGACGGACGACATCTTCCCTGAAAGCCTGGCTCATTCCCTACACTAACTGTTTGTATGCAGCGTGCGCGATATCAGCAAGCGCATGTTTTGAATTTCCCTGCAATAATTAAGAATCATTGATGAGATTGTTATTTTTCTTCTTCTTTCTTTTTTTATTGTTTGTATAAATTCATTAATTTAAGTTTAAGAAAATCCTTATAGTGGAATTGTATCTTTTTTTTGCGATTTTTTTAATTTGATTTTTGTCGCGTTTGGGTCGTTATTTGCATGCGTGATACTCCTCTGGACTCCGGAGAAACAGCGTATGCAGGTGTGTGGGGCGAGTTGTGTACCGAAGTGCATGGTAGACGCTTGTTAAGTTGCTAATTAATTACTTTGTTTTAGATAACGACAAGTGAATAATTGTTTCGCCAAGGAAATTTAGTTTTTTTTTTGTATTGGGAGTATGACTTGAATGGATAGACCTAGATTTTGCAATTTGAGCTTGTGTATTTGGACAGATTTGCAAACATTTTTGAATAGACTTACATTGATTTTTATGCGAATCCATGAAGTTCTTTTTGAAATATTTGAACTACGGTTTAAATACAGTCTTTTGCTTAGGTTTTTAATAAAACATGTTTAAAAACATGAACTATGTGTTTTTTAATTGACATTGGCATATTCAATTAGTAAAGAATGTTTTGATTTGAGAACGAAATCAATATTTCCTTAGCACTAATTGAGTTTTTTTTTTAATATTGTTTGGAATAATATAGCTAATGGCGGAGAAAAACATAGAACATGAGCCTCTGTGACATGGTGTCAGTGCTATTTGTCAGATTACAAATCTTTTAATTAAGAACAGTGTGACGAAAGGCTCCGCTATAACTTTCCTAACTGATCTTAATGCCTCAAAGTCAATCTTGCCCTGGTTTTGACGAGTGAGTTCCAGCTTGCTTGCGCAAACAGTTACAATTCCTTTTGGAATTGTTGCCTATACAGGGCAACATTTTGTCGAACTTCGGAACTAATTCAATTCTGACGATTGCATTAAATCTTGAAATATTTGACTTTCCTATAATAAGTCCCTAACTAATGATCTTTTAAGGAGACTTAGCAAGGTACATTGGTACAAACTAGCGTTCGCCCCTATAAGTGTTCCCGACAGATTTCAAACCTTCGTTAAAGTATTTCTTGACTATCTTAGTCAACTTTTAAAGTCAAAGAATTGACTTTTTCAATATTCCGCTGGGATGTGTTTCTACCAAAATATCAAATTATATCGCTTTTTATTAATAGTTGCAACAAGTTCAAGTGGTATCAAAACTGCACTCCAGTGCATACTGGGTCAGTGAGCGAGATTTGATTATGACCGCATTTTCTACCCATAACTATATTAGAATTTACTTATTAATGGTTCTTAGATTATTCATTCGCAAGTATCAAAGGTATTGTCAATGTGATTAAAACTTTAGTGAATAAATTAATTGAATGTCTATGTCTAGTGTCTAGTTATATCTTTGTGTCAAATTTCAAGCTGTCATATTCCATTTGCGGTGTTTTATACAAATAGAAAAGAAAGGTTAGACATCCTCCCACCACTTTTCTTTTATGTTTTTTTTATAAATATTAATTTAAGTGTCTAAGGTGATATTATGATTTAAGTTCCATTAAAGATACCATTCGAAAAAATCCGATAAGTGTTCAGAACAAATCTTTCCCAATTATTGACTTTTAATAATTTTATTTATTTATTATAATATAATTGTCGATCAGTATAGTCAACAGTGTTCTGGAACTGACAGTTAAATAAAACTTTCCGGAAGTGCTTTGACGGAATTATTTCAGATCCGATTTCAAAACCAATTTTACACCTCAGTTTTTAAGAGGGATTCATTTAAAATTAAAAAAGAAAACAAAAAGCATTTTTAGGCGTTGTTAAAAATTCATGTGAAGTATTTTTTTCAAACAAATTTTGATGATTTTCCAAATCTATAATCTCTTACTTCAATATTAATTTTAAGTATTTCCATACAATTTTCGAAAAATCCTTCTTCTTAACCTCTTCTACATAACACTTAAAAATAATGCTGTGCCATTTACGCTAAAACAGTTATTAACGAAAAAAGCGACATGGTTTGAAAAAAGCTTAATTTGGAATTTAGATTCGAAATCAGCATTTAAGATTAATTCTTTCGAATTTGTCTTTTGAATATTTATCATTCCAAAACTGTATTGTGCTTAAACACCATTTTTGTTTTATTTTAACATTTTAAATATGCATTTTTTAAAGACGGACCACTAAATGCTATAATAAAGTATTCTTTGATTTGTTAGTAGAAAAAAATTGTGCCTACCAAAGTAAAAGAATTTCGAACACAGAAATTGGGGATGCCTCAGAGCTTTCGATAACTTATTCCCATCCCACTAATTACCCTCCTAACAACCGTGCCAGCCTTTCTATAAAAGACCTTTTTTTTGTCAAATAGGCCGGTACTGTTTAATCAACCTGTAGTGTTAAGTAAATTAAGTTCTGATCACATTACTATATGCATTAGTACGTGTTTACTGGCTTCTAACAGAAGAAGCGAAGTTTTTGACTACAAAAATGCCAATTGGACTATGATTACAAGCCAATTGAGTTCAAAATTAAGAAATATTACTTATATTGATTAAAATGTTTCATTGTTTACTAAAAGTGTTATAAAAAGTGTTTAACAATGTGTTTCATTGAAATAAATAAGGTAGCAAGACGTTTTTTTCTCCTAATTTAGTAGAACTCATTAAACTTAGAAATAGTTTTAGAAGTGGATACGGACGAGGGATGATTATTACTTAACTGAAATGAAAATTCTAAAAAATTTGGTTAAAGAAGTTATTGAAAGCTTTGCAAACAACGAATGGAACCAAAAATTAAGAGGGATAGGGAAATGTGGCAAACCTTTTTGGAATGTTATTAAAGTTATTAAGAAGCCTAACTTAAATTTACCTGCGTTAAAACTAAAATATGGGCTAGTAGCCTTGTCTGGTTCTTGAAAAGGCAAACGATTTAGGCAAAATATTTACCAATAGCCATACACTAACCAACAACTTCACAACAAATAGCAATGTGGAAACATTGGATTGAAAACTCGAAAGTCAGCTGGCTCTGATAACATACAAAATCTTTTCATTTAAAACTTTCCAAGATTCAATTTATTTTAATTCTTGTATCAAATCAAGTTACTTTCCAATAGAATGGAAAAAGGCAGTATTATTCCAATTTTGAAACCTGGAAAAAACGTTAGCCATCCTTTTAGTTATTGTCCAATAAGTTTACTAAGTTCTGTAAGTAAGTGTTTTTAAAAATGAATTAAAAGCAAACTCATGGAAGACATTAACAATAATAATATTCTACCTCCTGAACAATTTGGAATGTACAATGCACCAAAACGATCGATCAACCAAAATCATTAAAACCAATTTTACCAATGGTAAAAGTAGCGGTGTGGTCTTACTTGACGTTGATTGACGTTAAGCATTCTGTCTGTCTGATTCTGTCTGGCATGACGATTGACGAGCCCTTACACAAAATTTTGATGCTCAACTTTCCTAAGTATATAATTCAAATTGTGAAGTCCTTCTTGCCATCAAGAACTTTAGTTGTCACTGTTAACAAAAATATTTTGAAAATGTTTGTGTGTACTGCAGGCGTGCTTCAAGTATCCGTTCTTTGCCCAGTACTCTATACAGTTTTTACTGTTGATTTTCCTGTTTTGAGCTATTTCCTGTAATAAAGCTATTTTTGCAGATGACAACTTTGTATTTTCTTCTGATTCACTTAGTTTCCTTACTGAAACCAATTTGCAACCTTCTTTGAATGTACTGCAACAATATTTTAAGGATTGGAAGATGAAGATAAATGCTTTGAAAATTGAGACTATCTTTTTTACTCGAAAAAGAAAAGCCTGTTTTTTGACAAGTACATCCCTCGTAGTCAACGGCGCGGCGCGGCGTAGAAGCAAACTTGAAATCAAATGCTAAATACCTTCGCGTCCACTTGGACAGTAATTGAACTTTCGGAATTCGTGTCCAAGAAATCATAAGAAAAGTAAATAAATATGACTATTACAATTCTCTATCCTTTTATTAATCGTAAATCAAAGTTAAGTCATGAAAATAAACTTATAGTTTTGAAAATGATTTTTCAAGCAATTATTCTGATATGGAGTAAAAAGCCATATCCAAAGGTTGAAAACATCACAAAACAAGATGTTGAAAATGATGTTAAACCTTCCTTGGCATTTTTCAACGAACGAATTGCACATGTTAGCTAATGTTGAATATATTTCTGAAAGAGTTATAAAATTAAAATAACGATATTAAGTTTCATGCGAAACATCTGACGACGTTTTAATTTCAAATTTGGGTTCATAGTTACAATATTCAATATTTGTTATTTATTTATATTATTTTATTTTTTTTATTGTTATTTATTTATATTATTTATATTTTGTTTTGCTTTTGATAATTTATTAACTTATTTATATATGCATTTTTTGTTAATTAATTTATTTATTTGTTCAATTATTTATTTATCAAACTTATTTAATTTGTATTTATTTTTTCCATTATTTTTCTACATATTTTCTTTATTGTAATTAATGACTGGTAAGTTTTGTGTTCAGTATTAGCAACATTCGTGGGCTTATGGTTCAAACAAGCATGACCAGAAATTACGGCAAAAAATACTACAATGTCCCAAAGGTAGTAAAGATTTCTGGTCATTTGTAAAAAAATTGCGCAACACTACGTCATCGTCAGTTCCTACCCTCGTTTCCAATGACACTCCTTTTGTAAGCTCGATTGATAAAGCCAATTTGCTTGCAGCACAGTTTGCTGTTAATTCGATACTGCTAATGAGTGACTTGACACCGCCTGTACTTGAAAGCGTAAGCGATTCTATGAGACGAATCTTCTTTCGCACTCGTACAGTTGCTAGAGTACTAAAAGATCTTGACAATTACAAATCCCCTGGCCCGGATAGTATACCCGCTATTGTTCTGAAGAGGTGTTCTTCAACGCTGGCAAAACCACTGCGTAAGCTTTTCCATCTGTCCTATTCTACTGGTACCTTTCCGAGTGGATGGAAAACTGTATTTGTCCAGCCTTTCACTAATCCCGAAACCTCCTCCCCCTCCAACTATCGTCCAATTGCACTTATGTCCCTTCTTTCCAAGGTCGAATATCTTGAAGAACGGAAGCTTCTTAATGAGCGGCAGTATGGCTTTCGTTGCAATAGGTCCACTGGTGATCTCATGGTTTATCTCACCGAACAGTGGATTAAAACTTTACATCGTTTTGGAGAAAGTAAGATTATTGCACTTGATATTTCAAACGCATTTGATAGAGTTTGGCATCAAGCTCTCTTATTGAAAATGCGTGTATTAGGTATTAATGAATCTCTTCTTTGTTGGGTTAGAAATTACCTTTCGGACCGTTCAATTAAAGTAATATTGGAAGGATTCAAATGTGATATTTACAAAACAAACGCTGGTGTGCCCCAGAGCTCCGTTTTGTCTCCGACGCTCTTTTTATTTTTATAAATGATCTTTTGTCTAAGACTTCTAACCCACTAAATTGTTTCGCTGATGACAGTACCCTCAGCTTTTCATATTCATTCTTAGATTCTTGTTCTTCGGATGTGGACTACCAACGGCAACGTATGATAATCTCGTTAAATTCTGATCTTGACAACATTGTTCAATGGGGAATCGTCTAGAATTTAATGCTTCGAAAACTCAATGCTGTCTACTTTCGCAAAAGCGTAACCCTCCCCCAATGCCACTTTTCATGAGTGGTACTTGCATCGAGAAGACTGAAAAACTATCAGTCCTAGGTATGTGCATCACAAACCACTTGTTGTGGAGTGATCACATATTTGACATCGCCAAAAATGCTGCTAAGTGCTTAGGTTTTCTCCGACGATGCAAGAAGTTTTGTACCCCTTCTGATTTGGCTATAATTTACAAAGCTTTTATTCGTCCAAAACTTGAGTACAACTCTCATATTTGGGCTGGGGCTCCAATAACGTACTTGAGTCTTCTGAATAGAATTGAAAAAATAGCTCTAAAAATGATTGGAGATCGTTCGGTTACCAAGACATTTGCTTCTCTTGAACACCGCCGCAAGGTCTTATGCCTGTCATTGTTTTATCGTTATTTTTATAAACAATGCTCTATTGAAATATCCAGTTGCATTCCTCCCCTTAAACAATTCAACTTTGCCAGGCTCAATTTTTCGCACTCATTAAAATGTGCATCGGTTTCTCCTTTCTAATTCTATTCCCTTTCCTAATTGCACTGTGTTTAATCATTATAAGGGCATTCATAACCCCTTTAGTGCGCGCACAATATAAACAAAAAAATTACTTATTTATTTATCCACTTATTTATTTTACTATTTTTTTTTTTCTTTATTTATTTATTCATTAATTTACTTTTTTTTGTATATATTTCTTCACGTTATTGATTTGTGCTCATTTTAACGCTTTTTTCTATTTTCTCAAATTGTATACTGACACTCTTTTTCGAAAGTTATAATTGAAATTTAGCATTGTTACCTTTTGACTTCACTCCATCCCTTCTCTTTACATCTATATTTATGTATTTATTTATGTACATATATTGTTTTTCTTTTTTTTGCTGTTTAATGAAGTTTTTAAGAAGCTTTTCCTTCAATCAAAACTTTATCAATCAATTTTTGTTATAAATTAATTTAAACTTAAACAGGGATTATTTAACAATCCCTGTTAACAGCTACAATAAAAGATGTTAAAAATTGTGAAAAAGTACAACTAACTACAAAAAATGGTAGTATTATTTATTGCGTATTTTAATACTAGTTTTTTAATTTATTAATTGTGTTATATGAAAAAATGGTCGTTTGGTTATTTTTATAAATTTTTATAAATCAAAAAACTGAACCAAAATATAAAATATATTTGTCATCTCTAGTATTTTGCTAAGAAAAAATAGTATTACCTCCAAAAAAAAAAATGTTTTTTGAAGTGACAATTTTTTATAACACATATACATATTAAAATTTCATAAAAATTGGTTTTGGACTATAATAAAGGAAAGGATGTTTTAAGAGTGGTTCGCATTCCAACCTGTTTTTTCTTTTATTATTGAACGACAATATCTCAATTATAACATTTTTTTAACGATTTACTATCGATGATAAGAGAAAAAAGTGTTTTTGTTAGAAAAGAGATAATATACAACTTGAAGAACTTAAGCTTAAAATATTTAAACTATGATCAACTTGAAAATATGTATGAAATAAGTTACATAGAGTATTTTACTTCCTTTTTATTAAAACCGCATAGTTTATTTTTGAATTTTCCCTTCCTTTCAACATTGCTTGCTGCATATTTTTATATACATACGTAATATGCAAATATATAAACAATTGATTAGAAACTTTCAAACAACAGGTGTACCTACATAACCGAATTCTTAATTAGGAACCCCCAGTTCGGCGCAGCACAGCCCTTACTAGAAAAGTGAATATATTCTGCCTCACCGGCACAATTAGAATATTCATCCTGGAAGAAACAGGAATTTACATCAAAACTTTGCCAAAGCCTGCTTACGAGTATAGTTCCTCTTTATACCACCAAAACTATACTTCCCATCATCAGTCGGTATATCGTTATCCGGAAATACTTAAGCAAGTCAGCGTGAAAACTAGACAATGCCTTAACTATAGATAGGTACAGCTGCTGCGTTACCTATGAAGAGTGACGCCACGAACGGTCCTTCGATATGAGAGTTTAGGATACCTTAAAAAACAAAAGCAAAAATAAAATTAATAAGAAAACAAATAAAACAAAAAAAAAAACAAAAACAATGTTTCTAAAATTTTGCAAAGCCTTTTTAACAACTTTGAATTTAAATTAGGGGCTAAAAATAAATTCGACATCAGAGAGAAGTAAGAGAGAATAAAAGCATAGAGATGAGATTCAAACAAGTTGGAGAACAGAAATAAATTAAAAGCCGTAGTGAACCGAAAACCTTGTCCGGTGCTCGATGTGGTTCCTCTTGAGTGCATTTGCTTGTAAGGTGGACCTTCGTCACAGGGAACACCATAGCACCAGCACCATCAGCACCACCACTGCCGACCGACACACCGTTCCGTTTCATATGGATGCAACTAAAGCATCCGACATAATAGAGATCCAACAAATTCTTCTGCTCCAGCGGCGGAAACATTTGTTGTGTTCCTTCTCGTCATAAGCCAATGAGGTGCATTCCACACTCTTGGAGCAGAGTGTCGAATCCAAATGCAGGTAATAGCTTGCGGAATGGTTCTGCCTGCCTGATGCAGTGTGCTATTGCCGTACTGTACATCTGCCAATATAATATAAACCTTGGGTCTGTTTTGCATGTTTTATTTCATTCTTCATCACGTCGTCGTCGTCGCTTATAGAAATAAATTTATATAGAAACCTTACTTGGAAGATAGTTTGAACCAGGCCAAAACTCTATACTCTTAAAGGGGAAAGGGCCTTACTAGTAATAATTGAAATTTACCTTAACATGCCAAACCATTTTAAGATGTAACCTATTGAACTCAATCGCCAACATGACACGGAAGAATCTACATACATAAATACGCACTGCAAAAGTGTATAGTTATGGCAATATATGCCATTTGATATACTCGTACCTATTGACACCGCTTGGGTCACTGGATCAATAAGTTCAAAAAAAATATTTAAAGGATTTTTGCTAGAAAATAACATTCGACAAGTTTTCGGTCTTCTCTCAATTGTTTTATTTTCTGTTAGCGTTTAAATTTCTTGGAAAACTTAAACTTTTCCAATTGAAATTATCGCAAATTGTAAATATCAAGAGCAAAAAGGCCAAAAGTCATTTGAGAAGATTTTTGTATGAAAGCTTCTGTGTCCTTTCATAAGTTTGAAATTATTGTGACTAGTTAAGTTAATAGCTTTAAAATTTAAACTGTAATCAGTTAGAATTTCGAAAACAGAGTAATTTGTCAAACTTAAGAGTTTCAGCTAGCCAAGCAAAATATATTTTCACGACGGGAAGCTTAAGTCCTCCAAGCAGTTATAACTTACAAAAGTATCTTATTACAAAGTTATTAATTACAAAAAAAATTCAAATTCATCCAAAGCTTTACAACAAAACTATCAGTCTTTCAGGAAAAGTAGTTTCCAATCAAACAAAGCAGAACAAATTTTGGTTGATACGAGTATAAATATATTAAAGAAAAAAGAGGCTGAGATGCGAACCACACTGGTAACTTCCGATCCCGTCTGTCTATTTGTCTTGCTTAAAGGTTTGTAGGTTTTCGTGTTTTGTTAAAAAAGTTGTCAGTTGAATTATTCTTAAAATTACCAACAATATTTTGCATGTAATGAAATAGTTTGATTTCAAAATCTATTTTTGTTAACGAGATTTTTAGTCGAAACCCAATTTTTACCAATTTTAGTAGCATTTCTTAAGAGTTTTTATTTCTTATATAAAGAAATACAAATTGAATGAATGAAATTAATTTGAAGTTAATATCTTCTATTGTTCACGAGATATCGAGAACCGAACATCAGTTTTTATCAAATTTGCGTACTATTTTTTGTACATTTTTTTTACTTACGAAAAAACGGACTATTGGATTTTTATAAAAAATTTACTGAATTTCGAAAACAATAATTTCTGTGAGATAAAATAAGTTTGAAGCCAATATTTTTAATTTTTGAAAAGATATTTGAGTCGAAAATCAATTTTTACGAACTTTTATTAATTTTTTTTAGGTTTTTCTTTTTTTGTAAAAAAAAACCGTCAATTCTCTTTTTCTCAAAATTTGTCCGAATGTTGAAAACAATATTTGTTATAAGATAAAATAATTTGGACGCCATATTCTCAAATTTTTGAAAAGATATTTGAGTCGAAAATCAATTTTTACCAAACTTGAGTAATTTTTTTTTTAGGTTTTTATTTTGTATAAAAAAAACTGCAAATTCGATTTTTGTAAAAATTTTACCAAATGTTAAAAACGTTATTTTTCGTTGCACAAAATTGTTTGTCCATAAAATTTTCGAGGTGACAAATATTTTTGTTCAGTTTTTTTTTATTTATAAAAAAACCGTTAATTGGATTTTTTTTTTTCCAAAAATATATTTGTTTGGTATCGCGTTACAATATTTTATAATATTAAATTTAATTCCAGTCCCTTGCGTTATTGGTTACCAAAATTTTCACCTGTTTTTTTAATAACTATGGTAAAAAAAACCTCCCACGCAATTTTTTTGAGAGTCCTTTCTGCATTATTATCTGTAAAACAAAATTTATTTGAAGTCGATATCTTTACTGGTTCTTGAGCTATGGACGATTAAAAAAAGGTGGCGAACGTACGGTACGGACGTTTTTTTTTTTTTTTTTTTTTTTTTTCCGCAGGAAGGTGAGAAATCTTCAGAGACACTATAAGCCCGATGCTTATAGTAGTGTCAGATTTTTACTGACTAAAACTCACCTCCCTTATCTTCTATATTATTACTACAACTAAGTCCAGCTTAACAAGTAGTTTTAGCGTCATTTTGTTCGCGTTTTGTCAGGAAGCTCCCCAACGAGAGGACCTGAAGATTCCACAAAATTCGAGTGGAGAGATTAATTTGTTTGCGCTAGATCAGAAGGTCTTGTTCGGTGCAGACGCCGAAAAACGAACGCCTCGCTAACAGATTGTTGGATTAAGTTATTACTATGATTTCTAAGTCGTGATCTTAGCTCTGTAGCAAATTTTTTAATTTCGTTTTCTACATATTTTATATTTAAATCTCTATGTAAGTCGCTATTTCTTAAATACCATGGAGCATTTACTATTATTTTAAGTACTTTGTTTTGGTATGTTTGCAAAATTTGTATATTTCTTTCGTTGGTACAACCCCAAAGTTGTATACCGTACGTCCAAACTGGTTTCAGTACTTGCTTATAAATAAGAAGCTTGTTATAAACGCTTAGATTGGAATATCTTCCAATAAGCCATGTCAATTCGCGGAGTTTATTTTCGAGTTCATCGCGTTTCTTTTTTACATGAACTTTCCATTTAAGTTTCGCGTCTAGAGTCATGCCTAGATACTTCGCTTCATTAGCGTATGGAATTTGCACAGAATTTATATAAATAGGTAAGTTATATACTTTTTTATACGTAAAATTTGTGTGCGTCGATTTCGTTTCATTAAGAGCAATTCGCCATTTCTTTGTCCAATCTGAAATGCTATTTAATGCCTTTTGAAGCTTAGAGGTTGCCGTTTCTATTGAATCCGATATTGCGAGTACAGCTGTATCATCGGCAAAAGTGCCTAAAGTTGTGCCTTCTGTTTGGGGTATATCTCGGGTATAAAGAACAAACAAAATCGGTCCAAGGACGCTACCCTGGGGAACCCCAGCGTTTATTTCTTTAAACTCCGAATACTCCGTTCCTTGCTTAACTCGAAAGAATCTATTTTCTAGGTACGATTCAAGAATGTTATATATTTGCTCTGGAAAGACTTTTAATTTATATTTTAGCCCGTCATGCCAAACTTTGTCAAAAGCTTGAGAAACGTCAAGAAATGCAGTTGAGCAAATCTTTTTTTCTTCAAATGCTTACGGTACGGACGTACGAACGTACATACCTACACACGTACGCACAGACATTTCTCTAAAAATACTTTATTTCAACTCTAAGGACCTTGTAACGTCGAGAATTATCAAATTTTTCAATTCGACAAATCGAACCGATTACAATAACTTCCTATGAGAAGTTAATAATGGTTTCGACTTTAATTAAATTTGACTACTTATTTTATCGTTATAAGACACAATTAAAATTAATTTTTAAAAAATCACCTGACTTTATAAAATAAATGTCAGGTCTACAAAAAATGATGTCACATTAAAAATAATTTTGTATCACGAAGAAAAATATTTTAGTAATTGAGCTGGTAAAATTTTTAGAAGCATTTATTCGACAAACTACTAGGTACTTAAAACATATACAAATTCTAAGTAATATGACAGATACACACATACAAATTGTAACTTAGAATGCTAAAGGCATTCGAAACAAGTTTCTAGAGTTTTTAAATTTTCTGAATAGCTACGACATTGACGTCGCTCTACTAACTGAAACTTGGCTTAGTTCTTTAATCAAACTTCCATCATCCAATTTCAAATACTATCGGTTAGATAGATAGAGTTGACCAAATGGGTGGTGGGGTTGCAATTTTAGTAAGGAAGTCAGTTCGACATTCGCTAGTACCAATAATTCCGACACGAGTTGTTAAAAGTATTAGTATTAAAATTATGTTTAAAAACCAAACATCATACAAATTTTGTCTGTGTACTTTCCTGGTGAAACTTCTTCTGACCTCAAAAGAAAATCGTTATACCAAGATTTAAAAAAGCTTGTTACAATTAGTGGTGGTTTTTAGATAGGCAGTGACTTTAACTGTCGCGATAGAGACTGGGGATGTTTAAGAGGAAACGCTTGGGGAAATACTCGTATCTTAGCAAATCTGCCCTTGTCAATTCCAATTAATATTTCTTACCCTCCTTGTCCAACATATTATCCTTCAGGTTCACGTGGTAGTCCTTCCGTTCTTGATTTGTTTGTGTCAAATTTACATACATACATATATAATATATATTTCATCAAGTAGAGTACACAGCTCTTATAGACTACTATTACAAAATTACAAATAATAATAATAAACAATAACAATTATTAAACTCCATAGCTCAAAAAAAACATTAAATGTGACTTAAAAATATCTCTACTAGAACATTGGAAAAATTCTACATTTTCATTTTTACATACTGAATTTTCCTATCTTAAACAACGGGAAATTGGCTCATTTAAGCCATAATTTACTCTGTGTTGAGGAACACGGAAGGTATCAAACACTCTTAAAGTATACCCCGGACAATTAAAACAAACCTTACTTAGCAAAAATGGACAATCAATTTTAGAATTTATTAAGTCTCTAATAAACATTGCATCAAAATATTTTCGTCGAATTTCAAGACTTTGTAGTCCAAAAAGCAAACATCGGGCATCATATGAAGGTCGAGGAATATTCCAACGTAATGGATAAAACATGTATCTAGAAAGGCATTTTTGAATTCTTTCTAGTCTATTTGAGTGAATGGAATAAAAAGGATGCCATACTATACAACCATATTCCAATATAGACCTCGCATATGAGAAATGCAGGCTCTTAAGAGTAAAGGGATCCTTAAATTCCTTCGAATTTCTTCTAATAAACCCTAACATAGAACTTGACTTGACTACAAGATAGTCTATGTGACTATTAAAATTGAACTTAGTGTCAAATACTACATCAAGATCTTTCTTTTCTTTAATTTTAACAAGAGTCGCATTTCCTAAAGAATATTCAAAACATGAATGTAAATCTCTGACACTTAGATACATTTAAAAATAGCTTATTGTTTACACACCAATGATATAAATTGAATAAGTCTGTTTGCAACTTTAAACAATCTGATACATTTTTTACGATGCAGTATATTTTCAAATCGTCAGCAAACATAAGACATTGTGAATAACTAAGAACATCTGGAATATCATTAACAAGTAGAAGAAACAACAAAGGGCCCAGATGACTTCCTTGGGGAACACCGGATGTAACCATAATAGCATCAGAAAGCCTATTGCCAATACGAACGAATTGGGTTCGATCACTCAGATACGACTCAAACCATTTCAATAGATTAGAGTGAAAACCATACCCCTGAAGCTTTCGAAGCAAGATATGATGATCAACTCTATCGAATGCTTTGGCAAAATCAGTATAGATCACATCGCACTAAAAACCTTTCTCCATTGTTGTAAGCACAAAATTAGAAAAAAATATAAGATTTGTGTTAGTAGATCTACCACTTACAAAACCATGTTGCATTGGAGAGATCACTTCTTTTAATAAAAAAAAATGCACCATGTCTTATAACCCAACCAACTAGTTTCCAAGTTTTTTGTGACCTTTTATGGTCGGGTAAAAAATGTATGCAATACTTTCAAGATTTAAAAAAAAAAGCAAACTGGTCTTGCTTTAGAGGACAAATCAATAGGAAAATCTAAAGTTGTCCTACACAGCTCGAAAATATTAACTGTAAACATGATGTGTATCTTCTGATTCATGACTTTTCAGAAAACATTAAATCTGCATGAAAGTGTGCTTAGAAAAGTAAAGAGAGAAACTTAACATATTAATTTACCATCTAACGTACTAGAACTGATTAAATTGAAAAATTTTCATCAAAGGAATTGGCAACTCTATCGTCAACCCTACTCTAGAACAATGGTTTCGCATTTTAGAAAAATGATTTCAAATGACCTTATGAAACATCGCAACCATGAATGGAATAAAAGGCTCAGTTCTTCCAAAATTGTGAAGAAATTTAAAGAGACTGGATTGGTTACAGATATTGCAAGGCCTGTGCATCATCGTTTCGCTCGTACCACTGAAAATATCGCTGCTGTAAGTGAAAGTGTTGCCGAAGTCCCAATGTGTCGATTCCTCGTCGTTCTCAGGAATTAGGTCTGTTTACGGAACAGCTCACACAACAACTGAAGCCAGCTGACCGTTCATAACGTCGTAGATACGCCGAATGGGTGGGTGAACAACAGGCGGTGGACGGCGATTTTTCGAACAAAAGTTTCTTCAGCGACGAAGCACATTTCTCACTCGGAAGTCGATGGGTATGTTAATAAACAAAATATTCGTATTTTGGTTCTGAGAATCCTCATAATTGAAGAGAGGCCATTGCATCCACAAAAAGTCACTGTTTGCGTTCTTTAGTCCGTAGGTGTGATTAGACCTTACTTCTTTGAAAACGACGATGGAACGACTGTCACCGTCAATTCGGAGCGTTATGATGATTATGATAACCGTGATTTCAACAAGACGGTGCTACATGCCACACAAATCGAGCAAAAATGGCTTTATTGCAAGAGACATTTCCTGACCGCGTAATTTCTCGTCGTGGCGATATCAACTCTTTACCAAGATCATGCGATTTGACACCGCCGAACTTTTTTTTTGTGGGGCTACGCGAAAGACCGTGTTCATCCAGATAAACCTTTAAGTCGGGAGCACTTAAAAAACCAACATTCGTCAAGTTAGAATATTGTATAGTGTTTTATTTACGTTAAATTTTGAAAACGCCAAATGGATAACCTTGTATAATTCAAAACTTTTTTTTTGTTAATTTTTAATTTAAGTTTATTTTAAATAATTTCTTCATTTTTCCCCAGAGTATATGTTTTTTACAATGGACCCTTTTTATGAAATACTTCGTGAATTTATATTTTAAGAATTTTAAAGGGCTTAAAAGTATTTTTCATAGGGTTACTGAATATGTTTTTCAATTCTAAAAAGTTAAGAACGTGTTTGTTTGTCCATACTTCTTTATCTTACGTTTTCGTTTAAAGTTTCCGAAGACTAAAAGTAATGAGTGTCAAATTTATTTGGATTTTTTAACCAAAGTTAAGTTAAATTTGAGAGTACCCAGCGCTAATTGGATCTCAGGCTAGTGTAATGGTCATGCTACAGGTGTTGGGTTCAATCCCTGGCTGTACCACCTAAAGTTTTTTTTGCATGTGTACCTCCTCTTGTGAGAAATTGACAAACCCTCCAAGAGTAATTCTTGTCATAAAAAGTGCTTTCTCAAATTAGCCGTTCCGATTCAACATACATACTTCGCTGAAATGACTCGCATACATTAATGGTTGAGAGTTGTAAGTCTAGTGACATAAGGTCCTAGTTCTCTTGTTCTCTTGCGCCTTCCTACTTATTTTTTTTTTTTTTTTTTTTTTTTTTTATTAATCATTATCCTCATCTTAATAACTATAACATTTGATAAATCTTAAGATAGCTCTAACAAAATTACAATAGTTATTTTAAGAGAGAATAGTTAGTGACATTGGTATTTCATAAAAATAAAGATAATGCCACTTCATAGTACAAAAATTCAGCGTGGGGTGTACAATAAAAGGAAAGTTAAGTTAAAAAATTAAAAATAATTAAATCAAAATGCATTTTCAAAAGAAACAAGATAAAACAAATTCAAATTCATTGACAGTATTAATTGAATTTAACAATTATACAATATAGCTCAACAAAACTTCGATTTCATTATGATCGAAATCAAGAAGCCACAGTTTTACTTTTTTCAAAAAGGCGAATAGATTTGGTAGGTTGCGTAGGCTAGCTGGAAGGCGGTTATACAATTTGCAGGATACAACATGATACGAGTTTCTAAAGCTTGAAGTACGAAAAGAAGGAATGGCAACTAAGGATTGGTAATTACTGCGTAAGATATAGCCTTCACATATTGGACTCTGCAAGTACCCGCCTCTAATAAAGAAAATCTTGAGAACCTTCTAATAAAATAACTGTCTGACAGGCAAAATCTTTATACGCCTAAAAAGCTCCATGGAATGAGAGAGACGGGGTGAGTTACACACTTTTCTTATAGCGCATTTTTGCAGCACAATAAGCGGCTTCATTTTGTTCTGATAAGCACCTCCCCAACAGCTTATACCTTATTGCATTCGAGAATGAAAAATCCCATAGTAAACAGTTTTCATGGTGTTATCAGAACAATACTTTCTAAGGCGATAAAAACAACGGATTGTTGAAAGGAAATATTGTTTAAGCCCTAAAATATGCTCAGACCAGCTCAAATTTCTATCGATGAGAACACCCAAGTATTTAAAACAGTTAACGTTTTCAATTTGAAAGCAGTTGGTGTCGCAAGAAACATTAGCATTAAAATAGTGATACGAATTTTGAAAGGAACTCAAGTGTAAATTATACCTTGCACAGTTCGAAGAGTGGAATACAACATTAATGTCTGGAGTCACGTTAGAGCTAAGGGAAAAAAAAACATAAGTTTAGTTTTGTTGCTTACCAAAAGTTTATGTGCATCAAACCAAACTCTAAATAAGTGCACATCATGATGTAAATCAGCCACTAGGTTCAATAAACTAACGGATCTGTATGCAATTGCCAAATCATCTGCAAACGCCCTTACTTCACCAACAAAAGGTTGTTCAAAAATAGAATTAATATATATTAGAAAAAGGATGGGACCAAGAACAGATCCCTGAGGAACTCCAAGATTGATAACTTTGGAGTTACTCAGACAGCTGCCGAGTTTGACCTTTTGTTCCCTGTTTTTCAGATAAGATTCAAACCACTCATATATAAATCCACGGAAGCCCGCATAATATAATTTGTTCAAAAGAATAGTGTGGTCTACCATATCAAAGGCTTTCGTAATATCCACAAAAAGTCCACTACAAAACCTTTGATCATCCAGTCCTTTATGAATAAAAGTGCAAAAATCCAACAAAGCATCCTCAGTAGAGAGCCCAGTCCTAAACCCAAACTGTTTTGAACTAAGAAAATTAGTATTTTTGAGAAAGTTCAAAACCCTACATTTAATTACTTTTTCAAATATTTTTGAAATAGAAGGCAACAACGAAATAGGCCTATAATTATTTTTGTATTTTTTACTCCCTTTTTTAAACAGGGGTATCACAATGGCGTGTTTAAGTTCATCAGGAAAGATTCCAGAGAAAATACTCAAATTAAAAATGTATGTCAAATATCCACAATATTCAAAGCAATTTTTTTTAACACAATGTTAGAAATGCCATCATTGCCAAAGGATTTTGAGTTAGTCAGAGAGTTTATGGCTTTTAATATCTCATGACCAGATATTGATTCGAAGTAAAAACTATTTATTTGAAAAGACGAAACTAGAGTGCTGGAACCAGTACAAGAATATCCTAGAAAAGAAGTGCCCCTCGAAAATGTTTCCTGTCCAACTGAATGCATTAGCTACAGCTGTAGGGTCTGTAATTATTTCATCCCCGTTGTTCAACGCTATCAAACTATTTTGAACATTAACACTTCTATTAATAACACTATTAACCACTTTCCATTCTTTTTTTATGTTCCTTGGGACAATCTTATTTGATTATGATAATAATTATCCCTACATGTTTTGATTTCATCATTAATTTCACGGCTCATTCGATTGTAGCGGTTTTTTAAACATAAATTTTGTGGGTGTTTATTACATTTTATGCGAAGTTTATGTTTCTGTTTTATTTTTTTCAGGAGAATGAACCGGCGTTCATTAAGTTACATAAATTAGAGGAAGTATTCACATTTCGAGATTGAAGTTATAATATGTTTTTTTTTTTTTATTGTTGGTATAATATTTTTACACCCATATAGGAGAAACTTTCAATGTTCCTTTATTTTAAGAAATAAAAGAAGTAACTTCCATTGGTATTACCTTAGATAACCAACAATTTGAACTAAATTCAAATAAATGAATTCTGAAAAACTATTAAACGGCAAACAATTTCATAAAAACTGACGTGTAAGGAAACAAATTTTCTTCTTACTAAAGCATTTTCTTGAACACAAAAAACTATTGTAAGAAAAATTCTTTACTTCAATTATCCTTACCATTCTTGGTCTTCGAAAACAAACTCTAAAAATTCCTTAATTCAACATTGATACAAGAACAATCTATCTTTAGTAAAAAATGGGGAGCATTTTTATTTCAAATTCTTGTATTCATTCAAGGATCAAATGATTTACACATTCTTAAGTCTTAAGTAAAAAAAAAAATATGTAGCTTCAACTTCAATAAAATACCTCAAACATCAAGAATTTCAAACTCAAACCTAAGCATAGATTGTACTGAATAAATCTAACATCTTTTTCTTCTTTCTATAAATTAGATATTTAAGACGCGGCACAAAAAAGGGTGTTTTATTTAAAAATGGTAAGATGCATCAATTACCAAGCAATGTTACAACACAGATAACTCCAATTTTAAGCAAAGAAAAAATCATTCCTCTTAGCTAATTTTGATACTTTGAGATCTTAATTCAAATTTCTCAACTTTACATTTAACAATCGTCTCGTCTAACTTTATGAATAATGGATGATGCTAGATGCTGGATGCTTAAAAGAAAGCCTTTTCTGACATAAGCTCCTTTTCTGACACAAAAAATAGAAATACAAAACAAAAACTAAATTACATATATTTATTCATTGTTCTTGTAACTCTATTTCTCAATTAGCAGTGACACTCTTTAAGTACAAAATAACTCGTGCAAACAACACAGAGCGACATAAAACAATTAATTACTACATCAATCCAAACGCAGCGCAGCATAGTGCAGCTATGAAATATCCAATCCATGCGCAACTTATAAAACTTAGGTAGAATTCTGCAGAGTATACCTTATAACTCTTACTCGTATATCTACTTTAAAGTCCGATTTAAGAAAATATAGCTATTTACAGCTCTCAAGACTTTTAATTACCCCTCCATCAGAGCTCCTTGTTTAATTTTTTACACATGCTTTGGACATGTTAAGACGTTTGTCCTTCACGGTGTCCCAACTCATACTCACACGCCTACTGTCACATTGTCTTATAAGGTTCTTTCTATAATCATTTAACAAAAAAAATAAAAACCTATAGGCTTGCTGTATCTAGATACTATGGCTTTATAGTAAACGGGTCTTATAATGCAATTCATTAAATGCACTCATTTTGCAAGCAAACATTATAAAACAAGACCATATAAACCAGCAAACAACAACAACAATAACAGCATAAGGAAAACATCGCTTTAAAAACACAACTCGCTTTGAGTTGTCAAGCCCCGCGGACTGGCCGCTCTTTTGCCATTTCCATTTGCCATTCATTTATATAGACGATCCCAGATAAAGAACAAAATCGCTTTTGCAATGTTGTATGCGAAAAACACAATGTCCGACATGTTTTAATTATTTTTATAGAAATTTAAATTATTTTCTCATAAAATGTGCATTCGGTCAACCCTGTATGTCTGCTGGCGACCAACGACGCGACGTCAGAGACGAGAGACGTGACGCGAGGCATTTTGTTTAAAGGTGAAGGCAGCCAAGGAAAAATTAAAAAAAAACACTCTTGTCTATTAAGCTAAGCTGGTGGTATAGAAAAAAGGAAGACCCTCTTTTGCATGCACATCATCAACATCATCAACGATATCATATAGGGTTGCATTTCAAAAGGGTTAGTTTTGCATTCAGCAGTACCTTTATGGAAGGAAAAAAAAACAAGATACAAGTTTCTTTTCTCCCTGCAGTCTTTTGTTGCTATCGTTTGCAAGTGTTGCCTTTGTTCATTTTCAATCGTATTAAGCTAAACATTTTTTAGTCAAAAAGACTGCTCAAGCATTTTTTGAGTTAATTTCCTATTATTTATATACTCTTCCTTATAACACGATTCATTAACACGGCAACACTTCAGAAGTTACTATTATACAAAATTCTAACTCTAGATAACTGTAATTTTTAAAGGTTTAAATAATTATCTGAGAGTGGATTGATTACTTAGCATCCTTCTAAAAATAGTTAACGTTCATACAAAACTATTTAATCTTTGCTTTTCAGGTTTTGTGTTAATTTTTTTTTTGTTCAAGAAAAATGTACAATGGCAACACTTTATTTGCATGCAGTGGTATTAATTTGTGGCATTATAATACAATTTCATAATTTTAATGGTTAATGACTCTGATGTGCAGTAATTCGCGTAAACAGTGCACAATGCAACGATATACAAATGTATATTTATGTAAACGTAAATGTAAGGTTGCGTTGCACGTACATAAATACAAAACAACTGGAGCCCGATGGTGCTAATGGTGAGTTAAGTTGTTCCGGGTGTTGAATAAATTGTTCCCTTGCATATATGTGAACTGCGTGATTTTATAAACATAATAATATACAAAAAATGTCCCGAACAACTGTGTTTCAAAATTATTTGATAATTTTTTAGGAATATCATTGCCAAGTTAAAATAAAAAGCTATTATCATCATATGCCACTCTTATTATTATATTATTGAGTAGTACATATAATAAATTTCAGAAAATATAAAACACAAGATTCAAGATAAAGTTAAATAAGACTTTGACAATTAATTATTGAGACATTGAAAGCTAACTAATAATGGGTGTTTTTTTAGACTGTGGCTTCCAATCTGGCAATAGGTCTTTTTGACAGCTGTCACTTGATTAATGCTCAGTTTGGTTTCCCATTTTATAATAAATAAACTTCCTGAAAATCCTGAAAATTTATCACAAAAATAATGGTTGGGTTTACGCAACCTAACAAAATGAATGAGATGATTAACGCCTTTTAAGAGAATATTCAGTGCGTTGTTGCTGACATATGACCCATTGATGCAAAAAGTGGTCGAAAGTTGGGCCTCTTGGCTGGAATTTAAGCGAGCCAGTCGCTGCAGCCACTTGCCCGAAATCATTATTAAATCATAATGATAAACCCTTATATTTATAGTAAAGCTAAATTAAATAATAAACGTTTTATTTTTCTTAAAAACCACACGACTAAAAAACAATATTTAATTTAATTTTCAAGGATATTGTTAAATACAAAAAAAAAAACTAAAATTGTTAAATTAATAGATGCTGAAGGATTTTTCATATAAAGTATGCGGGTTACTTTAGAATTGTGTGCTTCTATTATTTCTTAAGTCTATTCAAAGCATATACAGTGGCTCCCAGGACTGATCGGACACAATGAAATATACATTTCATATTCCCCAAGAAAATGTATGGAGAAGTGTAAAACCTTATAAACCATTTCGTATGGCATTTAAACACGTTTTGATAAGCTAAAATTACAATTTAAGCCATAAAGAAGTAAATTAATATTACAAACAAAAGCAACTCTATAATTAAGCACCTCACTCATAATCAGACACTTAATATTAAGTATCTACTTAGTTGCATTTATCCTCAAGGCGTCGAGGTATTAAAGAAACAAGTTTTTAACATACTTCAGGAATATTTTTTGGCATTCTTGCTGAAGACCCTTTTTAAGGTCCTTAGTGTTTCTAAAGTTCTTTTGAGCAACTCGCGGTGGAATTTCATCCCACATATGCTCGATTGCATTAGGTCTTTTTCTATATTTGAAGCACCTCATGGCAGTTATACAATAACTACGACCTTGCTGCACGAGGTGTGTGCTTTGGGTAATTGTCCTGGTAGAAGATAAAATTCTCTTATATTCGGAATTTACTGACACTGGACCCCTAATGTTGTTTCAAATCATATTGATATTAGCCATTTGATACATTTTACCTTCCAAAAAAAGATAAGTTCCGAACTTGCAACACATCCTCATACCTAGACCGATTTACCACCATGTTTTACAGTAGCTCGAGTATACTTATGAACAAATTCTTCATTTACTTTTCGCCATACATTAATTCTTCCTAATATATAATATTGTCATGTGTCTAATGGTTAACTAAGAATGCAAAAATATGTAGTTCCATCTTATTCCAAGAACGCATGTATTCGAGGTGGAGCAAGAAAATAGCTTAAATGTTTGTTAAAGTCTTCCGTAAAACAAGGTTAATAATAAGATTTTCATTTGATGAATAAATTATATCTAGTTTCAGAGTTACTAAAGTGCAAAAAACAGTTAGTGTACGGTTATGTGTGTTGTTTTTTTTTTTAACTTTTTATCCAATAATTTATCAATATTTTGAAAACAAAAATGAAAATAAACAAAGTTTCTACTTTATTTTTAAACTTAATGTGTCTGTTATTTCACAAAATATTAAAATGTCTAAGATGGTTATTATCTTATTTGTATTTATTTCAATTAGCAAACAGTTTTTTCCCTAGATTCGATTTGAGAATACATTGTTTGGCAAGTCTTAACCTGCGAATTGAAAAATGTAGTTATCAAGTGTTTTTCGAGATTAAATAAGTAACAATATAAATGTGCTACATAAATTAAAACAAAATGTTCCTAGTAATCTAGAAGTTTTAAAGCTACTAGGTTTAATCTACTATGTATGGCTGCTGTTAAGATCAATATTTTGGTACGAAGGACTATTACATAAGCTATTAATTTTCAATTTTCCCATGTACCTCATTAAAATTATAAAATCGTTTTTGTCTTCAAGAAAATGTGTTGTGTCCGTTAACAATTGTCTTTCCCAAAGCTTTATTTGTGTTGCAGGGGTCCCCCAAGGATCTGTACTTGGTCCAATTCTCTACAATGTGTTTACGTCTGACCTTCCAAGACTTCAAAATTGTGAAACAGCCATCTTTGCTGACGACACGTGTATTTATTCTTCAGATTCAATTGGTTCCACTATTGAAACTAACTTGCAATCTGCATTAGGTATAATACAAGATTACTTTAGTGACTGGAAAATAAAGATAAATGCTGCTAAGACTCAGGCGGTCTTTTTCTCTCGAAAAAGAAAGCCCTGTTTCTTACCAAGTAACAATCTTATTCTTAACGGTTATGAAACAGATTGGAAGTTAAGCGCTAAATACCTAGGGGTTTATTTGGATAAAAGATTAACGTTTAGTACACACGTACAAGAAGTTATTAAAAAAATTAACCTAACAATCAAAATACTGTACCCATTTATAAACAGAAAATCAAAGTTGAGTAGTGAAAACAAACTAAAAACAAATTTATTTATTGAAGACTGATAAATGTTTTACTGTTATTAATTATTGTACAATTATTTATTATTTTTTATTTATTTTTTCATTTGTTTGGTATCTTTTTTTTCTCTTTCTACTTTATTTTGTATGTTATTTATTATTATATATATATTTATTTATTAACTTTTTGTATTTATTAATTTTTTACTTGTTTATTTATTTTTTTAATGTTTTGTTTTATTTACTATTTAATTATTTACTTGTTAATTTATTTATTTATATATTTATTTATTTATTTATTTATTTATTTATTTATTTATTTATTTATTTATTTATTTATTTATTCATTTATTTATTTATTTATTTATTTATTTATTTATTTATTCATTTATTTATTTTTCTATTAATAATAATACTGTTTATATGTGTAATAAAGACTGACTCATGTTATAATATTATGTATTTAAATATATATTTGTTTTTTAAAAGCTGTTTTGAACTGGGTATTGTATGCCTTCGAGTTTGAACCACCCCTTCTCTCAATACATCTATGCCTCTTTATGTTTTTTTTTTTTCTTATACATATATATGAATGTATGACGTACATACATATGTATATATATTTTTTAATGAAGGTTTTTTAACAGTAGCTTTTCCTTCAACTCTCCAATTTAAGCTTTATATTATTGATTACAAAATTGTGTATACTTGGCAGTAGTAAGGTAGCATATATACCAATCTCTGTAAATTGTGCAATATAGGTTTAAGTATAAGATATGTAAAATTTTGGCTACAAATAAAAAAATACACAAAAAAAAAAATGTTTTGGTACTTGATCAATTTGTAATTCCTTTATTTTTCTGGCCAATGTTAAACTTTCTTACATTGAAAAAAACGAATTTCGCTAATTTTAAAAAATATGAATTTGTTGGTAAATACGAGTATTACTTATTAGAAGTTTTAATAGTTATTTTTATTATGATGATTTGCTAAACCGTATACATCAATTAAAGTATAAACGTATAAAACAAATTAAGTATAAAATTATAAAACTAATTAAGTAATTTGTACCAAATTAACTCTTGCAAAAAGATATGGTTTACTAGCGGCCCGTTACGGCTTCGCACGGGTAGACATTAATAAGTACAGATAATATAGCTTTCTAATGAAAAAAGAAGTACTTTTTGAGTTTATTCGTTACATACAAAAATACAAATCTTTCCTCTTTATAATATTAGTTTAGATGTAGATATTGTCGTACATTTTTTGTCCTATCATTAATACTCTTCGCAGCGTATGCGATGAAAGACATTTTATGGCTAATTTTTTTACACCTTCGGTTGGTTTTAATAGGAATTTCAAAAGATTTCTGTAGTAATCTAGTACTAAATATAGCCTATGTTACTCAGTGATAATGTAGCTTTCTAATGAAAAAAGAATTATTAAAATCGGTCCAGTACTTTTTGAGTTTATTCGTTACATACAAAAATATAAATCTTTCCTCTTTATAATATTAGTATAGATATAATCCAAAAATGTCAAACTTTTCAAAAGTACAAAAAATCTAGCTTTTTAAAATATTAAAAATGTGAACATTCGAAAGAATATAATAAAACAAAAATCGCTAAATAGTAAAGGTAATAAAACTTAGCTTCATTCGAAACTATACATAGTCATAGCTACAACCTCTACAGTTGGTCACAAAAAAGTTATTACATTTTTAAATACTTTTTTATACATACAACTTAAATACTACTAATATTCTCTTTTTTAATATAACTAACAAAAAAGAGGCTGCGATGCGACCCACGCTTAACATCCAGTCCGTCGATTTGTTTTGCTTTAAACTTCAACAAAATATTCATAACAATATTTTGTGTGAGATAAATAATTTGAAGTCATTATCTTTCTTTGTTCATCTAATGCCTGAGTCGAAAACCATTTATTATCCAGTTTTCGTTGTTTTTGTAGGTTTTCGTGTTGAGTTAAAAAAGTTGTCAGTTGAATTTTTCTAAAAAATAATCTTAAAATTACCAACAATATTTTGCATATGATGAAATGTTTGATTTCAAAATCTATTTTTGTTAATTAGATTTTTTGTCGCGAAACAGTGTTTACCAATTTTAGTAGCATTTTTTGAAAACTGTTATTTCTTATATAAACACATACAGATTGGATTTTTCTAAGAACAATATCTTTCGTTAAAACAAAATTTAACTCAGAATAAAATCGTTTTGAAGTCAATACCTTCATTTATTCACGAGATATCGAGAATCGAATATCAATTTTTACCAATTTTGCGATATTAATGCTTATAAAAAAAACTGACTGTTGTATTTTTATAATAATTTTACTTTATGTCGAAAAAGATATTTTTCAAAAGATGAAATTAGTTTCAATATCTTAAATTTTTCAAAAGATATTTATGTAAATCGAAATTTAATTTTGACTAACTTTTAGTTATGTTTTTTTTTCAAGTTTTTATTTTTGTAAAAAAAACTATCAATTCGATTTTTATCAAAATTTCAAATGTCGAAAAAAATGTTATTCTTCGTTGTATAAAATTATTTTGGAGATAAAATCATTTTTTGTTCGTAAATTATTCGAGGTGATATAGTTATTTTTATTTAGTTCTTTTGATTTATAAAATAAACGTTCAATTTATTTTTTTTCATGATTATATATCTATATATATCACGCCACAATATATAATATAAAATTTGATTCAAGTCAAAATTTATTTGAAGTCGATAGCTCTACTGGTTCTTGAGATATGGACAACGAAAAAAGCTTCCCACAGACGTACGTACACACGCACGCACAAACATCTCTCTAAAAATCTTTTATTTAGACTCTAGGGACCTTGAAACGTCAAAAAATATTAAAACTTTGAATTCGACAAATCGGACCGATTACCATATTGAGATTCTCACTTGCGAATTCATTCAATGTTTAATTTTCTGTTGGTTTTAACTTACCTTTAAAACTTTAAACGTATTTTAACAGAAATGTTTGAAAAATAAAATGTACTACTGGGTCGCACGAACTTGTTCATGCATTTAAAGATTCTGTTCACAAATATTTCTTGTATTTAAGATTTAAAAATGTACCTGGCTCAAAATCACCAAGGTGCAGAATTGGCTTCGCTAGCAATTTAGTGTCTTAAATCTTGACTTAATTAAGAAAAAAAAAATAATAAAATACTAAAACTAACCTGTTTTGTGTGTCTATCAAACAATATAATTTATTAATAAACTAAATTTTAAATGAAATCAATATACACGCATAGAAAATCATTTCGGGAACGCGTCCTAATGTAAAATCTTCAACAACAAGTACAAAATATGATTGGAAAATGTAAGGTATTTAACCCCGGTCATTACTTAATACACCGTATTTTATATACAAAATCTAGTTTTAGAAAGAATACTAAGAAATTATTTATTTTTTAACTATAAAAATGCAAAAATAGTTTGTCCGATACCGCACAAGTCATTTCAGGGAACATATCGATAATCAATCAAAAATAATTTTAAGTGAACGCAATAATTCTGTGTCAAACGTCAGTCGAGGAAGAGAACAATAACAAAGCCGGCTGTCAGAGTATTTATCGTAAAATAAGTTATATCTAAATGGTAAGTAAATTTCTATTCATCATTCGTAGAGCGTACATCAATAGTCCGTCATTCCGTGAACGCATTTATTACATTTAATTATTGATGAAATACTTTTCTACGTCACGAAATTACAAAGTTACCTCAAATATTTTCCTATTGAAAAAGTCAGATCGCATTTAAGATGACCACCGTATAATTAAAGCGCGTGCTTTATTGAAATCGTCATTTCGGGAACGGTCATTTCGGGAACGTTCCCGGACATGATTTTTACGTATTTTGCTTGTAGAAGATTTTGTATGTATTGTTTTCATTATTGCTTATTTAATATAGATACATAATATACCCATGTTATTAAACAAAGCTTAAATTATGTACTTTGTTTTGTTTTTGTTGATTTTATCAAACTTAGAAAAACGTTCCCGAATTGATGGTTTTTGTATGAAATTTAGTACTAAACAATAATACTAAGAAAGTATAGAACTCTGTGCGCTGCCCTGTCAAAGTTTATTAATATAAAATTTTTGCAACAGTATAAACTAAAATTCATCATTATAGCTTGCAATTTTTTTTTTCATAAAAAAAATTTGAAATTTGCAACCTTGGTGATTTTGAGCCACCTGCCAGATAAGTTTTTCTTCAAAAATTTAAATACCATTTTATTAAACAAAAAAAAACTTTATTTATTAAATTTTTGTTTCGAAAATCATTGCAGCGTTTTTTTAATTAATTTGTTATGCATACAATTTTTAAATTTCGTCTTAAAAATATTTTTGGTTTGCAGTTATTTAATAAACAATTCACATTTGAATATCGAATTTTAAAAGAAACATTGGTTAATATTTTTTTTACAAATCCAAACAAAGAGAAATACAATTTTTAATCTTCAAATGTTATTAAAACAATATAAGAGCTTGTGAAGAAAAATTGTTGAAATTAGTTCATTAGTTCTTGAGATAACTTCAAAAATAAAATAGTGGTTCTATCGGAGGTATACTCTTCTGGAGCAATACAAAAACATTTTTTTATCATTGAAAGAATCTAAATAAATAAAAAAAAATTCAGTAAAAGTTTAATAAAAATCTATCGGTTTGTTTTTGAGAAAATTTTAATTTTCGATTTTTTTTTTTTTTTTGGCTTAAAAAATTTATATGGACTGCTGTTATTTTAGGTCTTTAAAAAAAATTTAAAAAACGCCTGATGCGAATCGGATCAAAACCTTTATTTTCAAATTTTAACTCAATCGTCTCAATTGCCTGGGCTGTAGGGGCAAGGACAGACAGACGGACGGACGGAATCAGGGAACCCACTTTTTCGAATTTTCTACCACCATATTGTCAAGTTTGATTAAAATCTTGAGTTCGGATTTGTTTACGAATGCAAAACTTCCCACATAGTTCCTATATGTCTCAAGTAAAAATTTGTATGTAATAATGTTTAATTTTAAAACATAATTTTAATTAAATTAATAATTTGCATCTATCAGAGATTTTAGAACTTATTTTTTATACAAGTTACATATAACTTTCCATATAAAACTTACGTCTTGTTGCCGGCTTTACTTTTTAGGAGCTGAAACCTTATAATTAGCACATTTTTTGATTTAATAATCAATTTGATTAAGATTGAATACATAAAACATACTGTCAACATTTTAGAAATAAAAAAATGTTTCTAAAAATAAAATTACGATAATCTTAAAGTCAGAAAGTCTGTTTTTATTTTAGACATTTCCAACATAAATTCAGCTTCTTTTCCTAATGTGATACTCATGACATTTTTTCTGACATTGTTCTTTCCTGTGGAACTGAATCAAATGGTTTATTTTAAATTTCTAAATACATAGAGTTTATTTAACCGTAAAAGACATATCTTCATTTTTTACAAATGAGATGAGTTTGATATAAATTAATCAAATTTTTGCTTAGTATCTACAAACGAGGAGTGACAACAAGCCTAAAGTTGTTCAAAAATTAGATATACCAAGTTATCAACTCCTAGTTTTTGACTACTCTCTCAATTCGTTTGTTATTACTTTCTGTCTTATGAAGAAATTCTATTTTATTTAATTAGAACTTAGAGGCATTTTGGATGTTCCACTAATTGCATTATTTTTTTTTTTTCATTGGCATAGATGTATTCATTTTACCGCCCACTCTGCTCGAGGACACACTTTACAATTAATCCTGGAAATTTCTTTTTAACACAAGGCATGTCAGAGTAAGCAAAACGAATTAAAAAAACAAAGAAACAAAAAGAAACAATCACACTGATCAAAGGAGCGCAGTTTCTAATTAGCTGTTCCGTTTTTAATTAACTTATCCTTTTGATTTGCTCCTGCCGCATATATACGCATAACAATTGGAGGGAAAAACTCTTCCTTTTGAGAAGTGAGATGCAGTTTGCAGCACACTGTCACTTGCACTACTTAAAAATAATAACAGCAACAGGAAAAACAACAACAAGAATGCGAATGCGAAGAAGAAGACATTGTTTTGTGGCAGGAGCAGAAACAGAAATTGCAGTAGAAGCAGGAGTTAGGAGTATATGTATATGTTAGGAGCACCACCATGCCACCGAAAAGCAAAGCTAAACGAAAAAGGACTGCAGATTGAGACACAATTTGCAGTGATGTTCGCAAATTCTTGTTCCTGCCAGTTTACTCGGGAGCCTTCTTATTCTGGTTGGATAGATTGTCTTTCGCTTCCCTAATATAAATTACTCACTTAAGGATACATCCTTGATTGCAAATAAGAAATTCTCACATGACTGTCGTCGTTGTCGTTGTCGTCATCGACTCTCGAACTCGAAGTCTCGCCTGCTGCATCGGGGATGGGGGTTAGTGGCAAGTACGAGTAGCAACTATAGTGAGGAACTATAGCAAATATACAAGTATACGATATAATACTCGTACCTACGAGGAGTAGTAGTGTCGGTTTCATGCTTCTTGGCTGTGAATTGTTGCTCCATACTGCTGCTCCTGCTTCTGCTTCTGATGCTGGAGAAGACAGTGGGACTGCTCAAGCTCATCGCTTATATCCATTTGACATGTTATCATTGTGTACGTATCTTTTGGTATTAATTGTTGTTAGTTAAATGTATCTAGATGTATGCCCTATTCCTAAACCTACTTCTAGTGCTTCTGCTCCTGCTCCTGTTGTTCAATCGTTTCTTCGTTCGTATACCTTCATATAGACATATACGGATGTGTTTCATCGGCTCTTGTGGCGCACTGCTCCAGCCCAGTGTTTCTCACATTTTCTTATCGAGCGTCTTCTGCTTGCTGCGTTTGCCATAAAGTGATATCGGAGAGCTGTTGCCTTGTTAAGGATAGAGACAATGTGTCTCTGCCATTCTTAGGCATTTCAGCTGACACAAGGATTTTCGGTACATGACAACTAAGTAATTTATACGATTTCGACTGCTTCGAATGCACTCAACCTCTACACTCCACCACTCCACACTTCCACAGCCACATCTTCATCCCCATCCACATCCACTTCCACATCATCAGCTCGTCCCACTTCTGATTCAGTGCAGAACAGCCCATCGTTTCGTCCCATCATTGTCATCATACAAAACTTGTACAGTATAAGAAGATGGAACTAGGAATTTTGGGAGAATTTATTATTTTCACATCATCCGGGGAGCCCGGGAAGAACTGCAGGGAGACCCTCAATTACTAGGTAGTGATGAGAAATTCCCAAATTGGAAGAGGCGTGTGCAAGATTATTTGCTTTTCCTGGAAACTCGATGACGGCATTTAATTTGCCAGGAACACTCTTTGAATCCCTTAAAACTCGTCGATGAGGAAATTAAATTAATTAAATAAAATTACTACGCTTTCTATATTCGTACTCCTCTATAAGTTATTGTAATATCTTTTATTTTATTTTTATCTGTGAGCATGTCTGCAGCTAGACCGCTAGACTGCGTAGCCTTCTTAACTATTTATTGACATTTAAATGATTGTCACGTTTATGTTTATTTTCTTTCTTAATCGCATATTTTACAAACCTCTTTTTATTGACAGACAAGTGGACATAACATTTTGTTTCTATCGCTTATTGCATTTGCTAGGAATGACTTTCACAATTTTATATTTGTTGCCTTCTTGTAAAGTGGTTTCGTTTTATATACGTATTGATGATGATGGCTGCGAAGGAGGTGTTTTGTCTGGCCTCGAGATCGTTTAAGAGCATATTATTGTGTTTTTTATACTGATGGCGTAATTTTGAATGCTTTTCATATGTGTAAGACCAACTTTCGTCCATGATATACGCATGTCCTGAAATGATGTAAAATTAAATCTTAATATATAAACATACATATACATCTTTTGATAAGTATATTAATATATAAGTATAACCAAACATTTTGTTAAGCGCAAACATTCTATTCGCTAAATCTAACTAAATCTTTCAGTAACTTTTCTAATATTTGTTTTACTTTTAAATTCGTTAAAACACAAATATTTTTGTATGGCTCCAGTAACCCCCTCCCCCACAGAACCGCTATTTTGTTTTTAAGTTTTCTCAAGAACAGATTTCAATAATTTTCTGCACAAGCTCTTTTACTGCCTCAATTATATTTGATGTTCAAAAATGTAATTGTTAACTTCCCATAGGAAGTTATTGTAATGGGTCCGATTTGTCTAATTGAAAATTTTGACATTTCTCGATGTTTCAAAGTCCCTAGAGTCGAAATAAAAGATTTTTAGAAAGATGTCTGTGCGTGCGTGTGTACGTACGTTCGCGGCATTTTTTTCGTCGTCCATAGCTCAAGAACCAGAAGAGATATCGACTTCAAATAAATTTTGTTATACAGATAATAAGGCAGAAAGATGCAGAAAGGGCTCTCAAGAAAATTGCGTGGATGGTTTTTTTACCATAGCCAGTTTAAAAAAAAGATGAACATTTTGGTAAGGCCTAAATATCTCATGAATCAATGAGGCTAGAGACTTGAATTAAATTATATATTATATATTGTAACGTGATACCAAACAAGTATATTTTTGGAAAAAAATCCGATTAACGGGTTTTCTTATAAATCAAAAAAAAACTGAAAAAAAAATTGTCACCTCGAAAATTTTACGAATAAAAAATGATTTTATCTCCCAAACCATTTTGTGCAACGAAGAATAACGTTTTCAACATCTGGTAAAATTTTAAGAAAAATCTAACTGATAGTTTTTTTACAAAAAATAAAAACCTAAAAAAAAATTAATAAAAGTTGGTAAAAATTGATTTTCGACTCAAATATCTTTTCAAAACTTTGAGATATTGGCTTTAAACTACTTTTAATTTTCAAAAAATATTGTTGTCAACATTCAGTAAGATTTTGAAAAAAAATCGAATTGACCGTTTTTTAACAAAAAATTAAAAACCGCAAAAAAAAATTTACAAAAGTTGGTAAAAATTGATTTTCGACTCAAATATCTTTTCAAAAATTTGAGATAAACGCTTCTTAGTTATTTTAACTTATAAGAAATATTGTTTTCAACATTAGGAAAAATTTTGAGAAAAATCGAATTGACAGTTTTTTTACAAAAAATAAAAACCTAAAAAATGTATAAAAGTTCGTAAAAATTGTTTTTCGACGTAAATATCTTTTCAAAAATATGAGACATTGGCTTCAATCTAATTTTATCTTTAAAGAAATATTGTTTTCAACATCCGATTTAATTTTGAGAAAAATCGAATTGACAGTTTTTTTACAAAAAAATAAAAACCTAAAAAAAAAACAATACTAAAACTTGGAAAAATTTACTTTCGACTCAAATACGAGTAGCTTTCCAAAAATTAAAAATATTGGCTTCAAACTTATTTTATTTCACAGAAAATATTGTTTTCGGTATTCAGTAATTTTTTTATAAAAATCCAACAGTCCGTGTTTTCATAAAAAAATAAAATCTACAAAAAATAGTACGCAAATTTGGTAAAAATTAATACATATAGACAAACTTTTAAGCAAGACAAATCGATAGACGGGATGGGAAGTTATCAGTGTGGGTCGCATCCCAGCCTCTTTTTGTGATTTTGTTTAAATTTTTGAAAACACATTTTTTTTGCAGGTACATTTCTTTAAATCTTAAAATACAGGAAATATTTTGAAACAGACTCTCTCGATACATGAGCAAGTTCGTACGACTTGTGGAAATGGAAAAAAAAGGTGCAGGGAATTAACTTCACGGGAACTAACTTCACCACTAGTGGGAATTAATTTCACTTTTTTTTTGTGAAGTTATCTCCCACTGAAGGCGGGAGATAATTTCATCAGAAAATTGTGTTAAGTAACTTCCCACCTACGATTGAAATATCTGAAAAAATATCAAGCGTTGAATTGTAAATCAAAACAAAAATATGTAAGTTTTAAGCAATAAAAGCACCTGTGGGTGGCCCGCTTCGCGGGTTCTCAGGATTTTAACTCCCTTTTTCGGGGTCACACCCGCTCACGCAACTCCGTTGCTCCGCTTAGGGTATGTAAAGTCGCCAGGCAGGCGCCTATATCAGGTGGCCCGCTTCGCGGGTTCTCAGGATTTTAACTCCCTTTTTCGGGGTCACACCCGCTCACGCAACTCCGTTGCTCCGCTTAGGGTATGTAAAGTCGCCAGGCAGGCGCCTATATCAGGTGGCCCGCTTCGCGGGTTCTCAGGATTTTAACTCCCTTTTTCGGGGTCACACCCGCTCACGCAACTCCGTTGCTCCGCTTAGGGTATGTAAAGTCGCCAGGCAGGCGCCTATATCAACAACTTCTTTCAATAAAGGCACCTGTGGGTGGCCCGCTTCGCGGGTTCTCAGGATTTTAACTCCCTTTTTCGGGGTCACACCCGCTCACGCAACTCCGTTGCTCCGCTTAGGGTATGCAAAGTCGCCAGGCAGGCGCCAATATCAACAGCGTTTTTGAATAAAAGCACCTGTGGGTGGGCCGCTTCGCGGGATCTCAGGATTTAAACTCCATAAAACAAAGTCTTGTGGTATTGAAGTGCTCCAAGTTTTGTCATTTGGTGATTCTTATTAAGTGGGACATTAGCCCCAACATTTTTATTTGGGGCTTCGGTCTTACTTGGGTGGGACTTAAGGCCCAAATTCAATTTCGGTTTTATGTCCCACCGTAGTGAGACATAAGCCCCAAAAAAAAAAGTTGGGCGTTATGTCCCTGGCCCCTATGTCCCTGCGCCGCCCGCCTATGCATTAAAGATTTTCTTAGATTAGCGTATGCGAGAATAAAAATAACATAACATGTTAATTTACTTTAACTGTACTGAAGAGTGAAGTTAGTTCCCACCTTCCGTGGGAAACAGTTACACATGAAAGTGAAATTAATTCCCACAAAAAAGTGAAATTATCTCCCACCTTCAGTGGGAAATAACTTCACCAAAAAAAGGTTAAATTAATTCCCACTAGTGGTGAAGTTAGTTCCCATGTGAAGGTAGTTCCCGTGAAGTTAATTCCCTGCACCGAAAAAAAAAGTCATTTAAATGCATTGGAATAAAAATTCAAAATTGCATGTCTTATAATCTTTTTTTTACTTAACGAATGTTATTTGGCTGCCTTCATTTATCATTGACTCATTGGCATTTCCTTCTGGCTTTTCGGTCCTCTACTGTTTGACACACATTGTAACACTTATGTAATTTTTGCAATTTTTTCTTCAAACTAGGAACTTATGGTTGCTAAATTGTTCGCGCTACAAAAAATTGAACTGTTTTCTTTTTTTTAAATAACGGTACCTGATATTGTAAACAAAATGTTATTTATCTCGAAACATTGTTTTAACCATTCTGGCAAAAAAAACACACAAGTTATATCCAATTTAGGCTTAATGTGAGACTTCGGAGAAATTTTGAGTAGATTTTTAACTTGTTAACTAGATACAGTTTAAAGTAATTTAGCTTTCTTTTATATACACAATTCTATAAATAGTAAAATTAAATTTTGATAAGTGGAGTATTTATTATATTTATTAATGTTTATTTGGCTTAAGTGCTTTTCCCAAAACAACTTTTACAGTTTTTCATTTACTAAGTTCCCTAAGATATTTTATTTATTAAATATAGTAAAACCTCTTAAGTCAACATAAGAAATGTAAAGAAAAGTTTTGTGGTAAACTATCATAAGTTGACATTAACGATTTTTCTTTTTTGATTAATATCATAAAAACAACCTAAGATATTTTACTAAAAAAAAGTATTCCTATTATCAGATAAATTAAATAAATTGATACATACGACAAAAACTTACGCTATTTTACAAAAGGTTACAAGTTTCTTGTTTTTAAAGATTTATCAACGAGCGTAAAACAACGAAAATAATTTGTAGAGATATAATATAAAGAAAGTATAAACAGCGTTTTGACCACAAAATTAGTCCTATAAAAAGTGATTTTGTACCCGCAAGTTCATTAAAAAAATCCTCATAGAACCAATAAGAAACATTATGATTTACAAATGTTTAACGCCTGTTTCGAAAACTCTTATATTAATCAAATTATTTCTTCTTTTTTTTAATATCCCACAGGAAAGTACTATAAGACAGGTCGACAAATTTACGTTCTTTTTCTGTTGCACAAACAAAATAATACTTTTTTAAAAGGTTAAGATGTCCTTTCTAATCTCGCTCTTAAATTTTTCAATCACAACAGGTTCTTAAAATATACTCCTAAAAATGCTTAAAACAACCAAAACTGTTTTTTTTAGTGTAAGTTAAAACTCAAAATATCTCTTAACAATAAATTGTATAATGATTTTGAAAAGTACAAATCTGTTCCTTTTAGATATAATTTAAAGTATGTTAGCATCTTACTTAGTTTTTCGAAATTCTCATCAGTTAAGAGTCTTTATTTACATATATCTATATGAAGTTTTGAGAAAAACTTGAATTTGATTTGGGCTTCATTTTTAGTGCTGGTTTCGAAACCAAACTCTCATTTCAACTATTTGTTCAAGTATCCGTTTTCAACTTTATTTTGTATATTTCTTTAATGCATTTCAAAAACTTGATATAATAGAATTGTTTAGACAAATTTGTTACAAAAACAAAACTTAGTTTCAAACCGTTTTGCTTTTTTCTGTGGAAAACCATTTTATCAAAAATGGTTTAGAGTTTTTTTTAGATTTTTGTAAGACAGGTGAAATCTAACAACTTTTGAAGTTTTTTTTCGAGTAATATATGGAATAATAAAAATATTTCAACCGAATATTGAAGAAAAGGATTATAAAGGCTACTTCAAAGATTAAGATAGCCTCAAAAAGCCTTATATACGTGTTTTTCGAATTTTAAAAAGCGATATCTTAAAAACCTCACGTTGTACATTTATTTTGAAGTTGGATTTGAATTAGGGCTACACAAACATATTGGAAAAGTTAAATTTTTATGCCAATAAGAAAACCTTGTCGACCAGTGTAATCGGTCCGATTTTTCGAATTTAAATTTTGTCATTTCTAACCGTGTCAAGGTCCCTAGAATATTAGAGAGAGATGTCTGCGCATGTGTACGAACGTCCATACTTTCAAAGTACCTTTTTTCGTCGACCATATCTTAAGAACCGAAAGAGATAACAACTTGTTTTACAGATAATAACTTCGCAAAATGCAGAAAGGACTTTAAAAAAAAATTAGAGGGTTTTTTTACTTTATAATTTTTTAAAGTCATAATTTAGTTGGCCCTCAATATCTCTCAAATCAATAACGCTAGCGACTTTAATTCAATTTTATATTATACTCGTACGCTGATACCAAGTTGGTACAAATTGTGATTTAAATAAAATAAATAAATTAGGTGGCGCAACAATCCATTGAGAACCAGGGCCTAGTGACTTACAACTCTTAACCATTCCTAAGTGCGAGTACTGTTGTCAGGGATGGAGAGGGCGTACGGTTTTGAGCCGGCTAATTTGAGAAAGCACTTTTCATGACAAGAATAATTACTCTTGGAGAATTTGTCAATTCCTCGCAAGGGCAGTACCTGTGGAAAAAAACTTTTTTTTTAAATGGCACGGGCAGAGATTGAACCCAAGACTTCTGGCATGACAGTCCAACGCACTAACAATCATCTGTAAATGCTGTAAATAAGCTGACAGCTGTCAGCCTATTTACAGCATGTTGAAATACAGAATTTTAAAAACAGATTACTTTTATAAAGAATACATCATAATATTTTTTCATTGGCAATAAGTCTTTGAATTATTAAAAAACAGAACCAAAAAAATGGTATCTTCTTCTTATTGTCCCTTCCCATTTTCTTCTCATTAATTGTTATTTCTCTCACAGTTGTATATGAATTGTTGTTATCACAATCAACGATTATTGCATAAACAATTACACCGAACTTATTGATCTGTCAAAACTTCCACGTGTTCGTTCATTTCGTTGATATTTAAAAGCTAATGCAAGTTTAAGAATTAAGTAAAATTTAGTTTTAAAAATTAAAATGAATGTATCATTTGTGAAGTGAAATAAAGGAAAAGATAAAATATTAGTTGATGGATATGCATTTTGTTTGGAAAGGTTGACGAAAATAGGACCATACAATTCTGCTTGTTCACAGAGAATAAAATATAAATGCAAATCGCGGGTAGTGACAAGTGTTACAGAAGACGTGCACAATATCTCAAAATTATTTATGATATGACTTTTTAATGTATTCTGTTTTTTTACTTGTTTGGAGTTTCAATAAATGATATAATCTACATACATACATATGTACATAAATCGAGTTCTGCTTTTGTTGTTCTCTATAATGGAAGCTTAAAAGCGGAATTTTGCAAAAATATAGTATTTTTAGATAATGTTTTGCTCTTACAGCATTTGAGATACAGTATTATCAGATACAGTATTTTGACAACACAGCATTTTGAGATACAGTATATTAACCATACAGTATTATGAATATACAGTATCATACAGAATGATACAGAATTTTAACCATACAGTATTTTAAAATACAGCATTTCGACCCGCTCCCCTTCTCAACACCTTATCATATGAACAAAGTTGAAATAAGGTGAATGGTGATAGAAGAATGGAACAATCAATGGATATGATAATGATGTTCATCATTCATAAGCTCTTAGTCTGAGAGCCTGTTGTTTTTACATCTGTTGTCTAGGACATCTAGATTTTTGTTTTAAAATTTTTATAACTTCTTAGCTCTATCAAAACACGAAATGTATAATTTTGCACATTGCTTCATTTGCTATTTTCATGAAGCAACAATAAATTGAAATGTATAATATTTCGGGGAAAAAATAAATCCTTCTTAAACACCCTTTATTCTGGTGTAAGTGGTTTCGTGCATCAGTGTCAGAAAAGGTTCATTTCATTATTGTTATTACCCAAAATAAAAACCATTTCAATTATAAACACCCTCTCGGACTACTTGAATAGATTGCCAAAGCATGCGCTTCCCGTCCGGCGCGGCGTCCAAAACCCAAAAATAAAACGGCAATCTTGTGCAATTTGTAGTTTCATCTCATGGACGATAATAGGGTGGTCTTGAGCGCGTACGTGCCGAATGACCATCCACTTTGGCTTAAATTAAATCGCCCATCAGACAAATTATATGAAATGTAATATCCCGAGTTATTATTTATATTTTTTTTTTATTCGCCAGGCCAAGTCCAAGTCCACTGCCAAAGTCGTCTTTCAGCGTGAGCTCTTTTATTTTTAAATGAATTTAAAATTGCAATAAACTCGTGTAAAGGAAGCTGCACAACATTAAAGCTAATTTGTTATACCCCGCAATATTTTTGTTTTAATTTTATTTTTTCCAAATTAAATGGCATGTTTTATGACGTCACTTTAAATCGTGAGACACTTTGTGTTAAGGGACACCAACTTTATAGAAGGAACACAACATTCATTATCATTATATACTCTCGTCTTTGTCAAGAAAAATTCTAAAGCTAGTTGCGAATAAGATACGACGGCGATAGCGATGAAGCAATTTCGATGGAATACCAAATTGGAAGATTGAGTCAGACCTAAATGAATTAATCGAGGCGACTCTGATTCCCATGGGTGAAACTTCCTTAATAGGTAAGCCTCGCAAATTACTCTAAAACCATACCGTCTCATCTCAGCATCGAGCAGTACACAGCACTAATCAGAATAAGAATAACTCGCCAGTCAACCTTGAGAGCTGAGGAATCCGATGTTGTTGCGTGTCACTTAAATGCTAACTCAAGTTTCGCTTCCCTGTTATTCCTCCAATAGTTAGAGTTTGGAGATGATATATAGATGAACGACGACGCGACGACGACGGACGTTTGAAGCTCACTATACTATCGCACATGCCAGCCAGGCCAGATACCGTCGCGTCGTCGTCGTCGTTGTTGTCATTGCCGTCATTGGTCTTTTGCTGCCCCACCATCCACCATCGCATCGCCACGAACATGAATGGGAACTGAGACTCTGCTTGGCTCATCATTAAGTTAAGAAGAAACAGCTTCAGTTACAGCTACAGCATCAGCACATCAGCAACTACAACTGGCTAAACGATCTTCCTTAATTAATTAATTGCCAGGATTCAGGTTGCAGATAGCACTCGGTTCGGACTTAGACTTGGACTTGGACCTTTTTAAATTGGAGACGTTGCGCTACTGCTGGCCGGCGGCGGGCGGTGGCGGTGTGATGGCGGCGTTATATAATACCGCATACCGGCCAGATAGAGTCACTGAAAACAATCTTGGCGCTCCTGGTTTTGCCTTCATTGCGCTTCGCTTGGCCTATTTTCGCAGCGACCCACGAAGATGACGATGTGATGATCGCTGGGGTTTTCTCTGGTCAATGAATTACATACTCATTTAGCGAATCCTTGTTTTTTCTTGCTTTTTGGATTCCTTTTTTTTTTTAATTCGTATTTGCGAGTATATGCTTCTCAGGTACTGAAGTTTTATCAACCTGGGATGCTGTCTGTGTGTCCTCGGGTTATAATGACAAACAATCGGGGACTTCTTGTGAGGTTTGCCTCCCTAATTAATTCCAAAGTTTTTCTTACTGTCCCGATCTGTGCGGTGCCCGCAGACAGTGATGATGCTGCTGCTGCTGGTTGTCGATGTGCTTTATTTTGTTCCCTTAAATATTCCCATCTCGTGCATTTTATGTTAAATAGTTTGGATCTGAATTTGCACGAAAATCCACCCAAAGTCGAGACTGATTTTCTCGAATCTCAAACAATATTCAGGCTCTAAGCTCCAAGCAACCAACGACGACCGCGACGATACGAACTATACTCGCTGGGAGGTGGCACCATCTCCTTACAGACATAGCGTATACGAGTATATACGCTTTGCAGCCTGGCATAGCTCTTAGCCAGAAGAAAGAAGAATTAAAATTCAGTAAAAAGTTGGAAATCTCTCAATTAGTTAAGCAATTAAGTTGGACTTATTTAGAGACATCTTGCTTTGGTTGCTGTTGTTGTTATATTGTTGTTTGTTATTGTAATTGTTATTGGGTTGATTGTGGATTTGGTGCGGTTTAAAATTCAATTCGTGATCGATGTCATGTGAAACCACCCGCAGAACGAAAACAACCACCCTGCTGGGTAGACGTCGCTCTGAGTGAAACTTTGATTTATGTTTTGGTTGTCAGTTGTTCTTTTGCCACCATATCAAAGCCTTGAAGTAATTAATTCGACGAATGACATTATTGAATAAATAATAAAGTCAAGCCTTTTGAGAAGGAAGGTTTTTTTTTTTCTTATCAAAATTTAGAGACACAAAACCAATGCAATTTTTCGAGAACTGGAAATTTTTGAGTTGTTGAGTATACAAACAAAATTTTCTTTTTCCCACCGATAGCTAAATCTATTTCCTATTCTTGGTTCTTCTCTTTTTCTATAAAGAGACATACCTACACCCGGAAATTTTGGATTTTGCACAGTGTTTAGTTTATGAAAAAGTTTTTAAACTAGAAGTTTGTCTGGAAATTGGCTGCCAGTTTTTGAATTCAAGAGTGACAAAAGACTTCGTTTTGGACTTAAACTTGGTTATATTTGTTTAATTTTAACACATCTTTAGACATACTGATGCATTTTCTTAATGGATGAAATTCTATTGAATTCACTTTATAAAACCTAAAAGAGTACACATATTCTTGATTTTCTTAATTGTACCAAGTTGGTTGAGGTCCTCACCCACCTGAGTGCGCCACCTGAGTCGCGGTCTTCCTCTACTGCGCCGTCCCTCGGGATTGGATTCGAAGACATTCCGGGCTGGAGCGTTGATGTCCATTCGCTCTACATGACCCAGCCATCTAAGCCGTTGGACTTTTATTCTGCTTACTAGGTCAGTGTCGCTGTACAGCCCGTACAGTTCGTCGTTATATCTTCTCCTCCATTCTCCATCTATACGTACGGGACCAAAAATCACCCGAAGAATTTTTCTCTCGAAGCATCCTAAGACGTTCTCATCCTTCTTTGACAGGGTCCAGGCCTCAGCGCCATAAATGAGAACCGGGATGATGAGTGTCTTATAGATGGTGATTTTAGATGCTCGAGAGAGGACTTTACTTCTCAATTGCCTTCTAAGTCCAAAGAAGCAGCGATTTGCAAGAGTTATTCTTCGTTTGATTTCAGCGCTGGTGTCGTTGCCTGTGTTTATAGCGGTGCCTAGGTAGACAAAGTCCTTAACTACCTCGAAGTTATAGCTGTCCATGGTGACGTTTTGTCCAAGACGTCGTTGTTCAATGTCGTTTTTTGATGACAGCATATACTTGGTCTTGCCCTCATTGACCACTAAACCCATCTTCTTCGCTTCCGTCGCAATGCTCAAAAACGCTCCACTGACATCACGCTTTGATCTTCCAATTATGTCAATATCATCTGCGTATCCGAGTAATTGGATGGACCTTTGGAAGATTGTGCCTCTAGTGTTGACGGTTGAGTTTTGCACAATTCTTTCCAGAACGATGTTGAAGAAGTCGCATGACAGTGCATCGCCTTGTCTAAAACCTTTTTTGACATCAAATGCATCGGTGAGATCTTTTCCGACCTTGATGGAGCAGCGTGCATTCTCCATCGTCATTCTGCACAAACGGATAAGTTTGACAGGGATGCCAAAACTAGACATTGCTCTGTAGAGCTCTTCCGTATGGATGCTGTCATACGCGGCTTTAAAATCGATAAAGATATGGTGGGTATCGATTTAAAGCTCCTGGGGTTTTTCCAAGATCTGCCGTAATGTGAATATTTGGTCGATAGTGGACTTTCCTGGTCTGAAGCCACACTGATAAGGACCTATCAGGTTGTTGACGAACGGCTTCAGACGTTCACATAGTACGGCAGAAAGGATCTTATATGCAATGTTAAGGAGACTGATCCCTCTGTAGTTGGCGCAATTTAAAGGGTCTCCTTTTTTATGTATCGGACAAACTATGCTGAGATTCCACTCATCGGGCATGCTTTCTTCCGACCATATTTTGCAGATGAGTTGGTGCATGCTCCCTACCAAGTCATCGCCTGCTGCTTTAAATAGTTCGGCAGCTATGCCGTCAGCTCCAGCAGCTTTGTTTGACTTCAGTTTAGATATAGCTATCTTCACTTCGTCTAGGTCGGGTAGGCGGAATTGTTGATCTGCGTCGCCTAAGTTGAGTGGTTCTACCTCCCTTACAGCGGGATTCGGTTCGTCATCGCCGTTATATAATTTGGAGAAGTGGTCTTTCCATATTCTCAACATAGACTGCGGTTCTACTACGATGTTCCCCTGATCGTCTTTACAGGCTTCGGTTCGTGGCTGGTACCCTTGGGAGTTCTTTTTTACCTTTTGGTAAAATTTACGAACCTCATTCCTGTTGTAACATCCCTCTATCTCCTCGATCGCGCGCTTCTCGTGCTCTCTTTTTTTCTATCTAAGAAGCCGGTGTTCCTCTCTCCTCCTCTGCTCGTAGAGCTCGCGAGCAGCTCTGGTCCTTCTGTGCAGGGCCGTTTTGTATGCCTCTTGCTTCGCTGCGCGCTTGCCGGCATTCGTCGTCAAACCAGGGGTTTCGCTGTTGTGGACGTGTGAAACCTAGCACTTCAGAGGCGGCATCTCTGATGGCTGCAAGGCAATGTTGCCACTGGTTTTCAATGCTTAATGCATGCAGCATAGGACTCCTTAAGAGGTTACTAGAGACTCGATCGGAAAAGGACATGGCAGTCTCTTGCGATTGTAGCCGTCTAACGTCGAAACTTCTCACAGTACTTCCTTGTTTTGGCTTGGACCGGGATATCCGTAGCCGTATCTTGGCTACAACGAGGTAGTGGTCCGAGTCAATGTTGGCCCCTCGAAATGTTCGGATATCCTGTATACTGGAGAAGTGTCGTGCGGCGATCGCAATGTGGTCAATCTGGTTGACGGTTGATTGATCAGGAGATTTCCATGTCCCCTTGTGGATATTGAGATGTGTGAACTGCGTACTAGCTACCAGGACGTCTCGCCCCGCAGCGAAATCGATCAGCCTGAATCCGTTGTCGGAGGTGGTGTCGTGCAGGCTGTATCTTCCGATTGTGCCACTAAAGATGTCTTCTCTTCCTAGCTTGGCATTAAAATCTCCTTAGACAATTTTAATGTCATAGCCAGGGCACTGCTTATATGTCTTGTCCAAAAGCTCGAAGAATATGTCTTTGGTGTCTTCATCTTTCTCCTCTGTTGGGGCATGCGCGCATATTAGGCTTATGTTGGCGAATTTAGCCTTGATGCGGATTGTCGTGATGCGCTCGCTCACACTGTTGAAACTCAAGACTTTTTGCCTGAGTCTAGTTCCAACAACAAATCCACACCCAAATAGGCGCTGCCTTTGTTCTCGGTAGCAGTCGCCGTAGTATATATCGCAGTCTTTTAGTTTGCGTTTGCCCGGTCCATCCCATCGCACTTCTTGGATGGCGGTAATATCTGCCTTGCAGCAGTTTAGGGCTTCCGCTAATTGTTCGGCTGCACGTGGTCTGTTAAGGGACCTAACATTCCACGTACAGATCCGAAGTTCGTTGTCCTTATTTCGTTTGCTTGGGTTGTCAACAGTGAATCCGTCCGTATCCGAGGCTTGTTGGTGCTTCGCAACTAGAAAATTTTTACGTGGTCAGGAAGTCACCCTGACGGCACAACCCCCAACCTGGAGGGCCAGATCCTTAGTATAACTCCAAGGACGGGGAGCCGGATAAACCGCTCCTTATAGGCCTGGGCTCCGAATAAGTCGTAGAAGCCCTATAAGGTGTTCACTAAGTATTTCAGCCTTACTGGAACTGTAGACGCCACCGTTGATTCCATCTCGAGAATTCGTCCGCTGCCGTCTGGATAAGGAGAGGTGCCTTAGTGGAAACACCTCTCCCCCCTCTCTCGTTTGCTGCCCCCAACAACTTTCCACTGGGGTTAGAACCCAATCTCCAGTTGAGGTACTAGGCACCCGATGTTCACCACGGGGAGGTGAGAGTAGGAGTTGATAGACAGAGGTGGGTTTTGAGAAAAAACCTGTGGACGCTTGTGTCCTCTTGAATGCACATGTCTACCATTTGAAGATTGGAAACCACACGTCTAAAAAAACACACTTGTAAGTTAAGGTGTAGCCAAAAATCTTCAAATAAACCATTTCAAAATAAAGTGAGCATAAACCAAGTGACAGCTGTCAAAAAGATCAACTCCGAAAAAAGTATTGCCAGATTGGAAACTACACGTCTAAAAAAACACACTTGTAAGTTAAGGTGTAGCCAAAAATCTTCAAATAAACCATTTCAAAATAAAGTGAGCATAAACCAAGTGACAGCTGTCAAAAAGATCAACTCCGAAAAAGTATTGCCAGACTGGAAACTGCACGTCTACAAAAACACCAAAAAACCATTTCTGCAATTAACCACATCTAGGAAAAAAAGTCAAATATGCATTTCGTAAGATTTTGTTCATTAGAATTTAGTCAACGAATTCCATCGTAATACGAAACTTTTACGAATCCCGAAAAAAACTATGTACACACGTTCGTAGTGAAAAATCTCATACAATTTTGCATTACTAACGGATTTTGTAATACAGCTTTTCGGAATTCGTAAAAGTTTCCGATTACGATGGAATTCGTGATAGGCCTTAATGATTTCTTTATATATTTATTTAAGTTCTGTGAAACAATGCACCATAGGCCAACATAAGATCGTGTAAGCATAGTTCAGTAGATAATTAATCATCGTCTCCAAAATTGTCCGAAGTTCTCCACCCGGTTTTTAATATTATTCTATTTAATGCATCGCAAATATGAAATGTATTTAGTTCATACAAAATTTAACTGAGTTAAATAAAGTCAAACTTCCAATATTACATTTATTATATTAAAATCAAGTATATAAGTATTAAAAAAAACATATTTTAATTTAATACAAAAATATTAAAAAATTATCTCGTTTCAAATCTTAAAACTCAGTTTTATATTTCAATAGTTTTTATTGCATTTCAATATTTTCTGTATACAGATTCTGAAAATCATACAAAATCAACAAAAAAATTATTATTAAAATTTGATGTAGGTATTGCTGTAATACAAATCCTGTATTAATAAAAATACCGTTAAATTTTTAACCGTGCAAGAATTTTTCCTTACAGATTAAAAAATCTGAACAAACTAAAAGATATCGATCTAAAATTATAAAAGAGGCTAGGATGCAACCCACACTGATTTTAACAAAGTATTCATAACAATATTTTGTGTAAGATAAATAATTTGAAGTCAATATTTTTCTTTGTTCTCTTAATACTTGAGTCGAAAACCATTTCTTATCAGTTTTTTTGTTGTTCTTGTAAGTTTTCGCGTTTCAGTTGAATTTTACTAAAAATTACTAACAATATCTTGCATATGATGAAATAATTTAATTTCAAAATTCATTTTTGGATTTTTATAAAAAATGTACTGAATGTCGGAGACAATATTTTTTATATGAACAATTTTTGAAAAGATGTTTAAGTCGGAAATCACTTTTTACCAAGTTTTAGTAATGCCTTTTTTTAGGTTTTTAGTTTTTGTAAAAAAACTGTAAATTCGATTTTTTTCAAAATTTTACCAGATGTCAAAAACGATTAAATCATTTTTTCTTCGTAAAATATTCGGGGTGACAAAGACAATTATTTTTTGTTCAGTTTTTTTGATTTATAAAAAAATCGTTAGTTGATTTTTTAAAATTTTTTTTAGTTTGGTATCACGCCACAATATATAATATACAATTTAATTCAAGTCCCTAGCATTATCGGTTCGTGAGATAATTTGGGTTTATCAAGTTGAGAGTTCTTTTTGCATCTTTGTGGGTTATTATCTGTGTAGCAAAATTTCTTGGAAGTCGATATCGATTACAATAACTTTTTATGCAAAGTTAAAAATATTATAGAGGCAAGGAAACTTTAATAAAAAGAAGCGCAAAATTTGGCACGCAAGTAAGTACCTTCCTTCTTTAGCTGACACAGGCTGACTTACAAGCCAAATTTGCAAGGATAAATCTTTGGAGACTTATCTTTTTTTTGTTTTTTTTGTAGATAGATTAATTCTTTGGTGACGTGAATTAGTGCCAAATGAAATAACACCAAATTTCAAATTTGGCCTTATTTCGTTGTTCAAAACGAAATAAAACCAATTTGGGTTTATTTCGATTTATTAAAAGAAATAAGGACAACAAAATAATGGAAACAACGCCGAATATTTTAAAATTCAAAAGTTAATAAAAAATTTGTATAGTTCACTTTTTTACATACAAAACACGCAAAAATGGTTGATTTATTGTCTAGAATAGCTACTTTTGCTAAAAAGTTTTTTTGAATTGATAGCACGGCGTACTAACAGCTAGGTATGTAAGGGGGGCATGCTGCCCCCCTGCAACCCCCCTGATTGGGATCACTATAGGATTTGGGGTGGGTGCGAGTTTGGGTATATGCAAAGAACTTTTGCATTTGAGCACTAAAATCAAAGAAATTCCCAAATTTAAAAAGCAAGTATGGCTCACAGTTATGAAAGAATCACAACGCATTCGTGTTCTTTGCATATACCCAAACTCGCACCCATCCCAAGCAGGGGGTTGCAGGGGGGCAGCATGCCCCCCCTTACATACCTAGCTGTTAGTACGCCGTGCTATCAATTCAAAAAACTTGTTTTAGGCTCCAATTTCAAAAATTTCAATCGACCAACAAGTATCTGTCATTTTTCAACTTTTTTAATTAATAACAAAAAAAATTGTTGCAAAATTGCACTTCCCCCGATTTTTTATTAAAGTTTACGAAAAAAATATACAAAGATTTGGTTATTTTCCGAATTTTTTTTCTATGTTTTTAGCAAAAGTAGCTATTCTAGACAATTACCGAATTTTGTAATTCCCAAAATTGAATAAAGAATTTAATTTAGCATAGAGAGAAAACAAAAGATAATTTTACTTTATGTTTTTTTCTAATTCTGCAAAGTTTTAAATCGAAACAATGTTAAATTGCTATTATTTCGTTTTCTAAAGCGAAATAAACCCAAATTGAAAATTTGGCCTTATTTCGTTTTCAAAAACGAAATAATGCCAATTTTTTTGAATTTGGCTTTATTTCATTTGGCGTTATTTCACGTCACCTAATTCTTTATTATACAATAAATGGTTTACAAATTTCATTTCTTAAGAATAAGAGCATGGTTTTCCTGCCGTCTGCTTGATGTGACATTTCATTACAATTTTTAATATGAAGTGAACAATAAGAAATGAAAGTTTCTAATAATATAGTATGTATGTATGTATAAGTATTCTAAAATGGGTTATAATTCTTATTTAATTGAAAGTTAAGGTTGTGAGAAAAAAGATACATTTGTATGTTTATTGTTATTAATTTTACACTATATTTTGATAGCGTTAACTCAATTTTAATATGATTAGAAACACAAAATTGTGCCAATTTTGAAATGATTTGAAACACAAAAGTATTAACAATTTTGAATTATTTTATAAGCAAAAAATGTTATACTTAACTCAGCAATAAAAATGTCAGTATTAAGTTTACTCTATTTCGTGATCTATGTCGACTTCGTTCTGTATGAAGTCTCGAAGAAAATTGACCCGATAACTTTTTTGCTCGTAACATTATTAACCTGTTTTTCAATCTAGCAATACTTTTTTCGATGTTGTTTTTTTTTACAGCTGTCACTTATGCTCAGTTTGGTTTGCCATAATGCAATTTTTTACCAAAAATATTGTTCGAGCGAGGCAACGAAATAATTCATTTATTGAACGAATAGCTTTAGTGTTGTTATTTCAAATCGCTTGTCTACGCAGATAAACTCGAAACGATTGACGCCTTGGAAGGGAATATTGCTGACATGCCGCCCAATCGCTGCGAAAAGTTGTCACTCGGCTGAAATTTATTCGAGCCAACCGTATCTATTTCTTAATCACTTTCACCACTCTATCTCTAAACGTTTAAGCGTAGGGAAAAATGTTGGTGACAAGAATATTAGAAAATTGTGTGCTTGATCATTTTGGTAAGCGTAAGGCTGTAAAAACCACTGGAGCTATAGATTAGAAACCAAGAAAATTAAAAAAAAATATGGTTCTAGTGGTCTTACTAATGACGCCGACGCTAGATTTTAAGACACTTTTTTCACAATATTTAGAACATCAAAAGGAAGGTATAAACAAATCTCATATCTCCGGTTCCGAAGCGAAACCCTTATTTTAGTGAACTAACTACATACGACTAAATTTTAAAAAGTCGCAAATATTTTTATAAAACGAATTTGGATTTGCCAGCTGACTAATTTTTGTTAGTAATATCGATTGAAAAATTAACTACACACTGAAATAAACAGTTTTTTATTAAATTTCATTTTATTGGAAGCTATAATTTCGTTATAACATTCTTAACGAAATCTTTTTAAAATGCGAGTTTCGTTTGGTATTACCAAATTAGTTGTCCATTTTTTAAATTTCAGCCTCTTAAAAAAGTTAAATTCCCCGCAGAAATGTAGTTTCTCACATCATAATTGCTCTGTACCTGAAGAAGAACAATAAAAACAATAAACAGGATCATCAGGAAACATCATACCTATACAAACTATAATCATGTCGAACATGAAATTATAAACCAACTTAAGGAAGCATTCCTTGCATTGGTATTCCTGACGTCTGCTGCCATCATAAGAGGACTCTCTTTAATATTGATCTCATTTCTGTAAAACGCTACAATAACCATCAAAAGTTGCAGAGGAAGAAGTCTTATTTTTATTTGAATACCTGACCTGTTTCGTGCTTGGAGCACTGCACTGCGTTCCGTTGCCGTTCGTTCGTTCGTTCGTTCGTTGATGCATCACATCGCTCTAAGTTGACTAATTGGATTTTATTTTATGGCGATTTTGTATTTTGCCTGAACGTAAAGTTCCTTGTTTACTCTGCCAAATGGCTCCCAAAAAAAACTTAACCCTTTATTCATCAGTTTATAGCCAATTTGGCTTATTAATTCTTCTATAAGGATAACTTTTATAGCGTATTTAAATGCGCGAGCGCACACAACAACAAGGAAAACAACAACAATAATAATAAGTACAAAAATAAGGATTACAGCTCTTGGGCGGTTGACGATAGCATTAGCGTTGGCTCCCGTCCCTGATGCATCCGTTCGTAGCAGTGCTTCGTGGCACTTGCTGCTTCTGCTGCTATTGCAACGCTATCGTAAAGTCCTCAACAGCCAGCTGATTATACCTGTTCGAAGAAGTTGGCATTTAATGGCGCTTAGACATTCATTTCGGCCACCCGCCCGTCTTATTGTGATTGCGAGTCGCCTTAGAACCTCTTGAAAGAAAAACCCCTGGGAGCTACGACTAAGTGATGTTACTTCACCTACATAAACTGTGACCCTCCAGCCCCGATGGGAGCTCTCTCCGTTCCAACTCTGAAGCAGCCACAAATAAATATTTAAAATGATTAATTTATTTTTTATTATTATTTCGGTTGTTTTATTGATTTATTGTTGAGGCTCGCTTAGGGAATGTTTATGGCAATTTATGGTCATCTTAAGTGGTGATTAAGAGAACCCTGTCTGAATCACGGAGATTGCTTGAGGAAACACCACTTGTTAGTTGGTGGCTGATGGTGCTGGATATGTGTGGTTGAGTAAAATTATGCCCGACCCACAATATCGAGATGATGAGCTCTGGATCCTGGATTGTGGATTTTGGATTCATTAATGAAATTGTCTTATGGTCGCCGGACCTGATGGGAGGTTTACAGCCGTCAACAGACGTCATTTGGCTCATTCTTTTTATTCATTGATTTGAATCGTAAATAATCCGGTGACCGGTGACGTTGGCCGAAGATGAATTGATGGGAATGAGCTCTCAGCCCTGGCAGGAGGTAGGCGACAAAGCGAAATTAAATCGACAGTTTTTTTGATTTAGGACCTAAAGATAGTTTATGGTTTGGTGGTTTATTTTTTATTTCTTTGATTTATCTCATGATTATTCACTTCATAAAAATAAAAAACAAATAACACACAAGACGAGGTCAGAGCATTGTGTTGTCTTATTTCGAATTAGAGTTTTGATTGGTTTTGAATACTTATATTTTAAATTAACCAATTAAGTAAATGCCAAATTTAATTAATTTATTTTCTTTATTTTTTTTCTTTTCAGGATCCTACTACGGTAAGTGAGGGATGCCATCTTGTTGATAGTATTAAGGTCGAATTGGCACTGGTAACTCAAAATTTTGTAGTGAAAAGGGCCCCAGACTTTTTAAACAAAGATATATAAAGCCCCTGGAATGTGAAATGTTTCGGTTATAGTTCTATCGCCTATCATTTTCAAAGCCTTTTTTGGATTATACCCAAGAGACTCAAAACTTGTTTTTGGGGCACCTGACCAAATATACGAAATTTACTAAAACCTTGCTGATGGTTTCGGATTTTAGCTCACAGATTGCTTGGATGATATTGGCCTTAAGTGCTTGAGGTCAAATTAAAGCTTTGCCGCGGCCAATTGACATCGCCGAGAAGATAATTTTTCTCCCAAAATCGTTTTCCAATTCATACTGCTCACAAAGTAAGAAGTGATACCAAATCGGAGAGGTTTGCAATTCTGAGTCATTTGGACCTTTTGCATACATTTCATTAGGATAGGGCGCGAAATTAAAATCAACTAAGCAGCTCTTGAGCTAGGTTTAGATGGTGTTATTTAGAAGACCTTGTTAAATTTATTACGATTTTTCAGCCGTTTAAATTTATTTAAAATTATAACCCAAATCTCTTGTGTCCCATGGTTCGCGCTTATATTGCCTTTTTCGGAGTTGGTCTTTTTGACAGCTGTCACTGTATGGTTGACATTTTATAGTGAATAAACTTACTTTAAACAGCGTGATGGGCCCGTGCCGGTGCCTCCAAGATCGTACGATTTAACACCGCTGGACTATTTTGTGAAGTCGATTGTCTATTCAGATACGCCCAAGACATTTGACACTTTGGAAGCGAATATTCGGCACGTTATTGCTAACACACGGCCCCCTCGATGGAAAATGTGGTCAAAAATGTGTTACTTTCCCGAAATCATTTTTAATACATAATAGCAAAACCTCATCCTTCATAATCAAGTTAAATTCTTCACCATTAAATTAAATTGTTTGCGTTTTATTTCTTCTTGAAAACCACACGTGTAAAAAAACACCCTTTATAAGATATAAAAAAGACGTATCAAGAAAATTATTCATTATTTTGCTAAAATATAATTAAATTAATAAAACAGTCCATTGAAAACTAAGGCCTAGGGACTTACAACTCTCAACCATTTCTGCGAGTAATGTTGTCAGGAATAGAGGGGACTTGCTGTTTTAAGCCGAATACGAACGGCTAATTTGAGAAAGCACTTTTCATGACAAGAATTACTCTTGGAGGATTTGTCAATTCTTCGCAAGAGGCAGTACCCGTAAAAAAAACTTAAGATGGCAAAGGCAGGGATTGAACCCAAGACCTCTAGCATGACAGTCCAACGCACTAACCATCTAGCCACGTGTACTATATTTAATTAAATTAATTTCGTTTTTATTTCATAATTAAAATTTCTGTAAAAAATACCTATACTTGGTTATCTAGCCTGCCAACACTACCACTTTGAATTAAAATCTTGAAATATTCAATTGAATAAATTTTGTATGCGCTATCAGAATTTATTTTACCAACAAAATTCCCACAACTAACGCGTGCATCCATTCAGCAGCAAAGCCAGAACCATTGCAAACAAGTTTTTGCATTAAAATACGTTTATAAAATGTTCAAAACTTGACACTCGCTCATTAGTCATTAAAAACATCGAAGATTATAAAGCGAAAGGACACACCAATCCATCAGATTATCAGGAAATTGGCCATTGCCACCTTGTTATGAGTTTATTGGAGTGAATACAAAAAAACAAGTCAACAAGTCTACAGACAAGAGTGTGTGATGTGCACTGCTATTCTGAGCAGTGCAGAACTGCAGAGTGCTATCCTCGTTAATAACTTAATAATAATAATAATCCATCTGAATCACCTGTTGGTACTGGCTTTGACTCCAGACTCATACTCAGGCTCAAGCCCATATCAATATTATACTCTTAGCAATAATATTCAACCCTCGTCAAGTCGTCCGCACGCTCAAAGAAACATACACCTGTCGAAATGTGTATCATCCTATCAATGGATGTTTTGAAAGGACTCTGACATAAATGCCGACACCGTCACCGACGCCGACACATACATACATACATTTAACGGCGGCATTGGCTTCAGAAAAAAAAAGGAAAGTGTATTTTTGTTGTTGTAAATGGTTGTGCGTATAAAGGGCAGCTTATTATTGACATGGAGCTAACGAGAGAAGAAAGACTGATTGCCGTGCAATTTTTCAGAGCTCATTCATTAGGTGTGTTTGGATTGTAATTGCAAGCTAACAAGGACGTATTACAAATGCGGGTCTGTTTGCCTTAAGAATGTTCTTTAAGTGATAGCATACCTTTGAGCGATAACTACAGTAGGTATTAAGGGAGGAATATGGATATTACTTATTTCCTTTTTTAGTTGATACAAATTGTAAGTTGATAGTTCGAACGTATAAAAGTTTTCATTTTTGGACTTATATTTCTTCAAAGTTGAAGGAAGACTTTACGTCGAAAATTATATCCATTTATAGTGCTAGAAGGACACATGAAAGAGAAATTACAGTAACAAAAGCTATCAGAAAGTATCAGTTTTTTTTTTAACTAGTTATGATATTTTTAAAACTTTACTATCGGTTTGAAGTACAACCAAAACATTTATTAATGGAGCTTGACTTCGTTCATATGGCCAACCGCGGGCAATTTTACATTGGTAGATTCGGTTGGATCCAAGCTTCGATAACTCGGCCACACAACTTACCCATTTCCTAAAATGACACTTCATCAAACTTACTTTATTCTAATTCTAAGGTGTGCTTCATGGCTGGGTGTGTCGCCCAGCTGATGCAAAAATAATAGGTAATCATGACGCGATAACGCTGGCTATTCACAGTAACGTAAAGATCGTTATTGTCGACAAAAAAAATATGGTCCAATAATGCCGCTGCTATGCAAACCCCACCAAACAGTTATTTTGTGTGTCCATGAAGTGGTGATTCATGAATCAATAGAGGATTTTTCACACGACCAATAAGGCATAATTTGCTTATTTACGAATCCATTAAGTCATTGAGCCATTAAAATAAGAAGACGGAAAGTTGAAGTTAACTCTCTTAAAGTTGCGGTCGACGACTTCAAATTTATGTATAAAATGTTTAGAATTTGCACACGTTGTTACTTAGCTTAAAAAATTCGGGAATAAACATACAGGGTTTTTTAACAGTTACGCTACAAAAGTAGAGCGACAGGAACAACAAACGACGCCATATTTCTTGCCGCGCTTTTGACATTTCTCTTCAGTAAAGTTTGCCATTCCATGATGGAAAGATATACGAGCCAACAATGAGTCGAAATTATTAAAATTTACTACCGAAATTTGGAGTCAGTCGCCTTAACGTTAAGAGCGCTACGTCTAATTTATGGTCGCCATAATGGTCCTAGCAGATCAACAATTGAGCGTTTAGTGGACAAATTCGAAGCCACAGGCACAGTACAAAATGTTCCCGTACCAGTGAGACAAAGAAGTTCATGTAGTATCGAGAATATTGCTGCCGCTGAGGCTTCAGTTGCAGAAAGCCCAAATGTGTCCCTCACACGTCGTTCTCAAGCGTTGGGCATCTCTGTGACGTCGTTGTTGTGGCGAATTTTGCGAAAAGATCTTGGCCTACATCCCTACAAAATTAAATTGACGCAAGAACTGAAGCCGCTTGACCACCAGGATTTTCATCGACAAATCATCTTCAGCCATGAGATTAATTTCTGGCTTCGTAAATATACAAAATATGCGGTATTGGTCAGGTAGCAATCCACACGTACTCCATGAGTTATCATTGCATCCCGAAAAAATTACGGTTTGGTGTGGTTTATGGGCCGGCGACGTCATTGGGCCGTACTTCTTCCGTGATGATCAAGACCGGCACGTTACTGTGAATGGGGATCATACCGATACAGCAATTTGGTTTCTGGAAAGAGCATACTCGTCACACCAGGTTCTAAGAATTTGTGGAAATGTAAAAGAAAAAAAATTAAGAGCCAAAAATCAACAGGATTAGCTTTGCTAGATGTTGAAAAAGCGTTTGACACTGGCACAATGCACTCATACATAAACTCATTATAAATGAATGTCAAAACAAAGTTTCCTAAGTAATAGAACGTTTATAGTTTCTTTTAATGGAATCAATTCAGTCTCGAAAACTATTCCTCAAGGATCAGTGGTGTCTCCTACTTTGTTCAATATTTTTATCTCCGATTTTCCAGTCTTGCAAAATTGTGAATTCGGTATGTATTATGTAGAGGGCATTACGATATTCTCTTCCGATGAACATCCTGATAAAAGGATTGTTTTTACCCAGACGTAATATCAACTTAAATAACCTTCAAGGAACACACACAAATGACAGCAAATAAAATAATAATGGCGGTATGAAAATGTTATATCCGCTGATGAAGGTTATTACTTAGCAAACACAGTAAACTTATAATTTTCAAAGTCGTTTTTCAAGCAATACTATGATATAGATCAACCGTATAGGTTGTTATATACCTAGTTATATAATTGAATTTTAAATATTGTTATACTTGAAATAGAGTACTAGAGTGCTGAGTCATACACATCTGTACACACTATAATAATTGTAATAGAATATCATCTTCCCAGTTTCTTCTTTATCATTTAACTTAAGTTAGTTTTCTTCTATTTCTGACTATCAAGCGAGCCACATCTAACTTAAATACTTAAATAAAACTTTATGTAAGTAAGTAAAAGTCTTCTTTAATAATTTACAAGAAGTTATAATATTGGCGACAAGGATAATCGTGAGTCAAGTCATCGTCAAGCAATCGTCCTAAGGCCTCGGCCACGCAGTAAGCGGCTGAGCGGCTAAGCGGAAAAAAAAATATAAAACATATGAAATCACATAGAAGCGGCCACGCAATGAGCGAGCGGCGAAACAAAATTCTGAGCGGCTAAGCGGCGCCGCTCAGCAACCAAACCTGTTTTAATTTTCTGAGCGGCAAGAAGTAAAGATGGTCAAGTAAACATTAAGTTGTTAATTTCGTGTGTGCAATCTCGGCTTTAACTACTAATCGCCCAAAAGCAGTCGCTCAGTGCCTGGCCATACGTCGCTTAAGAGTTGCCGCTCAGCCGCTTAGCCGCTTACTGCGTGGCCGAGGCCTAAGTCGGAGTCATCAGAGCAAGATAAAAAAAAAAAGTTTGTTTTGCTCGAGAAGGGTAACCCCCATAGAACCCTTATTTTTTGTTTTAGTTTTCTCAAGAACTAATGAACCGATTTCAATTATTGTCTTCAACAACTTCTTTTATTGGTTTAATAATACTTCATGATCAATTTTTTTTTTTTTTTTTTTTTTAATTTTAAACAAAATATTATTTTTTTTTTTCAAAATTAGATATCTCAGAAAAGGGTCAACATTTTTTCGAAATTCAAATGTAAAATGTAAATTTAAAAGAGCACTAAATAACTTCATACCAACAATATTTGGTTTAAATCTTAAAATACAGAAAAAATTTTAAACAGACTTTTTGGAATAATTTATTTCTATCGTGTTTAACTTTTCATCTGTCACATTTTCTATGAACCTGAAAATTCGCTACAAGTATATTTTTAGCTGTGTTTTGCTGTAGTTTTACAAAAGTGGAGACGCAAAATTTTCTTTCGCTTAAGCAGCGTACTTTTAGACTTTTGTCCTAACAGTGCTTTTTTTTTTTAAACAATTCATGAGGCTGGTATACAATTATGATCGCCCGTCATCGTAAGTTGCTCAGAAACGACAATATGGCTGCTGCAGCCCAGAGTGTGGGGCTTAACTTACGAACATCAACTCGTTATCGATTTCAACATTTCACGCACTAGCCTAAAGAAAATGCACAAAGATCTCAAATTATTTACATATTCCCGTAAGTTACGGGTTGTGAAACGATCAACAAGTTCTTGTAAAATTGGAGCCGGTCGATACAGTAACTTGAGTGGTGTTGTGTTGTTTGTTTCTTACCTTATATGAAGTTTAACTAATTATGTTTTTAAAATCCTTTAAACATTATGTCTACAAGATTATGCCAAGATAAGTTTTTACTTTATTATCTATGATTTTAAAAATTTGTCACCCATACTTTCCAACTTTCTTTTAACCTTGATCAAAACTTTTGTATGTAATTATTGTATGAAATCTTTTCTACTTATGGTCTAAACACATGTAACACTGCATGTATGATGGAGTGTATACTAAATCGTCATATATAATAACGTGTAAACCTAATTAACCTCTCTCTTCACTTTAGTCCTATTCAAATTGTATCCCGCATGCAAAAGTCGGTCCTTAACAAGTCCACTTAAAGGCATATAGCAGCAACGAAACAGTTCAAAATCACCCAAAGGCAAATAAATAAGTATCCTTTTTTTTTTGTTGGCTTCCAACTTTTCTACACAACCTTGTTATCCCTTAATTACAATAAATGGGAGTAACTGGCACATTTCCACCTGCTTACCTTTCCATCATTATTATTTGTCGCCCATCGAAAAGTCAACAAGCAGTTCGAAATAAACAAAAAACAAAAATGAATTCCCTCAAAACAAACAATGTCATTGTTTTTCTTTTAACGTCAACGTTTTTCGTTTAAGTACGAAGGGGTGGGTGCAAACCCTTAACGGGCCACTTAAATTAATAATCCGCGTAATTTGGGGTTTCAACAGTTTTCTTTCTTTCCTTCGATGACTACGACGACGACTACGACGGGAAAGAAAGTATAACCTATAGGCAACGCTGCCTGCCTCGGTAAAACGCAGCTCGCAGCTCCCGTATGTATTTATGTCATTAAGATTGTTTGCGTTTGATAAACAGTTTGAATTTGAGACTCTCTTTCCTTCCGATCCGATTGTTTGCTAAGGATAAAGAGATTCTATTGTGTATGATGTGGTTTCAAGTGGACACTAGACACAAAATATGTACACATCAAATGGCAATCAGTGTGTTTCCATTTCTTTTCTAATTCAGTGTAATTATTTTGATAACATATATACTGACAAATAAAGGGATCAAAATAAATACACAAAAGCGTCAATAATTAGAAAAAAACACAATTATACACAGGAGCGGATTTAGGCCTTATAGACAGCTAGTCAGGCGGACATTTCTCATTACCCCAATTTTCCAAGGCCTTTTTCATAGTTTCGAGGTGTAGCCTAGGAATTACTGTGATGATATTGGCTTAAGTGATTTGATTGTTAACCTCAAGAATTAGTCCAAATGTGTTAAATGGCAGCTCCTACATGAGATTGACATCGATAAAGTCTGTGATGTGAACAGATGGCTTTGCAAAGCCCGACGACGACGCACGTTGACCGGATCGTAGATTTCGAAAAGAAATGGTTTAATGATGCCACCACTCAACAATCCTATCACTCTTTGCATGTGTCGGCTTCTCGAGAGTAACTGGCGAATTTCCCAAGTTATCCGCCGAGAGGAAAATTCGACTCATCAAAAAAGATCAATTTTCGTTCAAAATCGTTGTCTAGTTCAAGCTGTTTTGATGTCAAAATCGCGAGGTGATAACCAAGTGAAGGGTAATGCACCTTCAATTGCTGAGTCAATTTGACCTTGTAATAGAGTTATCCGAAATCTCCTAAGATTAACTTCTGGCTAATGCGTAAAATGTTGAGGTGTTGAGTCTCACAATATCGGCGAAAACAACCCCATTTTTGTATGGGATAATGAGCAGCGCGGACTTCACTTCGGCAAAAACTTCTCTTCACAGTACTCACTCTAGAAATAAATGTTCAATACCAACGTTGTTTAAGCGTCACTCATTTGGCCTCGTAGAGATATGGTCCTAGCTTTTTGTCAGTATCAAAATACAAATTAATTAGGTGGGTCAACAGTCTGGTGAGAACTAGGGCCTAGTGCCTTGCAACTCTTAACTATTACTGTGTGCGAGTAATGTTGTCAGGGATGTAGGGGACCCACAGTTTTAAGCCGAATCCGAACGGCTAATTTTAGAAAAGACTTTTCATGACAAAAATTACTCTTGGAGGATTTGTCAATTCCTCTCAAGAGATGACTTAGGCAGGAATTCAACCCAAGATCTCTGTCCTACCCACTAACCATCAAGCCACGGGTATTACCAGTGTAAAATAACCCATGATTTTAAAAGAAACCACCAGATGGCCCACCCTTTGTTTCAGTTATTTGAAAAGCAGTTGATTCGTTGTTTAATACATTTTGTACATTTTATTTAACTGTTATTAAACATTGCTTTACAACCAAATCTCCCTAAAAAGAAAAAAGAAAATCATGAAACTTGTCGTAACTCCACCTCAACGGATATGACGGAGAGAAAAGTTTCCATTTTGTCCGTCGCATACGTTTTCCACAGATGTTTTCATTCAAATTTAACGGAACGCAAACAACGAATTCCAATTTTTCCAAATTGTCTGCTTCCTCCCAGCTTGTAAAGAGTGGTCAAATTTTATGGGCCAATGTTGAATGCGAACCACACCTAAACGTCAAGTTTGCTTCTGCATTTCATTTGACATTTCTCAATTGCCTAATAATTGCACCTCATGATCGTCGTTGATGAACATTATGCATAAAGACTTTAAAGAAATGGCAACAGTGGATGATCAATTTTCGAAAAAAATTAAGTCATGAGTCACATTTTCACCTCAGAGGATTCGTCAATAAGAAGAATTTCCGCATTTGGGCGAATGATAATCCAAGAGTGATTGTCGAAAAAACAATGCAGTGACTGATGTTCGGTGCGGTTTATAGGTTGGCGAGATCATCGGAACGTATTTTTTCCAAACCGAAGCCCGTCAAGCAGTAACTGTGAACTGGCTCGAATTGGAAGATATGGATGTGGTTGATATGTGGTTTCAACAGGACGGTGCCACTTTTTCGTGACAATTTCAATGGCCGTGTTATCTCACGTAGTGATGATCTCAATTGGCCGACAAGATCCTATGATTTAAGACCGTTGAACTTCTTTATTTAGGGTTATTTCAAAGAAAAGGTGTACTTCGATAAGCAAACAACAATAGAAGAGCTATAAGAAGAGATAATTCGGCTCATTAACGGCATAGAACATTTAGACCAGGTGTCCATCCGGTCGTCCATTTGGACGATATTTTGTTCCTTAAATAATTCAAACATACCAATATTATCATAATATAAAGAAATGACAATAATTTCCTAAATAATTTGTGTTGTATTCAAAATCAACATGGGCCCTTTAAATGTCACCACCCTTTAGATCCACTCCTGTTAAAAAACGTCAATTAGACTTATCTATTTTATACGAAAGGCATCGGTCAAAGTTTTTCGGGGTCGATTATCTTTAGGATCTTTTAATTGATTTCCGATCCATTTCTTCTTGCACTGCGACTGTGAACAGAGACAGTTGTTGCTTTTGATAAACGTCCCACTGTCCTATTTTATTTTCATATATATACCTAACTATAATTAGCATACGCCCAAAACTAATCACACGTTTTCATTTCTATCTCTTTTCATGCAAACTCTGATGACTATGGGCCTTCTGGACTCACGAAATAAAAAAATACCTGTCACTCATGGCATCTCTCACGAAAATGCCAATTATTGGATTCCATTGTGTGGTCGGTCAAACTGCACTCTGCCACACTCGTTGCTTCCCATAATTGCAACACCATCATCGTTCGTCCATCATTAATAACGACGATGACGACGACGACGACTACGACGCCACCACGCACCGTGTCTTCTCGTTTTCATTTTGCACTGTGGACGCGGACGTGGACGGTGTGGTGCTCTCTTTGTTGACTGACAACTGCTGCTGTTGCTGCTGCTTTTGCTGTTGCTGTTGCTTCGCTTCTACTGATCATCGTGGTACGGTGATGGCCGTCACTGACACCGACACCGTCAACACATCCTCACTCATCATAATCGTGGTCAATGACAAATGGTTACCGGCTGCATCTCCGAATCGAACTGGATATTAAAACGTCCCCTGCTCCCTTTCTCCGGTGCTTGCTCCCGATGGAAACATTTAATTAAAACGGGAATAAAAAATGTGATAATGGGTTGCGACACACAACACGATCCTGCGGCGGCGGCAACAACTACAGGGTGTAAGTATACCTTTATATCTTTGAGAGTGCACTTGTTTAAATGGGTGGGTGTTACATGCATCTAGGAACTGTCATTGTGATCATTAACAAAACCAACAATGGCGAGTTGTGGCAAACTCATCATGTGTCAAAGTCGGTGATTGATGAGATCACCTCTGCCAGTCGTGTCGGTCAGTGGCGATAATTAGACCTTATACGAAATACGACTGCCCATCATAGATCCTCATCTATGTAGCCGACCATTTCATTGTTGTCGAATGTTGAATGTCGAATGCGATTGACTCCTGGCCGGGTTCTTATTTAAGAGCATAAATTCGGGCCAACTAATTTGAAGCTAATATCAGTTTGACAATGTGCTGCGGTCTATACTCTTAGGGAAGGTATAGGGATAGGGACTCGCTGTGTTTTGGTTCTGTGATCATTAAAGTGGATCTGAGAATGCGGTGATGGTACACCTTTGCAATCTGCGGATGATGATCAGAGATGAAGCTGGAAAGGGTTCTTGGTGCTTGTGTAGCATCAGCATCAGCATCATCAGCAATGGCAACAACAAAACAACAACAGCGCTCAGTCGTGCCCTGCGGGTATTGTACGAACGAACGGAGAGCTCTTGTCCGATGGGCCTTCGAGATTAAGTCTGGAAATTGGGTATTCTCATTTGTTTCAAATATGGCGACAAATAAATTGCCCTTCAATCGATTACTGCTCTTCTTCATATCTTTCCTCCTGCCTCTTCCTATACCTATGATGGTTTGACTTCGTCGTGGTCGGTTTGCATCCGTTGACTTGCGAAACGATCGCCGCGCCGTAACTCTTTCCACTGTTGTTGTTGATGGTACTTCTTTTACTGCGGGCTGTGTTCCAAGTGGCGAAGCCAAATTCTCCATGAGATTCGAGATGCTATTTTTTGGCTTTTGGTAATCAGTTAAATCAGTTGGGGTTAATTTAGGACGGAATTGAGATGTCTCTGCTGCTTAAGTTATGGTAGGCCGTTTGCACAGTTGTTGCTTTATAAGAAGTCGCTCTGGCTGGGTCCATTCAGAATTGGTCTTATAATATGGTCGTTCGGTCGGTAGTGGTGGAAAGAATTTTAAATAGGAGTTAGTACAGCTGGTAATGACTAAATATGGCAGCATAAAATGTGTGACAAGACCATAGTATCCCATGCAAGCAAGTTCTTTGGGAAATTTTTTATTTTGTTGCAAGAAATAAAGAAGGTTCTAAGGTTATATGTGTACAAGAATTGGTCCTGGAAATATGTAGAATGAAATATTTAATGGCTGCAGTAAGATCTATTTTCAGCTAAAATTTTTAAAGACAGATTTTAAACTACTTTTTTGGATTCGTGATTTAAAAAACGGAACCGGAATTATGAAGCCCTATTATACGTAGCTATCAACTTTCAACTAGATACTTGATACATAACAATATTTTTGATGCATTGGTATTATGGCTATCAACTATCAACTTTGTTGATGAACTGTGAATTTTATCATTATTATAAATTATATCAAAAAAAAACACATCAATTTTCATATCGACCACCAATTCTTGGTTGATACGTCCCAGATACTTTTTAATTTAGAAAAATAATTATAAAAGGTACGTTTTTTTCATTCTCTTCATAGAATAAAATATGAATATAAAGAAACAGCAATTTGTATGCATTTTAATTTTACTGACGATGTTTAATTTGATTGCTATAGATATATTTTCGCATGCAAACAAAAAACTTATATTTCAAGATTTTAGAAGGCCAAAAAAAATGTAAGGAATTATGACTTTAACGGGAATTATGTTTTTTGAAGGGAGTTATGATGAAGTTAACGCAAGTCAGCAACGCGGTTTTAAAATTCTTTGCCCAAGGAAGTTACCAATTTAGCGTAGGAAACGACTTTAATATTTGTATGGCACAACCAACACTGTCAGTCGTTCTTGGTATATTGGAGAATTATATTTGTCCAAAATGGATTAAATTTGCATACTCCCAAGAAAAAGAACGTAGGGCTAAAATTTATTTTTTCGAAAAATGTGGGATTCCAAATTTAGTCGGAGCTGTTGATGGAACGCACGTTTAAATAATCGGACCGAGCAAGGATCTTCGGAATGTTTATTATAAATAGAAAAAGCTTTTATAGTTTAAATGCTATGCTTGTACGTTTTGTTTCATCATACCATGCTATAATTATAATCATAATTTGTTTAAAGATTTGCGATCACTTAATGAACATCAAGTAGTCTACTGCAAGCAAGAGAACTCCACTACCCGCCAAAAAAAAGCAACCCAAATAATCAACGTATGTGCAGCGCTTCATAATATTTGTATAAAGTATAGATTGGAAAATCCTGAAAAATTTTATGAAGAAAACAAAAACCTTCTTGAAATCCGTCATGTTTCCCCTGAACCTGCAAACCCAACATTTATTGAAGGCAGCCGCTAAGAAATTCCATTGCAAGTTTTATGCGAAATGAATAAATGTCTAGCGAATAATTTATCAATAAAAAAGTGGTATTTTTGTACTTCATGGTTTGATTTAATAACTTAAAAGACAAAAAAGGATAAACTATTGAAATCTTAAACAGCATAACGTAAAAACTCAACAACTAATAACTCACTTCATATAAAAACTTAAAAATTAAATTAAATTCAGTCATAATAACATAGTAATAATCAAACTGGATGATAAGGGTTCATTAAATTTTGCTTCGCTTGCTCAATTTCCAAAAGTTGTTTTTTTAAGTTTTAATTTTGTTTCTCTGTCGTTCTGTTTGTTTTTGTTGTTTTCCTTTTCTTTTTTTAATTTTAAGGATTTCACTTTTTTTTTCTTTTTTTCAAAATACATATATGTAAGTTTTTTGTTGTAGTATTCAATATTGTCCATACTCTTTTGAAGATGATTCAATATTGCTCGCATGCTACTCATCTCAGAAATCATTTTGTTGTTAAAATTTTCTTGTGCCGACACGCTTTTTATCTCATTTTGGTCTTTAATTGAGGTTCTTGGTTGACTATTTTTCGGTGATTGCACTAAGGTTGAAACTTCTTCGACCTACACTGCTTCGTCTTCGTTGGCTTTAAGACCTCTATCAGTCAAATTTGGTAATTCCAACCCAAATTTACTTACTGCTTCTTCATAATCAGTCAATTGGATTGTGTTATTAGGTCCTCCGCCAGTTGCAATTATTTCTAATTTATTTTTTGTAACTTTTTTTTTATTTTTGTTTTTTGATCAATCCATACCTATTAAAATCAAAAATTAACAAATTGAATGTACTTAAGCAAGTTAAACTCACTCTTTGCCACTTCGTTGAGTCGCGTTTTGGAGGCCCCAAGCTATTCAATTCCACTTTTTTGCTAGGTCCGCTTTGGACATTTTCGCAAAACAATTTTAACTCCAGCCAATTAACAATTGTATAGTTTTGAGAAAGAGGAGATGTTCAACATTTTATAAAATGTTAATGTTCAGATGTTAGCATCAATAGGAAGCATGATGATTTGTATTTGGCTACAAATAAACGTGCGCATTATGATGACTTAATTCTAACAGCTTTTGGATCTGTGGCTATATTGCAGCTTCCGAAATCTAAAATCAAAGTATTGGTCTTATTTTAAAATTGAGGATAACTTAGAGACTTAGGAATTAGTTGAGAATTTCTAGCTCCTTTCTAATTTAACCTAGCCGAGGTTCAAGTGTCGAAATTCTTTTGTAGTTTGTAGCTTTCTAGATTTTAAATTTCAGTGACTTGGTTAATAGTGAAATTTGCTTCTGATAAACATTTCTGTTCAGACTTAAAGGGCTAGATTCTGAATTCAAGTTGCACAACTAAACTCTAGCTGAAAGGTTCTCATATTAGCTTAAGCTGAGCGTATACGTTTAGTCTCTTGCTGTTAAAATTTAGATAATAGAATCAAGACTACTAAAATTTGATTTTATAGATAGGATTCTTGTGGACATACCCTAAGGAACAAATTGTATTAATAGTACAATAGAATTCTAAAGCCCAAAACCAAGGAATTAGATTACTTAAAAATTGCTTCCGAATTCTAGAACCTAGACATTTTATTTTAGAGGTTCTAGAGTTTCGTTTACAGCTTTTGTCAAATTATAGAATTTAAATTGGTGTTATCTAGATTATTGTGAAAAGTCTTTGTGTAAGTTTTTCCAATTAGAGATTTCATTTCGATATTCAAAAAAAACTATTCTTAATCTCCTCAAACTATTGGCACTATTGGCGAGCAATTGCATTGACCTTATCTTTTGAGTTGCTGTAAAAGTTTTAAATTAAAATATATCGGTGGTAAAATGTGATCACCTCTTCAAAAAATAAGACGGTCAGGATTTGTATCTTACATATCTGGCATTCTTCCATTGTTTGATTCTTATGGTCTAGAATCTCATAAGAGGTTAAGACTGAACCGCCTGAATTGTATTTCTGCAATTACACTTAATCTTAATCCATTTTTCTTTGTAATTAGCACTTCTTTGCGAAGATATGAGAAAACCTTAATAATAGGAATTAGTAACTACGAGGAAGTGCATTAACAAAAGAATAAAATACATATCGTTAAATAATTACTACACTCGTATGCAATAAAATCTAGTTCTAAAAAAGCACATTCAGAATAAGATGAGTGTTGTGGTGCACGAATCTAACCTTCATGCTTTAACAATTGTAAAGTAGATAAATCATGCTAATTTAATTAAGTTAACATATTTAAATATTTTCCTCTTTGCCATCTCCAGCGTACTTCACAATCTACACTTAACAAATCATTTTATTGAAATGTGCTTTTACTGTTGCTACCTCGTCCGTTAGAATTGAATATTGTTCGGGAGCACTATTATTCAAAAAACCATAACACCTTCCAAATAACTTCCTTAAACATGGAAACGTCACAAGGCAGCAAAAGCTTTGCACATTTTAACACATTGGCCAAAATAACTTTGTAAAACATGAAAATGTCACAAGGCAGCAGAGGCTTTGCACATTTCAACACATTGCGCCTTTTTTCCAAATTTCACATAATGGCCCCAACTTTTCTCTTACTTTCTAAGACTTATAGATTTATCTTTCAAAAAAAGTAAACAATCAAATCTTTTGTAGAATATCTTTATTAATAAAAATGTTTAATTAACCTCTAATCAGAATATTATGCCTTGGTTTTCTCTATTAGGTACCTAGTTTTTCTGAGTGTACAACAGTAAGAGGAAAAAAAGTTTTTTAAAAATCTCACATTCGAACATAGTTCTTTCATTACACCCCAAGCATTCCATGGCGTAAATCTCCCTAATCATGGCCGTGAAACACGCGCCTCACTTCATTCAATATAAAGGCAATCCACATTACTTGTGCGTCGCGTACAGCCGGTCGCGTTGCGGATTCTTTATTTCTCGTATTCGTTTGCAAACGAGAAAAACGATGAATATAAAAGAACAAACACAACTCATACACGTAATATTATTTTCAACACCTAATTCGCATTCGTGAGCACTTGAATTAGTGCTTCGAAGGGGTTTCCATTGAAATGCCCAGAGAATACGCTTTTATTGAAATAAATCGGTAAAATTAATTTGACTTATACGAAGTCATAATCGTGGCGGGGTTCCATTTTGGAGCCACCATGGGGCGCGTTGGCACGATAGTATCCCGTGATGACTGCAACTTGCCCAGAATCTCGGTGGTGCATGTGGCTGTGTGAGTATGTTTTGAAGCTTCAGAACAAAATCATGCAAATCTCTGAAGTCAATCGCATTCAACAGAGTTAGGCTGTGAGTGGTTTTCCTCGCTGGCTGCATCAGCCATCAGAGATCCTTTTGGTCATTTGTGGAACATTTATTCGGTCCTGTGTTGCTGTATGTTTGGCCAGTCAAATGTGAACGCTTACCGTTGAGCCATGGCAGGCGCACCAGCGGTGGCCATGATAAGCCTGCCTTGGAGCAGACGAGGCAAAAACAAATGACAAGTCCATTTGATTTAAATTTTTAATTATGGCGTACAGCTCTATACGCCCACCTCTCCACATTAGGATTTATAGATTTTAAATGGCTGGGGCTTGTCTTGTGCCCATGGATATCGCTGCTGATGCTGCTGGTCCTGGTGCTTGTGCTGATGCTGATGCTGGTCCTGGTGTAGTGGCTGTTGGCTGGTGCTGCCTGAGGAGGTGGTGGTTATATATATAGGTATTTCTTGCGCGTAGCAGTAGTACACGATGGCTTGGCTCGCCATCATATACTCGTCGTAGTTCGCAGTCGTCGTCGTGAAACGTGGAGGAAGGTTGAAATCACTGATCTGACTTTCTCAGATTCATGGTGACGAAGAAGAAGCGTCTTCTTGAAACTATGGGCAATGAGCATTATAAAGGTTGTTATGTGTTTTGTGTGTGCGCCAATGGCTTCAGTGGTGTCTATAGGTTATGATATGCGTTTGGGCCGAATGAAACTCTGGAAGTGAATTAATGCTCACATCCTGTGCATAATAAACCCTTCCCTTCGAAGATAAAGAACCAACCAACTCGACGAACATCAGCGCAGCGCTGCGCGGTGCGGCGGCAGCGATGGCTGCATGATGCTTCTATGACGTCTGGTGTAGTATATGCCCCATACTCGCATCAGTCGCAGGTCATCCGGACTGTCTCGCTTGGTGTTTTGCGTATGGCTTGTCTGATTATGCGATTATTAATGATGCGATCGATTCATAAAGGACTTAAAGAAGTTCATGTTACGATGTCTTCCGATGAAATTTATGATTAAGATGATTGAAGTTGAGATTTCTTAACACGTTAACTTTTTTTCTTTTAGCTCAAAATGTATAAACAAAAAGGGCCTTTAGTAAACGTACATACAATATACCTTTTATGTTAAGGAAAGGTTGAGCGGAAATGTTAAAATTTTGACGAAAACTGTGGGAACAAATGTTTAAATTTTGGCTTAACTATACAAATCATTTCGTATATAGGCTCAGAAAAAAGTCGCTTGTAAAAAAGTAAACTTAGGCAAGATGACTCAGAACTTCTTGAAAAAAAAAAGATTATATCTAATACTCTCTGGATGACAGCCTATGCCGTGTTTGTGTCTTTAGAAGCGTTTCTCTCAAAATTATAAATTTTTCAATCTTAAGCTATCGTAAAAGAAATGCCTTGGAATTTACCGAAATTTTTATTTAAGCTTCAGCTACTCCACCGCCCGGAAGGGTTTTGTATTTCCCACTTCAAAGGTGCATAAGTTGCCTATACATTTTTATTTTTACGTTAAAATATTATTCAATAAACAGAGTTAGGTAAAGTATTCCACATTTTTTATGTAGGTACGCTTAAAAAATAATCTCTATACTTGACAGTACGTCTGAAATTAAGCTCAAGGGTAGACTGATGAGAATTTCTGAATATGCAAGTATTACGGCTGAATTGTTTGAATGGGGGGGAGGGTAATGCAACTGGCTAATTCGACAGAACATTGTTTATACAAACATCGATAAAACAATGAAAGGTATGAGACATTGCGGTGGTGTTCGATTGATGTTATAGTTCTATCGCCTATCTTACTTGTTTTAGGGGCGCATACCCAAGTATACGAGCTATATTCAAGTTGTATAAATAAAGGCTTTGTAAATCACAGCCAGATCAGAAGAGATGGTTGAGAATTGTAAATCGAAAGGCCCTAAGAGTTGTAGCGCCATCTAATTTATTTGTTTTTGAACTATTTTGTTAAATCCAGCGAAGCGCATTTAGTTTTTTCCTCAAGAAATAGTTACCGTAGCTCACGATTTTGATATCTTGAACTTATTAATAATCTAAAATATAAATAGAAAAAAATTTAAAAAAATAAGCTTTACCAGCTCTTAAGCACCTCATGCAAAATGTAAGAGTATAAAGTTATTTCAAAGGTTATTTAATATTGTGTTCTTAATATTTCTTTTCATAACAAGTAAAATATAATCTATTCAAAAATATTTAGTGGTGAACCAAATATTTAAAGTCAATATATACACTCCTTCTTGACTTAACAGTCGACGTAAAAACGTATCCCAAACATAGGGACTAAAGACCCTGAATCGTCTAGAAATGTAACTTCGAAAGGGAATATAAAATAAAGTAAAATGCAATAAAATAGTGTGTATACGCCCAAGTGTACCTAATTTGTCTCATTACCAGGATTGAAGGACCTCCTACGATAGTTTTGTATACCTAAACAAATTTACATCTATGAAATGTATCAATGTTTCAAATCACTAGAACGAAGTCAAGAATTCTATTTTGTCCCAAGATGACTTCACGGGATTTATGTTGCTTACATTCTTATTCATCCAAATCAAAATTGTAACCAGTAATCCGTTAAAACCAGCAAGTAAGTTTAAGACTTTATAAATTGGAAAATACAAAAAAACAAGAGAAACTTTTTGCTATTTTAGATTTATAGAACTTTGAAATATAATAAAACAATGTTTATTGTTGAATTAATATGAATCTACTTTTCTGGAAAGCTAACCATAGGGCCTCCACGGCTCACTTGAACGTATTCTAATCCGGAGGTCCAATTTTCGATGACTCTTTTCAACATTCATTACCGTATATCGGCAATATGGTGGCCGTGTCACAACTGTTCCTGTAATAGTACATTTACATAAATGGAGAATCCTTCTTCAGCTTTTAAAGCTTATCCTCTCCTTTTTATCTGGAAGAACCTTCTGTGTTAACATCAACGGTTTCATGTCAAACAAATCGAAGCTTGAGAACGGTATACCGGAAGGATCCCCTTTATCTGCATACCTTTACCACCTCTGCAGATAAATTAAATGTTCAACAAAAGCGCTTGTTGAAGCCTCCCTTCAGCATCGAATATCAGTCTACATGTGGACTTCTAAAAAAAATTTAGAAAGCCTCGATATAGCCGTTAACGAATGCTACCGGGCATCTACACGAGCTCCTAAAACAACACCAATTGAAGCCCTTAGAATAGAAGCAAGCTTTAATTCAGTGCACCGACTTGGACAAAAAAGAACAGTCAACATGATTAGTAAAGCTTTTACAGACGGTTTTCATCCTCTTCACAAACCTTCCAAGAAGCTCTAAAAAGAAAAAAACAAAACAAGAAAAATTCGATATCATCTCTAAGCAAAATACTAAGCCGAAACACCTTTTATCCTGCACCTTCGAAAAGACACCTACAACCCATCGATACCAGCTTCTCTAACTACAAAAAAGAACACACTTCCAGTCTGTCATTCAAAATGCTTCGCAGAGAACAAGTGGAAACTATCAAGCCTATAAGAAGGCTTTACACTGACCGATCATCCAAGCACAACAACACAACTTATGCAGTCGTCGAAATAAAGACAAACCATGAGCAAATCATTACTTGTCAAGGGTCCATAACTGACTCAGGCGGTAGTTACATTGCAGAAGTAACCGCAATACGCTCTCTCAATCGCACAAACATGGGCAGTCAAAACACTGGTCCTTACTGATAGCTTGAGTGTCCTCAGTAGACTAAAAAGTGCAACGAATAATTGTCCTTGCCCTAAACAATATCCGAAGCATCCTTTATAATAACAAAAACATAATCTTAGCATGGGTACCAGAACATGCAGGGATGCAGGCAATAAAGGAAATGGGGTTGCAGATATGGCAGCCAAAAATGCAATTCTTATCCTTACGTAAAAGAACTCCCAAACATCCCTCAAACCTTTCGAAAAGTATTCATGTCCATTGAAAATGAAGAACTCGAAAGAACATGGCTAAGGCAGCAGAACTTTCTGCGACACCACCATCCATCACACCGCCGCATTCCTTATAACAAAAAGTTTTCCAGAGAAGAGTGCATTACCATATTTCGGACGGACAAGGGTGGGAAAACACTTTTCTCCAGTCAGCACTATTTCTCGCACGATCCGCCTGATGAATGAACCAATTGTAGGGAGCCTCTCTCTATTTGGCACATTTTTGCCATTTGCCCGATTTCCCGTCTCACCTCCAATACCGACTCTGTTCAAGATATGCAGAGCCAAAAAGCTGAAGTACTTAATCCATCTGATTTCCTATCTTTAAAGCGCATCAAAGAAGTCACACTACAACACAATAAATTCAAAGAAATGTGAATTTGTTCAACTATATCAAATTGTTCTTTCCTCGTCTTCCTATTTCAATTTTACTTTTTCGATATATGTACATAAAAATAATAAAACATACACAATTGTACTACGTTTACAGCTAAACGACATCTATGGTCACGTTGCCCTGATGTCTTTCTGACAAATACCTTATAAATTTACTTTATGTTATTTTCTTTAAATAAAATAAATACAAATATTTTCCTTCAAGTGGTCGATCGTTTCGGAATTATCGACCCAGACTAGCGACTCCGAAAATTACCACAGAAAATAGTAAAGCTGTATTAAAAATAGCACGATCTTGGAAGCCAATTCACGGGTACGTATAGCGTGAAACCTGGCGGTTACCAAATTTTTCCTTCAATAAATCAATTGGGGCAACTTGGTGAAACTTGGTGAAACTGCAGCTTCTGTACTTCATGGTTCTTCAATTGATGAACGAAAAATTCAGTGATCGTGGCTTATTCACTGGTGAAAATTGTTTTTAAAGAAGTACCGACCAATTATTTCACCAACCCGCAAAGCACACCAAACAGTTAGTTTGTATGGATATGAATTATTATCATCACTCCAAATAACACTGTTTTGTTTGATGTCATATCCTTTAAACCAACTGTGAACTTATTTGCTTATGAAAAAAGAAAAGAATAATGATTTTTTAAATAAATTTGCACAATTTGGAAACGTGCCGTTTAGTCCTCAATCTATTCATGTTGAAATGCCAAACCAAACTAAAAATAAATCATTTGACAACTGATAAAACTGCTGACGGTTAAAATTGTGTTGCCAACTCAAATAAGCCCTTCTTATCTAAGAATATCGGGCATTGCTCTGAATTAGTATTTCAATGTACACGACTACCGTGTCGAAGGTCGAAATATGATCCTTTCAATTTAACGACCTGTCAGCAAAATTAAATAGGGATTTTGTATAAGGCACTTAATATTTGATATTTATATTATACTATACTCCATGATCAACATTAAGTTGGTTATTTTGGCGTCTTAATAATCAACACAGGTTGTTGCCCACCAAACCCTTAAAAAGAGTAATTTTTTGTGATTTTTATAAACTCTTTTTTTCGGTACTAAAATACGAATTTTATTGAAGTTACATCCAATGCCATCCTTTTCGGGCAAATTCCCGGAAAACTACAAAGCCACAAACATAATATATTTCTTGTAATCAGACACTAAAAGACGCAGCTAGAGAACATTACGATTGTTGCAAGGTTCCAGCACCTGACCATTTGATGTTTTTTTTAATAAATAAATAAACCCCAGCACCTCCTTATTTATTCAATCCATTCGTCTTTATAACATACAATACGATAGGCAATTCTTTTAAAAAAAACTATATGTAGCATGTCCCCGATATATTTCATTGGTTTTGGCCAAAAACATTAAATATAAAATAAATTGCTTTAATGATCCCAATAACGATAATGAGGGCAATATGAGTCGACGTGCTGATGCCTTTGGTTATGCGTTGCGTATACGATGACGATGAGCAGGAGCAGGAGCAGTCCATCCGTATACATATGTAACTATATTCATTCAACCTTTAGCCACTGCGCAGTGCAGTGCGCACGTCCTCGAGCGCTTTTATTTAGATTGAAACTTGATATTTAAGTGATAAGCGCGCGGCCAACATATCCTATGGATTATTTTGCCACCTTTCCACCTCACTCGTTTGCTACTCTGCCTCACCCTCTCCCTCTCTGATGCTCTGTTCCTTCTGCTCGCCGGATGATGATGGTGATGGAGGAGGATAGTTGATCGATAGTCCTCACATAGTAAACTCCTTGTCAAACATGAATTTCATATAAACATACAAATGAGTGGTGCCCGGTTGCTTTGTATGTTATGTGGTGCATCTGGGGGCTCTGCTGATGCATACTGCAACGCAACATAACGAAACAGCCAGCCAGTCAGCCGACCGACCCGACCGGCTCAAGATTGCCATCGTAAAGCTGCACAATTGATGGTTGGCAACATGATATTTTGGTGCTCGTAATCTTACCGCATTATAGATTGTATATGCGGTGCCACAGGGTCTCGTAGTGTGAAAACATAACCACTCTTCCGTCTCTTAATCGGAACGCGACGGCAACGGCAACGGCGACGTTTGTCGACGCGACCCATATGTGGGCAGAAACTTGAGGCACTGTGTCCAGAAATTTGACGTATTTCATAATTTTACTCGTCAGGGGTTGAGAACTCAAGACGTGTTTCATTTGTCCACGTCAACAGTATAACACCTGCTCTTTATTCAATAGTAGGTAGGTAGGTAAGTATTTTTAGTTGGATGTACAGTTAAAGTCCTTTGGGGAACAACCGACGCAAGTTGCATTTTATTCGAAAGACGAAGCCTGTCGCTTTTAAAGAGATGCAGCGACAAAAATTAATTACTCTTTTCACAACAAAAAAAAGCTACAAAATAATAAAAAATTAAATAATTATTTTACTATATACATTATTCTTTGCTAACTTATTTTGTTTTTTCTTTTTATTTTATGTCCGTCCTGCTGACCTGGTTTGATAAAAAAAATAACATGGTGTCCTTTTGACGACTTCATCTTCATATGCTGTGAAATAATAGTATGTAAGTACAATACAAAGTAAAAGTTATTGTTATTTAGTTGTTAGGAAATACATAACGGACCCTACCAATAATCAAATTTAGAGTGGACTTTAAAATTTAGGAAAAAAAAATATTTTATATTGTAAGCATCACAAGTAATAAACCACCAGGATTACAAGTAATAATTCGGAATAGCATAAAATCTATCAAACCCAACTAGAACTCATGGTTTGATTCGAGCTGTAAAGAGGTTATTAGAATCAAAAATGTAAGTTTACGGATTTATAAAGCCAACCCCACTGAGGAAAACCGAAATAAGTTCAAACAAGCTAGAAAGACCTGCAACGGTCATATTCGACAAACTAAATTTTTGCATGACCAAAAATTAAGGCAAAAAATACTACAATGTCCCAAAGGTAGTAAAAATGTCTGGTAATTTGTAAAAAACGTACGAAACACCACGTCATCCTCGGTTCCAACGCTCGTCCACAATGACACTCCCTATGTAAGCTCGATTGATAAAGCCAATTTGCTTGCAGCAGAGTTTGCTGTTAATTCGACGCTACCGGAGAGGGTCATGAGTCCTCCTGTTCTTGAGAGCGTAAACGATTCTATGGGACTAATGCAAGAGTACTAAAAGATCTTAATTTAGACAAATCCGCTGGCCCGGATAGTATCTCCCCTATTGTTCTGTGAAGAGGTGTTCTTCAACGCTGGCAAAACCACTGCGTAAACTTTTCCATATATCCTACTCTACAGGTCTCTTTCCGAGTGGATGGAAAATAGCATTTGTCCAGCCTGTCCCTAAAAAAGGCGAATCCTCTTCCCCCTCCAATAGCACTCACGTCCTTTTCTTCCAAGGTTATGGAAACATTGATTCATTATCAGCTTAAGAAATATCTCGAGGAACGGAAGCTTCTTAATGACCGGCAGTATGGCTTTCGTAGCAATAGGTTCACTGGTTATCTCATGGTTTATCTCACCGAACAGTAGTGCAACGAATCTTTACATCGTTTTGGAGAAAGTAAAATAATTGCACTTGATATTTGAAAGGCATTTGATAGAGTTTGACATCAAGCTCTTTTATCGAAAATGTGTGCTTTTGGTATTGATGAATCTCTTTTTCTTTGGATTAGAAACTAAATTTCGAACAGTTCAGTTTACGTCCGATTTATGGTCTACATAATCGACCAAGTGAGCAAACAATTAATGCGATTGTGACCAAGTTTCGCACTCAGTTTACTTTATTGGACATTAAACCAACCACACAAATGCGTACAGTGCGTACAGAAGAGAATATTGCGTCTGTTTCTGAGAGTGTTGCTGAAGACCGTGAAATGTCGATTCGTCGCCGTTCGCAGCAATTGGGTTTGTGTTATTCGACCACATGGAAGATTTTACGCAAAGATCTTGGTGTAAAACCGTATAAAATACAGCTCGTGCAAGAACTGAAGCCGAACGATCTGCCACAACGTCGAATTTTCAGTGAATGGGCCCTAGAAAAGTTGGCAGAAAATCCGCTTTTTTATCGACAAATTTTGTTCAGCGATGAGGCTCATTTCTGGTTGAATGGCTACGTAAATAAGCAAAATTGCCGCATTTGGAGTGAAGAGCAACCAGAAGCCGTTCAAGAACTGCCCATGCATCCCGAAAAATGCACTGTTTGGTGTGGTTTGTACGCTGGTGGAATCATTGGACCGTATTTTTTCAAAGATGCTGTTGGACGCAACGTTACGGTGAATGGCGATCGCTATCGTTCAATGCTAACAAACTTTTTGTTGCCAAAAATGGAAGAACTGAACTTGGTTGACATGTGGTTTCAACAAGATGGCGCTACATGCCACACAGCTCGCGATTCTATGGCCATTTTGAGGGAAAACTTCGGAGAACAATTCATCTCAAGGAATGGACGGGTAAGTTGGCCACCAAGATCATGCGATTTGACGCCTTTAGACTATTTTTTGTGGGGCTACGTCAAGTCTAAAGTCTACACAAATAAGCCAGCAACTATTCCAGCTTTGGAAGACAACATTTCCGAAGAAATTCGGGCTATTCCGGCCGAAATGCTCGAAAAAGTTACCCAAAATTGGACTTTCCGAATGGACCACCGAAGACGCAGCCGCGGTCAACATTTAAATGAAATTATCTTCAAAAAGTAAATGTCATGGACCAATCTAACGTTTCAAATAAAGAATCGATGAGATTTTGCAAATTTTATGCGTTTTTTTTTTTTAAAAAGTTCTCAAGCTCTTAAAAAATCACCCGATATTTGATATTGCCAAAAATGCTGCCATGTGCTTAGAATTTCTCCGACGCACAGTGTGTTGGGTAGTGGAAAAAAAGCGAAAAAAAATGTTTACTTTCTTGTTTCCAAATAAGCCAAATTGAAGCTAACTATCCCGAGAAAAACATCTTAGAGGTTTTTATGATAAAGCTTGACCGCTAGCTTATAGCGCAACTCTGAATGTCACCTTAAATGGCTAACTCAAAATAATAAAAAACTAGAGAGGGAAGCAATATGCGTCGCGTTCAAGATTAATAAACAATAACAAATTAAGTTTTAAATTTTTCATGATCTCTGATAAGCACAGTTATTCTCAATTTTTTTTTAAATTCGTTAACTGCAAGTTGTAGGGTTTAAAATCAAGGTTAAAATCTGGGTTATTATTGCGTAGAGAGTGCTTTATTTAAATAGACCTACTTTTCGCGTGTCAATACTTGTTCTAAAAATGTATTTTAGAAAATAAAGACAAGATTAAGATCTTTTAAGAAAAGGAAGATTCATCTGCCTTTACCTGCCTTTTTCTTTAATACAACCTATTGTTTTCATGCATTTTTAACAGAATGTGTGCTTTTTGAGGTATGGTTGTCTGCACTATCAATCAAAGTTCCACATGTTTTGCAGTGTGTGCTAAGGTAATTAAATGTGGAAAGTATTTTGGAGCCTAAAACTGAAATTAATTTAAAAGAATACCTTTCTTCCTTGTGCTCAAACATATGTATGTATATAAACATCTGTCAAACTATGACAAGCTAGACGCTAATTTTTGCTGTGGTGCTTATTACTTCAAGTTATATTAAATATAATTAATTTATACAAACAAAAGTGTTTCAAACTGTGCATAAGCGTTATACTACCGCGCTTGCAATACATTTTCCTCCAAAATCGCCCTTTAAAATCATCAATTTTCAAAATTTACTTCGCCGACTATTTGCCTTTGCCACTGCCCCATGAACAAAATAGAGCACGTACTACGCTCTACAGGTAAAATTGGTGCAAATCAATCTAACCTCAATATGGCACAAACACCTGACACCAAAAACAAATTGTCGCTGTTTGAAATGTTGATGAAGAAGGAGATGAAGGATTCAAGAGAGTGGATAAAGGACGAAATGAACAAATTGACCGACAAACTGGATAAAATTGAAAGCGATTTTAACCAACGTTTCACTAATCACAGCTCGACCAACCACATACTTTTCCTATGAACATTGGGTGTCTACAGAATATGTCCAAAAACCAGGTTTCGGAAAATAAACGCGGTAAACCAAAAAAAAAATGTTTGAAGCATATATATGTATATTCATTCTCATTTTCAAATGAAACTTTAAAACTTTAAGCATGTTTTTTTAATTTTTTTCCTTGGTGCCCCTACATTCAACACACTGTGCGACGGTGCAAGACATTTTTCACTCCTTCTGATCTGGCTGTAATTTACAAAGACTTCATTCGGCCAAAACTTGAATAAAACTCACATATTTGGACAGGTGTATAGGTCAATTTCAGACAAATTTTAGCCTCAACATTAAATTCCAGTATTAGTAAGGCCCAATATCTCTTCGATAAATGTTCAATTTTCCAGTTTATTTTTCGTAAGTTTTATTTTACGAACACTTTTGTAATAATGTATTTATTATTAAAGCACTTGAAAAGAGTCAAGAAAGAGTTTTCAACATCTTATCTTATGCGCGCCATAGTAATGAAAGTATTTGAACAATTAACTGTTCATGGTCACATCTATATTCTACTTTATACTTTCAATCGACATGAAATTGAAATCCATTCAAAATTAAAGTTAGAGTTCTGAAATTCCCTTTTTAATTGCGATATACAGTAACTTTATGGCAAGTCTTGCGTTCGTACAAAATTTCGTTACTCGAGATTTTAATCAAACATGCCATTACGATGGCAGAGAAGTGGAAAAAAGTGAGTCCCCCGATTCCGTCCGTCTGTCTATCGTCGATTGGCTTCAAATTTGGAAATTAAGGTTTTGAGCCGATTCGAGTTAGGCGTTTTTTTCATTTTTTTAAGACTAAAAATAAAATTCGAATTTTCTTAAAAACGAATCGATAGTTTTTTTTTTTTAATTTTCTCTAAAAATGTTTTCCTTAATTTAGCTTTTTCAAAAAAAAATTGTATTGTATTGTATAGAAGTGTACCCCCCATAGAAACGTTATTTTGTTTTTAAGTTTTCTCAATAACTAGTTGACCGCTTTCAATCATTTTTCTGTACAAGCTCTTATACTGTGTCAATAATATTTGATGATCAACCATTTTATTGTTTTCATTTCTGATTTAAACAAAAATATTAAACATTTTTTTCGAAATTCGATATATCCAAAATGGTTTGTCATTCTTTACGAAATTGAAATGTGAAACGTATATTAATAAGCTCTAAATAATTGCATACCAAAAATATTTTTAAAATCAAATTACAAAAATGTATTTATAAAAAATTATTTTAAAAAACCGCTGTAAATATTGAAAAATTAAGTTTTTTTTAAAAAATCAAATGTCCTTAAAAATTTTAAAAACACATTTTTTGCGGGTACATTTTTTAAAATACTTAAAATACAGGAAACATTTTTAAACAGACTCTTTTAATCCATGAACAAGTTCATTTTATTTTTTGTCGAATTTAAAGTGAATTGCATTTCCGGTTTTTTTTATATTTTGACTAGATTAAGTCGATGTAATTTGAATTCGACAAGAGGAAATTGTTTCAAAATTGAGCTATTTTTAATTAGTTTGACTTGATTCGTGGAAAATTGCAGCTTCTTCTTCATATTTGAGGAAGCGGTCATTTGAAACAATTTGTAGCGCACGACAAAAGTCTTCCATATAACATTTCAAGTAAAACAATGTTTCTTAAATACGTTTAAGACATAGTCCCTTTCAACCGATATTTTAAAACTGCTTTGCGCAAACAAACATAAATTCGCTGTTTGATGTAATGCACATCAACACATTCCAAAAAAAAATTATTATATTTTGTATTTACTTCATTGAAAAATACAGAACATCATTAAGTGATGTGATATTATGTTAGCTGCTTTAATTTCACTTCAAGTGATTTCGAAAAGTACTTGAAGTTATGAACGCGTTCGAAAACTAGAACCTTGAATATTTGTTTGAAACATTTTTGAATGGTGCGTTTTTTAGTATCTGTCACTTTTGGAACTGTCATCTTTTGACATTGGACGTCATTGCTACGAATACACGCTTTAAAAACATATTAAAATTGTTTGAATTCACTAAAAATTGTTAAAATTTCGAAAAGTTTTCTCGCCATGATATTTCTCGAAGAGTTGATCTCAATTGGCCACCGAGATCTTGTGATTTAACTCCTTCACATTGTTCACATTGGGCCACGTGGAAGATAAGGTATCTCCTAATGCTTCACAATCGATCCACAAGATCAAAGTTAGAATTTGTGAAATTATTGAAGACATACAGCTGCAAATGTGCGAATTCGTCATGAAAATTTCATTTCTCCATTTTTAACCTTTCTGTTTACAATGGAATAAACATCATCATATCAACATGTAGCCCTTCTTTGCAAACGCCTTTACATATCAAATTTTTGAATTGAAATCAATCATTCTCTTGTAACCTGTAACCCAATTTCCTTTATCCAAAAAACTAGACTATCAGAAAAAAGTTTATAAAACTCGGGATATACCTACATATTTTGGAGTCCTTAAATTAGACCCAGATTGTTTTTTTACAGAAATGTGATTTTTAATCTGAAAAAAATTTTTGCAAAATTGGTCTTTTTGACAGCTGTCACTTGATTTATGCTCAGTTTGGTTTTCCATTTCAAAATGAATAGACTGACATCTGAACAACTTTTGCGAATCGTGCAAAATTGTTAACAAAATAATCGCAACGATACATTTAATTATTGAAAGAAAATTGAGTCTCTCGGCTGGAATTTATTCGAGCCAGCCCCTGTGGCTTAAAAACATTTTTAAAACTTAATATCAAACCCTTATCTTTGAAATAAAGCTAAGTTGTAATGTTATGCAAATACACTTAGTCGAAAAATAAAAGAACTTACACATTTTTCTGAATTTGCAGTGATTTTTAAAAACTCTATATCTCAGTGAATTATGGTTGTGTCGAGGTTTTAAAAAAAATCGTTTTGAAGCCCTGAGTTTTTAATTTTAAGAAAATAGTATTTTGCTACGCCAAATTTCACTAAGATAATAAAATTTTAAAAATTACTCCAAATCCAAAAAAAAATGTTGATCCTTTAAAGTTTAGTGTAGCTTAATATTTGGATTTCGTTATTTAACCAAACACTTTAATTTGTATTCATTTTGGAACGTTTGAAAACCACTTGACTGAAGTCAAACATAATTTTTGTCTTACAATTAATTCCAACTAAACATAAGCTTCAAAATTGTCTAATTTTCTTGGAAAGAGCAAATTTTTGTTCGAAACCCGCTTATTTCAATTGAATTATTTATATTCAAAGTTTATAACAGATATTGTATCAACCGGAATGAAGACGCACACTATTTCAGATTTAAGTGGTTGTACCGTTTTTGCCGCTTTTTGGAAAGCGCATCACTTGGGAAAAAGTTAAATATTCGTAAAAGCCCTCAGCCCTTAGTAAAGCGTTAATTTAAAAATCATAGAAACTCCAAGCGATTAATCATACGGGTAGGTAAACAAGGTTTTCTTACTGGGATTAAAATTCCACTTTTCCAATGGGTTTTGGTGGCCTTAATTCAAATCCGACTTCAAAATTAATGTACCCCGTCAAGTTTTTGAGATATCACATTTTATAAAATTAAAAAAAATAAAACACGTATGCAAAGCTTTTGGAGGCTATCTAAATTTATAAAGTAGCTCTTTTGCAATAAAATCCGTCATGGTTTTTAAAATCTATAATCCATTCAACATTCAGTTGAAATATTTTTATTATTTCATATAATATTCGAACAAACTTCAAAAGTTGTTAGATCTTTCCTGTCTTACAAAAATCTAAAAGAAATGTTAAACCATTTATGCTGAAATAGTTCTTAATAGAAAAAGGCAAAACGGTTTGGTAGAAAGTTTTGTTCTTGTAACGAATCTGTTGTTGGAATTTATTAGATCAAGTTTTTGAAATATGTGTATTAGAAAATAGAACAATAATATTTTAATATTACGGGTATCTTTAAAACTTGAGCCAATAGTTGAATTTAGAGTTTGGATTTAAAACCAGCACTAAAAACTAAGTCTAAAACGTACTTTCCAAAACTATTAAATTATCAAATTCAAGATTTTCTTGAAACTTCATATAATGGGTGATTTTTTTGAGGTTAGGATTTTCATGCATTAGTATTTGACAGATCACGCGGGATTTCAGACATGGTGTCAAAGTGAAAGATGCTCAGTATGCTTTGACATTTCATCATGAATAGACTTACTAACGAGCAACGCTTACAAATCATTGAATTTTATTACCAAAATCAGTGTTCGGTTCGAAATGTGTTTCGCGCTTTTTTATCGACAAATTTTGTTCAGCGATGAGGCTCATTTCTGGTTGAATGGCTACGTAAATAAGCAAAATTGCCGCATTTGGAGTGAAGAGCAACCAGAAGCCGTTCAAGAACTGCCCATGCATCCCGAAAAATGCACTGTTTGGTGTGGTTTGTACGCTGGTGGAATCATTGGACCGTATTTTTTCAAAGATGCTGTTGGACGCAACGTTACGGTGAATGGCGATCGCTATCGTTCAATGCTAACAAACTTTTTGTTGCCAAAAATGGAAGAACTGAACTTGGTTGACATGTGGTTTCAACAAGATGGCGCTACATGCCACACAGCTCGCGATTCTATGGCCATTTTGAGGGAAAAGTTCGGAGAACAATTCATTCAAGGAATGGACCGGTAAGTTAGCCACCAAGATCATGCGATTTGACGCCTTAAGACTATTTTTTGTGGGGCTATGTCAAGTCTAAAGTCTACACAAATAAGCCAACAACTATTCCAGCTTCGGAAGACAACATTTCCGAAGAAATTCGGGCTATTCCGGCCAAAATGCTCGAAAAAGTTACCCAAAATTGGACTTTCCGAATGGACCACCTAAGACGCATCCGCGGTCAACATTTAAATGAAATTATCTTCAAAAAGTAAATGTCATGGACCAATCTAACGTTTCAAATAAAGAATCGATGAGATTTTGCAAATTTTATGCGTTTTTTTTTTAAAAAAAGTTCTGAAGCTCTTAAAAAATCACCCGATAGATTCAAATAAAGACTCATAACTAATGAGAATTTCCAGAAACTAAGTAAGATACTAAAATGGTTTAAATTGTGTCTAAAAGAGAAAAGTGTGTACTTTTAAAAATCATCATAGAATTTATTGTTAAAATATATTTTGAGTTTTAACTTAGGCTTTGGTTTTTGGTTGTTTTTAGCATTTTTAAAGGGGCATATTTTAAAAACCCGATGTGATAGGTGAGATATGAATTTAGGACAATCTTAGTCCTTTAAGTAAGTATTGTTTTTTTAAACGTTTATTGATGTCTCTTTTGACTCGACTCCTTTCTGATGATTTGGCAACTGGAATGACTTCCGAAGATTGTAAAACATAGTTTTCTTTACATAAAGTTTCAATTCTATATCAAGCCATTTATCAATGTTTTTTTCTTGAGCTTGTAAAACACAATTTGCGTAAGAATATTTAGCCTTTTATCATATTGTAAGGAAGGTATTTGGGACAACTTTAAAATATATTGAGTTTGTATAAGATCACCAAATATATCCAAAAGAATCCCACAGGGTTCTCATATGAAGATTATGTCCAGACCAATAAATTCCTGTCAACAAACAAATATTTTCGAGCACACGTCCATTGTTCGAAATCCATGGGAGATGGGAGCTCTCTATGGCTGCTATTTTGTTGTTCATCTTTATATGCCCCAAAGCCAAAACGACTCATTCGATTTTGGGGGAAAACCAAAAGAGTATCAAAGGTTCTTCCTACCTTTCTGATGGAGCTTGGAATAGCCCAGCGACAACTTCGGCTGGCTTGCGGATATCCCTCTCGAGTGCACATTTTAGTCGTATTTGTATTCATAGGAGTAAGGAAACAAAGTCTCTAAGAGAGAATCATAAGTCAGAGGTGTTCCTGCTTCATCGTGCAGAATAACATAGTCGTAGTCGTCTCTTCGATGTCGTCTTTAGCGATGCGATGCAATGGCTATGGCGGCGAGCATGAAAAAGATTTCCAAGTCGGTAGTATAATCAGATTAGATACAAAACTATCTTGCATTTATGCTTTGTGGTCGCACTAACAGATTTAGTTGCTTCATTGCAACGCTGGACGGTGATGCTGATGCTAATGCTGATGGCCTTCGTTTTGAAATCTGCTCCGCATCACTAACACAACGAACATTGGCAGTGCATTTGCCATTTTAGAGCAGCCTCACCATTCACCACTACTTCGATGGAAAGGACAATAGGATCAGATTAAATCCCGGCAACAAAAGATCAAAAGATACAGGTGCCAAGCTGCCTGCTCACCGGCTGGAAAGTGGATGCCGATACTAAGAGACTTGGGACTGGAGACTACCGCTTCTGCCAGCCAGCAGCAGGAACTCGGATATCGGATTTGGAGTGGGGGTATATTTGTCGTCCCCCGAAGGCGAAGGAGGAATCAGTGTGTTTACTGCAACAGCACCCAGCAACCAGCACCCAGCACCATCAGCAGCAGAAGCAGCATCAACATTCGGCATATTTATACTGTGGGAAGCGAGTCGATTATGTTTCACTAAATTATTATGTTAACATGGAAATAATTGAAACAAGAATTCACTTATATGAAGCAATTTATTTATTTTCGCTACTTGCGATACGATTGGGATAGGGATAAAGAAAGGGATGCGAGTGTGAGCACCCAATCCTTGTATAGAGGACTTTGGATGATTCTCAAAAAGGAGCAGCAGCAGATAGTTACGGCAATCGCCAACCGGCAACGGCTAAACTTAAGAAAACGGAGGGGTGGAGGGCAAGTTCCGGGGATTTATATCCAGATGTTTGCCAACCAAACAGCTTACACTAGATACGTATACGAACATACCGTATAGACATGTGGTTGATTTCAATTGGAATCGATTGTGGAGAGAATTTTCCGATTCCGATTCAGAATCAGATTCAGATTCAGAATCGGAATAATAAAAATGTCAACAGTTGGACAAATAATACCAACAGTTTGGGATTTTTCTTCTGCCATTTCTTGTGATTCTGAGATTCGTGCCGTTGCGTTGGTTTTGTTGTTCTTGTTGGAGTGAGAAGGGTTGTTTTGGTTTATTGAAAGAATATTGTCGGGCGGTCGGTCTTCCGGTCGGTTGGATGGTGGGATGGCTTGTCGGACGGTTGGTGAGTCTTCTCCTGCCGTGAATGGGTATTTCTTATTCGATTTGTTATTACCACATGTAAACATAAAAGAATCTATTATTCACACCTCGACGACGTTAATAGAACATAAAGTGTGTATTTTATTGGTCATTGAATTGGATGATGGAGACATAAAAGGCTTACATGAATGCATAGTAGGTTTTTGTGTTTATATTTAGTTTGTGACAAGGACAACACTTATCGACGTCGATATCATTCAAAGGAAAACTGTAAAGAATTATTTACATATCTATCATTGTTGTCTTATTTTTTTTATTTCCATAAATGTTTTTGTAATTTATTTTACCTTAGGTATATTGTACTAAAAATGTTCTTATTTAATATTTGATGTAAACTAAAAATAACTTTAGTTATAAATTGAAATTAAATCAATCGATAGACAACATTTTAATATTTTCTGCATTACTTAAGAATTGCTAATGTAAACAAGTTTTTTAGTTTAAGTTTTTCTATTCACGGTATTTTCAACCATTCGTAATTATATATATAATATTTTTTTAAAGGTTTAAGTTGTCCTAAATTTGATTTTCGCCTTAAAATTGTTCTGCCACATCAGGTTTTAAAAATAGTTAACTTTAAAAATGCTATAGACAGTCAAAACGGGGTTTTAAAGGCTAAGTTAAAGTATAACATATCCCTTAACATTAAGTTGTATGATGATTTTGTCTTCTAGTTACAGTTTAAACCATTTTAGTATCTTACTTAGTTTCTGGAATTTCTCATTAGTTATATTAGTTTTTATGTTACTCTATCTGCAGTTTTGAGCAAACCTTGAATTTAATGCTTTCATACTTTTTAAAAATAGTATTTGAAGGTAATTCGATTTTAATTGCTCAAACTTTAGAAATACCAGTTTTGAATTTTTTTTTATATTTTTTAAATATATTTCAAAAACTTCATACACCTAATAGAAATGTTTAGACGACGAAATCGTTACAAGAAAAAAAATTACTTTTAATCAGTCTTGCTTTTTTCCGCTCCAGCACAAATGCTTCAACAAATTTGAGACACGTGAAATCTAACAACTTATGAAGATTTTTCGAAGATTTTATGATAAATATTTTAAATGAATAGTGACGAAAGGGATTATTGATTTGGAAAACCATCACAAATTTTATTGAAGAAAAATTACTTCATGTATTGAGATAAACACAAAAAGCCGTATATACAAATGTTTTTTGGAGTTTTAAAAAGCTATATCTAAAAAATCTTACGTGATACAGTAATTTTGAAGTTGGATTTGAATTAAGGCCATCAAAAACTATGGGAAAAGAAAATAATAATAATAATAAACATTTCTCGACGTTTCAAGGCCCCTAAAGTCGAAATAAAAGATTTTTAGAAAGATGGCTGTGCGTGCTTGTGTACGTACGTTCGTACGTCCGTACGTTCGCGACGTTTTTTTCGTCGTCCATAGCTCAAGAAGCAGAAGAGATAACGACTGCAAATAAATTTTGTTATACAGATAATAATGCAGAAAGGGATCTCAAGAAAATTGCGTGGGTGGTTTTTTTTACCATAGCAGTTTAAAAAAAAGGTGAACATTTTGGTTAACCCTAAATATCTCACGAACCAGTAACACTAGAGACTTGAATTTAATTTTATATTATACATTGTAACATGATACCAAACAAATACATATATTTAAAAAAAAAATTCAATTAACGGTTTTTTTTTTATAAATCAAAAAAACTGAAAAAAAGTATTTGTCACCTCGAAAATTTTACGAATAAAAAATGATTTTATCTCCCAAACAATTTTGTGCAACGAAGAATAACGTTTTCAAAAAATTTGAGATTATAGCTTCCAACTTATTTTATCTTACAAGAAATATTGTTTTCAACATTCAGTAACATTTTGAGAAAAATCGAATTGACAGTTTTTTTTACAAAAAATTAAAAACCTAAAAAAAAAATTAACAAAAGTTGGTAAAAATTGATTTTCGACTCAAATATCTTTTCAAAAACTAAGAATATAGGCTTTAAACCAATTTTATCTCAAAGAAAATATTATTTTCGACATTCGCACTAATTTTTTTTATAAAAATCGAACAGTCCGTTTTTTCATACAAAGAATAAAATCTACACAACATTATACGAAAATTTGGTAAAAATTGATGTTCGGTTCTCGATATCCATGAACAATAGAAGATATTTACTTCAAATTAATGTCATTCATCCAATTTGTTTATATAAGAAATAAAAACTTTTAAGAAATGCTGCTAAAATTGGTAAAAAGTGGTTTTCGACTAAAAGTCTCGTTAAAAAAATAGATTTTGAAATCAAACTATTTTATTTATTAACTGACAACTTTTTTAACACAACACGAAAACCTTCAAACTTTTAAGCAAGACAAATCGATAGACGGGTTGGGAAGTTATCAGTGTGGGTCGCATCCCAGCCTCTTTTCTTTTATCTTGTTTCAAAAGATTTAATCTTGTTTAAAATTAATTCAAAAATATTGAAAGTCAGAGTATTGACAAACTAGATATTGGTAGACTAGATCAATAATACAAAACAAGTCGTTCAAAAGTCATTACCGAAGAATTGCACGACTTTGATTATGAAATTCCAGTCTAATGTTTCACAAATCTTAAGACAGCTTTTATATATGTGCATAAATGTTCAATCTTTGATAGTTGTCAACTAATAAATTGACACATTATGAACATGTATGTTTATAATGTTATTATTTGACAACTATCAATAATTATAGTACCAGTAATTAACGGTTAGTGCGTCATTTTTATTATATTATATTTTATTTAACTATCAAAGATTAAATTAAAAAACAGCTGGTAAAAGCTTTGACAATTAAGAAGTAAAAACTTAAGACTGTTATAAAAATGTATAATTCGACGAAAAGTAGCTTAGTCTTCTAATAAGAAGTTTAAGAAGGCTAAATTCCAACATTAATCAGCTATTAATTGATAGTTGACACCCGGTATAGAAGTAATTTTAATTTTCCTATCCATAATTTCATGATTGTGGTGATTTATTTTTAAAAATAAGAAATGCAATCTTACAAATGAATTTCATAAACTTATTGGACAAGTTCATAAAAGGGTGACGCACTTATTTAAACTCTTATTATACAACAATCCCATAAATAAAATGCAGCTAATATCGTTAATTGTCATCCCCCTGTTTTTTTTCTTCTTTTACTTTTCTAAAGTAAAAAAGTCACCTGTTGCGATCGTTGTAGTTAACATTTTAAGGTCCATTACAGGATCCACTATAACCGATTTCGGAACCCTCCTTACATCAATAACCCAGAAGCAAACTGTAATGCGTGCGATGTATAAATTTAATCAACTTAACGAGAAATGAAATGATATGAAATGAAATGCACTTTTATAGTTCGCAAGCTACACATAGCAATTAACAACTCCCAAGTCTGTTATTAGCATGCAGCAAACGAAACACTGACTTATGTATGCGTATATAGCCAACTCTGTAATTTGAAAAACGCGCTACAACTCTTAATACCTACATATCTACAAATGTATAGTAAAGCTTTAGCTGCAAGGCTTAAACCTTCATAAAAAGCCAATTTCGAGGGAGGAGGCGCTCTTGAAGTTGGCAGTCATTGTTTTGTAGTTATTGTTGTTGTTGCTGATATGAAATAAAATGAAATTAACACGCGAATTAAAGTCGTCTTTACTAGAGCGGCAACACACTTGCTATTGCCTTATAGCTGCCTCTCAAATATATTGCGGATAGTGCAATTTGTATGCATTGGAAAATAAGGTCTGTCCACGTCGCGTCGTCGTCGTCGTCATCCTTTCGTTGGTCGTATAAAAATGTTAAACAAATCGCCTACCGCTGTTTTTGTGAATTTCGCTATAAGGCGCTCAGATGAAAAAAAACATGGTTTCTGACGATGATTGGCATCTGAACACATCACGATCATATAACAAGATGTTAATTGAGTTATGAAAGCTGCTTATTTCCGACACATTAATAGCTAACCTAGGTAAGGTAGGTATCATCATGTCGGAAAATTTTGGGTTACAACGTCCAGGCAGAGCGTGGAGCTGAGCGGAATCGGTGTTAACAAGTTGATTGCTTGCTTTGATTTCCTGATTTTAACTTAATTATTGTAAAATGTTATTTTCCATATTCTTATAATTAAATATTTCTTTGGATGTTATAATTTTTTCTGTTTACAAAAATTGCGTCAGTTTTACTATGAAGTTACTAAAAATAAATTATGTTGCGCAACAGATCGTTGAGAACTTGGACCTAGTGACTTACAACTCTCAACCATTCCTGTATGCGAGTATTGTTGTCTGGGATGGAGGGGATTTACAGCTTTAAGCTGCTAATGTAAGAAAGCACTTTTTATGACAAAAATTACTCTTGGAGGATTTGTCAATTAAATAAATAATAATAAGAAATAACACGTATGAATATTTTCTAGGACAACTGTGAACTGTGACTGCAAAATGTTCACCATTATTGTTTGTGAATTTTAAATAAAGTTGAATATCATCTCACGGTAGCGCTCACCATTCACAGTTAATTTAGGATTCGCATCATCTTTGAAGAAGTACGGTCCAATGATGCCATCAGCCCGTCCGTAAACCGCACCAAACTGTGACTTTTTCTGGATGCAATGGTAGCTCTTGCAAAGCTTCTGGCTGATATTCACTCCAAAATCGAAAATTCTGCTTACTTACGTACCCATTGAACAAAAATGAGGTTCGTCGCTGAACACAAAAAGCGCGCGATAAACTCTCCTAACAGAGCACGCATCGTTTGTAAGACGATTCATGATTAAATTATAGACCAAACTGAAGATGTTTGACAGTGAAACAAAACACAAAACGTGCATCAGCTGTTTAAACCAGTGTTGTCAAAAAGATAACAGCTAAAAAATCACCCTTTAGTTTAACACGTTCGTTAAATTGTGTAGCGTTGTCTTTTAAGTAATGGCGTAGTTTTTACTTCTCAGATGTCAAAAAATGACAGATTCGAAAGTAACATCTGCCCAAATAACATGCCGATACTAATTCTCATACAAGGGGATTCCACCTCTTTAGCTCTTAACCTATGCTTGCCCTCTTGTAACTTTGACGGAAAAAATTATAGTTCATTTTCAAACGCCATCTTTTGCCTCATATCTATTATGGTGCAGGGAATTAACTTCACGGGAACTACCTTCACATGGGAACTAACTTCACCACTAGTGGGAATTAATTTCACTTTTTTTTGGTGAAGTTATTTCCCACTGAAGGCGGGAAATAATTTCATCAGAAAATTGTGTGAAGTAACTTCCCACCTACGATTGAAATATCTGAAAAAATATCAAGCGTTGAATTGGTGACGTGAAATAGTACCAAATGAAATAACACCAAATTTCAAATTTGGCCTTATTTCGTTGTTCAAAACGAAATAAAACCAATTTGGCTTTATTTTGATTTATAAAAAGAAATAAGGCCAAAAAAATAATGCAAACAACGCCGAATTTTTAAAGTTCACTTTTTTATTATTTGATTTATTGTCTAGAATAGCTACTTTTGCTAAAAAGTTTTTGAATTGATAGCACGGCGTACTAACAGCTAGGTATGTAAGGGGGGGCATGCTGCCCCCCTGCAACCCCCCTGCTTGGAATCACTATAGGATTTGGGGTGGGTGCGAGTTTGGGTATATGCAAAGAACTTTTGCATTTGAGCACTAAAATCAAAGAAATTCCCAACAAAAAAAAAAGCAAGTATGGCTCACAGTTATGAAAGAATCACAACGCATTCGTGTTCGTTGCATATACCCAAACTCGCACCCACCCCAAATCCTATAGTGACCCCAAGCAGGGGGGTTGCAGGGGGGCAGCATGCCCCCCCTTACATACCTAGCTGTTAGTACGCCGTGGTATCAATTCAAAAAAACTTGTTTTAGGCTCCAATTTCAAAAATTTCAATCGAGCAACAAGTATCTGTCATTTTTCAACTTCAACTTATGTTAACTTCACATGAAAGTGAAATTGATTCCCACAAAAAAGTGAAATTATCTCCCACCTTCAGTGGGAAATAACTTCACCAAAAAAAGTGAAATTAATTCCCACTAGTGGTGAAGTTAGTTCCCATGTGAAGGTAGTTCCCGTGAAGTTTATTCCCTGCACCTCTATTATTATAAAGTTTGTCATAATAATAAAAATACAAAAATGAAGTTGTAATTTGCAGAAGGACTAGAAATGTTAAGGAATAGATAACACCAACGTGAAGTTGGGTGCTAGCTATGCTTATATGTAGTAAATCAATGAGCGTGCTATTCCAAATAAAACATCTTATTGAAAACCCTATACAATGTATAGTTTAGTTAAGTTTTAGGGTTTGAGCCAAGTGTCTTCCGTTTTCCTCTACTACTCCATCGCTTACATACCTATTTCTGGAAAAAAAAAACTTTCCCACAAACCATCGTTCCCCAAACGCACTCACTTACGAAAAAGATACAAAACCCAAACTATAAGTTTTTGGAAAACATAACTATATTTGGTGTTGGGGCACATTTTTCAAATGTTATTCATATTGAAGCCATGAGCCTGAAGTCTGAGTCTAATGCTTATTGGCAACATCAAACCCAAAATCTGCAATCGGTATCAGTTTGCATAGAAACCCAAAATATCTGGCAATAAATCTGCCTGCCTGCCAATTCTGGGACACTCTAAATTCCAAGCTGTGAATTAACAAAAATGTTCCATTATACGCTGTGGCAGTGGCAGCGGCAGCACCTTCTGCAGGATCATCTATATGTATTTTTCAGCTCCACAGTAACCATCAGAGCTCTGTAAAATAGTCAACACCATTTTATGCAAATAACCCATGAACATTTGGTCACAATTTGGGAGCATTCCATCGCCATCGTTGCGCTTGCTGTATAGCTGGATGGCTGGCTGGCCGGCCGGGCCGTGCCTCTGCCATCATCCAGAGTGTGGCGGCGGCGGTGGTGGTGCTTCAGCAGCAAATATACCTATATCGATATACTTTCCTGAGTTAAACTTGCTGCTGGTTGGGGCAATTTGAAATCATCCTATATACCTAAACCCATGCGAGTACTACATGGCTCCAAAATTCGGGGACTTTATTTGGTCACGGATTTCAAGTTGTGGAATTTTCACAAGGTGCCAGTTAGTGTTATTATTTTTCGGTTGCTTCTCTCAATTCTCGGGGATAATTTTTTGTCCCCCATTGGAATTGGTTGCACCATCATCGTCAGAAGACGATTGTTTGTGCTTTGGCCAGGCCATCAGCAACGGAGTTTGAATTCCATTTCATGGTCAGAAAGTGAAATGTTTTTTGTTATTCTTCAGCTCGGGAAGTGGCTGTGGCTGAGGCTGTGGCTGTAGCTCTGATGATTGTAGCTGTGCAGGAATTGTGTGGATTTTGTTAAAAGAATTTATGGCATTCAGCTTCCAGAAGACACCACACATTTTTTGTTGCCTTCCTCGTCCTTTGCCAAGCCACGTTTGGACATAAATTTTACCGTCTCCAAAGTGTTTACTGCTTAGTTTAAGCTTTAGTCACCTTGCGTTGTCGCTGTCGCTGACGTCGTCGTCGTCGTTGTCGTCACGATGTTTTTCCCATGATGCCAATATGTGGCAAATACGCACTAACTATTCTCTTTTCTCCGTGTAAATTGGCAACAGCTTGTTGTCGAATAAATCTAATGTGGGAACCCCTCATTAATGATGCTTAGAAGCGTTGTAAAGCCTTCCAGAGCTGAAGCCCACTAGAATCGGATTTTAATTCGGTAATATACGTGATTAGAATAAGGTTTACACATTACCTAGTCATCAATGATGGCAGCCGCCAACCACCGCGGATCACCACCGTCGTCGTCGCCGCCACATTGCCGCTAGCTTGTTGACTTTTTTTTTAATTTTAATTTTTCGTTGTTCTTTATCAACATTCAAGGCAGAGCGTATCAAGGAGCACGAGTTCCATGTCCATTGGACGAGACCCCACACAAATCCCTCGAGACATGAATGAGCTGCCTTGCTCGTTCGACTATTAACGAGTTTAGTAGTGCTATCTGCGCTGTGGTGCTGCGGTTGTTCCGTGGCTCGATTTGCATATTGAAGTTGGAAGCGAATCACGAATATAGGGGTGCGTGTAGGTTGGTGGATATATACATAAAACTTATAGAGAGACACCGACCGCTTTGATCGTTATTTTATTTCCTCTCTGTCGTCTTTTACCACCCTACGTGCTCAGTGATTTCTATTTAACATTTATTGGTCAGTAGATTAGCTAACGGATGTAAAGGATACTTCTATCGATCTACGTGTGACGGGATGACGCCGACGACGGACGGTGACGTTAAGTATTTGTATCACCATGCCCAATAGTGGATCTTGTCTTATGATTGAAGAAGCAGAGAGATATGACCGTAGCGGAGGCTAAAATTAAATAATTTTTGAAGTTAACAAAGTATTCAGTTAAAGTGCTTCTACTATCTATGCAAAATTGTATTGGCAGTTTACCTTTGGAAACGAATTACTGATTCAAGAAAAATAAAATGCACGACTGGGTCGAACGAATTTGCTCATGACCCCAAAGAATATGTTTAAAAACATTTCCTATATTCTAATATTTAAAAATGCAATTGCAAAAAAAGTTTGTTTTCAAAATTTTAAACGCCATTTGATTTCTCAAAAAACCTTAATTTTTTTAAATTTGTATTTGAAAATCGTTAGAGCGGTATTTTTTTAAATTTAATTTTGTATATACATATGTATATTTAATTTTTCAATTTTAGTTAAAAAATATTTTTCTTATATATGTAGTTATGAATTTAGAGCTTATTAATATACGTTTTACATTTGAATTTCGTGAAAAAATGATGATCCATTTTCAAGATAAAAATTTTAATATTTTTAAAAATCGAAAATAAAAAGCGTGTGCAGAAAAGAAATGATTGCAATTGGCCCATTAGTTCTTGAGAAAACTTAGAAACAAAATAACGGTTTTATGGGGGACCCTTCTCGAGCAATACAAAAATATTTGTTTTATATTAAAAAAGCCAAGTTAAGAAAAAGATTGTTTGCGAAAATTAAAAAAAAATCTATCGGTTTGCATTTTGAGAAAATTCATTTTTTCGATTTTTGACCAAAGAATTTGTATGCGGTTAGTTTTCGGGGACCCACTTTTTTAGAATTCTCTACAATCGTAAAAATCACAAAATCTCAGTGGACAATTTTCTTTAAAAAAATTCAATTATAGTGTTATTGCTTACGTTGAGGTATTATTACCTGTATTACCTATATAATCCATTTATCATAACAGTAAGAGCCTCATTTCTGAATAAATTAGGACCAATCACAACGCCATCCAGCCCAAAAACCGCTCCAAACAGTGAAACGTTTAAAGGGGCATTTCAACAATAATTCTATGGTTTTTTGAACCCTAAATGCGACACTTCTGCTTAAAAACGTAGTCTCCGAGATTGAAATGGATGAAAAAGAAAAAAAAAAGCTGGTATGTGACCCACACTGATAACTTCCCATCCCGTCTGTCGATTTGTCTTGCTTAAAAGTTTGTAGGTTTTCGTGTTTTGTTAAAACAGTTATCAGTTCAATTATTCTCAAGCATTTTAAAATTACCAACAATATTTTGCATATAATGAAATAGTTTGATTTCAAAATCTATTTGTGTTAACGAGATTTTTAGTCGAAAACCAACTTTTACCAATTTTAGTAACATTTCTTAAAAGTTATTATTTCTTATATAAACAAACACAAATGGATGAATGACATTAATTTGACGTCAATATCTTCTATTGTTCACGAGATATCGAGAACCAAACATCAATTTTTTTACCGAATTTGCGTAATGTTTTTTGAAGATTTTATTTTTTACGAAAAAAACGGACTGTTGGATTTTTATAAAAAAAAAAACACTAAAAGTTGAAAACAATATTTTCTGTGAGATAAAATTAGTTTGAAGCCAATATTTTTAATGTTTGAAAAGATATTTGAGTCGAAAATTAATTTTTACGAACTTTTAGTAATTTTGTTAGGGTTTTATTTTTTCGTTAAAAAACTGTCAATTCGATTTTTCTCAAAAATTTTACCCAATGTTGAAAACAATATTTTTTATAAAATAAAATTAATTTGGAGCCAATATCTCAAATTTTTGAAAAGATATTTGAGTCGAAAATCAATGTTTACGAACTTTTAGTAATTTTATTAGGGTTTTATTTTTTTGTTAAAAAAAACTGTCAATTCGATTTTTCTCAAAAATTTTACCGAATGTTGAAAACAATATTTTTTATAAAATAAAATTAATTTGGAGCCAATATCTCAAATTTTTGAAAAGATATTTCAGTCCAAACTCAATTTTTACGAACTTTTAGTAATTTTTTTTAAAGGTTTTTATTTTTTGTTAAAAAACTGTCAATTCGATTTTTCTCAAAATTTTTCCCGATGTCAAAAACGTTATTCCTCGTTGCACAAAACTTTCACCTGTTTTTTAAATTTCTATGGTAAACAACCACCCACTCGATTTTTTTGAGATTCTTTTTTGGATCTTTATGCTTTATTATCAGTATAACAAAATTTATTTGAAGTCGATGGTTCTACTGGTTCTTGAGCTATGGACGACGAAACAAACTTTGCGAACGTACGGACGTACGAACGTACGTACACACGCACGCACATACATATATCTCTCTAAAAATCTTTTATTTCGATTCTAGGGACCTTGAAACGTCAAGAAATGTCAAAATTTTCAATTCGACAAATCGGACCGATTACAATAACTTCCTATGTGAATTTTAATAAATATCATTTTAATGCGTTTAAACGTTACAATCAACGAAAATCGAAGTAACTGGCGATCCAGTTTCTAGTTCTTGTGTCAACTGAACTTTTAAGGCCTAAAGACTTAATGAAAATACAATGCAATGTTATTGGTGGAATACTTAATCTCAAAGATAGACGAAGAATCGATAGCACTACCTTCTAAAATAGCATGTTCTTGAGCGACGCACGTGGTTTCGATTTTTTACATCAATAACTTGTCGCAGCAGCTCAAATCTGACAACCAAATGTCAAATCTGACAGTCAAATTTCAAAAGATAACAGCTAAGAAAATGACAGCTGCCAAAGTAGCGAGCTAAATCAAATGAAACCTTCTATAGGAAAGCCATTTACATAGTAAATCAATAAAATAGTCAAATCCACACAATACTTTGCCTATCTCTATACCAGTTGTTAAAAATCAGTCAAAACGAAACTATATTGTTTTCTAAGCTAGAGCGTCCTTAATGTTAGATGATTTTATTATTAAACTTCGATATAAAAAACTATCTTTTTAAAATAAACATTATTTTGTACTCCTATTCATTTCACATACTACATACATACATCATCGTTATATTTTATTCATTGAAACTGTCGCCAACCTCATTTAGGAATTAAATATTTAAAAAGAACTAGCATTTTAAGTAAACACATAAATAAAATATTCCAAAGGTAAGCCCTAGCAAGTTCAAAAATAAAACTCAAAACATTGTTGCGATAAATTTAATTATATAGAAATTACCTGACTCGATTTGCTTCTGCTGCAGTAAAAATTGTTTTATATTTCATGTCATCAAACCATTAGCCGTCAAAGTGCAGCTATAATAATAATAAATACTTATAGCTCGTTGCAAATCCTTGTAAAGGATTATGCTTGGTGTTCCTTTTAAATACATATGTATATGCATAGTACATACATATGTATATACGAGTATGTAAATATGATGTTAGATAGGAACTATGTTCTAGGCACCAAATGTGTGACAGAAATACATTTATGTGTCCTCTGTAAACTTACCTGGATTACGTCCGTCGTCGTCGTCGTCGTCGTAGTCGTAATGACGTCAAATTAGACACAGCAACAACAACAAAAAATAATGTGGTAATAACAACACGAAAAATAAGTTAACAACGAATAAATGTATCTAAATACAAATTAAATGCTAGTATTGTTGTTCCGTTCGGTTAACTACTTTAGTCATTAAATATAGATTTTTTTCTTCTCTCTTGCCGAACTATAATTATATTTTCATGTTGACACGTTTTCACATTTTCCATCAGTTTTTCAGCAATGGATTTTTTATTTACATATATTTTTTAATTTTTTTATGAAAAAAAGAAACTGATGGAAACAACTAGATCGCACAAGTGACGTTAAAACATTTTTTTAAGGGAAGTTATAAAGGTATCGTTTTTGGTTGTGTTTCTGTTACATATCAAAAGTTGTCAAAATGACAGGTAAATTGAAAAGTTTATTAAAGTGTTTTTATTTTTTTTTTTTTTGAGGTAACCATGTTATACAGAGTGTAATTTGATTATAATGAGAACAAGAAGAAAGCAAACTTCAAAACGTCATCAAACAATGTTTGTTGAGTTGATGTTTGTTTTTTTGATTAATTACTATGCAATTAATATTCTTTATGCGTTATACATGTAAATGCAATACAATAAAGGTAGACTGGTTCAGTTTGTATAAAATTAAATGATATGAAATACTGTGATTGATTCCTTTGTAAGTAATTCCCCAGATTTCAAGATACTCGTAATAAAGTGTGACTCTGTCAAAATATCGTAATTGTTTGAATAATTTTTAATGGACAATTTTTAATACTGGTGTGGATTTGGGATCTGTGAAAATGTTGAATGAAATATAGGCGAAAAACAATAACAACATTTGTTTGCTAAAATTAATATATGTATGTTGCAAAACCATGTTTAAAAGTATTATACAAAATTTTGACCATACAGTATTTAAAATACAGCATCTCGACCCGCTCCCCTTTGTTCCATATCTCTTTTTCAAAAATTTAAAAAATCATACTTCGAGGTAAATTGTCTCCATCCAATGGACTTTTTATATTTTATTTGTTGAAGATAAACTTTTACATTAAAGAGAAAAGGTTTAGAAAAGTTTTCCTCTTTTGTGTAATGGTCAGAAACTACTGCGCTTTATAAAACCAGAAGTGAAACTCGGCTTATATGAATGGTGATTGTCACATTTGTGATCATCATCTGTGACCACCTTTAGTTTTTTTTAGTCCAATTTTGTAAAGTACAATATCTAAGAAGTGTCATCTTAAGTTTTTTTTTTCACTGCGAGGAATGGACAAATCCTCCAAGAATAATTCTTTTCATGAAAAGTGCTTCATTAAATTAGCCGTTCGGATTCGGCATAAAACTGTTGGTCCCCTCCATCCCTGACAACATTACTCGCACACATGAATTGTTGAGAGTTTTAAGTCACTAGGCCCTAGTTCTCAACGGACTGTTGCGTCACCTACATAATTTATTTTATTTTAGGAAAGTGCATGAACGAGCAACGTGTACAAATTATAAAATATTCCTACCGAAAATCGCAGTCGGTGTCCGGTACTTTAAGAGCGTTCACTCCAATTTTTAGTCATAATTATCTCAGTAAATAACAAGTTTAGTGCAAAAATTTTAGCCTACATATTCGTTGTGTGATGATTCCATTGTCAATGAGACAACGTGTATGTCGAAAATATTGCTACCATTCCTTAGCAAATGATCCAAATCAATCAATTCCACGAAGTTCTTACGAATTGGATATCGCTCAGACCACATTATGGCGTAGTTTGCGTAAAAATATTGGTTTACACCAACACAAGATCAAGTTAACCCAATAAGTTCGTTTTCCTATTGGGCAAGTTGTCAAGTCCTTATTGGAAAATCCTTTAGAACAAAATAATTCACTCGAAAATTTGTTCGCATTATTCTTTTTAAGAAAACAAATAATTTAGTTTTTCATTTTTTGGTATTACAAGTAATTAGTTTTAATTTTTTACTATTTATTTTTTCTATTTCAAATAATTAAAATCAATAAGAGATTACATTTTACTATTAAAAAGACTTTTTTAAAGCAAAATCAATGTTGAGGTTTGTTTTATTGTAAACGGAGAGTTGTTATGTCACTAGCAATGAAAAACGATTATGATACAAATCGGTCGCTGCTACGATTGTAGAATCTTACCATCCGTAACGTAAGAATAGTCCGTTTTTTTGACGGAATTTTGAGAGCTTATTTTGTAAGGAGTCAATCAAATTTGAATTTTTATTTTCCACGTTGTAACTATACCAGTGTATTACCCTGTTGAAATATAATCGGTCCCAAAAACTGAGAAACTGAGGTAAGGCTGTCTACAAAATATTTTTGTTTTAGGCTGCTTTCATTTTACAATTAACATAAACTAAATCAATTGTGCCATAAAATGATATGGCACCCCATATCATAACTCGCTTTCAATCTAAGGACAACTTTTCTTTTCTTCAATCATGGAAGTAATGGTTATATCCGTCCGGTGCATCATCTGAAAAGATCTCTTTTCTTCAATCGTTTGATCAGTATTCTACGCCATTTGGTACCTTGCAAAATTAAACCATTATACCTTACGCTCGTTGTTTAGTGGAAGTAAGAAAAACTGTTAATTACATCCCAATAGTTTATCGAAGCTTGAACTCACAGGTTTCGCTTTTGTGGCGTACCAAAGTGAAATTAGGCTTTTCTAGGTTTACAAACAAAAATGCTCTTTTTTGTAAAGATAGGCGATATTGGTTTTTCATAAAATTTTGCATAACTAATTCGTCCAAATTCCATCTTGAGGGTCTTAAACCGATTGTAGATATACTTACCTTTCATGCGGCCTCGAAAAATGTAAGATCTAAAATTACAAGATGTCGATTGCCAAATATGATCACCTTTTCGAAAAATAACACGGTCAGGAAACTTTAGGTAAACTGAGAAGTGTTACTGCATGATGTGCATCATTTTTAAGTTGAAGTTTAACAATGTCAATGTGTTGCTAAGCGTGTATAGTTCCACTTGAAGTAACAGCATAGTTTTTGCTTGTCAAATTTTAAAAGACGACAGCTGTCCAAATAGCAGCCTACTCAAAATGAAATATCATATTCAAAAACCCTGACACTTTAAATTTGTAACTTTTCTGTTTGTCGAGAAACTTCCAAACACGTCTTTTTCGCTTTCTTCTTAATAAATAATAAATATTGAGTGTTGTTGTTGAAGCACTGAATTCACCATGTTGGACCATTTTTACACAAAATTTCGATTTACATCATTTATACGTATTTATGTATATTGTATTATTTCTAATTTTAATCCCAAAGTCATGTTAAATTATGAAAAAAGCGCCGTAGTGTCGGAGATTGTTTTGCATTTAATAATAATCCACTTTCGTGTTTTGTAGGTGCAATCATAAATCCATCAGCGCCATAAAAGTTGAAGTTTGAATAATAAAATGTGTGCGATGTTCATTTAAAAATGATTCCCTAATTACATTGGCATTGGCGGCATGCTCAGGCGGGCATTGAGATATAAATGGCATCATTTCGAATTGAATTGATTGAAGAACTTATGAATGTGTATATTTTAATAAATAAATCAAAAACAAAATAAAATTGCAACATGTTTTTGTTCAATGTGGCGCCAGCCACCGTGTCGCTATTGTTGCATTCAATTTTCAAACGGCGCGCGTCGGTGTACAACGCACGTGTTTTTTATCACATCTGCTCATTAAACTAAAATATGTTAAATAACGAAATGGCAACTTTAAGCTCGCAAGTATTCCAAAATAATTATTTTGTTCTTATTTCACATACATAAGTTTATGGCTAAAAATTGGATGTTTTCTTTAGTGAAAACAAGATTTTTCTTGAAAAAAAACAAAAACATATTCAGCTGAAGCCTCTTAATGTTGTGATGATCGTATAACAATTAATTTATATTTGGAGATCAGGAAAGCGGGATGTTTGCTGTTTGAGGAAGATTGTTGATTTTACTTTTTAGATCACATTTGTTTGGTCTTCAAACATTGATTCATTTTCAAAATCAATTAAAAAAAAGAGGCTGGGATGCGACCCACACTGATAACTTCCCATCCCGACTGTTGATTTGTCTTGCTTAAAAGTTTGTAGATTTTCGTGTTTTGTTAAAAAAGGTGTCAAACAAAGTTTAATTGCCAACAATATTTTGCGGGAGTGTATCGGAATAAAAAAATCCCGAAAAAAAGTTATAAAATCCCGTCTTTTTAAATCCCGCTTATTCAAAATCCCGATCAATTAGAATCCCGATACTTAAAATCCCGAAAAATCCAAACAATCCTGTTTTTTTATTTGCGTAATACATGCATTCAACTAAATAACAATAAAAGATAAAGCTTTGAATTTTAAATTAAGAAGCGTTTTGGAATCCCCCTTTCTCCAATCCGGGTTTTTTGCGTCGTATAGCCTACAGTATACAGTTTTACTGGGTTGGGTACCCTAGCCCCAAAGTAAAAATCCCTAAAACAAAATCCTCAACACGAAATCCCCAAAACAAAATCCCCAAATCTAAAACCTTAAAAACCAAAACCCCTAAAAAGAATATACCCAAATTCAGAATTTACAAAACCAAAATCCTTAAGTACAGATCCACCATATTTCGAGAATATCTAAGAACTTATGTTTGGCTCCAAACATAATTTCTTAGATATACTCGAAATATGGTGAATCCATGCTTAAAGACTTGTGATGAGTAGAATGATTACCAGGGTTCGGACTTCTGGTTAAAAATTAAAAAAAAAAAAAAAAAAAAAACGAAGCAGACCCAAAATTTGAGAAGAACATATTTATAAATTAAAGAAACGGTAATTTTATAAGAAAATGTTTCTTAGCAAAAATTAGTTTTTCAAAAAATAGCCAATCATTACTCAATAATTTAATTGAAAATAAAATTTAATCCCAATCATAAACTCGAAAACACACACGTTATCACATTAATACTAAACAAACGAAGAGAGTAAATTCGTTCAGATTTTTAACTTCCCATAGGAAGTTATTGTAATGGGTCCGATTTGTCAAATTGAAAATTTTGACATTTCTCGACGTTTCAAGGTCCCTAGAGTCGAAATAAAAGATTTTTAGAAAGATGACTGTGCGTGCGTGTGTACGTACGTCCGTACGTCCGTTCGCGACGTTTTTTTCGTTGTCCATAGCTCAAGAACCAGAAGAGGTATCGACTTCAAATAAATTTTGTTATACAGATAATAAGGCAGAAAGATGCAGAAAGGGCTCTCAAGAAAATTGCGTGGGTGGTTTTTTTACCATAGCAGTTTAAAAAAAAGGTGAAAATTTTGGTTAACCCTTAACCCTGCAGTCGTCGCGCGGATTACTATTCTAATCCACTCATACAAAATGGAGTATTTCTGAAAAACTAGTCTTGAGGATTTTTTTGTCTCTCTTAGTACTTACAGTTAAATAGTTAGCACATGCTTAGCTTAACTTAATATAATATGTAATTACATTTTAAAGCCAAAATAAATTTGAAAAAATTAAAGCACCTTTGTGTTATTCTAATTTTAAAATGGATTACATATGTAATCCACGCGACGACTGGTGTAACATTTTGGTACGCGACGACTGGAGGGTTAATATCTTACGAACCAAAAATGCTAGAGACTTGAATTAAATTTTATATAATATATTGTAACGTGATACCAAACAAGTATATTTTTTGAAAAAAATCCAGTTAACTGTTTTTTTTATAAATCAAAAAAACTGAAAAAAAAATTTGTCACCTCGAAAATTTTACGAATACAAAATGATTTTATCTCCAAAACAATGTTGTGCAACGAAGAATAATGTTTTTGACATCTGGTAAAATTTTGAGAAAAATCGAATTGATAGTTTTTTTATAAAAAACCTAAAAAAAACATTACTCAAAGTTGGTAAAAATTGAATTTCGACTCAAATATCTTTTCAAAACTTTGAGATATTGGCTTAAAACTACTTTTATCTTTCAAAAAATATTGTTGTCAACATTCAGTAAAATTTTGAAAAAAATCGAATTGATAGTTTTCTTACAAAAAATAAAATCTTAAAACAAAATTTAACAAAAGTTGGTAGAAATTGATTTTCGACTCAAATATCTTTTCAAAAATTTTGAGAAAAATCGAATTCACAGTTTTTTTTACAAAAAATAAAAACCTAAACAAAAAAATTAATAAAAGTTGGTAAAAATTGATTTTCGACTCAAATATCTTTTTAAAAATTGGAGATATTGGGTTTTAACTACTTTTATCTTTTGAAAAATAATGTTGTCAACATGCAGTAAAATTTTGAGAAAAATCGAATTGACAGTTTTTTTTACAAAAAATAAAAACTTAAAAGAAAATTTAACAAAAGTTGGTAAAAATTGATTTTCGACGCAAATATCTTTTCAAAACTTTGAGATATTGGCTTTCATCTTTTTAAAAAAATTGTTTTCAACATTCAGTGAAATTTTGATAAAAATCTAATTGACAGTTTTTTTACAAAAAATAAAAACCTAACAAAAAAACAATACTAAAACTTGGTAAAAATTTACTTTCGACTCAAATAGCTTTTCAAAAATTAAAAATATTGTCTTCAAACTTTTTTTATTTCACAGAAAATATTGTTTTCGATATTCAGTGGTTTTTATAAAAATCCAACAGTCCATTTTTTCATAAAAAAATAAAATCTACAAGAAATAGTACGCAAATTTGGTAAAAATTGATGTTCGGTTCTTGATATCTCTCAAATTAATTTAATTCATCTAATTAGTAAAAATTTAAGAAATGCTACTAAAATTGGTAAAAATTTGTTTTTCACTAAAAATCTATTTAACAAAACTAGATTTTCAAACTAAACTATTTCTTTATATGAAAAATATTGTTGGTAATTTTAAAATTTTTAAGAATAATTCAACTGACAACTTTTTTAACCCAACACGAAAACCTACAAACTTTGAAGCAAGACAAATCGACAGACGGGATGGGAAGTTTTCAGTGTGGGTCGCATCCCAGTCTCTTTTTAATTACTGAATGACGTTTAAAGTTTGTTAAAAACAATAGTGCTGTGTTTTACACATACGCTGTAGTTTATCTGTCGATTTCCGTGTATTGATTGACTATTTTTTTCAATACAAAAAATAAGTAGAACTTGAAAAGCGAAGAGGATTCTATACCGAAGTAAATCTACTTCTTTAAAATTAAAATTATTTTTAAGAAAATGCACCACATAGTATCAACACCTACACATAATTTTGTACTTGGGGATAACGAATTTGTGGATTTTTTAAAGTGTGGGAATTTTGTTTTTGGAAATTTTGAACCTGGGTAGGTATTATGTCGGTATCCCAGTTTAACTAAAATAATTATGAAAATAGTATTCTTGAAAACAGTATACTTTGTTAATTGATTTTAGTTTGTATTATTACTTTATATTATTATTTTTTGATATCTGATATTTGTTAAAGGTTACAAGCCAATGAATTTAAAAAATGTCTCATTTTATTAATATTAATAAACAATATTTTTATAATTTCGATTTTGCAATCAAAATTAAACAATTAGTTTTGATTGCAAAATCGGGATAATCAAAAACGGGATTATAAAAAACGGTATTATAAGAAACGGGACCAATTTTAGTAGCATTTCTTAAAAGTTTTTATTGCTTATATGTATAAACAAATACAAATTGGATGAATAACATTAATTTGAAGTCAATATCTTCTATTGGGGTTGGGTTGGATATCCCGGTTTTTATATTCCCGTTTCTTAAAATCCCAATTTTAAAATCCCGTCTTTTATAATCCCAATTTTTTATAATCCCGCTTTTTGTAATCCCGTTTCTTATAATCCCGTTTTTTATTATCCCGATTTGCAATCAAAACTAGTTGGTTAATTTTTTAAAAATCTCGCGATTTTTTTTAAATTAAACAACTATGTAGTTTTGATTGCAAAATCGAAATTATTTAAAATTAAAACAAATTCAAAAATGAGGTATTTTTCTTGATTCATTTTATTGCAACCTTTAACAAATATAACATATCGAAAAATAAAAATATAAAGTAAAGTAGTATTGTTTTAAAACAAAAAAACAAATTCAAATTTAAAATTAACAAAGTCAACGATAGTGGTAAGACCGTTAGGTTAGGGTGGGTTAGGTTATAGTGGCTGTCCAAGATGGAAACGGACACACTTAGGACAGTTTAATGGCCCATTGTGATACCACATGAATCTTGAGGCTTCTTCCTAAGCTCAATGGAACCAATTTGAGTCCCTTACGAAACGTGAGAGGCTGATTATGCTGATATGATTTAGATCGTTTAGATCGTTAAAGAAGAATTCTCCTAGGTAATTCTTGCGTTTTCGAGCCAGAGCAGGGCATGTGCAGAGAAGATGAAGAACTGTTTCTTCCTCTTCCTCGTCCATGCAGCTTCTGCAAAAGTCATTTGAGAATACGCCTAATCTCGTGGCGTGCTTTCCTATTAGACAGTGTCCGGTTATGACACCTATTATCGATCTTATATGCGATCTGCTTAGAGATAGCAAGCACCTTGAACGTTTTAAGTCCAGTGTTGGCCAGATGTTTTTTGTGACTTGACACGTGGTGATGTTGTTTCACCTGGTGCCTGCCCTCCTCACAGCGTCTTGCATTAGCAACAGTTTACAAACAAGTAGCGATTGGTATGCCAGTATGCCAAACGTGGTAGGATGGGCTGCACTGTACCGTTCCTGGCGAGTTCATCTGCCTTACAGTTACCTGGAATGTCTCTATGGCCCGGCACCCAGCAAAGGTGAATATTAAACTGTTGTGCCATCTCCACTCCATTAGAGATGATCGACAGTTATGGACTGTTATAGAGTTTGTAGAGACAGAGTCCAGAGATTTGATAGCGGCCTGACTATCTGAAAAAATACGGATATTAGATGTTGATATCACGTTTTCTTTAAGCCAGGACAAGACCTGGAACACGCTACAATGATTGGGAAAGGGTTATTAGAGACTTAATTTCAGTCGTTTAGAGTACACACCTCCATCTCCACCACCAACCCCTTCTTTTGTTTTTGACCCATCTGTATAGAAATGGGTAAGACCGTTATCGAGAGGTAGATTTGCTGTAGGATGCATTTTGTTTCTGCAAGAATTAATACTGTAAACAAAAATTATTGTTTATGCACAGTAAAAACAAAACAAATTAGGATAGTATTATATGTATATTATTTTTATTTGTAATTATTATTAGTCAAGTAATTTAACATTCAAACCTTTGACTCCTATTGTTATTCAGTTTAATGCACGTATTTTGTAAAAAAAAAAACGGGATTGTCGGGATTTGACGGAATTTTAAAAAGCGGGATTGTAATTGATCGGGATTTTGAATAAGCGGGATTTTTAAAAAACAGGATTTCAAAAAATCGGTATTTTAGAAGAAGGGATTATAAAACTTTTTTTTCGGGATTTTTTAAAAACGGGATTTTAAAAAGCGGGATTCCGATATGCTCCCCTTCTATTCTTCACCAGATATCGAGAACCGAACATAAATTTTTATCAAATTTGCGTACTATTTTTTGTAGGTTTTATTCTTTTACGAAAAAACGAACTGTTGAATTTTTATAAAAAAAATTACTGAAAGTCAAAAACAATATTTTCTGTATTTATATATATATTGTATATTTTTAATTTTTGAAAAGATATTTGAGTCGAAAGTAAATGTTTACCACCTTTGAGTAATATATTTTGTAGGTTTTTATTTTTTATAAAAAAACTGCCAATTCGATTTTTCTCAAAATTTTACCAGACGTTAAAAACGTTATTCTTCGTGCACAAAATTATTTTGGAGATAAAATCATATTCTACGTGACAAATATTTTTTTTTTAATTAATTAATTAATTAATTAATTAATTAATAATTAATTTTTTAATTAATTGGATTTGTTTCCAAAAATACATATATTTCTTTGGTATCACGTTACAATCTATAATATAAATTTTAATTCAAGCATCAAGCACTATTGGTTCGTGAGATATTTTGGGTTAATCAAAATGTTCACCTTTTTTTTAAATTGCTATGGTAAAAAAACCACCCACTTAATTTTTTTGAGAATCCTTTCTGCATCTTTCTGCATTATTATCTATATAACAAAATTTATTTGAAGTCGATATCTCTACTGGTTGGACGACGAACGTTCGGACGTACAAACGTAGGTACGCTCACACGCACGCATAGACATCTCTCTAAAAAAAAAATTTTTCGACTCTAGGGACCTTGAAACGTCTAGAAATGTCAAAATTTTCAATTCGACAAATCGGACCGATGACAATAAGTTCTTATGGGAAGTTCACAATCAATAGATTTTTAGAAAAATGTGCACCACTATTTATCTTCGTTTTTAAATATTTAGAATAAAATAATTTGTAGTATCTTTTAGTTTGAATATAATTAAAATAATGGTAAACACTGTTTTCAAAAATGTATATCATAGGTTTTGAATTACATTCTAAAGTATTGGCAACCCTAAAAAAACAGTAGCCGTGAAGTTTTTATTAGTTTTAAAAATAAAATTAAACTCTATCAGTTGTAAAACTTCTTTGTTCTTACGGAAGCCAACATTTTTGTAAATAAATAGTGTAAATTTCAAAATTGATTAATGTTGGGACATCCTTTATAAAAGACTTATTTTTCTTACTAAAAACTTGTTAATAACTCGATTTCAGGCTCCTATGTTTAAAAAATATTGTATAACAGGCGTGTTTTGGTTGCAATAAATACAAATTTGAAAATAAAATAATTTGCATATTAAACAGTTATCCTTACTTTAAGTTAAAAACCTTGTTTTATTACCCGTTAGCTTTCATAGAGCCATTCGGTTCTTTAAAACGAAACTCATTAAAGTTGAGAAAAAAATCCAATAACTAAAGACTGGAGTGTTTAAGACATTTTCCTTCTTAAACACACACTTAAATCCTGACCAATGGAGCTACATAACGTTTACAATTGTACGCTACTTAATTCGCCCCATGCATGTGTCACTTAAACGTCCCAAAATATGTGAGTTTTTTTTTTGTCATAAGAACAACCGAATCAGAATCAGAACAACTTACTCGCCTTTCTTTGCAAGTATAAACATTGTGTTTATGTAATTTGAATAAATTGATCCACCCGTGACTTTTCGCACCATTGTTCCCGATCTGTGCTCCGTGCTCCGCTCAGGCTCACATGTCCTCTGCACACGAGACAATAACATAATGGATGCCGATCAACCCGTCGTCACATGGATAACAGAGAACAAAGCCAAGAAATTGGTTAAACAAATTTCTCGCCTCGTTTTCGCGGATCATTGCCGAGCTGGTGATGGGAATGGCATCCTATATCTACTCCTACCAAAATGAACCTAGCTTGGAGTCACCACAGTTCCCTTGGCGTCGCGTTCGTACCGTTTTCTCGGCGCGTTCCGTTTACATAAACTCCTAACAACATTGCTGCTGCTGCTATTTTCCCAGGGAAAGGGAACTTTGGGAAAATGCGGTACTCGTCTTCATATATGTATGTACGTGTACCAACAACAGCAAGACTAACCGCCGGGCTAACTAAATGGAAACTCGTACATACATACATCAACACTTAGCCGGGCGGTAATGGGCATGGCTGGTTATATATGTACATACATTTATTGAATTGAGGAGGGGAGAGGATAAAATGTCCATTGAAATGAGCGGGGCAAGCAGACCAACCAAACGAACGCTCACTAAATCGCCGCCGCGCCGGCCGGAAAAAAGAATGTACCTACACGAAAAGACATTGTAAATGTGACAAGAAACCAAATAACGTGCTGATTTAGTGCTGCGCGGAGCGCGGATGTCCTCCGCACTTTTGTTATCGTTCCGAAGCGATGCGGCGGCGACGGCGACGGGCGGCGGCGATGTACGGAAAACACGCGTCCTCATAAACGGGAACACATGTATCTTCGTTGTATGAATTTCTCTGTCTCTGGGGAGGTTGTATTTTTCGACTGCGCGAGAAAGCAAGCGTTTTCGAGAATAAAAGAATTATACCCGATGGATTTGAATATTTTTGTTTTTTTTTTTTTCACTTCGACAAAAACAAATTCTGGACTTACACAAAAATAGAACCCAAACAAATAAAATGCAAGCTTTATTCGACTTTTATCTTCTGAGATGAGGGGTATGAGAAATAAAAATCAATGTCCAACGCTGTAAAAATTTAAAATATATGAAAAAGTGTTTCATTAAATTTTTTTTTGAATATTTAAGTTCTGGAAAGATTTTCTTTATTCTTTGTGAATTAATGAAATTTTATAATTTTTTCGGTCAAATATCGGTTTCGCAGCAATTTATCATCAATAGTTTTAGGGGTTGCCAAGTAAAGGGTGTTTTTTAGTATTATAAAACTTTTTAAATAAAATAAAATGAAGAGGATTTTTTTGAACTGACATGAAATTTACTTTTTTCAAACGATGCATTGTAATTTAAATATAATTTCAAACAACGCTCAGAATGTTTTCCACAGAATGATTAATCTTTTCGGGCTTATTGACGTAGACTAGCGAAAAGTCAGTAATCATGACTCTATAGCGGTCGCCATTGATTATAATGTTCTGGTCACTATATCGTTTTTAAAGCACGGATAAATAAATCCACTAACCCATAAAACACACCAAACAATCAGTTTTTCTAGATGTAACGGTGTCTTAACATACTCTTGAGGATTATCATCGCTCCAAATTAGGCAGTTTTGTTGATCAACGTAGTATTTACTGTAGAACACCCTTTATGTTAAAAAATATTTGCATTGTATTATTTAGTATAAACATAATGTATTTATCTATTGAATGTTCACCTTCTTAAGACAAATTTTCGTGTTTATAGATATGAAACCTCCTTATATTTTTAATTATTCAAAGTTTGGGAAAACTTTAATAATTCTTTAAATTATTTTCATTAGATCTTTTCTGAGAGAAAGAGAAAATAGTCAGGTTCTAAAGAAGAAACCTTGACTAAGAGATCGCCAAATTGAAATTAAGTTGCCTTTAAATGCCTGAAACTCGTCTTCAATTCCATCTTATTTTTTGACGAACATAAAATAGTGTATGGCTTTCTTAAAGAGTTTTTTTCTTTAAAAATTGATTTTTTTATCAAATACAAAAACTTTTAAGGTCTAAACAAATTAAGGAAATCTACTTTGTTGAAGTAAATTTTGCTTTGGAGCTCTAGAACTGAGATTTAAACAAAAATTTCAAGAATATAAATTTCACAATAGTGACACTTTCGTTAAACTAATGGGTAATTGAAAAACGTATTGAACGTTTCATATATCTATTAATATAATATAGAAGCTTTGAATCTCTCGAGAATTGTAGTGAAAAGTGATTCTGCAAGTTACCTTAAATTCTTTTTATTTAATTTTTAGAGATATTTAGTACTTAAATGCACCTATTTCCTTAAATCAAGAACTAAACATTTTTTGACTCATTTAAGATCAAAATATTTTCGAAAGGTTGACGCGAAACAGTAATTTTTTAGAATATCTTTTCTAGCATTCAGCTCCAATATACGAGTAGGCAGACTATAAGATAACGATAGTAATAGTAACTCTCGAACATTGAGTCCGAAAAAAATACGTTTAAAAAAAATTCTTCATATCAGATGTTATATTTTTTTCCTACGAAAAAGATCAAATTTTTTTCACAAACTTCCAACAAAAACTGAAATTATTGCAAAATTTTAAACGACTTAGTAAAATGTTAAAGCTATTTTTAAAAATTTACTTAGCTTAAAAGATGTTTTACCTAATTTTAAACGAATGTTACATCGTACTTACTCTTAAGATCACAGAATAGCTGCTTTATCTTTTAGGAATTTGAAAAATTCATTTGACATCTGTACAATTAATTTTATAAGAGCAGTGGATGCAATGGTCCAGTCTACAGTTGGAAGTTCCAATTAATACGTCGGTTTAAGCGTACGAGTATTTTCTTTGTTTATTTTCACGAATTGCCACTTTTTAGACATGTTTGAATGCTCATTTTTTAATAAAAGGCAATTAGCAATTTACTAGTTAGCAAAACTAGAAGAAGTTTAAAATTATGGATTCCCTTATTAAATTGCTAGATGTTTAGCAAATTGCTAACTAGTAAGTTTGTAAACCCTTTAAAATAGGTTGTTTTAAATGTTACTCTATTATTTTTGGAAAAAGCTGCGTTTCAACACAATTTCTAAAATTTCTAACATTTCTGCTTGAAATGCACCAAAAACCCACTAAACTATTGTATTTTAGCCCTTAAATATGACATACATATGTATGTATTTGGAAAACAGTTGAAATCTTGAAATACTTTTATATGCAAGGAGTCGTTTAAATTAAATAGTTGGACCATATCTTATTGGACAATAGTGTTCTAAAATAATTTAATAACTTAGTTGTCACTTTAGCGTGTCTTTTTCCTTTAATTTACTTTAAAATAAGTAAACAAGTGCAATTTAAAGAAAATACCAACAATTCTTTAAATTTAAAGTATAATCCAAAAATTGCTGAATTGTTCAGCTATAGCTTTCTTGTTTTGTATCGTATTTAAAAATAAACTCGAATTGAATTAATTGTGTTTGCATACATATAGAAGTACTTTTTACCATTTTCAGAAAATGTATTTTAAACACTTTTTGGACAGAACGCTTTTCCAAATTTGAAGCGAATCGATCCAAACCCTTTGAGCTCTAGGTCTAAATATAATTATGATAGCATGCTTAAAGAAGAATGCAAATACCGACTGGTCTGACAGAACTTACTTTTTTCAAATTTCTTTTTAAACCAACAACTTGAATATTATAATTCCAACTTTAATAGTAGGGTTTTAGATGAAGAACGGATTAAGCCAAAACATATGTATTGCTTTTGAGCGTTTTTTTATTTATCTAAACCAAAATATTATTTTACGACATTGTGACAAATATACAAATTTGGAACTGTCACCAACTCCGTTAAACTAATTATGTAATAAAAAAAAACACGTCACAGGATATGACTGGATAAAATCCTAGAACAATATTGTTTTTTTTTTAAACTCAAAAAATTAAGATCAAAAAAGTAATAATCCAGAAAACAAAAAACCAAAAAAAGAACAATTGAACTCAAGGATTATGTTAACGTATTTTATTTACAAAGGGAGCTGGTAAAAATGCTGTATTTTAATATACTGTATGGTGAAAATTCTGTATGGTACAGTAGGATACTGTATGGTCATAATACTGTATGGTTAATATTCTGTATTTCAAAATACTGTAAATTTAAAATACTGTGTCTCATAATACTGTACAATACTGGAAGTTTTGACAGATCAATTAATCTGGTGCAGTTGATAGATGGGTCGATGCTGTGTATTATAGTGAAAAGCGCATCTTGTTTTTAGGCTTGGTTGAGGAAATAGACCAATCGAAAGATAATTTGTGATGGGCTGGAACGAAATTCTGTAATTTTAACTTTTGACGAATTTTTCCGAAGCGAGAGCTCGCAGAACATTTTGGTTTGCAGTTGGGGGTAGAGCATATGTTATTGTTCAAGGGAAGTATATTAGAACATTATGCTAATTAAAAATAATTATGATGTTTTCTTAAAAAAAAAGTATTCTGTTTTCAAAATGCTGTAAATAAGGCTAAAAAATAAAAATCGTTTTGACAATGTAAAAAAGTGCGCATTTTAAAATACAGAATTTTGATATACAGAATTTTGAAATACAGAATTTTGAGATGCAGTATTTTGATCATACAGTATTTTGTACATACAATATTTTGAAATACAATATTTTGAGATACAGTATTTTAAATACAGTATTATGATCCATACAGTATTTCGACCCCAACCCATTTACAAATAAAAATTACGTCAATATGGTTTATCTATTCGAAGTTCTCAGTATTTGTCCTTCTTTATTTATTGTAATGCACAACAATCACGGAAAAAATCACTTTTGATGAATTACCGTTTTCACTTTTGGCGGCTTTTGAATCTTGTACATTGTTTTAAGTACTATTTTAATATCAGTTCCGAATTATTCTAAAAAATTATCTTTTTTTCAGACTGCCTTGCACTGGGCTGCCAAACATGGTAACGAAGATGTTGTTAAACTCATTGCCGGCACATACAAAGCAGACGTAAATGCTAGAACTGTAAGTTATAAGAATGAAATTATTTTTATAGTCGTATAGTTTTTTAATGACGTTCTTATGATTTTTCTTTACATACTTTTCGATGTTACTTTTGGAAATAACCTTTTTCTACTTTAAACTCTTGTTATCTGGAAAATCTAACAGAATGGGGTGAGTTGAGTTTATTGCTATCTTAAACTTTTAATAACTTTATTTGTTTTTCTTTTTATTATTCAAACTTTAATTTAAAAACCAAAATAGTGTGCTATAAGGACAATAAAATTGTACTTAAGTTTTTCAAATCAAAAATATGAAATATGTCGGGACAAAGTGATTTATTCACTAAATATGTCGGTGTACGACGGACGAGACGGTGAAATTATACTCACATGAGTCCTGGGTTAGATCAGCTCAAATAAGTTAGGAAAATCCAAACCAGCCATTAAATGATCAAACATCTTTTGTCAAATAAATTCTCATTTATACCTGTCAGCTGTCACACACCCACCGCGCAGCTATAAAATATTTAAATTTTTGTAAATTAGTTAAATTAATAGAAATGCATTTGTCAACAATGAGTGCCATCGTATCGCCGCGTCGTCGTCGTTACTCGTAACTTCGTCGTATATAGGTGGGGAATCAAAAAGAGGATGATCCCAAATCTAATTCTACGATCAGAGATAAAGGAATAATGTTCGGTGGTTGTTTTTTTACCTTTATCCTGATTCTCAGTCTCGATCCCAGGTCCCAAGGCCTAGACCCAGTACCTGATATTTTTTCTTATTGGTTTCCTTTGTCTTGAAGTTGTCAAAGAGAGTTCTTCTTGGTCACTTCTTTCTAGGTGACTTTGACTGTCACGTCGCGTCGGAGGTGGGGCTGGCGGCGGCGCGGCGGTGTATGGCACTTTCCTCTTTTTTGTGGATTACCCTTATTAATAATGTCCATAGACCTGATCCGCTGAAATGACATTCGTATATGAAACATCCCAAAACCACACAAAAATCCCGAGGTCTTATTAATGACATTAATTTCTTGAATGGTCATCAGGAACAAGCAGCAAAGGGCCGGTCGTCTTGAATAATACACATTTTGACTTGGATATCAAACAAAAAAGGCAAACAAACAAAGCAGACATCATCTACTAAAAGCCGACCATAAGAGATCCTCTGATATAGGCAGAGCTCAGAGATCGGCAGCCGCACTGGTGGTGTGATTGTAATGTGATGTGAATTTGAAACTTTTACGGGAACGCAGTGTGTGTCTCCAAAGGAGGTGAATGCTTATGATGGGCAGGGTATTGTTCGTATTACGGTGCCACTGGTTATGATGCTTTGACCAACATACCTCCGCCACGCCACCACCACAGCCACAGCCTATAATCTCACCGCTTTGCAGCCTTTTGACTTTTTCTCATTCTTATTTCAGGTTCTCGTTTTATTCCTCGGAAATGATCTCCGTTGAAAAGAGAATCCCAGAGGCTACGTTTTTTGTGTGATGGTAGTTTTGTGGACTTGTTCTCCTTTTTTTATGAATTAAATTATGAGTTGTAATTTTTCATCTGTCATATTCAACTGCTACTGGTTTTCCTGTGAAATTTATATAAAACGTCGACGCTGCGCCGGCTATCTGGAGTTTATAGTTATAGGCTTTAGACAAAAAGAAGGGATGAGTGATACATAATGTTGAGCGAGGTATATGCGGAGTATAAGGTCCTACGCTATTTTTGGGATACAAGTGTTTATTCAGGATAATTTTGCTTTGATTCATTTGGATAATAATCGTTGATTAAAGTTGAACATTAATATTAAAGTAAGTGGTTACGATTTAGATTTAAGAACTTATAAATAAAAGCAAGACGATGATTATACCTTGCTCCACAGCCTATAATAATGTAATACTATCACAATTATAATGACCTTGGTGATATTCGAAAGAAATGTCGGAAATCAATGCTTTTTCCAAACGTGTTCGCACTTTTTCTATAATTCAATATTGAAACTATCTTTCTAAAGGTCTGGAGTTCTTTAAAATTCATAGCTGTACCTTCGGAGTTAAACAAAGCAACTTATTAGATTTTCAACTGCAAGATATCTTTATTTTAACGAAATTATCGCATAGGTTCCCCAAACTATTTTCAAGATCTTTAAAACAATGAGGTTATACTTATTATTCAGAGTCAAGTGGGAGCAAATCATAGAAAACAACAAATAAACAAGAAACAGTGACAGTTACTTGTCTGGTATCCTTAATATCCTTTTTCAGTTTCTTGCTTTAATAACAGCTATAGGTTAGATATTATCACATCCTGCGTCGAGTGAATTTAAAACCAAACCAGTATATAAATGAGACGTTTTAAGTCAAAACACTCAACACGTTTTTTAAATTTTTTTTTTATCAAAAATATCAACACAAAATTTGTTGGGTTGTCAATTATATTTTAGTTTCAAAAATATTTGACAATCTAATTATTATCATTACTCTGTAATGCGTTTCGAAAGCCAATCCGATTCGAATCTGATATTCGATTCGTTTATGAATTCGTACTCTGTAAAATGTTCGAATCGAAGAATACAATCATATAATACTTATAGATTTTCCGAGTCTCGAAGTATTTCTCATGAGATGTGTCAAAGCAAAAATACAAAACAAAATCAAAACAAATCACAAACAAGACGAGGAATTTGAAATTAATTTTTAAAAAGAAAATATAAAATTCAATAAAAAGTTAATAAAATTGATTCGGTTGCGCTGTGGATGTGGACAGATTTTAATAATTTAATATTAATTTTCAAAAAACAGTTTCAATACAATTTTACTTTTTTCCAGCCGACACCGTCTTACATTGGTGGTCCTTCCGCATTTAAAGATGACGATAGTCTTTCCCACAAATTGTTTTAAGTGTTTCTGGCGTCCGTGGCGTTCAAACAATTTTCCTTTTGTGTTCTTAAGAAACGACCTTCGAATTGCAATCCGTTAGCTCTCTTGGTGTAGAAACAAAATTTCCGTTTTCGAACGCTAATGACATTCGGAAACGCATTGCCAGGTACGAAAAATCCGAATGCGGATTTGTCATTCCTTAAGTACTAGATTTCTTACCCGCATTAGAAATAAAGAGTACAAAATATTCGTTTTCGAAAATATATACATATATTGAAAATAGTTCATATTAATGCATTCGGGTTCGGGTGCCATTTCTTTAGTTGCGACTTCCTCATTCATTCGTGACAAAATGGCATTTTTAAAATAGTATAGGGTTATTTAATTCGTGTTTTCTAATTGCTGTCAAACTCATCTGCCGATTGATGTTTCATAATATTAGTTGAATGCAGCGTTGCCGTTTGTCCCCTTTTTTGCGTTCGATCCCCGTGGCCCCGACTTTTTTAAAAATTGCACAATTGGTCCCTTTTTACGATTTTACTAGTAATAAAATAATTTTCAAGGATAAATTAAGATATTTTTTATCTTATCTACTCTTTAAGTAAATTAATTAAAAATCGGTAACGAAGTTTCATACTGAACTTGAACTGAACTCTGTAGACTGAATGTGAAAACGTGCAATTCGATGATGTCAGCTCTTAATTTAATTGAAAACAAAAATAAGTTGGAAAATTGGGTTCCAAAAAAAATCTTGTTTATTTATACAGAAAGACAATATTAAAAAAATGAAAGACTTAACTTCCCTTTTTTGTACCCTTTTTGATTTTTTTCAGCGGCAACACTGGTTGAATGTTTACCATTTAAGATAATAGTTAGCTTAGGTAATTATCAAACAAACGAATAGTCAAGAAATCGGTAAAATTGTGAAGAAATTTTAAGAGAGTGGAAGGCGATTGATAATAATGTCGATTATAGAATTCTAAGAATTTTACTCCATCCACAGACCTTTCGTATTCGTTGTAAAACCTAATTCGAAAATTTGCCGAATGAACTATATTGGTATTTCCTAAGACTACAGTATCATTTCTGAACTTGCCTATCGACGTTGTCAGTTTCTGACATATAAACGTCATATTATTCAGTTAACAAAAAAAAATAGAAGTCACAAAGCATCTACTCCAGATGCTCTGGAACTACTTATTATGTTCTGTTGTTTTCTAGGGACTATATAACTTTGCTTTTACGAGTATTTTGGTTATTAAGGTACATTTCAAGGAATCGAAAATAGAGCATCTAATAAAATGCATCCGGATCGATGGATACAACAAACACTTTTTGAAATTTCTTTATTATAAACTAAAATTTTTTACTTGCGACATATAAGAACTATATGGCAAGTTTTGCATTTGTAAAAAAATTCGAACTCGAGATTTTAATCAAACATGACATTACGATGGTAGAAAAGTCGAAAAAGTGGGTCTTCTTAGTTTTCACCACAATTTTCTTTTCTTAATTTACCTTCTTGCGATATAAACAAAATATGTTTGTATTGCTTCAGAAGGGTACCTGCCATAGAACGTTATTTAATGTTTAAGTTCTCTAGAACTAATCAACCGATTTCAATAATTATTTTCTGCAAAAGCTCTTAGGTATACTGTCTCAATTAAATATTTTATTGCTAAAGTTAAAATCACGGAATAGCTACTTTAACTTTTAGTGATTTGATAAGTCCATATGAAGAACAGTGGATGGAATGGTCCAGTCAACATTTGGGAATACCAATTAATAGGACCGTTTAAACGTATTTGCTTTGTTTATTTTGACCAACTGTCACTTTTTAGACATGTTTGGTTGCTTGTTTTTTAATAAAAGGCATTTAACAACTTACTAGTTAGCTAAGATTTAAAATTTTGGACTCCCTTAATAAATTGCTAAATATTTAGCAAATTTCGAACTAGTAAATTGTTAAACCCTTAACAATAGATTCTTTAAGATTTTGCGACATTGTTTTTTTTTTACCAAATTGGAAGGTAAAATGTATATTAAAAAGCTTTAAATTATATTCTTTAATTAAAAAAAAAAACGTTCTAAAGATTTTTAAATACAAATTTTGAAAAATTAAGGTTTTTTTTTGTGAAATCAAATGGAGTTTAAATTTTTGAAAACAAACTTCGTTTGCAGGTCGTACGAACTTACTCATGCATCTAAAGAATCTGTTTAAAACTATTTCCTGTATTTTAAGATTTAAAAATGTACCTGAAAAAAAAAAGTTTTGTTTTCAAACATTTAAACTCCATTTTATTCCTCAAAAATATATTAATTTTTCAAAATTTTTATTTGAACATCGTTAGAGCGTTTTTTTTAATTAATTGTTTATATATACATTTTTTCAATTTTAGGTTGAAAATATTTTTGGTATGCAGTTATGTAGAACTTATTAATAAACGTTTTACATTTCAATTTCGTAAGAAAATCATAACCCAGTTTAAAGATTTCGATTTATTGTTGGTATTTAAAAAAAAATTTAAAAAAAAGTCTAACACAAATCGGCTCATAACCTTAATTTTCAAATTTGAAGTCAATCGGCTCAATGCTTTAGGCTGTAGGAGCCAGGACAGACAGACAGACGGAATCGGAGGACCCACTTTTTTCGACTTCTCTACCATCGCAATGTCATGTTTGATTAAAATCTCGAGCTCGAATTTTTTTACGAATGCAAAACTTGCCATATATTGGGCTTTTCAATAAGAGCGTTACAAAAGTTTTTTTTTTAAATAAAACAAAAACGGTTTTGGATATCAATGAAATTCTTTATTCCTGTGTATACTTTTGATGTTATTATGTATGGAACTCGAGTTCTTTTGCATGGCCACCACGGGCACGCTTGCAGAAGTCCAGACGCTGAACCCAAACGTTCGGTTAGCATTGAACGGCAGCGATCCCCTTTCACAGTAACGTGCCGGTCTTGATCATCACGGAAGAAGTACGGCCCAATGACGCCGCCCGCCGCGGCCTCGCTGGCTCAAACCACACCAAACCGTAATTTTTTCGGGATGCAATGATGACTCATGGAGTACTTGTGGATTGCTGCCTGACCAATACCGCATATTTTGTTTATTGGCGAAGCCAGAAATGAGCCTCATCGCTGAAGATGATTTTCCGATAAAAATCCTAATCATTTTCAAGTTGTTGCTCAGCCTGATTCACGAACATACGACGCGACGCGACGCGACGCGACGCTTCGACTGAAGCCTCAGCGGCAGCAATATCTCGACACTATACGGGCACTTCTTTGTCTCATTGGTACGGGAACATTTTGTACTGTGCCTGTGGATTCAAAATTTTCCACTAGATGCTCAATTGTTCATCCTGACTCCGAATTTCGGTAGTAAATTGTAATAATTTGGACTCGTTGTTGGTTGGTATATCTTTCCATCATGAAATGGCAAACCTTAATGAAGAGAAATGTCAAAAGATCGGCAAGAAATATGGCATCATTTGCTGTCCCTGTCGCTCTACTTTTGTTGCGTCTCTGTTTAAAAACCCTGTAGCAGGGCTGTCGAAGTACTGCAATAGCAGTATTTGTACTGCAATTTGTTTCTGCGTACTGCCGTACTGCTCACATGCCAAAAGTACTGCTTTTTTTAAATTCACCAAATTGCTTTGATTGCTGAACTCATCCATCTTAAATTCCCAGAATTTTCTTCTTTCAACCCGGAACGCTCAAAAAAATCCCACATTTTAAGTAAAAAGAGAAGTCCGATCACTATTCATACCTATCAGCTATCGTCATTCCGTTCTATCTCCTTGTTGTTTTGGGATTTTCTGCAACGGTAAACTTAAATACACAAACTTCATTATCATTTTCAATTTCAAGTCCATTGCATATTGTTTGTATCGTTTTGCAAATTTTTCGAAAAAAAACTTATATATAATTACTTAGACCTATATCTATTTAAAATAAAAATATCATGGACAAGTAAGTTTCGTTGTATTTTATATATTATTTGATACATTTCATTGAAAATTCTTAGATTAGAAATCTAATTGTTTGAATTATTATATAAGGCTTTAAAAGCTATTAAGAAACGATTTGATTTTGATGACACAGTGCTTAATGAAGTGCAAAAACTTAACCCTAAATTAATATTCACATGAGCACGACCAACGAATGAACGAATATTCGTCGATTTTGACATTTCTTTCACATGAGAGTTTTTAATTCGTCGCGAATAAAGTTTGACAGCCGAACACCATTCACCACCGAAACCAAAACAAGAATGATTTGTTTAGGTTAAGTACGCCCGATTATTTTATTCGTTGCGAGTGTGGATAATGTGGAACGCGAATAAAGTTTGACAGTTCGTATCAACTAAAATTTTTTTCGCGACGAATAAATTTGTTTTCTTAAATTTATTAATATATGATATTGAAAAGTAAAAGTATGCATCATAAATCAAATAGAAACTATATTGCTATCGTTTTGTTAAGAATTTGTGTGGAAATATGTCTTCAAACGTATATAAACTCACATTTTGTAATTCATTCGTCGTTCGTTGGTCGCGCTCATGTGAATACTACTTAAAAATTTAGGTGAAAGTCTAGTTGACTTAATAGCCTTATTCCCAAACATTGCTAGAGATCTAGAAGTAGAAGATTTGGACTCTGAATGGAGGGCTATTTTAAACTGCAATGAGATGTCAAAAGAACATGATTTGAAAAAGTTTTGTCACGATGTATTTTTGGCAAAAAATGGCTTGGGAGAACTCCGTTTTCCAAACTTAAAGGTTTTTGTTGGAAATTTACTTGCTCTACCACACAGCATTGCAACCTGCGAGCGGATATTTTCAAGTGTTAATTTAATAAAAACAAAAACCCGAAATTGCCTCAATGTTTCCACCGTATGTGGAATTCTTTCAGCAAAGTCTTTGTTAGGTGACTATAGCACACATCAATGGCAACCTTCACCAAATTTATTAAAAAAATATTCGAAAACTTAATGAAATAAAAAAATATAGTAATTTAGTGAGTTTTGCAGTACAATTTTATTTATTTTTTCAAAGAATACAAAAATCCTAATAAATGCGCTAGTATGTACCTAATCAAAAATATATATGTTTTTAAAAATAATATTAATATATATGTTTTTAAAAAAATGTAAAACATTTTAAAAGCCTTGTCAAAACTTGTTCCTTTTATTTAATTTTAAATTGTAAGCTTTATACATAAGGTATTTGTTTTAAAATTGAAACATAATGTACTTAATTTAACCAAAAAACTGAATTCTTGTTACTTTTTTTAATCTTTTATTATTTAATACAAAAAATGTATACAAATTTCCTGTTTTATTTGCTGTACTGCCCCGTACTGCTATATTTTTCTGAACGTACTGCAGGATCAAAAAGTGAAACGACAGCCCTGCCCTGTAGTTCCTATATGTCACAAATAAAAAATGTTAAAAACATCTAAACATTCATTATGATAAACTTTCAACTTAGATTTTCGTCGCTTATCTGAAAATTCACTTCATATTCGTCTCGAAATTAGCGCGAATGACAGATTTTAGAAATTGTATCAAGGATTGCGACTTTATTAATACCATATAAGTTTAAAAAAAGGTCGGTGGTGCAGGGTACGTTACCGACAGTCGTTTAACTTTGTTTCCTCTTTGTTTGGTAATATCAAAAGTTTGAAAATTGATTAAAACTGTCACTTTACCTCATTCGCCGAATTCTATAATAAGGGTGAAGAGATAAATATAAATATATGTAGCTATCCCCCAACTGTCCGCAAATAAATGTTCGAACTTCATAAAACATTTGATTTTTTGTTTACTTTCGTACTAACTGAACCCAAAAACCTAACAAATTTTACATAAAGATTGACAAACAATCAAATAAATTTAAATAAAGATAGATGAAATCTGAAATTAGGAGCAATTATCGTCCTTTTTATTTATATGGATAAAAACAAAACATATCACTGAAATACGATCAAATAAACGGAAACGACCACCTTTGACCGTGTTTACCTGGAATCTGGCTTGGCACAACATTATAAAGCCAGAGCGAAGGTAAACATTTTCAAAAACACTGAGGTAGGTCGTTTTAGTTGTGCATTGTATAATATATACTCGTTGCCATCAACAGAGTCTAGAGTGGCTTAGCTGTTGGCTGGCTATATGGCGGTTATCTTGGCCGATTTACCTGACAAAATGGCATTAAATCGTGTTTACTTCATGTTGTAGTCGTTGATAATGTCGCGCATCCGTCGCGTCGTCGCGCGTCGTCTTAGTCGTTGTCGCTCGACGTGGTCGTCTGGCTTCTTGGGTTGATTGGTGGCTCATGCTTGGCTCAGACTCGGGGAGCTAATACATTTTGTTTTGCCGACAACTCTTTCAATGGATTGACAATAGCTACCGACAACGACGACGATGAGCGCCGCAATGCGAAGTTGCGATGTCACAGAGTCGAATATACCTTCATTGTAGCCTGGACTCGAATTTCATCTATTGTTGAGTTAGACGACATCAACGAATACCATAGGTAACCATAGTGCGATAGGAAGCTATATGGAGCCATTGTTCATTTCGTCTCAACATTCATCTGGTAATATTGCTTAATTGTCTTTTATGAAGTTAAATGGATGGCCCCAAATATGTAGCTTTACTTAGTTTTGATACTTTTCATCAGGAGGCAAACCCTATCGGGTTCAGGTCAATGGGTTGACTTAACTGTGCTCTGCAAAACCTTGTCTTAATTTGCAACAATAAACTTTTATATATTAGATCTTTCAAATTGCAGTGCAATGATCTTGTTGTAAGCAATTATGCAGCAACTTGGTTGCAATTATTTGTTTTATGTTCAGTTCGTTTACCTGATGTTGTGTATTTTTGTTTTAATTTCAGAGGAAGTGACGATTAATCTTCTCTCTTTTGACTTGTTTGTATAATTAAAATTATTTATTTCTTGTGTAGTTTGGACAGCAAGCAAAACGATTTCGACAACTTTTACATTGAATTTTTTAACTACAAAGAAGGGTCAAGAAAAGTGCAAATAAATGCATTCGACTAATTGCATGTTTTGTTGTTTCAAAATGTGTAATTGCAAAAGTTTTCGTAAATAGATAAAGAGAAACTACTAGGTGCACTTTCGTTTCGGAACACGATTTTTTTGTCAAATCATCTTCATTTCATTCTTGAATTAAAGAATACAGTAACAGATTCTTGAATATGGGTTCATTGGATCCCCAGTTGGGGAGATAAAAGAGAGTTCATATTTCTCGCTCTAGTGACACAGAAACGTATGAAAACTTGATTTTTTATAAATTCAAAGATTAACATACATAACTATAGAATAGATTAAATATTACTGATCTTGCTCGTGGTTTGAAAGATTTTTTATTCAAAAAAATTGAAAAAAAAAAAAAAAATACTTTTACATTAACAACTCAAATGAGAAATTATTATTTTGATTTTTATCGTTTTGTTAAGTTTTTAAATTAAATAATAATTTTCAAAACAACTTTCGCTTTTAATTAATTTTTGTCTTGTAATATAAGAACATAAGGCATTTGAATTTAGTTATCACTTTTGTCATCCATATCAGAAGCTCTTAACGATTTATATACTGTAAAAGGTTCTGAAAAATATTGCGTTCATTTTGGTAATACACTTTTAAGTCATTATCGTTGATCTATTTATATAACCTTGAACTATCCTATCCTTGTTACTAGTATGTTTAATAGTACGATTTGTCGAATTGAAAATATTGACATTTCTCGACGTTTCAAGGTCCCTAGAAACTAATTAAAAGATTTAAAAAAAAACGAATGTGTGCTTTCGTCGTCCATATTTCAAAACCAGTTTAAATAGAGAATTCAAATAAATTTTGTTATAGCGATAATAACACTGAAAGATGCAGGAAGGACTCTCAAAAAAATTAAGAGAGTGGTATTTTTACCATAGCAATTAAAAAAAAAAAGATGCTAGAATGGAATAGAATAGAACACTGATAACATCCCATCTGCCGATTTGTCTTGCTTTAAAGGTTTGTTGGTTTTCTAAAAAATTCAAAAATTACCAACAATGTTTTGCATATTATGATGAAAAAGTTTTGTTTCAAAATCTGTTTTTGTTAACGAGATTTTTAGTCAAAAACCAATTTTTACAAATTTAAGTAGCATTTGCATCCTATTTTTTTGTAGATTTTAATTTTTTATGAAAAAACTAAATGTTAGATTTAAAAAAATGTATTGAATGTTAAAACAATATTTTCTGTAAGATAAAATTAGTTTGAAGCCAATATTTTTAATTTTTGAAAAGATATTTGAGTCTAAAGTAAATGTTAACAAAGTTTTATTATTGTTTTTAAGTTTTTTTGTTCTCAAAATTTTACCAGATGTCAAAAACGCTATTCTTCGTTGCATAAAATTATTTTGGAGACAAAATCATTTTTTGCTCGTAAAATATTCGAGGTGACAATTATTTTTTTTTTTCAATTAATTGGATTTGTTTCCAAAAATATACTTGTTTGGTATCACGTTACTATACGTTATTGGTTCCTGAGATATTTTGGGTCAACCAAAATGTTCACCTTTTTTTTTAAAATTGGTATGGGAAAAAAACAAATAAATGTCAAAATTTTCAATTCAACAAATCGGACCGATTACAATAACTTCCTACGGGAAGTAAAAAAGGGAAAATTTTGGTTAACCCAAAATATCTCAAGAACCAATAACGACAGCGACTTGAACTTAATTTTATATTATATAATGTGACGTGATATTAAACTAAGATAATTTTGAAAAAATTGAATTAAAAAAATTAAAGAAAAATAACTGTCACCTTGAATATTTTAAGAACAAGAAATGATTCTCCATGATCTCCAAAATAATTGTATGCAACGAAGAATGACGTTTTAAAATTAAAATTACTAAAACTTGTAAAAATTTATTTTTGACTCAAATACTTACTTACTTACTTAAGGTAGCGCTACAGTCCTGTGTGAACTAGGGCCTCACCCAACAAACTTCTCCATCTAGCTCGGTCCCTAGCTAGATGTCTCCAGTTTCGCGCTCCGAGTTGGGTGAGGTCACCTTCCACTTGTGCGCTCCACCTGATTCGCGGTCTTCCTCTACTGCGCTGTCCTGTGGGTGTGGATTCGAAGACTTTCCGGGCCGGAGCATTGGTTTCCATGCGCTCTACGTGACCTAGCCATCTTAGTCGTTGGACTTTTACCCTTCTGGCTAAGTCTACGTCGCTGTACAGCCCGTACAACTCGTCCTTCCATCTTCTCCTCCACTCCCCTTCGATGCATACGGGACCGTAGATCACACGAAGAATCTTTCTCTCGAAACGACCCAAGGTGCTTTCATCCGCTTTTGTCAAAGTCCATGCTTCTGCACCGTATAGCAGGACGGGGATGATAAGGGTCTTATATAGCGACACTTTGGTCCTTCGAGAGAGAATTTTTCCACTCAGTTACTTTCTTAACCCAAAGAAACAGCGGTTAGCAAGAGTTATTCTTCGTTTGATCTCAGCGCTGGTGTTGTTTTCTGCGTTTACAGCGGAGCCTAGGTAGACGAAGTCCTTGTCTACCTCAAAGTTACGTCTGTCGATGGTGACGTTTTGACCAAGACGTCGGTGTTGTAGGTCCTTTCTTGATGACAGCATGTACTTTGTTTTGCTCTCATTAACCGTTAAACCTATTTTTGCTGCCTCTGCCTCAATACTCACAAAAGCCCCATTGACATCACGCTGAGTTCTTCCGATTATGTCAATGTCATCAGCATATGCTAGTAATTGGACAGACTTTTGAAAGATAGTGCCTCTGGTGTTGACGTGTGAGCTTTGCACTATTCTTTCAAGTACGATGTTAAAAAAATCATATGATAGCGCATCACAATGTCTAAAACCTTTTTTGACATTGAAAGGTTCAGTTAAGTTGTTTCCAACCTTTATGGAGCAGCGTGAATTCTCCATGGTCAACCTGCACAAACGGACGAGTTTGGTAGGGATGCCAAAACTAGACATGGCTCTATACAGTTCGTCCCTGTAGATACTGTCATATGCGGCCTTGAAATCGATGAAAAGATGGTGGGTGTCGATTTGGTGTTCTTGGGTTTTTCCAGGATCTGCCGTAATGTGAATATTTGATCGACTGTGGACTTTCCTGGTCTAAAACCACGCTGATAAGGACCTATCAGGTTGTTGACGATGGGCTTTAGACGTTCACATATTACGGCAGAGAAGATTTTATAAGCGATGTTAAGTAGACTGATTCCTCTATAATTGGTGCAGTTTAGAGGGTCTCCTTTTTTCAGGATCGGGCAAACAATACTGAGGTTCCATTCATCGGGCATGCTTTCTTCCGACCATATCTTACAGATAAGTTGGTGCATGATCCTAACCAACTTATCTCCAGCTGCTTTAAAGAGCTCGGCATTCAAGCCATCCGCTCCAGCGGCTTTGTTAGACTTCAGCTTAGATATAGCAATCTTTACTTCGTCTAAGTCGGGAGGACGGGATTGTTGGCTTTCGTCGTCTATGTTGAATGGATCATCCTGCCTGACAGCGGAATTCGGTTCGTCGTCGCCGTTATACAGTCTGCAGAAGTGGTCCTTCCATATCCTCAGCATTGACTGCGGTTCCACTATGATGTTTCCACTTTCGTCTTTGCAGCCTTCGGTTCTAGGTTTATGTACTTGTGAATTTCGTTTCACCTGTTCATAAAACTTTCGAACTTCATTCCTGCTTTTAAACCTCTCAACATCTTCGACCGCACGCTTCTCATGCTCTCTCTTTTTCCTTCTGAGAAGTCGGTGTTCCTCTCTTCTACTCATAGAGCTCATGAGCAGCTCTCGTCCTTTTATGCAGCGCCGCCTTGCGTGCCTGTTGTTTGCTGCATTTGTCTGCCGACATTCCTCATCAAACCAGGGGTTCCTTGTTGGTGGTCGCTTGAAACCCAGCACGTCAGAGGCGGCTTCTCTGAGTGCGTCTTGGCAATGTTGCCACTGGTTTTCTATACATTGTGTTGGCGGCACAGAACTTCGAGAGAGGTTACTTGTAACTCGGTCGGAGAAGGATTTGGCGATCTCTTGCGATTGTAGCCGTTCGACGTTGTACCTTCTCCCAACATCTCCCTGTTTTGCCTTGGGCCTGGAAACCCGAAGTGCTACCTTGGCTACAACAAGGTAGTGGTCCGAGTCGATGTTAGCTCCTGGGAAAGTTCGGACATCCATGATGCTGAAAGCGTGTCTGGCGTCGATCGCAATATGGTCAATCTGGTTGACGGTAGATTGATCTGGAGATCTCCAAGTTCCTTTGTGGATGTTGAGGTGTGGAAAACGCGTACTGGCTACCATGACGTTTCGCCCCGCAGCAAAATCTATGAGCCTGAATCCGTTGTCGGAAGCGTTGTCGTGCAGGCTGTTTTTCCCGATTATTCCACCAAAGATGTCTTCCCTTCCTAGCTTGGCATTAAAATCGCCCAGGACAATTTTAATATCGTAGCTAGGACACTGCTCGTATGTTTTGTCTTTTTTTGACTCAAATATCTATTCAAAAATTTAAAATATTGGCTTCAAACTAATTTGATCTTGTAGAAAATATTGTTTTGGACACTCAGTTAAATTTTTATAAAAATCCAACAGTCAGTTTTTTCATAAAACCTCAAATCTGCAAAAGAAAATATTACGCAAAATTGGTAAAAATTGATATTTGATTCTCGACATCGCGTGAATAAATGAACGTATTGACTTCAAAATGATTTTATTCTGTGTTCAATTTTCCAATATGTATGTGTTTACATAAAGAATAAAAACTTTCAAGAAATTGGTTCCCCACTAAAATTCTCGTTAACAAAAATAGGTTTTAAAATCAAACTATTTCATCATATGCAAAATAATGTTGGTAATTTTTAGTTAATTTTTTAGAAAAAATGAACTGACAACTTTCTTAACAAAATACGAAAACCTACAATAACAACAAACATTTTGTTAAAGTTTTAAACAAGGCAAATTGACAGACGGGACGGGAAGTTATTAGTGTGCGTCGCATCCTAGCCTCTTTTTAATTTTTTAGCAAACGATGTTTTTGTTTTGCTTCTTATAAAGGGTTTTTCAATTGGCGCGAGTAGATGTTGCGCCCCCTGGCGGCCCTTTTGTTTTGGTGACATCTGTCAAATCTTTTGTTTATTATTCAGTTGTTTATGCCAAACCATCATGGCAAGTTACACGATTAAACAGCACGTTCAAATGATAAAACTTCATTATCAAAATGAGTGTTCGTTAACGCAAACGTTTATTTATTTTATTTATTTATTTATTTATTTATAATTCGCAAACGCAAACGTTGAGCGCATTGCGCCCATTTTACGGTAGACGTGTTGGCCCCTCACAGTCGACTCTTCGACGTTTGGTGGCACACATTTGAGACGACGACCGGTTCAGTAAACAATCAGCCAACACCCGTACGTTCAAGGAACGTAAGATCGTCCATGAACATCGCCGCGGTCCGTGAAATGTACAGCAGAACCCGAGGCAGTCTATTCCTCACCGTGCACAAGAACTCGGCCTTTCGCAGACTTCGAATTGGGGAATTTTGCGTCGGGACTTGGGCCTACACTTGTATACAAGATGCAACTGACCCAGGAGCTAAAATTCATAGACAACACCGTTTGTTCGGTGACTGGGCTTCGAATCGTTTGGAAGAGAACCCCAATTTTGGCCGAAAAATCATCTTTAGTGACGAGAGGCATTTTTGTATAAATAGCTGTGTTAACAAGCAAAATTGCCATATAAGAGACGACACCAACCCACAAGAGGTTCACCAGGTGATAGTGCACCCTCAAAAAGTTACCGTTTATTGGTGTGGATTTTGGACCGACGACGGCGTAATTGGTGCGCACTTTTTTGAAAACGACGTTAGTGAGGCGGTCACCATCCACAGCGAGCGCTACATAACGATCATAACTAAATTCTTATGGCCCAAGTTGAACCATATGGACCTAGATGACATGTGGTTCCGGCAGGACGACGCTACGTGCCACACAGCAAACGCCACGGTTGACATTTTGCATGAACGATTTTAGGATAAGGTTATCTCTCGCACGGGTGTTGTGAATTGGCCACCAAGGTCATGCGATTTGACCAATCGACCGATGCCCTAAAAGTGAACATAACACAGGCCATCGTTCAAATTCAGCCGGATCTATGCGGAAGAGTTATTGAAAATTGGACCACTCGGATCCGTGTCATCGTAAGAAGCCGAGACGGGCATTTGAATTATGTCATATTCCACACTTAATAGCATACATGACCCTTTCAAATACAAAATAATTTTGTTAATACCTCACACACAGCTTGTTTTATTCCATTTCAACATCTACCCGCCCTTATTGAAAAACCCTTTAGAATCTGGCCTAGAGCTGGCCACTAGACGAGACACGATGAGTCTTTTGCAAGTCTCTTCTCGGCCTTGTCAAAATCGAAAAATTTAAGTCTCGTCTCGGTCTCGCTTTTTCTCGTAAGTTATTTCATTGGTAGTCTCGTCGCGCCTATGTCTATTTTTATGATTAGAATAATTTAACTCAGCTGTCGCAAAAAAAAACCTAATACCCACATTGCATTTTAAACATTTTTGAATGATTCCTAAAGAAAGGTACCATCGGAACTTATCATTTTATTGTATTACGAGGAAGACTCACAAATAACGATAGGCCAAATGGTAGAGGCTTTCAAATTCCAAATATAAAATATCTTGGGATATTTTCTATGGACCTTTATATAAAAAAATATATAAAAAGGCAGTTCTTACACATTATACAGTCTCGTCCCGGTCTCGGTCTCGGCTCGGTGAAACAAGTCAGCTCTAAGCTGACCCCATGTTCAAGCATTTTTCATTAAAAAAAAAAAAAAGCAGAACTGTTTCAAAGACGTGGCAATAAAAACCTTGACAAACTTAAATTGAATATTGGTAATAATCTCGAGCTGGAAATGTAACCAACTTGTTTGGTATCGCTTAGATCAGCGAAGAAAGTGTTTCTTCTAGTTTTCGGAACCTCTTAGCTTCATAAGTTTATTTGCTTCGATGTACATATATTAAAAAAAAATTGTAATACGGAAAGTGCTAATTTTTAAGCCACTTCACTTACACATACAATTGTTTGTCCCAATATAGAAAATAGTAACGTTCTTAAGTCACTGGGTATTCTATGTTTTGTAAGTTTTTCAACAAGCGTTAGCTCTTCTTTAAGTTGATAAAATGATCGTCACGTGTCAATTCAAGGATGTTCATATTAAAAAACGCTATGTATTAGAACAATGTCTTATTGAAAAACATCTTGTATATCTCAAATTCAAGTTAAGAAACAAATACGACTTATTATTGACATTTGAGTAACTTCTTAATTTAATTTAAAATAAAAAAAAGAAACATCGTTCCTTTTTGGCAATTTCAACTAAACACATTTGTGTTTTCCCAATATGAACAATTGAACAGAAAGTTGGTGTAGCAACATCAGGCGTCTTTTCAATATGTCAATCATTTACAATGTCAAATTCCTTCAACAAAAGGGGTAGTAAATCGAATTTTAAAATTTTATTTAAATTCCTATGATGTCCTTGTCGTTGTCGCTCGTCCTTTTCCTCGTAGTTGCCGTTGTTCACTTTACATTGTCACACAAACCCTCTCACTTATAATCCTTTCTTTCGATATGGTTATCAAGAAAAATTTTTCTATTTTGATCCCTTCCTTATAGGTGTACTATTATATGATAAAGGGTTGGGAAATATACAACAATAATATTAAAAGGTATGTCAATTATATTGTTGGTGAATTCAATTCGATGCATTAAAAAACCAAAACTTAAATAATTTATTTTTACAAAATAACTTTTCATTTTTCTTTGCCGAATTCGACACAGTCTTTTCAATTTTCAGTTTCTTTCAATTTTAATATGAAGTTGTAAAACATAAGTGACATAAGGGTACACACTACACATAAGGTATTAGGGTATTAGACGTTGGCTGTGAAATATGGGGGTAAACGATTTTCCACCATAGCGTATAATATAAAGCCCAAACGATGGATATTGCTTGTGATTTTTAAATGACTGAATGGACAAGTGTTTAGTGTCGAAATTGAGAAATTGACAGAGCTTAACAAAAAACATCGAATTCTTTGGATACCCTTTTACAAACGTGTAAGGAAATGCTTTTAATATTTATATGATTTAATTTTGCTTCATGTGGATATTTTATTATAAAGGGTGTCTTTTTTAACGTATAATTAATCATTTGATATTGTCGCGAAGAGTGTAGCTTTATTATAATGATAAAGGTTTGCAGTTATGTTTGAAAAATGACTTCGGGCAAGTGGCTGGCTTAATTAAATTCCAATTTTCGACCACTTTTTACAGTAATTGGGGATGAATCAGCAATAACTTGTCGAATATTCTCTTCCAAGGTGTCAATCGTCTGGGGCTTATCTGTGTATACGGTCTTTGAGGCCACGTCACAAGCCCAGGACGCGAGATAATGCACTCACCAATAGTTTCCTTCAATATATTGATAGTTTTGTTGCCTCGAGTAAACCGAACCATTCTGTTAGTAATAATAATAAATGTACACGAAATGCAAACGTTGTCCAGGAAAAATTTGCCAGATTTGAAAGCACACGTCCAAAAAACCCCCGTTGTTATCACAACTTTGCCTTTTATTCAACTTTATTGAAGCTATAGCATAACCTTATTCGCTCAAAAGAACAATGTTACTTTGTTAATTTTTGGTTACAGTAATTTTAGAAAAATAAAGGAAGAAGTTTAGAAATATTAGCAAAATGTAACAATTTCGGTTTCTTTGAAAATTAATGGAAGCAAACAAATTTTCGTGGTCAAAAAATTAAAGGATATTCAATAATTTTGTTTTAAATAGATTCTTTAAATTGCAAATAATTTGTTTGTTGCTTTAATTTTAATTAATTTTTTTAATTGCAAGACATTTTGTTTCCATTCAAAGTGTTGCATCCTTTCTTATATTTTATACGTCCCCAAACCTTAACCTAAAACTGTACACAATTTCTTCCATCGACGAAGAAAATCTAAACACTTAGCAGCATTTTTGGCGATGTAGAATATGGGATCATTCCACAAGAGATGGTTTGTGACGCACCTATACATACCTAGAACTGAAAGCTGTTCAGTCTTTTTGATGCAAGTGCCACGTATGGGATAGTGGTATTGAAGAAAGAGGATTAGACAACGTTAGAGTTTTAGAAACATTAAATTCTACAATTTAATTTTAAGCCCAACAGAAGAGAGATTCATCAGCTCGCATTTTTGTTAAGAAAGCTTTAAAAACTCTTTTAAATGTCTTACAAATATTAAGTGCAATAATCTTATAATATCTCCAAAACGATGCAAAGATTTGTTCCACTGTTTGGTGAGATAACCAGTGAACCTATTTCTACGAAAGTCATACTGAAGGTCATTACAAAACTTTCATTCTTCAATATTTCTTTATCTGAAAATTGTTCAGCGTTTTCATGACCTTGGAAAGTTAGAGGGGGAGGAAGAATCTCTTTTTTTTGGGACAAGCTGGACAAATGCTGTTTTCTATCCACTCCGAAAGATACTCAATAGAAGGCTCAGATCATGGAGAAACTAGAAACGGTGTTTAAAACATTGACTGGCATTAACTTGCAATTGCTATTATTTAATTTAAAGTAGTTATGTGGACACTAGACTGAGAATTTTTCGAGGTCTTATTGATCCAAGAAGAGTCATTGCATTAGCAAATTTTTCTAGAAAATCGTAAGATTAAAGTGAGTAATAAAAGTATTTTACAAATAATGGGTGATTTTTTAAAAGCTATAAGAAAGTTTAAAAAAAACACATAAAATTCATAAAAATGCATGAAATCTTTATTTGAACTGATAGTAGGTACGGTCCATATAATTTAATGTTTAAAGATTATTTCATGCAAATGTTGACCTTGACTGCGCCTCAAATGGTCCATCCGCTTAGTCCAATGTTGGTATACTCTTTCCAACATCTCGGCCGGTATCTCACGAATAAATGCTTCAATGTTGTCTTCCAATGCGTCGATTGAAGCGGGCTTGTCTGTATAGACATGAGCCCCACAACAACATAGCCCCACAACAAATAGTCTAAAGGCGTTAAATCGCACGATCTAGGCGGCCAATTGACTGGTCCCGAGAATGAAATAAAATGTTCACCGAACTCGTCTCACAATAAGTCCATTGTTGAGCGTGCTGTGTGGCATGTGGCACCGTCTTGTTGAAACCACATGTTATGCAAGTCAAGCTCTTGCATTTTGGGCAAAAAAAAGTTGGATATCATCTCACGGTAGCGCTCACCATTCACAGTTACGTTACGATTCGCATTCTTTGAAGAAGGACGGTCCAATGATGCCACCAGCCCATAAACCGCACCAAACTGTGACTTTTTCTGGATGCATTGGTAGCTCTTGCAATATGCTTCTGGCTGATATTCACTCCAAAATCGACAATTCTACTTATTTACGTACCCATTGAGACAAAAATGAGCTTCGTCGCTGAACGCAATTTTTCGGCAAAAAAGTGGATCTTCGGCCAACTTTCGAAGAGCCCATTCACCAAAAATTTTACGTTGCAGTAGGTCGTTCGGCTTCAATTCTTGCACCAGCTGTATTTTGAAAGGCATCACACCTAAATCCTTCCGCAAAATTTTCCACGTTGTTGAGTAACAGAGGCCCAATTGCTGCGAACGGCGCGGCGACGAATCGATAATAATTGATTGTCATCATTAACATTGGCCGATACAGCTGCGATATTTTCTTCAGTTCGCACTTTACGTAAGCGTGTTGGTGGTTTAATGCCCAACAATGTAAATTTGGTGCGAAATTTAGTCACAATAGCAAGAATATCCGCTTTAGTGGGTTGATTAAACTGACCATAAAATGGAAGAAGCGCGCGATTAACTTTCTTAAAAGTGCACGCATTTTGATAATAAAATTCAATAATTTGCAAGCGCTGTTCGTTTGTAAGACGATTCATGGTTAAATTATAGACCAAACTGAAGATGTTTGACAGTGAAACAAAACACGAAACGTTCGTCAGCTGTTTAAACCAGTGTTGCCAAAAAGATAATAGCTAAAAAAAACACCCTTCATTTCAAAATCGTGAATGGATAAAGTAGAAAGTAAAGGATCTAAATTGCTGCCTTAGGGAGTTGGTAGATTAACAAACATTGTTTATTCGTAAAGCTTTTATTTTTTATTTTTTAAGAGTAATTCCTCGCTAGGCATTAAATTTAATTTTTGTATAATATGCTAAACAATTTTATAACAAACTAATTAATTTTTGGTAAAGAATTTTTGTATGATTTGTTGTTTATTTAAGTTTTATCATTTAATTGCAGGGATATACACCTTTGCATCTTGCTATGCAATTCGGAAGGGAAGATATATTTGCACTTCTGTGTAATGTTTACAGTAAGTACTCGTTTATTTTACATATTTATTTTATTTTAATAAAAACATTACACTGGTCACCGAAATTATGTTGCACAAGTCAATTGAAATCTTAACTTATAACTTCTCTATTAGGTCAAGTTTTTGAAATATCACTCTCTTAAAATGCAAACAAAATATATGAGACTTTTTTTAAGGCTAGGGTAAAACCCAAAGTAATTCTTAACAAAATATTGTACAATGATCTTCCAAGTAGAAATCTTTACCTTTAAATCGTTTTAGTATCTAACCTAGTTTTCGTAAATCCTTATTAGTTATGAGATGACTTGACTTATTGGTCTTCATTTGACTTTATCTAAAGTCTTTAAATACCTTTAATGTAATTAGTTTAGTTTATAGTTTTGAATTATTCGTTTTAGATTTAAATATTTTGGTGATTATGGCAAATACGAATTCCGTTTTAAGTTTTATATGCTAACCGTTTTCAACATTTTTTTTTAATATTTTTTTCAATATATTCTAAACAAAACTTTAACCTTATGACTAGGAATTCCAATAAAAACAAACATTTTTGTTTTTGCTTTTATGTTAAGAACGGTTTAAGCATAATAACTTAAGCATTTTTGTAAGGTTCATGTAGGGCAGTTAAAGATGTACAACTAATGGGGCTTTTTTTATAAATGAATAAGGTACTGAAAATATTTAAACGGAATATTAAAACAAGGGTTTGTAGATTTGGAAAATCATGACGAATTTTATTGAAAAAATAACTATTTCATGAATTAACAAAGCCTATAACAGCCTGCTAATTATAAATAGTTGTTTCTTAAAAACCTGATGTGATAGCCTGATTTTAAAGTCTGTTTCAAACTAGGGCCATCAAAAAAAACTTAGAAAAAGTATAACCTCGTTGACCGGTGCGGTGTATCAAAGAGACATTTTCATTTGTTTATAGAATAAAATTTTATCAATTTTATTATGAAATTTAAGCGTATGAATTTAGAAAAGACCCAATGCTCCAAAGTTAAATAGTGTACCAAAAATGGAACTCCGATAAAGACAAATTCAGAAATCATTCCAATTCTTGGAACTTATTTTTCAAAAATAAGCGACCTTATTGAGTGTAAAGATGTGTACATAAGTAATGGTACTCGTATTAGAGGTAGTGAAAGTATTCGTATTAGAATTTCAAGTGTTTTCTAAATATTTATTCAAATCTCTCATTTCAAACAGAGACATTCGGTCTTCCGGTAAAAATTAAGCCAAGGAAGGACTAAAATTTGTATAATGTAACGACACATGGGCCCCAACACCAATATCCAAATTACAATCGAAAGTCTGCTCATTTTTCGTGTGTTCGTTTGTATTTTATTTTTTGATCTAAGGCTACCGCTATTTAATATTTCTTATCACCTGTCAATCAAATACTCATCACTCCAGCTATATACGAGACCACATGCACATTCAACAAACAAATATTTTAAGTAGGTGCTCATTCATTTGATCAAAGATTATAGTGACGTTTGTTGTTGCCGATGTCCCTTTTTTGATCGGAAATTAAATATGAGTATTATATCATTTTGAAGAAGAGACTTCAAATTTTTGACGTACGTAATTGCCTAATTGACATTTACCTAACCAAGATACAATTTTATGATTAATTTATTATATTTACACATCAACGACAGAAAAAAGGCTTTACTGGTGGCAATAGGTTGATGAGTGGCGGCAAGCTCTGTTTGAATAAAAGTAAATCAGAGTATGTTATGTTGAATTGAAAGATAACGTCAATATTTGTTGTGTTGGGTAAAGACGCTTCTTTTTACGACTTTATTTGATTAAAATTATTCTGTGAAGCTTAGTTTATGGGCGTGTAAAAACTGAATAATTGCATTATGTGATAATGTTTTTGAAAGTTGTTTTTTCCTAGATAATGTTTTAGGATACAAACTTTGCTTCTTATCCTATATTCCTATGGGAGACACGGAAGCTCTGATGATTTTTCAAAAGGGGTTTTTGTGTTCAATTTTCTTTTCTCATTCATACGATTATATCAACTGACTTACAAACCAATATTTCCTACAATTAAAATCAATTTTGAATTTAATTTTGTACAGAAGCAAATCGTGATCTTATGGACTGGAGCGGCAACAAACCATTGGACTATCACAAGCAGCGCACAAGTGTATCGGCTTCAACTTACAGCAGTGAGTATGATGTGTTTATGCCTCAACTGCCGGCGAAATTCCGAAATCTTAATGCTGGTGGAACGGTTGGTTTTTCGCGTAAAAAGCGCTCCCAAGGTCGTTATGCCACCATGTCTGGAAGTTCCCTTTTGCGTAATCAATCAATTATGGCCAGTAAAAAACGAAAAACACTCCAATCGATGTTGGACCAAGATCCACAAGCCCAACTTAAGCCATCAGGAGCATTCTCTTCGCCCGATAGAGCGACTGTGACGACCACGACCACGACCACGACGACGTCGACAAACAATAACAATGATGTCCTAAGTTCCGACTCAGGTTCCCCATCAAACAACTACTATGGCAAAATTCCAAGTCGTCGCAAGGAGAGCTTTTTACGCAAGACATTCCGCGCCGCCAGCAATAGGTCGGAAATGTTAACTAACAACCACAATTCGGAGTAAAAAATTAAACTAATCAAATGTATTACTTTTATATTTTATACTAATATTGGAATTTTCGAAAGTTCGCTTGTTTCTAACACAATTTTTGTTTTATAATTTATTTTTATTTCTATTTTTTTATTATTGGCTTTTGTTAAACTTTTATCTAATCTTTTGCATGTTGTGTAACAGTTTTATAAACTTTGATCTAATTAAATTCGTATTTAATCAATTAAATGCATTTTTATTATTCGCACTATGTTATTTATTTTTCTTATTATATGATAAAATGTATATGTAGTAAATTTCTCTTATTTTTAAAAATTTTCTTGCTGCGAAATGGAACTCCAAATGAAACCCAATAGAAATTCAGGCAATGCGTTTGCAATTTGTAAACAGTGATGGATATTCTTCTTGGAGGCAAGTTCAATATTCAATGTGTATATTTTTGAGAATGCGTTTTTTTGCAGGGTTAACAAAAATGAGTTTGCGTTCTTTTTTAATTTGCTAACTTTTTTAACAATGTTCATAATTATATCAGCGACTGCATTGTCGGACCATACTATGCTTTTGTTGTGATAAGAATTAAATATTATAATTTTTTAACTTATAACTGCAAACACAAAACCATATTTACAGAAAAACATTAATTTATTAATACCTGTGAAACTTTAAGAAAATCAAACAGACACGATTCTGTTAGGCATTTTTTAAAAATTTAGGAAACGAAGTGCTTTTTCAGAAACTTTCTTTGAAGAACTGATTTTTTATTAGAGCAGTAGAAAATGCATTCAAAATCAAAGCAATGATTAGTTTTATTTACAAAAACTAATTATAATGCGTCACAATTATTCTATAACATTTTTTTTTTACTGACAGGAAAACGACGAGGCGCGCGCCGTTGCTTTGATTGCATGCGCAAAGCCGTCAAAGCACTTTCCGGCAAAATTTGGGAGGTGATAAAATTCCCTTTACTAAAAACTTCAGTGATTAGACAGTCTGCAGAACTTTCTTCCCAACGTAAAAATACCTTTCAGTCTGTATGGTACGATGAAGAATGCAAAAAAGTAGGAGAAAATCTTTTGCTTTCTTAAATCTATATAGAAAAACAAATAACGCAGTTTTTAAATCACTGTATTCACAATCAAACCAAGAATACAAAAGGTTATGCAATCTCAAAAAAGAACTTTATTTAAAAAACACGGCTTCTAAGCTCGTTGAATGCAAGAACTCGAAATCTTTTTGGAAGACAGTATAAGTGTTGAGTGGGCGGAATAGGAGGGTATTGTTCACAATTGATGAAAATCTACTTGCAAATTATTTTGAAACTCTACTTCTGCCTGACCCTAATCTAAACACAATGAGCTTTGCATTCCCCAATGTCATTATTCCTGAACTGGATTCCAATCTCACAATGGTTGAACTAGTAGCTGTTTTAAAAAAAAATGAAAAATAACAAAGCATCTGGATCTGATGGGATCCCAGTAGAGTTTTATAAACATGCTACTCCTGAGTTTTTGGAATATCTGTTAGAACTTTTAAATAGAATATTTATTGAAGAGATAGTGCCTGAAAATTTTCGTCTGTCTCGAATTACAGCCATTTTTAAAAAAGGTAACCGTGATTTGCCAGAGAACTATAGAGGAATTGCTGTGCTTAACTCATTAAGAAAAGTGTTTACACAAATACTCTATACTAGACTTACGACCTGGGTAGAAGATAATAATATGATTAGTTGCTTTCAAGCTAGTTTTCGAGCCAACCTTCCAGCTATTGATCAAATTTTTATACTCAGCACCACTGCTAGGCGTTTTATTGATAAAAAAAAGAACTTATATGCCTTTTCCGTTGATTTAAAAGCGGCTTTTGACACTATTAATAGCAGGTCCTTACTCTATAAGCTCTCAGCAATTGGCCTATCTACTAAATTTGTCAGAGTCTACGAAAAAATTCTCGAAAACATGATGGCATCTGTTCAGAATGGTAGAAAAGTATCTAGAGAATTTAGTTGTGAAGCAGGTGTCCCTCAAGGATGTGTTCTAAGCCCTATCATGTTTGCACTGTATATGAACGATGTCGAAAACAGTATACCTGGGGGAGTTCAGTTCGGGGATATTACTCTTAAAGTCTTGCTTTATGCTGACGATCTAGTGATTTTATCAGACAGTCCGCTTACTCTACAGCTCCAGATTAACAAGCTAAAACAGTTTTGTGATCTATGGGATTTAGAATAAATACCACTAAATCCAAAATAATGGTTTTCAAATCTCGAAATAGATCAATTGGCTATGGGCGGAATTGGACTCTAGATGGTGAGATAATTGAGGTAGTAAATGAATTTAAGTATCTTGGGTATACTATGACATATAATCTTAACATTCAAACCTTTATAAAAGAAAAAACAACCGCTGCAAAAATTGCAATAAATACAATGTGGTCCCAGTTTTTCGCAAATAAAGTCGTAGATACAATTTCAAAATTCAAAGTTTTCAATGCCACCGTGAATACTTGTTTTTGCTATGGTAATGAAGTATATGGTTTCGAACAGTTGGAGGAAATGGAAAATATACAGAGGTATTTTTTCAAGCGAATTTTTAGGTTACCTATCAACACTCCTAATTATGCTATCTATCCACCTAGAGTCAGGCTTACCTCAAATTTTCTTGAAAAACTTAAAGGTTAACGCCGATTTTATAATCAAAGTTATGAAGCGGTCCGACCAAAACTTGCAAAAAAGACTCCTTAAAAATTGTTTTAGTTGTGGATATAGTCCTGTCAAAAACTGGTATGATCTTGCTGTAGCACATAACCTTTCAATATCTTTGCCAGTGGACAATGTGTTTCGGAAATGAGCTTGATCTTCAAGATCAGAACGGAAATGATCGATTTGAATTATAGACCACATAGAACAGACTTAAACCCTGTGTGTTCCCTTTGCAACCTTGGTCAAAACGAAGATGTTTTGCATTTTTTAGCACTTTGTCCAATATTGCAGGAAATCCGAAGGCTCTACTTTTATTCTAGTTTTCTTTCCCAAGAGGAATGTGTCGGTGTACTAAACGGAGATCGTGGCTGGAAGCCTCTTATACGCTATGTCTCACATGCAAGAAAATATCGAAACGAGTGTTTGAATTTGTTTTGAGTTGTAACAAGATGTTAAAGTGATTGTATCCTCTCCTTTTTTTTCTCGTTTTAACCAAACTAAAAGCCCTTAAAATTAAAAAAAAAAAAAAATTGAGAAATATGCGGTTCTTTTTCCTATTTTTTTTTTTGCTTTTTTTTCTCACTTACAAATCATTATCTGTTTTAGCTAAACTAAAAGCCCATTACCAATATTGTTCTTTTTTCTTTAATTTTTTTGTTTTGACTAAACTAAAAGTCACACTTCTTATTGAACATATAACTACCTGGTATTGCTTTTTTATACTATTAATGATAAACATGAACAAAATTTCCATATGGTTCAATGATTCTTTTTTTTTTTTTTGACTAAACTAAAAGTCACATTATGAAAATAATAATTTAAAAAAAAAAATGTTCTTCTTTAATATTTATATTTACATATTTTTTAACTATGAAACTTATTTTGTGAAATATTCTCTCTTTTAACTCAAATATTGTATTTTTTTTTTGTTTTTTTATTTAATTAGTTTTTTTTTCCAGCAGACGGCTTATAAAGCCATGCTTTGTATATCTTTTATTATGAAATATTGTACTTATAAGAAAATTGGAAAAATAAAGAACTTATCTATCTATCTATCTAAAAACTTAAAAAATAAAATAAGTTCGATAATTTAAACTAATATACAGAAAATATTAAAAAAGAAGATTTTCGGTAGATTATTTTCAATGGATCTTCATTATAGACCTAGAGCTGGCAGCAAACTTTAGATGTACATATACGTACCATTATATCAAATCCAACCGTATGCAGCCGTGGTCTGAGTTGAGCCTTCGAAAATGGCCAGTTTTTCGATTTTGAGGTCAAAATTGTAAACACTTGAGTGATCCTGAAAAAAATCTGAAAAAAATCCCTGATTACAAAAATGTGTGTCCAAGACGTTTTGGTTGCAGCCTTCTGCTTGCCAGACGCATTTTAATAATTTTTCAAATGCATTTTTCAATTTGAAACCCTCATAATTTTTTTCCTATGAAATGTAACCAAAAGAATGGTACATCAAAAAATCAGGGCAGCTTGTTTTATATAATGTGCAGACAAATTCTTGATATTTTATTATACTCGTATCATTCTTTTGGTTATGTATCATAGGAAAAAAGTTATCGGTGTTTCAAGTTGAGAAACGCATTTGAAAAAGCTTGAAATGCGTCTGAAAAGCAAAAGGCCCCAACCAAAACGTCTTGGACACACATTTTTGCAATCAGGAGATTTTTGTCTGATTTTTTGATGTATCATTCTTTTGGTTACATATCATAAAAAAAAAGTTATTAGGGTTTTAAATTGAAAATTTATTAAAATGCGTCTGGCGAACATTTAATAACAAAAAGAATTTCTGAATTCTAAATGAATCCATCATCAAGTAAGAAATAATTCAAATCTATCAAGACTTTCTTGAGTTATAAATGATTGATCCAATTTTTTGTGATGAAATTTAGGATACAAATTTTAAGGTAGACATTAGGTGGCAGATGTATATTGTGAATTTTGGACCAGAACTCGAAGCACAAATGTAAATATTAATGTTCCATCATTATGCAGTCAGTTCCTGTTTTGTGTTTTGTTTTTGGATTCAAGATTTTACCTCCCACCTGGCTTTGAAAGAAATGCAGTTGCATCGCTCATTGCCCTACAAAATTGCAACACATTATTTCTCCGTAGGCTTATATGACTTTTTAGTAAGATTTGATTTTACTTCATTTTCATTACATTTGCATTTTCTTGATTTTCGTAGGCTTAGTCCAATTTTTTTCCATATTTACAAAATCATTTTAACTCATATCAACGCAATCAAAAATGTTCCTTTATACATTTTACTTTGCGAAAAGGAAGAAGGTATTTTTAAATTGGTTTAATTTTTAAAAAATAATATCTAAAACCGGTTGTATACAAAATATGTGTGTATTTACGTATGTACATAATATGCTTCACGTATCACCATTGGGTAGTTTATTATTTTCTGAAAGTCGCCTTTAACCAAGAGCTAGTTTAGATGGAGTCAATTGTATGCAATTTTTCAACCCCGCCCCCCTCCTCCAAAGTATCAAAAAGACAATTGCTTGTCAAAATAACTTCAGGTCCTGGGACTCAAGAAAATTGATTTCAAAGTTCGACTTTAAACCATCATTCATAAATGTGTTCTCAAAATAGGTTCGCGCACCAGCTCTTTTATTTCCCAATTTTATTTATTGATTAAGAAATATTTTTGACGTCTAAAACTCCAAAATTTCAAAAACCTGACGTTACAGTAAATCTTTTTTTTAGGAATATTATTATTATATACATACATTATACTAGGGTTATGAAAAACTCATGGTGTTCAATATTTGATTGCTCCGAGTTAAATAATAATATATTATTACTTACTTACTTAAGGTGGCGCTACAGTCCTGTGTGAACTAGGGCCTCACCCAACAAACTTCTCCATCTAGCTCGGTCCCTAGCTAGATGTCTCCAGTTTCGCGCTCCGAGTTGGGTGAGGTCACCTTCCACTTGTGCGCGCCACCTGATTCGCGGTCTTCCTCTACTGCGCTGTCCTGTGGGTGTGGATTCGAAGACTTTCCGGGCCGGAGCATTGGTTTCCATGCGCTCTACGTGACCTAGCCATCTTAGTCGTTGGACTTTTACCCTTCTTGCTAAGTCTACGTCGCTGTACAGCCCGTACAGCTCGTCGTTCCATCTTCTCCTCCACTCCCCTTCGATGCATACGGGACCGTAGATCACACGAAGAATCTTTCTCTCGAAACGACCCAAGGTGCTTTCATCCGCTTTTGTCAAAGTCCATGCTTCTGCACCGTATAGCAGGACGGGGATGATAAGGGTCTTATATAGCGACACTTTGGTCCTTCGAGAGAGAATTTTTCCACTCAATTGCTTTCTTAACCCAAAGAAACAGCGGTTAGCAAGAGTTATTCTTCGTTTGATCTCAGCGCTGGTGTTGTTTTCTGCGTTTACAGCGGAGCCTAGGTAGACGAAGTCCTTGACTACCTCAAAGTTACGTCTGTCGATGGTGACGTTTTGACCAAGACGTCGGTGTTGTAGGTCCTTTCTTGATGACAGCATGTACTTTGTTTTGCCCTCATTAACCGTTAAACCCATTTTTGCCGCCTCTGCCTCAATACTCACAAAAGCCCAATTGACATCACGCTGAGTTCTTCCGATTATGTCAATGTCATCAGCATATGCTAGTAATTGGACAGACTTTTGAAAGATAGTGCCTCTGGTGTTGACGTGTGAGCTTTGCACTATTCTTTCAAGTACGATGTTAAAAAAATCACATGACAGCGCATCACCTTGTCTAAAACCTTTTTTGACATCGAAAGGTTCAGTTAAGTTGTTTCCAACCTTTATGGAGCAGCGTGAATTCTCCATGGTCATCCTGCACAAACGGACGAGTTTGGCAGGGATGCCAAAACTAGACATGGCTCTATACAGTTCGTCCCTGTAGATACTGTCATATGCGGCCTTGAAATCGATGAAAAGATGGTGGGTGTCGATTTGGTGTTCTTGGGTTTTTTCCAGGATCTGCCGTAATGTGAATATTTGATCGACTGTGGACTTTCCTGGTCTAAAACCACACTGATAAGGACCTATCAGGTTGTTGACGATGGGCTTTAGACGTTCACATATTACGGCAGAGAGGATTTTATAAGCGATGTTAAGTAGACTGATTCCTCTATAATTGGTGCAGTTTAGAGGGTCTCCTTTTTTCAGGATCGGGCAAACAATACTGAGGTTCCATTCATCGGGCATGCTTTCTTCCGACCATATCTTACAGATAAGTTGGTGCATGCTCCTAACCAACTTATCTCCAGCTGCTTTAAAGAGCTCGGCATTCAAGCCATCCGCTCCAGCGGCTTTGTTAGACTTCAGCTTAGATATAGCAATCTTTACTTCGTCTAAGTCGGGAGGACGGGATTGTTGGCTTTCGTCGTCTATGTTGAATGGATCATCCTGCCTGACAGCGGAATTCGGTTCGTCGTCGCCGTTATACAGTCTGCAGAAGTGGTCCTTCCATATCCTCAGCATTGACTGCGGTTCCACTATGATGTTTCCACTTTCGTCTTTGCAGCCTTCGGTTCTAGGTTTATGTACTTGTGAATTTCGTTTCACCTGTTCATAAAACTTTCGAACTTCGTTTCTGCTTTTAAACCTCTCAACATCTTCGACCGCACGCTTCTCATGCTCTCTCTTTTTCCTTCTGAGAAGTCGGTGTTCCTCTCGCCTCTTCTGCTCATAGAGCTCATGAGCAGCTCTCGTCCTTTTATGCAGCGCCGCCTTGCGTGCCTGTTGTTTGGCTGCATTTGCCTGCCGACATTCCTCATCAAACCAGGGGTTCCTTGTTGGTGGTCGCTTGAAACTCAGCACGTCAGAGGCGGCTTCTCTGAGTGCGTCTTGGCAATGTTGCCACTGGTTTTCTATACATTGTGTTGGCGGCACACAACTTCGAGAGAGGTTACTTGTAACTCGGTCGGAGAAGGATTTGGCGATCTCTTGCGATTGTAGCCGTTCGACGTTGTACCTTCTCCCAACATCTCCCTGTTTTGCCTTGGGCCTGGAAACCCGAAGTGCTACCTTGGCTACAACAAGGTAGTGGTCCGAGTCGATGTTAGCTCCTCGGAAAGTTCGGACATCCATGATGCTGGAAGCGTGTCTGGCGTCGATCGCAATATGGTCAATCTGGTTGACGGTAGATTGATCTGGAGATCTCCAAGTTCCTTTGTGGATGTTGAGGTGTGGAAAACGCGTACTGGCTACCATGACGTTTCGCCCCGCAGCAAAATCTATGAGCCTGAATCCGTTGTCGGAAGTGTTGTCGTGCAGGCTGTTTTTCCCGATTATTCCACCAAAGATGTCTTCCCTTCCTAGCTTGGCATTAAAATCGCCCAGGACAATTTTAATATCGTAGCTAGGACACTGCTCGTATGTTTTGTCTAAGAGCTCGAAGAACATATCTTTGGTGTTGTCATCCTTCTCATCTGTGGGGGCGTGCGCGCATATCAGGCTAATGTTGCCGAATTTAGCCTTGATGCGGATGGTCATGAGGCGCTCGTTGATGCACCTATAGCTTAAGACTTGTTGCCTAAGTCTGGCTCCAATGACGAAGCCGCATCCAAATAAGCGCTGTTGGTTTTCTCGGTAGCAGTCACCATAGTAGATATCGCAGTTTTTCATCCTCTTTTTGCCCGGCCCATCCCATCGTATTTCCTGGATGGCGGTGATGTCTGCTTTATAGCAGTCTAGGGCCTCCGCTAATTCTTCGGCTGCACGTGGTCTGTTAAGGGACCTAACATTCCACGTGCATATCCGAAGTTCGTTGTCCTTAATTCGTTTGCGTTGGTTGTCAGCAGTAAATCCGTCCGTATCCGAGGCTTGTTGGTGCTTCGCAACTATAAGATTTTTACGTGGTCAGGAAGTCACCCTGACGGCACAACCCCCAACCTGGAGGGCCAGATCCTTAGTATAACTCCAAGGACGGGGAGCCGGATAAACCGCTCCTTATAGGCCTGGGCTCCGAATAAGTCGTAGAAGCCCTATAAGGTGTTCACTAAGTAGTTCAACCTTACTGGAACTGTAGACGCCACCGTTGATTCCATCTCGGGAATTCCTCCGCTGCCGTCTGGATAAGGAGAGGTGCCTTAGTGGACGCACCTCTCCCCCCCTATCTCGTTTGCTGCCCCCAACAACTTTCCACTGGGGTTGGAACCCAATCTCCAGTTGAGGTACTAGGCACCCGATGTTCACCACGGGGAGGTGAGAGTAGGAGTTGGTAGACAGAGGTTGGTTTTGAGAAAAACCTGTGGACGCTTGTGTCCTCTTGAATGCACATGTCTACCATTTGAACATCAATAATATATTATTATTTAAAATATTTATATAACCTTTTTCAAGATGCTATATTTTTTTTATATTTCTTTGAGTAACATAACATTGTATATATACATATTTACTTACTTACTTAAGGTGGCGCTACATTCCTGTGTAAACTATGGCCTCACCCAACAAACTTCTCCATCTACCTCGGTCCCTAGCTAGATGTCTCTAGCTAGGACGGGGATGATAAGGGTCTTATATAGCGACTCTTTGGTCCCTCGAGAGAGGACTTTGCTACTCAATTGCTTTCTTAGCCCAAAGAAACAGCGGTTAGCAAGAGTTATTCTTCGTTTGATCTCAGCGCTGGTGTTGTTTTCTGCGTTAATAGCGGAGCCTAGATAGACGAAGTCCTTGACTACCTCAAAGTTATGTCTGTCGATGGTGACGTTTTGACCAAGTGTTGTAAGGTGTTGTAAGTCCTTTCTTGACGACAGCAAGTACTTCTGATTATGTCAATGTCATCAGCATATGCTAGTAATTGGACAGACTTTTGAAAGAAAGTGCCTCTAGTGTTGACGTGGGAGTTCTGCACTATTCTTTTAAGTACGATGTTTATGGAGCAGCGTGAATTCTCCATGATCATCCTGCACAAACGAACGAGTTTGGCAGGGATGCCAAAACTAGACATGTAGATACTGTCAAATGCGGCCTTGAAATCGATGAAAAGATGGTGGGTATCGATTTGATGTTCTTGGGTTTTTTCCAGAATCTGCCGTAATGTGAATATTTGATCGAATGTGACTTTCCTGGTCTAAAACCACACTGATAAGGACCCATCCGGTAATTGACGATGGGCTTTAGACGTTCACATTTTACGGCAGAGAAGATTTTGTAAGCGATGTTAAGTAGACTGATTCCTCTATAGTTGGTGCAGTTTAAAGTGTCTCCTTTTTTTCAGAAATATGTATATATACATATGTATTTATAATTGAGCTATGACTTGGTGATTAAACGGTCCGGGTTAGAATTCGAAAAGCCTTATAATCTACTTGAACAAATTTTCGAATTCGTATTCCATTTCAGGACCTTAAAAACCTATAAAATAGTAAATTTCAGATGGAACGAATAATTTGTGGAAATCGTGTTTTGTATAAAAATTTGCATACAAGTGGGCTGTTAATTGTTTGTAAATAGTAGCAAACGTTTGTATGTCTAATCAAAATAAATATGGAAATTAAAATTAGCAATTTTTTAGGAATATTCAAATACGCGCACATAAATTACAAAAACAAATATCAATATTTAATACGTATGAACACTCTTCCTTTTTAAATTTTACATATAAAATTAAAAAAAAAAACTATACTCCACCTAAATTGAATTTGTTTAAACAAACTTTGTAAATAATATTTTGCATGCCAGATTTTTTTTTTTGGTTGGTTGGTTTAAAATTTATAACAGTTAACAAAATAACTCATAAAACACGAAAATATTCTTTATTAAAATTACAGAAATCAAGGCAAGGAGAAAACATACAGGTTGGTTAATAATAAATACATTAACATTAAAATGTGTTATTAATTATTTTTCTTAAACAATTCTATTATTATTTGGTTACAATTTTGTGTAGAAAAAGATTTGGGATTCCTGCGGATTGGTTCTTTGAATGTGAGAGTGAAGAAGACAACAGAAGCATTCAGCAACTTCTTGGGAGTGGGCAATGGCAACGGGAATACGAACACTCACGCGGTGACGGTTCCAGTAGGTCATCAACACCATCCCCATCACCGACACCATCCACATGCTATAACAGCTGCGAATCCGATGATGCGGACAATCAAACCCTTAGGGACGTCGACTCAATTGACAACTCGAGCGAGTGTTCCCATCAATACGAAGAATAAGTTTGAAAAAATCCATAAAACTTGGGGCTCAGCCGATAATATACCTCGAGATGGAAGTGCTGGTATGCCACCGCCACAAGGAAGTGACTCCCTGAAAACCCGAAAGACCAAACGCAACAACACATCTGAATGTCGAACTACCTTGACAGGATACAGCAGTATGCCAACCACTCCGAATCAACTTAGGGCTCCAATTGGAATATTATCGGAGCAAGTTGTGAGCATGGGTGATTCTGATTCGGATGTTGCTTGTGGCTTTGGATCGAATTGGTCAGTAAGCCGTAATAGTTTAGGTGGCAGCGGCAGTGGCAGCAGTCAATCAAATGCACCTGCCCCAAGATATGGATAAAGCAATTATCTTAACATTGACTAAAATATGCAATATAATATTGTCATTGTTCATTTATTTTTAAGAATGTTTGCATTTTTTTGTAAGGGATTTTCTTAGAGACAAGATTAAATAAGTACTTTTTAGGAGTTGAGGAGACAAATGTAAAGCAACATACATTTATATAATTTTATCTGATATACATACATACATAAATTAAGAAGTTCCCTTTAGTTAAATACGATACACAATTTATGTAATAAAAAAAGTGTATTTTTGTAAATTTAAATAAAATTCTATTTACTATTTTATTACAATTAAAAAACTATTTTTAATAAAACACATATACACATTAAGTAAAAACATATCTACATTTTTTAAACTTATTTTTTAAGATTTTTTTTTCTTTATCACTCCGAATTTTATTGAAGATAACACTTCGTCACAGGTCAAGTTAATCGCAAATTAATGGATCTAGAAAGGTCGCTAGCAAAAGATGGTGATTTTTAAAATTCAAATGTAAGGCCGTCGTCGTTCTCTTCAGCAAACGGATCAATCTTAGAGCGTGTTGATTTTAGATTTTTTATTTCTTCTCCTCACCTCACCCCTAAATGATCAATTTCTTGTCAAAATAGCTCAACGTCGACATGTTGATTTGTATTTGTAAGCAATGAGTGTTAATCTTATTCTTTACACTTAATAAAAGTATAACAGTTTCATAATAAAAAAAAAACGTTAATTTATTTCAATTCAAATCGTTTTATCTTTATATGTGTATGAGAAGAAACTTTAAGGGCGACCACATGTGGCATTTGTCGCTAGTGTCGCGAAGTAGAGAGATGCCACTAAAGCGAGAGGAGAGTATTATTTTCATTACCATAAACAGCTAACACAGTAAGGGCGAAAATTAATTTACCATCCAAAAGGACAATTAAATTTACTTCATTCTCTTTGATTCCACCTTTGTATATTTTTCCATTCCATACAAAGCTCGATAAATGTTGTTTATGTTTTTTATGAATATATTTTTTATATGAAAAACGGAAAAGTATAACAAAATGGCTTAACATAGAGTCTAATCAGCTGTTAAGGATCTGTTACCTTTGAGTATGAAAACCATAGGAATCATGATGGAAGTCGAATAGGGCGACATCTAGATATTTTTTGTGGAACTTCTCATGGAGAAATTAGTTTCAGCCGGGAGACTTACATACGAACACTGATAATTCGAAACAGGCGAAAATAGGGGATTAACAAGAGTCTGAGTGAATATGGAAAACACTTTGGATTTATTATGTAAATACAAATGGCAATTTTTGTTCAATTAATGGATTTTTTGATAATAATCTTATTAATAAGTAAGCTTCAAAAATATTGAAAAGTTATAATTAAATAAAACATTTAGATGGAGGTTTGATTTTGTACACATTTAAAAATGTAAAAAAACTAACTATTTTGATTGAATGAAATTTTAATTTGAATGTTTTTCTCAGGATAGAGAATTTTTCAAATGGGATGAGGAACTTCCAAGACTTCTTGTTGTAAAAATTAAAACAAATCTTGACTCTGATTCAATGATTTTTGAAAAGTTTGAATTAAATCTTGACTATTGTCGTATCGAATAATATCTTTGTATATGAAAACTATAGTACTCTCATGGGAAGAATTTTTTTTTCTCCAAGCGGAAGGGTTACGTTCATAAGAACCTCTATTGCAACGTAGCATAGAAAATAAGTTTTCCGCGACGTCGGTATTTAAATGTGCTATGAGGATATAACTCTGCTCATCGCTCTTTAGATATTCCCACATCATCACAATGGCCTGTAGGGTTTGTTGCAAGCCCAAGAAGCATGGTGGGGTTTTTCTACTGCTTCCCGAAACCCATGTTGAAATCCACGTCTTAGCTTCTTTTAAAGCTTCTAATGTGCTTGTGGAATCGGATAGCACTTCCTTGTTAGGATTCCTCGAATATCTTTGTCGATTGTTTAGTCTGTCGAATAAATCGTTCATTTTCTTCATGAACATTGCTGTGGCTTCGGCGACTTTCTTGTTTTTTTCCGTTTTGAAGCAGTCATTTTTCACAGCATACATTATTCCACTGTAGACGTTATCGCTGAAAACTTGTGTCGCTAACCTAACCGACATCTTTTCAAATGCATTAGGATTGATGTGTGATTGTGTGAGTTTCCAGAAAACTTCAAAGGTTTCCCCCTTAGAGTCCTCCTCAAAAACTTTCTTTAACACTCGCCAATCCACAACAGCATCTCCTATATGGATGCAATGCTTGAGAAGTATATTTCTCACACTTTTGAAAAGATGCGGATAGTCATGGACCAAGAATATCCGTTGGTTATTAATGTCAATGAAAGGATAATTTTCAATTGGGTTCGTTGCCAAGGTTTTGTATGCCAAAACGTTGTTTGATCCTTGGTCGCAGCTTGTTGCAACCACCTGTAGTCCACATTCCATTACACCCGTTATGATTTTTCTTAAAATCTGGGCTAGGATTGGTCCATTAGGAGATCCCACGTAGTAGGCGATCGTCTGCTTCCAATTGGTATTGAGTCCTCTCAGTGTGAATACCATAGCTTTACAGGGTATAGTACTCATCCTGCCAAGCTCCCCGAAGTCCGTGAACCCGTATATAAAGTCGTCTTTAATGTTATACTCCAGTTCACGTTGGATAGCCATTTCGTCGAAAAGTATGACGGTCTTCTTCTCCTTTGCGGTCATTTCCTTCGCCTTTTCGGTCAGCATGGTCCTTATCTGGTCGCTAAATCCTGCTGGCAACCTAATTTCCGAATGCCATCGGTATATTGTACTCACCGATGGCAGCTTAAAACCTAAATTTATCATAAAAGAATAGCATGATGGAGACTTGAAGAAAAACTTTAAGAAAAGTTCTCTTTCACTAGTCTTCCATGGTGCTTTCTTCTTATGAAAGAGTTGCGCGAGAATAAAAGTTCGCAACTCTTCAGAAAAATCTAGCATTAAATCCTCTAGATGGTTTCTGAAGGTATATTTAGCTTTTTGTTTCCTAATTTTAGGCGTGAAATTAATGCGCCGACTAGTTTTCCTAGTGGGTTTTGGTTTTGCCACCCATTTGTACGTATGAAATCCGGGTGACTTCAAACCAGTGGGTGAGATGGGCAAATTTTGGAATGGAAGTGTTTCCTTAGAATACACATTCTGAGATTTGACAGCCAAATTTAAAAGATTTGAACTGCTAGATACCGAAGAATGAGGTGAAGTGGATGGTTGTGCTATTGCACGAGAAAAAAAATCCAGGGGTGTTGGTGGTAATGAAATAGGCGGATGGGAAGTTGTAGGAGTGAAAAGATGGGGATGTGTAGAAATTGTTGTGGGAAGGTTCGGACGTGTGTTTCGCTGTTTATTGCGAAGTGCAGATGTATTGCTTTTAACCTTGACCGTTAAGGTCGTCTGATTCTTCAAATCCCATGCCTCCATAATGAGAGTGCACGAAGGATCATGAAATTCGTCATTGCATGTACATACAGAAAAGAAGGATAGTGGAAGGGCATCTTTATGAAGACGATTTTGTGTACCTCGCACAATAGTGTCTTTCGCATAAAAATGCGCTTCGCACATATATAACTTTTTCTCCAATGTTGAAACATTGCCATGCTTGCCCTTCTGCGGTCGAAGGGAACTTGGAAAAAAGAGAGACTGGTTTGGCGCTTTTTTACTATGTTGCAGTGAGCATAACAGCACCGAACCATTTTGTATTTTTTAAATAAAATTTATTATTAAAAAAGAATAATTTGTACACAAAAATTACAAAATATTTTACACAGCACTTAAATAATTACCACAGCACTTTAATAATCACAGCAACAAACACAAAACAATATATTTTTCACGAAACTTAAAGCACTTACTTAATTTTACTTTAAACGGACACGGAAGACAGTTGGCACTAAAAATGGGTATGGGTTACTTTAAACGTACACGGAAGACAGTTGGCACTAAAAATGGGTATGGGGTTTAGTCAGTTTTAACTTGAAAAAAAAGTTAAAAAAAAAACTTTATATTTTATATTATAGATAATACCTATAGATAATTATAATAAATATAAATGAGAAATTCAAAAAAGTTAAAAAAAACTTACAATACAAAAAAGGTACGTATGTAGCTCTGAAAATAATGTAAATAAGCAAAACACAAAGCACAATCAATTTAAAAAACAAAAAAAGCTATGCAAATTGAAAAAGCAAAACAAAAAAAAAGCAATGTAAATTAAAAAGCAAAACACAATTAATTTTAAAAACAAAAAAATGCCAAGTGGTTAAATCAAAACCAAATAGGTCGAGCAAAATGGTTATCACAATTATTATCACAATGCCAATGGTTAGAATATAGGTAAGCGTTAAAATTTATAGGTAGTTTGAAAAACTTAGCACAAATTTTAAATCAGCACAAAATAAATATTACTGCAAGCACAATTTAATCTCAAACTTTGTATTTGAATATGCGAAATTTTAAGCAAATGTGATCTATTGAACAAATCTTGGCAATTGAAAAAATTCGTTTAAAAAGCGCGAAAAAATGTCTAGGAGAAAAACTTACACATCGATGTAAAACAAAATATAAAGACAGTAACTACAATCTTTGTATATAAAAACCATGATTTTCATATACAATCCTACCATACAAAATAACCAAAAGGCCAATATCCTTTATATTTCACCTACATTTCATTTTTACATGGAAAATACCGTTGACCTTAAAATGTAAACAAACCAAAACAAACCAAAATAAATATACCTAAGTATATTGGTTCATTTCTCCTTATCAGTTGCTTCATTTCCTATTTTTATTCTTATAAGCTTTGTATATGAAAACTTTCATATACAAACTTATAAGCAATAGAATTTTCCCTATCTTTGTATACATAGTCCCTATTCACTCTAACTCTTCTAAATTCCCAATAGTCTTTCTCTATTTTTATCTGCTTCGAATTATCATATTCTTAAGTCTACCGTCTGCAAAGAAAATTCTACACTGCAGTTTCTCCAAAAAATTTGCAGATGTCACCCTATTCGACAACCACCATGAGAGTACTATAGTTTTCATATACAAAGATAATATTTAGACTAATAATCTAGTCACTGCTAGTTACCAGTAGACGTCGCTTTACAAGTCTCCACTCTAATTAGACTTAAACTTAATGTTGCTTGCATTTAGGAGATCGTAACTATCAACATTATCTTTTCTTTCGGATTTCAAATATTATAAAATAAATGGTAGTCTTTTTCATAATTAAAAGCAAAAAAGTTCGCACTAAAATTAAAAAAAAAAAATTAAAAATTTAGTACACTTTAAGCGTCACTTATTGGGCAATAGATTCGATAAGTTAGCAAATTTCGATCTTATACACCCTGCATTAAACCACAGGCTGCCAAACTGTTATTAAGAGTTGTCAAATCGAATCGGCTTTTTGACGTTTGATTTGAACAATCAAAACATTTTCCATGTGCGTGGTGCTATTCAAATTTAATTCATAACTTTACTGCAAAGAAAGAAATAACAAATAAAAATGGGCAAAAAAGATAAAAATAAGAAAAAAGGCAAAGGAGCTGAAAAAACTGGTATGAAAACGGACAAGAAGAATGCAGCGAAACAAAAGAAGCTGCTCGAGAAAATTGGCGAAGTATAAATATAAATACTGACCAAACAAATAAGACCATTTTAATATAACTATCTTTTCAGGCAGACATTGCGCAAGTTGTAGCAAACTTAGAAGCCGAACAGGCCCGCCTCAAGACAGTAATTGAAACAACATGTCCACCACCCACACCCAGATCAAGTTTTACTCTTGTCGCTCATCCGGAAAAGGACGAATTGATAATGTTCGGAGGAGAGTTCTTCAATGGACAGAAAATCTGCATTTATAATGACTTATTCTTCTACAACATTGCCAAGAACGAATGGAAGCAAATTCAATCGCCTGGCGGACCAGCACCCAGAAGTGGCCATCAAATGGTGTCCGTAGCTAGCGATGGTGGCCAGTTATGGGTAAGAATCTTTGCCATAAAAGTCACTATTATAGTAGATATAAAGGCTACGTATTCCTTTAGTTATTCGGAGGAGAACATGCAAGTCCTTCTCAGCTACAATTCTACCACTACAAGGATCTGTGGGTAATGCGCTTGAAAACAAAATCATGGGAAAAGATTACCGCACCAAATGGACCTAGTCCCCGAAGTGGGCACCGCATGGTAGCGTCTAAAAAGAAATTGTTTGTCTTTGGCGGTTTCCACGATAACAACCAATCATACAAATATCACAACGACGTTTATATATTTTCTCTGGAATCATACACTTGGTTGAAATTTGAAGTTCAAGGAGCGATTGTTCCACCACCGCGGTCGGCATGTTGCATGGCTGCATGTCCGGATGGGAAAATTCTCATTTGGGGGGGTTATTCGAAGTCAAATGTGAAAAAAGACGTCGACCGAGGAATCACGCACACGGATATGTATCTACTTAATCCTGATAGTAAGTGTCACTTCTTTGAATTTTCACTTTCTACGGTACATTTTCGCATATTAATGTTAATAGGTTGTTAAGTCAATGATTACATAATATTTAGTATAGTTTACCGTGGAGCGTTACCAAGTAAAATATTGTTTAAATTTTGTTCTGTCATATTTAGAACATACACCTAATGAAAAATTCAAATGGACCACCGTCAAAGCAGGCGGAATAAATCCTTTGCCCCGTAGTAGTGTTGGCTGTGCTGTAGCTGCAACCAACAAAGCGTATTGTTTTGGTGGAGTTATGGATATCGAAGAGGATGAGGAAGATCTTCGTGGTCAATTTGGTAGTGATCTTTATTGCCTCGACCTTGCTTCACCTACGTGGAGACTTCTTGAAGTCAATAAAACTCCAAAGTCAAGCAAAGAAGATGACGACATGAAGGACGCGACAGAAGTTCCTGCTGCACAGACAACCACAGATGGTGTTTTCACAATTACAGTTGGTGGTTCTTCTTCAGCCACTACTAAGATGCCAAGTTTATTCGGCAAAACTCCTACCAACAAATCTGTACCCTCACCGAGAATGAACCCCGGACTGTGTGTTTGCAAAGGGACACTCTACATGTTCGGAGGAATCTTCGAAGAGGATAACAAACAATACACATACAATGACTTCTACTCCCTTGACTTGCATAAAATAGGCGCATGGAAAACAATAATTCCCAATAACTCGAATCCTCATGATTGGATTGATTCCGATAGCGATGGAAGTTCTTCATCAGAGAATAGTGAAGAAGAGGATACGAGCACAGACTCTGAATCCGATATGGATACAGATTGATGGAATGAAAATAAGGCACATTTTACATTTAATTTTATTTTTATAAACTTAATAAATTTAAAGCGACTTTAACAGAATGTTTAGTTTTATATTTTCAAATGCCATCAGAGGAATGTAGTTCAATGTTTTCATTTGGCCATAGTCGACTTTTACAAACCAAGCAATTCCGTGAGGATTCTTCTGGTATCATCAGGGGTCTCAACTTTATGCTCAATTGTTCGTGGATCTACGAAAATCTCATAGTCGTTGCCACCAGGTTCGGTTTTGTCTCCGAAGAAGTGAATCTCTTCGAAATTGTGAAACTTCTCGATGTGTCGCAGACAGTAGGTCTTATCCCAACCATGTGGAAACACGTCAAAGCTTATCTGCCCTCCGATGCTGTAGGTCAGATCAACATCGGCGAATTCGCGAGTAAGTGCGTTTATCATCGCCTTTCGAACTCCATGTTGATTATCGTACTCGGCAAACATATTACGCTCTTCTCTCGTACATTGACGGCCAATTGGACAGATGTTCATCATCCCATTGCGAAATTCCAGAAACGTCCCCCTCTTGATTGGTAATTCCAGTTCAGATAGATATTTCAACACATAATTAATAAATCGTTGTAGGGTTTTCTCACCCAAATGTTCTTGAATCGATTGTTTTCCAACTTCTTTTCCGGCTTCTATTTGAACTAATCCATTTTCTGGGAATATGAAATCGAATTTCTCTAAAATCTTCTTGCCGTTTAATTGTTCGAACATCTTTTCTAAATCAGAGCCACCCACTATGCCAATTGTTGCTCGGGGTTGCACTTTCGAGTAAAAGAATTCCTCGAATTCGGGTTTTATTACTGTTCGTGGGAATGTGAGGGTACCATCGACGTCGAAAAGAAGTAGGATCTCATTGCGTTCTAATTTGGACATTTTTAATGTTGGGATGGAGTTTATTTTCACTGAAGATGATAAGGGTTCTGAACAACAGCTGTTTGTCCTCCACGTCGTTCTCGTATATTAAAATATGGTATCATTCATATTCCACTTAAGTCAAGTCTTATCTAGCCGACCTGCCGTACTATTGACAGCGCTGACAAGTTGGTGGCAGTGGTCGCATTCAGAAAGCTAGTGGCTACGTAGTCAAGGGATTCTGATTGGCTAAATCTAACTACAAAAGTAGTTGAAATTTCACCTCCGACGTAGTGTAAAAATTTCGGCTACAAAGTTAGTGGAGAATGATTTTGACGTTTCACAATCAGCTGCTCGGTAAAGTAACACGAATTCAAAATGAAATAAATCAGTCAATATTTAAATACAAATATAAATCATTCAAATTGTGTCTTAAATTTGATTTTATTGAATTTAAAAACACAAAAGATAAGTTAAAGTTATCAAATCAAAAATGTTTCTTATTTTATATATTTGCATTTGTCAATAATATGACAGTTCCAGATTGACTAGTTTTGTAGTGTAGTTTTGCATTCACAAAGCTAGTTGAATTTTGACTACGTAGCCACTAGCTTTGTGAATGCGACCAGTTTGTGTCAATTTTAATATCAGGCATGTTCATTTAATTGATAGTATACTTTTTCCGCTAAAAAATGTCAAGCCCTAAGGCCGCCAATTCACGACACAAAATAACTGCGCAAACTGGGGTTTGCGCAGTTTAGTTGTGTTGTGTATTGGGTGGTTGTTTGTGCGATTTTTTCAGTTAACCGTGTAAAAATTAAAACAATTTTGATATTTTTGCTCAAGTCTTAAATTTGTTCAGTTATTTGTGTCGTGAATGTCAAAAACTGTGCAACCGCTCAATATAAAATATTTATTATTATTATTATAATTTATTTACGCCAGTATACATTGTTTTTTTTTTTATGATGGCTGATAAACAAAAGTTCTGGAGCGAGTTCTTCGAACTTTATAAAGAACATCCGGCTCTATGGAAAATAAAAAGCCAGGAATATAGCAACAGGATAATGAAAAGTAAAGCCTATGAGCTCTTGGTTCTAAAACTAAAAGAAAACAAACCAGAAGCTGACCGAGACACTGTTGTCAAAAAAATTAATAATTTTCGGACAAACTACAGAAAAGAATTAAAAAAAGTTAAATGCAGCGAAAAGTCTGGTGCCTGAGCCGATGACATATATGAACCATCTTTATGGTATTATTCAATACTATCTTTTCTGGAAGATCAAAAAACCACTGAGTTTTTAATTTTTTTTATTGCAATAGCAAGCAATATATAAAGAGCTAATTTTGAACGCATGTTTATAGAACGAAAACTGATCTGATCTTTCCAGCGAACAGTTGAGGTGTAAGCACAGACTGATTGACAGTTGCATTTAAACCCTAAAACGATGAAATTCTACCTGATAACTTATTTTAAGCGTTTAAGAAAGTTCACATTTTTGCCATTTCCAAATATTAACATGGAATTACTGTGGAGCTTGCTAATAAAAGACATATTTATCTTCTTTGTAGTAATAATTATTATCGAGTAGACAAAATCATCCTTGGATGGAAAAATGTACATATTTGCCAAAAATTTCACTTTTTTCTACAGAAGCAAATAATAAAACAGAACGAAAAAGTTTCACTCTGCCAAACAGAGCTAAAACCGGGTAATTCATTTTGTGATTTCAAGTTGACTGCCATTTTACATAACTGTCAGACTAAGCTATCAATTAAGGTTCCATAAAACTAATAGAAATATGTGCCATTTAAAATAATCGTTTGCTTAGCAATCGAACAATGAAATAGTTTTAGTTTAATAATTCTTGCTGGACCCTATTTCATAAATATTGACAGGTGCGACAGGTGACAGGTGACAATTTGTAAATGACAAACCTGACAATTGTATAAATTTGGTCCCATAAAAAAATTGCCAACTTTGTAAAATTGTCGGGGAATTTGCCACAGTTGTCAAGATTTCGGATCATAAAAAAATTGTCATGACAATGAATTGTCAGGGATTTTTTGAAAATTGTCACAAATTACCTGACAAATTTGTAGCGACAATTTTTTTATGAAACAGAAAAAATAGTACAAATTACAATTTTGTCAGTATATAGTTAACAATTGTGACAGGCAATTGAGTTTCGGTCGTAAGGTGACAATTTTATTTTGATATGTTTTCAAAGTGAAAGTGACGACGAACGCGAGACAAAGAATAAACAATGATTTCGCCTCATTAAGTGATTATCAATTTAAGGAAAAATTTCGCGTCTGCAAAACAACAGCAGAATATATTTTGTTAAAAACCGGTCTGCACCTCCAGCATCCCACAAAAAGAAACCATGCTCTTGATGCTAAGACCCAAATTTTATGTGCTTTACACTGGCTTGGAATTGGAGCTCAGTACCATGTAGTTGCTGATGGACAGGGTGTTTGTAAAAGTTTTATTCAGCGCTGCGTCAAAATATTTTGCAATCTGACGGTAGATAATCTAAAGCATCTGGCACATGAGCTACGAACTGCGAACTATGGATGTTCGCATATTTTGACTTTTCTTTCACATGAACTTTATTTCTATTTGCAGACAGTGGCGAACTGTCAATTTATAATTACCCTTTTCTCCATATTTTCCTCAGCCATGATCTTTCACACAAAAACAAAACAAGAGTGGTATAATTTTGAGGTTAATTTGAGCGCGAACAACTTATTCTTTGCAGTGTGGATGGTATGTGGAACGCGAATAGAGTTTGACAGTTCGTAGCAACCACACTGCTATTCGTTACTAACAAATTGTTTTTTCTAAAATTGTTTTGTTTTAGAGAACAAAATGCAAATTTTACTATCCCAACATTATTGTCAATTGGTTTCTTATAATTTAAATGTGTTTTTGTTTTGAATTGACTTTTTGAAATGTGTACAATCACGTTTGGTCGTCCATTTGTTCATTCGTTGTTCGCTCTCATGTGCAAGGCCCTTAATTGGGGAAGATATCCGCTGGCCTTCGCAAAATATTTTATCTATACCTACACGTTTTATTTGCTAATTTTTCTTCTGTTGCTGGCATTGTTGATGGGTCATTAATAAGAATTGATGCACCAACTGATAATGAGTCAGCCTTTGTTGACAGGTTTTAAGGAATAGCCCATTAGCACGACGCTGGGAAAATGGATGGAGGCCATTTCCAAAAATGCTATAATAGGAGAAAGCGGTTATGGACGAAAAAGTTGGCTGATAACACCAGTTATTCCACCCCAAGTTGAACAGTCTGAAGCATTATTAAGATTTTTAAGGGCTCATAAGAAAACGAGGAGGCTTGTAGAAAATACATAGGGCATTCTGAAGGAAAAATTTCCTTGCCTTAACTATTTGAGATTGTCACCAGCAACTGCATGCAAGGTTATTTTGACTTGCACAGTACTGCATAACTTGGAAAATCGTTTGGGAAGTGAACATACACCATTTGAAATGATGATAATGGTCACGACAAAATTGTCATACTATGTGCCTGGTTACACGAGCGCAAAAAAGAATTAATTCACGAAAGAGAACGGATGATTTTTAGAAAGAAGGAAAGGGATGGAAAAAAATGCCAAGTTTCGTCTTTTTCCTCATCTTCAGATATGAGTTTTGCGTTAAAAATCATGTTTCTTTCTCAAAGGTTCTCCTTTTGACAGACATTTTCATTTCTAATTTGCCGGCGAAGTAGAATGTACAGCAAATTTGCTTTTGTTTTGCTCGTGCTGTAGCTGCGGCTGAGTATCCAACGAAGTTTTTTGTGTTTTAATTTCTGACTGTTCCTCTATTTCTTGCATGCCCACTTAATTTTTTTTTCTGTGTGTATCCACAAAAGTAATTCTTTTTTGCGCTCGTGTAACCAGGCACTATGACAATGACAAAATTGTCCCGACAAAATTGTCGTTGTATTTAACTGACAATTTTGTCACCTGTCAATACGTTATGCAATGAAAACTTGTCACATAAGTGTGACAAATTTGTAGAATTGTCACCTGTCAATGTTTATGAAATAGGGCCCTGGTGATGAATTCAAGTCTGTCCCTATTATTTGTCCCTGTTATTATTTATTTTTCTTCCTTTTTCTTTCGCACTTATTTTAATGTTTTGAAATGTAACGTTTTTTTGCATTATTTCTGTAATAAAAGGGTGATGATGTGATTTTCAGAGGCCAATATCTGCAAAACTATGCAACTATATTTTCAATTTGTTTTCTTATTGGGTGCGGAAAAGGTTCATTTGAAATTTATTTACAAAAATCAATCATAACACCTGTTTTGGCAAATTAGTTTTCATAAAGATTCCCATAGCCTGTTTTTTATTTTTATTTTGGATTTCACGTTTCCAAACACGTCAATTACCAAAAAGAAAAGCAAAGCAATTAAACATGGCAAAATGTCAATGTCAAAATCTAGTACCTTTTTTTAATAGTTTCATTTTTTAATTTGTTGTGTCAAATTTCGTTTTGAATTGAACTTGGGCGTGTCAAAAAATAAGATATGAAATCTTAAAAGTTTATTTTTAAAATCTATAAACTTATTTAAAAGTGCCTTATTCTTAAAATATAACTATGTCTTATTTATTCCTAATTTACTCTGTTCTATTTGTATTCCCGTGCATTTATGGTTAGTCTATTTGAAAAAGAAAACAAAACAAGTTGTGACTAAAATTCTCGGAGCTCCCGATGCTTGCTTGGTATTGGGCGTAGCATCTCAAATCAAATACAAAGTGATTCATATAACAAGAAGCTATGGGGTATAGTGTTAATAGAATTAAGTACATCATTTATAAAAGAATGTGCTTATTAATCTTTATCCATCTCACTTTGATTTATTTAAGGAATTAGTAATTGGAGCCTTCGATGCGTTTCACTCAACAGGTGTCATGGCGTCATTGTTGCCCCAGAAGCACTATGTGCTTGGTTAACTTTCTCATCCATGTTTTTTTTTTTTTTTGTTGTTTTGAAAGTTATGATTCTAAAACCAAAAAGATTCCTTTAATTTAATTGTAACTTCAAATAAGTCTATCCTTGTGCACTCGTACATACCCAAGGCCTATTGACATACAACTCATCATTTCTGTGTGTCAATAATGCGAGGAATTGAGGGACCTAAAGTTTGTATGCCGAATCCTAATGGCTAGTTTTTCATGACAAGAATTAGCCTTGTAAGATTTTTAAATTCCTTGCAAGAGGCAGTACCTTTGAACAAACCCTAACCCTAACCTCTGGCATAAAAGTCCGACGTACTAACCATCAAGTCTCAAATACTTTGACCAGGTCAAGGTATTCTAAGAAGTAATCAACTCGTATGTTAATGGCAGCCCCATTTAGAAGATCTGATGACGGATTCGAATGATCATCCGAATCAATTTTTAGAAGTTTATGATTAAATTTTAACTCAGTTAATAATCAAAACCTGATTTCATAAGTTTGTTCAACAATTACTTACATTTCATAATTGGATAATATATAAAATATGATCAATTAATTAACGGATATTTGTTTATTTATATTCAGCCCAATATTATGAAGAAAGGCCAAGTAATATGATATGGTGTACGAAGAGTCTGCAAGAACAATACAAGTGCACAAACCTCACAAAAGCCATCGAACGAGACCGAACGTTTTTTGACGATTTATTACTGAATGTAACATGCTTCCAGGCATACAGTGCCAAGGAGTGTATAGAACATATTGACAGGGAACATGCACACATAACAACTCTTGATGCTGGTGATATATTCATGGGTGGACGTTATCATTCTCTTATACCAATTATGCAGGAAAAGTTTGAAGGTGGCTTCACAAATTATTATTCTGTCGCTGTAATGAAAAAGAATGATGTACCACAACTTACAAGCCTTCGAGATCTACGTAATAAAAAGGCTTGTTTTCCATGGGTTGGCAGCTTAGCTGGTTGGATAATTCCAATTTATACTGTTTGTAACAAATAATTTTTTAAATATTAAGTTAAAACAACATTTTTGTTTTAGCTACACCATGAAGGTGGAATGGAAGTTATTGATTGTAATAATCAAGTTAAAACAGCTGCAAATTACTTCAATGATTCTTGTGCGGTATATTCTTTGATTGATAAGTACAATCCGATTGGAGATAATTCTGACAGGTTTGTTGAACAAATAATTTTACTAGTAAAGAAAAACTAAAACATTTAAAACTTTATTTTAAAGGCTTTGCAATCTGTGTACTGGAAAAGTTCAAGAAGGAAGATGCACTTCGAATGATCCTTACTTTGGATATCCTGGCGCGTTTCGATGCCTTCTTGAAGCTGGAAATGTAGCCTTCCTTAGACATACTACAGTCAAGGAGATGATAGAGAGCCCTGAATTCAGTAATGTTTTTCTTTTATTTTTTATTTAGTCATCCTTACAGTGTCGTTTTTTTCTACATAAATAGATACAGTATCAGCGGACCGTTTTGAATTATTGTGCAAAGACGGTCGAAGAGTACCGATAACCGAGTACATGCAATGTAATTGGGGCTTAATCCCATCCGATGCCGTCGTCACATCGTCTGCTCGAACACTTAAAGAGCGCGAAAAATATCAACACTTTTTAGAACGCATTGCACAGCTTTATTCAGAAGATCTTAGCCTAAACAATACAAATTCAAACGACCAAACAAATCAAAAATATCCTTATGAACAGCAGCGTGGAAACAAAAATAATTTTAATCAAGGAAGATATAACAATAGGAACAACAATGGAAACGATTATTCACGAAACACTTACAACCAATATGAAACCCAATATCGACGAAAAAGACAAATTGATTCGAGTTTTCGAACATCGACCGATAGTAGCTTTTTGCAGAATTCAAATCAGTCCGTTTTAATAGAATCATTTAAAATATTCGAATCTAAAAAACATGGAAAAGCAAATCTTTTGTTCCAGGTTAGATTTGTTTTAACCCCCGATTTTGTTGTCGTTGGAATCTTTGTTAATTAAAGTTATATTTTGTATTTTTAGGATGTAACTAGATCGCTTGTGCCAGTGAAGGAAAACGAACAGTCATTTAGTAAATACTTATCTGGTGTTATGCATTATATTTATGGAATTAGAGAGTGTCCGATTGGTAGGATGACATTGTGCGTAACCTCCGATCCAGAATTGGAAAAGTGTTTGAAGATGCGGGTAAGTAAATAACTTGTTACAATTTTGGAATGGTTTAGGGTTTTACAAGCCTTGGACGTTTTTTACGTTGAAGGCATTAAGATAACTTTTAATTAATAAATTCTTAAACGTGTTTTTACAGACAGCTCTGAAGGCTCAAATATTAAAACCGGAATTGCTTTGCTATAAAGCACATTCCCATATTACGTGCATGCAATCCATACAAACAGGTCGCGCAGATGTAGCTGTTCTTGATGCCGGTGATGTTTATACAGCGGGTTTGAATTATGGATTGATACCTTTTATGTCGGAAGTGTACAATCTTGGAGAACCAGAGTATTATGTAGTGGCTGTGGGTAAAGAAGAAGATCCTGATACGGAACTCACGTACCTTAAGGGAAAAAACACTTGTCACACGGGGATCAATATGGCAGCGGGATGGACTTATCCAATGGCTTATTTCATATCAAACGGATGGATTAGACCTTATGGGTGTGATAGCATTCGGGCTGCTGCGGAATATTTTACGAAATCATGTTTACCTGGTGCAATAAGCAGTGAATACAACACTGGGGTTCCATATGATAGTATGTGCGATTTGTGTCATGGAACAAGCTACCGCTACTGTCGCAGAGATGCTTCCGAAGACTACTACGGGCACACTGGTGCTTTTAGGTGTTTAGTGGAGGGAGGGGGCCATGTTGCATTTATGAAACATACTACAGTAATGGAGAGCACAGGAGGGAAACGCAAAGAATGGTGGGCACGAAACACACTAAACGATGATTTCGAACTTCTTTGCGCAGATGGTATAACTTTAACTTTCACCTCGGGTTAATTATGTATGTAATTTGTTTTAATTTTATCCTTAGGTACTCGCGCTGAACTTAATGAGTATGAAAAGTGTAATCTAGGAAAAGTAAAGGCCAATGCCATTGTTGCCAGAGGAGGAGATGGCCTCAACGAAACTGAACTCAACGCATTTATTAACCTATTTGCTTACGCACAGCAATTGTATGGACGTAAAGATGTGGATGCTTTTAGTTTTAGTATGTTCTCGTCACCAGCACCATATTATGATCTGATTTTCCAAGATGCGACGCGTCAGTTGCAAATAATCCATCCAGAAAAACGACGTTATGATATCTACTTAGGGGGCAATTATATGAGGGCGCGTCGAATAACTGATTGCTATGCAGGAGCCAGCCAAATGTCTATAAATATGTCTACTTATTTAATGATGCTGATAGTGAGCGTAAGTGCCTTTGTGGGACTCAACTGATATCTGAAAGTCATTTGAGTTATCTTATCATGTAATTAGTACAAGCGTAAAAAGAAATATATTTTGAATATTATTCTTTTTTTAAGTCTATAACATTCCATTTTTTGTTGGAATGTTAACATGCACATAGAATCTCTCGATAAGCATTCTAACTAAACTAGGTAATTAAATTAAGATTAAGATACAAGTTTTCTTTTTGAACTATCTTAAATGTAACTATCCGTCCATTTTAAATTTTTTCGCCAAATAAGAAATAAATTTTATATTTTTTAACAAAATATCAAAATATTTACATTTTTGTCTTCTTTATAATATACATATTTAATTTGTGGAATTAATAATTGTTGATTCCTTAGATAATTGTGAATCGCAATGAACTCTGATGGAAACAACGATAAATGCTGATATTCTTAGGCAGCTAAGGAACTGTTTATAAGAGATTTCTATAACAGTATTTTAATTTCTTATTTAATAAAAGGGCGTGTCCATAAAATTGATTTTTATAAATTAAAAAGAGCATATAGTCTTTTAAAAATTAAGTTTTTTTAACTGATTTGCGTTTTCATAATTAAGAATGATTTGAACTGATGCTTTGGGTTGACCTTCACAAAATTCTACGTTGAACGAAAAGTTGACCTTGTACTAGGATTTAACAGGCCAACACCAAACGTAAATTTAGGCATTCTTGCATCACGACAGTGAACTCCGCTGGCTTCACTTACTCTTAACAAATTTTATAGCTCGTCAATACCAAAACAATTTGAGGATAGCAATTCTAAAAATCGAAGCCGTAAACATGAAGTGCAACACATAAGTGAAAAGTGACCTCACCTAACTTGAAGTGGAGTGCGCAACTGGAAACATCTAGCTTAATGCCAAGGTAGATGGAGAAATTTGTTGGATGAGGCTCTAGTTTACACAGAACTTATCTTTCGTTACATTGGAAAAATAGTATAACTTATATTCAGCCTTATCATGAATTCCATCGTAATCGGAAATTTTTACGAGTCCCGAAAAACTGTATCATGAAATCCGTTCGTAATGCAAAATTGTATGAGATTTTCCATGATAGGGCTGAATATCTATATTTATCTAGTAGTATTGGCAAATTATTGAAAATTTACAAATGAGTCGTTTCAAAGTGAATAAAAGATTTATTTTAATTCCAAAGCTTATCGTTTGATGCTACAAAATTGCCAGATTTGATCGTATCGCACAAAAAGAACGTCTGAAGTGAGTCCAACAAATACATAACACAATTGTAATGTTTTTTTTTTTTAATATAGTTGAAAATAATTTTTAATTAGAAATCACTTTTTTATGATTTTAACTGTGTATTTTTAAATTTAATTGCAATAGGTAATGTGTGGCAAAGATTTTACGCATGGCATTTTCTAGTTTAACGGTTGTGGATATGACGATTGGCAATTCCGAATGAAAGCTCTTCTGGATTCCAATATTATATTGCATAGTGAATTTAATCCATTCGGACTTTCTCAGCCATGTGAGAGACAAGAACACTTCAAAACAAATGTGGTTAAGTCTGAAATCTGCGTTTGCGAAAGTTTCGATTATTAGCCAATTATTATTACGAAAGCAATTAACAAAATTGCGAATGAGGGATGGGGATTCAGTGGTATATCATCTTTTAGCATTTGAAAATTTGGTATGTCAACTTAAATTGTCTGAAGCGGAATTAGAAGACAGTGATACCTATGCTTGTTCAACTATTTCTTATTTGATCCATTGATAACCGCACTTGGATGAAGACAAACTTAATTTATCAATGACAAAAGAAAGTTTAAAAGCTGAAGAAACTAAACTTAATGACCAAGAGGAAGTCCAGGAAGTAATAGCTTTTTCAAGTAGCTAAAAAGAAACATTTTAAAAAGAAAAGGTTTAACGGAAAATGTTTCAAATGCAATAAAATTGGACACCTGGTGAAAGACCACTTCTCAGGAAAGGAAGCTCAAACTGTTAAAAGCAAAAGTTTTTGTTTTATGGGTGACAGAGAAACAACCAAAAGTAACAAAAGGGAGAAGATTATCTTTATAATGGATTCAGGGGCCAGTGCATAGAAGAAATATATTATTATAATATATTTCCTCTATGGGCCAGTGATCAAGTAGAAAACAAAAACTGATACTTTTAAAAATTTAAACAGTTGAACAATCCAATCGAAACTTATGTTGCTAGGGACAATGAGTGAAGGAACCGAACTGAAAATACAAGATGTACAGAGTGTCCGATTTGAGAGACAATTTTATTTTTGTTAGTAAACTGAAGAATGCTGGAGCTCTAGCAAAAAGGCTTTAATTTTAAAGAACGAGGAATTGATAGCAACAGCTCAGTTAAATGGAAATTTGTATGAACTCGAATGTGTCATAAAGAAGTTTATAGCAGCCACATGTGAAAAAGATCAAGTCATGTTGTGGCATCGACGTCTCGGACATATTGGTCATCATTGGTAATTCTACTCTGGAACAACATGATTCCACACTTCAACACAAAATCCAAGATTGATTTTTGTGAATTGTGTATTGAGGGAAAACAAGTATCTACGGAAACCCTTTAATGGAACACGCCTTGTAAAGAATACATTCAGATATTTGTGGCCCCCCAATACTATTGCAATTGACTGTTCCAGGTATACTTTGTTTCCTTCATCGATCAAGAAGTATTTTGATGTATTTTCGAAATTCAAGGAGTATGAAGCTTTGACCAGCTATGTTGTAGAAGCTCGATTTCAAAACTAACAATAGACCAAACACGAGAATACCTATCAAAAGAACTAATTTTCTTGTGCAAGCAAAAAGATATTCACATCGAACCTCCTCAACAAAATGGTGTCGCTGAAAGATTTAATAGAACACTCATGGAACAAGTCACATATAGAAACCTATAAGCGTTTCATTACAATAAAAATATTGGAATAGGACATTTTAAAATGTTCTCATTGATGGGCCTTTAAAGAATCATCATGTGGAGCCAGTTTGAAAATAGTTAATGGGTTTTAATGTTTTGTCAAACATGACATTATCCTGAAATAATATTTAAAGAGATTTTTCGAATGCCAACCAAAACAATGCCTTCAAAATGTCCAGGTTCACGCAGTTTTATACCTGATACGAAAAGATATAGATTTATTAATATAGTGTATTTAATCAGGGGCGACTTTCCATTACAGCAGAACAAATTTCCTTCTGATTTTTGTTTACAGTTAGGTAGGGGCCTCAATAGAACATGGTTTAAATATTAAGGCGAGGAAACACCTTTAAGTCATAAAAACAATATTTTCTTTTTCGGACTTAACCCTACTTTTTTTGTATTTCGTTTTTTGAGCCTAAAACAAGTTTTTTTGACATGATGCCCCCCTGCAACCCCCTGCTTGAGATCACTATAGGATTTGGGGTGGGTGCCAGTTTGGGTATATGCAAAATACTTTTTGCATTGCATTTGAACACTAAAACCAAAGAAATCCCCAACAAAAACAAATTAAGTACCTTTGGCAATACTGACCAAAAATTTGTGATGTGGTAATAGAAAGTTGAGTCTTTAATCATCTTAAGGGATTTAAAGAATCCAAAATGAAATCTTGTTATATTTTCAAATAGAGCATAAAGATTTAAACAAAAAAGAATATATTTTCCGTTGCCAAACATCTTGTAACATACCCTTTAAACATGATTTCCATCTTTTCCGCATTGGAGCAAGACAGATCTATTTTATGTGCAGCACATTTATGAAATTAAAAAAAACATAAAAACCGGCTGTCCTCAAATAGAGAACAAAATAAAATGTCAAAAATAGGTTAGGCGCTTTTGGCTTTTGTGTTCTTGTTCTCGTTTGTCGTGTCTCGCTCCTGCTCTTGTAGATACAAATACAAATTATACTTCTTCAAATATATAAAAATTATAAATTAGTTAATCGTCGTTCGATTGTAGCTGTAGGCACTTGAGGGTGGCTGTCGTGAATCATCAACTGTTTCCTCTCTTAGTACCTAGTGGATAAGATATTCAATTTTTCCAGGGTGTTTCTGTGCATTTCCTGACAAAATAAAACTTAGTTAAAGTCATTTTTATCAAATAGTGATTTTTTTGTTCATTCTCCAATCAAGATGTCGATTAATTTACGTACGATTTATGCATTTGCTAGGGAAATGTATCCGAAGAATAGCACCGAGAAAATTCAGTACGGAACTGCTGGATTTCGTGGAAAGTATGTGAGAGAGTTGTGCATTTATTTTTAGAACTAGTGCAGTTATATTTATAAAATTAATAATCCTGAGTCCCATTCAAATTCAAAAAGTTATACCTGAGTCCATTACCATTTTTTGATGAAATTGAAACGTCATCATGGAATAAAAACTTAAACGTGGGTGCATTGAATATTAATATCGCATTCACCTTGAGCAAGTTCCTTGTTTAGAATATAGATAAGTTGGGCTTAAGAACAAGAACAAACAACCTGGCAATATGTTTCAGATATCGGAGTTCTATGACATTTTAGGCAATTTAAAAAATTTATCGCATGATAGATAGATAAAGATTTATAAAGAAACCAGAAGACAACCGATACCGTGCCGAATTGATATTCATTCATTTAATTTGTATTTTTTATTTTAGAGGAAAGAAAAGGAGTGAATAATAAAGTGAAAGTGTGATAAGACGTGGTGATTGTAAAGAGCGAGAGAAAAAATGTAATGAAAATTCAAATGAGAACAGTCTGGTATACAAGACAAGAATAACTTGTTTCTTTTTAAAATATTTTTACTTGGCAATTAACATTTGATAATTATTTGTTGATAGTTTTTGTTGGTGGGTTTTATGACTCTTAAATAACGTAATATATATAATGGTTTTATGGCTCATTATTTAGCAAAACGGTACCTTTTTTGCCTAACTTCTGTGTATAATGTACCCATTTTTATGAAAAATTTTTTTTATTGTGTCGAACTAATTGTAAAAATTGTGTTTTCTATACTATATACTATATATATATATATATATATATATATATATATATGATCAAGGTATTAGGTTGGGTTTTTTTCGGAAAATCAAAAATTTCAAAAATTCAAATTCTGAAAAGCAAAAATACCGAAAATCTAAGATTCCGAAAGGCCAAAATCCCGAAAATAAAAGTAATTGTTTTTGTTATGAATGATAGGTACTTAATTTTATTTTAAAATGAGACTAATAATAAATTAAAAAAGACGCCATTCGTACCATACAAAAAATACATTTTTAAAGTTTTTTTTTAATTAGGTATAATGTAAAATTATAAATATAAAAAAATATAAAATTTAGTTGAAGTCGCAAGCAATATTCGTTGTTCAGATATTTGGGGTCAACCAAAATGTTCACATTTTTTTAACTTGTTATAGTAATTCAATTTTTTTTTTTTTTTAAAGTCTGTATTTTTCGATATTATTACCAAAAACTAAATTTATTTAAAGTTGATGATATAAAATGATTTGGTAAAATTAATATTTTTTGAGTCACTTTTTAATTTTTCTCTAATGGCAAATACATCGAACGTCAAATCGAAAAAAAAATCTATCTCATTTATTTGCATTTAGACAAATGGTGATTAAGTAATTCTCTTCTTTATTCAAAAAATAAATACAAATTGATGGCAACCCTTAAAATGTTTGCTTCCTAAATAATCATATTTACTTTTTATGACTTTTAATCCAACTGAATATAAACGAAATGTAAATTTTCCTAAAAATGAAAATTTAGCTTGTGTACAAATATACTGTTTATTAAATTACTTGATACTGGCTGCGAAAAACTAGTAAGTGGGTTATCGAGTTGTAAAAGAGTAAACGTAATTGGGCAGGTTCAGACAACATTGAGGACTTCATTTGCAGTCAACTTTATTCTTTGAATGTAAATTTTGGCCAAGGCAACTAGTTTGTTTTTCAAGTGTCATTAATTTCAAATTCAGAACTTTACTTCACAAACCTCTACTTTAAATTTACCATACACAAATTACCAAAAACATTATTGTCTACAAAGCACTACTCAGGCAAGCTACAAGTCCATCACGGTTTGTATTTTGTATTGTAAGGAAATATTACTTATTTCTTTTACAAATTGACAACGAACCCTTTTACAGAAAGCATTGAGTGAAGTTGTGCAGAAAATAAATAAACCATAGAGTAATAAAGTTCAGCTTTCACTTGAATAAAAAAACATTATCAATTGTCATTTTGACAGAAGTAGACTTGACTTGATAGTTAAAGGAGATTTTTCTTGACTAACTTTGCATTCAACTTTCCATTAAAGTTGCCTTAATTGGAAGGTAATTTTTTGGCAGCTGGCCAATCAGATAATAGAAACTTCCCTAACTTTTAAGTCCCTTACGTCGTCGGCTGAACCTGCCCATTGTTGGTAACTTGCTTCATTTTAAATTCACAATCCGTAAGCCTTCCGGACGCTTTTGAAAGTAAACGCAATATGACCGTACTGATTCTGGAAAGAGGAAAGAGATATTTGCTTCCTTATAAAATCAGAATTAAATTCTAAATATCAAACTCTATTAATTTTTCAATGTTAAAATATATTCTGGTTTTGCGGTACAAGAATATATTTTACTACATAAGTTAAATAATTCTTCTCTGTTGAATAATTTTGTTTGCTTACTTAGGAATACTAAACAAGTTTCTTTGGAAAGCTTAATGATTTTGTTAGCAAAACAACACGCACAAAAAGAAAGCCTCAATAAAAAATAAGCTAGGAATGTTTTTAATAGATGTAAATGTAGAAATGTTCTATAATAAAACACACCTACAATTATATATGTTACGAGAGTACTAATTAGAACCAAAAATTTATTTTTCAGGGCTGAATACCTAGATAGCGTTATGTTTAGGATGGGAGTCTTGGCGACATTGAGATCACGTTTAAGAAACGGTGCAGTCATTGGTGTAATGATAACTGCCTCTCACAATCCTGAACCTGACAATGGGGTAAAGTTGATCGATCCCAAAGGAGAAATGCTTGAAGAGAGTTGGGAGAAGATAGCAACTGATTTGGTCAATGTTAGTGATCAAGAACTTGAAGTCGAGGTTGGAAAAATTATTAAAGAAAATAACATCGATGTTGGATCTTCTTCGCATGTGTATGTCGGTATGGATAATCGCTATCATAGTCCAAGACTACTCAAGGCAGTAGCTGATGGAGTTATAGCCGTTAAGGGAAACGTAAAAGAGTTTGGCATTGTTACAACACCAATGATGCATTATTTTGTTGTTGGTGCAAACACAAAATGTGCCTATGGGTTACCAACCGAAGAAGGTTACTATACGAAGCTTATCAAAGCATTTGAAACTGTACGAGGTGATAAACTAGAAAACTTGAACTACAAAAATAGGCTCTTGTTTGATGGAGCCAACGGTGTGGGAGCCAGAAAAATGTTGCAATTTTTGAAACGAATGAAGAATTCTCTAAATGTTGAAGTTTTTAATAGTGGTAATGGGAAAATTAACCACGAATGTGGTGCTGATCACGTTAAAGTCAAGCAATGTTGCCCGATAGGCATGCCCACTGATGAGTCAAATGTAAGATGTGTGAGTGTTGATGGTGATGCTGATCGTATAGTTTATTTCTTTACCGACGAAGAAGGTCAGTTTAACCTTCTGGATGGAGACAGGATTGCGACCCTTATAGCCGATTACCTAATAAACTCGGTCAAGAAGTGCGGATTGGAACTATCTATGGGGCTTGTTCAAACGGCCTATGCCAACGGTGCTTCTACTGATTACATTAAGAACGACCTTAAAGTACCGGTTGCTTGTGTGCCAACTGGTGTGAAACACTTACATCACAAGGCACTCGATTACGATATAGGTGTTTATTTTGAAGCAAATGGACATGGAACAATAGTCTTCAGCGAAAAGGCTAAAACAACAATCAAAAAGGCTGCTGCCGAAAACAATGACAACGAAAATGCAAAAATATTACTCAACGTTATAGATCTCATAAATGAAACTGTTGGCGATGCTATTTCGGATATGTTGTTGGTTGAGACAATCCTTCATGCTAAGGGATGGGATGTCAAAGATTGGCTTCGTACCTATTCAGATCTTCCCAATTTACAACTCAAGGTTAAAGTTCAAGATCGCAATGTCATCACAACAACAGATGCTGAGAGAATTTGTGTTACCCCTGTTGGTTTGCAAGATGAAATTGACAAAGTTGTTGCTAACTACAAAAGAGGACGCGCATTTGTTCGACCCTCAGGAACGGAAGATATTATTCGAGTGTATGCAGAGGCGTCTACCAAAGAGGTTAGTCTAAAGTGATCACATTGCTGTATTTGGTCTAAAAATTCTCAATGGTTTCTTTTGTTTTTATTTTAGGACGTTGATAATCTAGCATACCAAGTAAGTGGGCTTGTTTACAAAATGGCTGGTGGTATAGGCCCTGAACCTTTAGAACCTGCTGTTAAAATCAATTCTCACATCTAAGTGTTTGCCAAGTTTGCTTTATTGATTTTACAGTCTTCGAATATAAGTAATTAATTTTTAAAATCACATAGAGAATTTATTTTATACCATATTTATATTTGTGTAGTGTCTAGATAGGTATAAAGCACGTTTACTTATTTGCTACATTCCACTGCCGTTTTTTTAAAAATGTTTGAAGTGTAGCTATTGCTGTTAAAATAATAAAATACATTTAAATATATCAGAAAATATTAGAACGAAGTCAACCAAAATCGTTTAAAGAAATTATTTTGTTTTTTTTTTGTTTATTACGTGCCTTATCCCATCTCTTTTAAAATAAAAATCTAATAAAAACATTACTCTTTTTTAAACTCAAGTATCTATGATTCGATGGAATTTTTTACAGTTTTAAAAATTTAAAGGAATTATTTTACGGATTTAAGGGTAAATGGTAATTATTTCACTATACTTGTAAAAATGGATTTTCTAGGAAACGGACTTCAATGGCATCAATGAGGAAGTACATATCAAAACGGGAGTTTTTGTCGTGTTGCATTGGTTATAAACTTTATTTTTGTATTACGATTTTGTATTCAATTTAAGTAATTTTTTTAAACTTAAATGGAAGTCAGAATTCCAAAACAATGTTTTAACTAGGTTAAAAGACGGCATTTTCAAATACTGAATGGTTTCCGTTTCCGTGAAGACAATCGCAACCTTGTCACAAAAATCTTCTCTAATCATACAACTACCACCCTCCGACATTCCTCTTGGAAATACAAACTGTTTTCTTCTTTAGATTGCGTTAATGACCGTTAAAAAACCTTTTAAAATAAAGAAAGTGCGAGAAGTAGAAAAGAATGATAAAGTTGGAGAGGAGTCGATGGAGCACATCCCTTTTGAATGTTTGAATGCGATGAGAGGGAAAGACTGAGTGTGGTAAAGCATTTCGATTTCGCGTAGTACTGTCAAAAAACGAATCATTGTACTTGATTTTACATTGAAAGTAAGGCTCGGGGCTATACTGAAGAGCACGAGGCGCAAGTATGACTGTATATAATTCATGAAAAGTATGAATATTTTAGACCTACCAGATGTAATGAATAAAACGTTTTGATTTTAGATGTTTTATTCTTTTTAGTTTGAATTTCTTTTATGACTAAAACTAAACTAAGCTTAATTAAAAAGAGATTTTTTTAAAGAGGGGTGTAACCAAGTTTCAGGCTTTCCTCCTATAAATTTACTTTGCCTTTCCCTCAGAATTCACTTAAAATATAATAGAACATTGTTTTGTTCATTTTTGTATGCTGAAATTATATATGTATGTAGATACCCTGAAAGGAACTTAAATACAAAAAATTGCATGTATGTAAAATATGTCGTTTTTGTTTTCAAAAAAAGGTTTTCTTTTTTGAACGTTCCTACTTTCTTAAATCTGGTGCTACTGCTGTGAGTTACATAAGTAGAAACCAAAGTTATAATTGGCACATGCAGAAATATGCATGGAACAAATCTGTACATCATTTTGGAGAAAGTAAGATTCTTGGTATTTTAGAGCCATTTGATATTTTTATTTGAAAATGAGTGCATTTGATTTCAATGAAACATCTTCGTTGAGATAGAAAATACGCGTTGTATTGGACAAGTTCAAATATAAATAAAATGAATTCATCACGCCACGGGTATTACAAGTTCAAATCTGATATCCTGATTCCTGGCGTGCTTTAGGGATCCGTTTGGTTATTTTTAGTCGCTCAATGTGCGGAAATTTAAAACTTGCTTTGACATCTCTTTTCTAATCCAACCCCTCCTTCCTAATTGACCGCACTGTATTTAAAAAAAAATACTATGATCCAAATTTGCTCCGAGGCAAATGGCTCAGTTGTGGATAGTTGAACTAAATCACACGAAACTTAAACTTATAGTTGCTTGTTGACTTTTATACCGGTAACTCTGAGCAACTTCTTTCATAAAAAGGTGAAAAGTAATTTAATTTCACTTAATGAAGTTCATACAAATTTAAATAGTCTTTCCAAATGTGGTATTTTTTATATGATTTCCTTCTCTTCAAATTACGAAGCTTAAAAATGTGTTAAATTGTTAATGGTTCTTTCATGCACTAAAGGAGAAATTCGTTGAGAAAATTCAACTCAAAATACTAAAAAAACACTCATAAATAAGGTATTTAGTTGCATAAAACTTAAATTTGCACCCTTAAGTTATTGGCAACAAAGTTGTTCAGTGAGTGCCAGTATATGTTATGTAAACGAAATTCCCAATTTACATCTATCATTGAAAATATTAGCGATTTCATAGCTTCAGGGTGAGATTAATGTTGAATTAATATGTGTCTACATTAACGCTTTCTTCGAAACACAAATACTATATAAACCCATCTATTTATCTTCAAAAATCATTCTTTTTATTGTTGTCGCTGAAAAAAAATCTATAAAATAGACACATACCTTAATAGCAAACATTTGTATCTATTTTTTGAACACACTCGCAAACATTGACGTAGACCAAAGCGCATAATATTCGAACTCACCCGAGCCTATCATCTTCATCGGCCATCAGCCCATTGTCAAAAGAAACGAAAAATTTAGTGGAATTTTCTACACGGCCTTTGTTGTTCATAGTTACTTTATTCTGCTGGTACTGATTTTTTAAATTTTAAAATACAATTTCAAGAATTCCGCTACGGATCGGTAAAGGCAATTGAACTGCAATTCTTATCAATTTACAAAACTTATCGCTATTTAAATAAGAAAGAAACCGCATTTTTGTCAATTGCAAATTAAAATTGGAAGAAAAAACCAAAAAAAAAAAGAAAATGAAATCATCTAAAAGTTTTTTGCTATGCTTGTTAGCTGGACTCTTCATTTCTGCGAACTGTGCAGGTATGACGTTGCAGGGTTTATTTCAATTCCAATGCATTGCATTTGCGCGTGCATAATATCTAATTACTTTTTCTTTATCTAAAGCTCTAGAATCGGAAAACAAGACCACTGACAAGCCAGCGGATGTTGCTTTGACTACGACTTTATCCATAACCGAAAACGACTTAAATGAATCAACAACTGTTCCTTCAGTAACTAACCTAACAACGGATCCGACCCCGGACAATACAACGGTCCCTCCAGAAACTACAACAGATAATACTACAACTTCATCCTCCACATCATCGACTACGACTCCTGCAACTACCACATCATCGACTACGACTCCTGCAACTACCACATCAACTACTACTACTTCTTCTACCACCTCCACCACAAGCACCACCAGCACCTCTCCATCACCAAATTCAACCACGACTACGACTCCTGCTCCATCATCCACCACCACCGAAGTTCCATCCACAACACCTGCTCCTCCAGTTCCTTGCCATCATTTCAATGGAACCTCTTTCATCGGTGGCATTGTCCTGACCCTAGGTCTTCTAGCCATAAGCCTTGTGGCATATAAATTCTATAAGGCTCGAAACGAGCGCAACTACCACACTTTGTGAGAAGCTTATTCTGGTTTGTGTAGATAACCCCAAAAAGAAGAAGAAGAAGGATGTTTAAAACATTCACTAATTTGTGAGACTGTTGGTTAGATGAAAGGGCTCGTAATATATCTACATTTATAACAAACAAACTCGAAACTACACTGTTTCTATATTTTATTATTTCTACCATAAATGCTTTTATTTTGTTCAAACAATATTTAAATCTAAGTTTTTCCTTCCAAAGCCTTTATAATTGTGGTTAAAATGTATTTAACCGCAATTTATCCAATAAAATGTATTGCTCGTGATTATATTTTCTTGATTAACGTAAATGTTGTTAATAAGCATACATTTTATAATCTGCTTATATGAGCCTCAGCGTAGTACCGGAAATTATTAAAAGTCCCCATCAGCAACTATAGAAGAAAATCCTTATCTTGTTTAGCCAGAAAATTCAAAATTTTCTCTTCATTGAGATTAAATGAGAATTATCTTAAGAATGAGTAAAACAAGAATATTAAGCTAAAAATATATATATTTTTTTAAATTTCACTATCAAGCATTTTGTTTAAATTGTTCTTACTAATTATTTTAATGATTTGTTTTTAACTTTTGAACTAAAATTATGTTGGATTAAATATAAATAAATTTGAGTCAGAACTGTGTGTATAAACAAATGTAGTTTTTTTTGTGGTCGATTGATTCGGCTATCAGTAAATCCGATTGAGGGTCAATTAGGTGTATACGATAAGTTTATTTTTTTTTTTAATTCATTTAACAGCTAATGAATAATTTTGGAAGATGTTATTAAGTAGAGCTCTGTTTGAATGTAATGGTGGATTTAAATGTATTCAAGATTTTAAATAAAACAACCTTGCTAAACAAAATAAAAGGTGGTTTTAACTGCAATATGAATCTCGTATATGTCCATGGTTTTTGAGGTAATTCTAATTCTATTTAAAATTGAAAATCGACAAGAACTTGGTGTGATTTACTAAAAACAAACGTTCTTTTTTTATTATTATTATTAGGACAAATAGGTCAACTATTGAATTGCAATAAAATGTGAAACAAAGGTTCATAAACCACTGTTCTCTACTGTTCTAACATAGCAGTTTATAGGTGTTATGTTCATTAGATATTCGATTTTGTTAAATTTTAGTATTTTTTGGTCTACTTGTTATCGATGTTATCAATCCTTTACCTTTTAATGAATAAAGCCTTTTTTAACTATTCAGAGTTTAGTTTGTTATTTAATTAATTTCAGTTCTGATATAGATTTTGTTTGTATTTTACAAACAGAAAAAAAGAAAATGCAACCTCTCTTTATGAAGAGATTTTTTTCAGTAAAGCACTGAAACATGGAAGGCCGGACACATCGGATTAATATAGATTTATAAACTTTGAAAAGGGACAGCAGTAAATTTAATTTCTGCTGCGCATCTTAATTTGTTATTTTACATCGTTCATATTAGTGGCGTTAGACTGACGAACTTGGATGTAACAAAAATACTTACAAAATTAAACCAAAACCGATATTTACCTTAATATTGTGCGCTTTTTCGAATTATGACGTATTTCTTTAAATTGTTCTAACTTTAACAAATTAGAACAAATTTTATTCAACAATTCGTATGTACTATTCTCCATTTTTGTTTTACATTTTTTAACAAAAAATTAACTTAGAAATGAAATAATGTGTATAATCAAAACTATTTGTACTTGTAGATACAAAAATTAAAAATTGGATACAATTTTGCAAAGATAGTTATTTTCATTTTTGAGAGTTTGAGTAAAACAAAAAAAAAATTGAATTAAAAAAAAATCTGAAATTGTTGCTTTTATTTGCAAACAAATTTCTCGGCCTAGTTTTAAATTAGATGACAACGTAGTAAATAGTCTGTTTGAAAAATGTTCCCATAATTTCTGGTCGCTCTAACTCGCCACTAAAGCCTCCAAAAGAATATTAACAATTGGTTTAATCTTAAAATGTAAAAATGATGAATTTGTATGTAATATGTATGTGAAATTCACAAAAGCTCATTTTAAAATCTCAGCAACAAATAACCTGCATTTGACACTTGCTGGGTTTCTAAGAACAAAAACGTACCTTCATACTCAGCCGGCCCCAATTGACCCTATTGGTTCATATCCTATGAGGTCTCCTCAAAGTAGACATGAACAGCATGGGTATCAGTTCATACGATTTGTGTGGAAGTTGAAGAGATGAGAAGGCAGATAACCAAACTTTTCAATTTCTCTGGGAAAGCCTAAGCCCTTAAACTACAAATTTTGATTCAACATACATACACAAGTTTTTTGGAGTTTTGAAAATAATGAAAAATCCTATTATTGAGAATTTCTAAAACGTAATTAATTTTGTTTTTTTTTTTAAGAATAATAATATTTAAAAGATAACATAATAAAGAATAAGGCTTTATGAAAGTGTTTTTATCATTAAAAAAACGTAAAAATAATATAAAAAAGGCATTTAAATTATTTAAACAAAATACAACTATTTAACACATTTAAACATAAAATAATCACATATAAATTATACGTCAAAATCTTATAAATACGCGATTTTCTTTAATTTAATCTCGTTCTTCACATTGTTGGCTTGGATAACTAAAAGTCCGTATCAAGTTTTTGTGTTCAATACAATTTTTCTGAGATTTTTGGAATTGGTTTAAAAAAATTAATTTCCTTAATATTGCATTAATAAATTAGAATTTTAAATTTCTGCAAAAACTTTTACAGCCAAAGTAACCGCAACTTCCCTCTGTCCAGTTTTGAACCTTAATGCCAATAAAAAAAATTCTTCAATAAATGCTTAACCTTTTTTTTTACACTTCAGAATTTTCAGAAAGTAGTAAGCTTATAGCAAGCGTCAAACTACGATCAGAGGCTCATCATAAGTGCATGTGTTAGTTGTTAGTAAGAAAATAATAAAATTATAGCCTAACACACGCACGAAATACAAAACATAATAATTATTAACATTTAACATGAATTATTACAGTACAAAAAAAAATAAAGACGTTTACGATAGTGGAGCACTGGTTCTAAACAATGATTTTTATCCCACCTTATTTAAATTTAAATCTATCGATGAACAGTTTAAGTTATATAAAATGCTCATTCGACTTAAAGCTTCATTCTTCCCATAGTTAGTTCTATGGAAGTCAATATGTATAAAATCAATACACTACCGATTCGTTTTTTAGCAAAAGTTATCGTCTGGCATTTTAAAGGGTTGAGTGAAAGGCTATTTTTCCCACACCAGAATGTGAAACTATCAATGTCGGCTTGTAAAAGAGTATGATCATGGGTGGACTTTATTATTTTAAAAATTTTCATGTCGTCAGCAAAAATGAGTACTTCACTTGAGCGTAGACATGACGATACATCGTTAATAGACAGGATGAACAGAAAAGGGCCAAGATGGCTTCCCTGGGGAACACCAGATTAAGCAACAAAAGGTTCAGAATGACAATTTCTAAATTTTACCTCATAGGATCTGTTTTCAAGGTATGATTTGATCCAAGCTAAGAAAAATGGTGGAAAACCAAGAACTTTAAGTTTAAATAAAATAGTTCCGTGGTTAAGTTGGTCAAAAGCTTTATAAAAGTCAGTGTTTACACAGTCAACTTCATAATCTTGTTCTAAAGCGTTTGAACATATGTTTGAGAATGTGAGGAGATTTGTAACGGTTGAACTTTTTTTTCACAAAACCATGTTGCTGTTCTCAAATGAGATTCTTACTAAAAAATGCTACACTTTCACAAACAACTTGTTCAAACACTTTAGGAATGCAAGAAAGCTTTGCAATGGGCCTATAGTTTCTTATATCAACCTTGTTTCCTCTCTTGAAAATTGGTGTTGGAAAAAAATTCTTCCATATACTGGGAAATTTGCCTGTTTTTAGAGAAAGTTTGAATAAGAACGTAAGGGGTTCAACTAAAGCATTATTACACTTTTTAAATACTATCGGGGGAATACCATCGGGACCGGCTGAACAGTCATCATTCAACGCGGATAAAAAATCAAGGATCGTACTCCGTAGCACAGGTATATGACTACAGCTTGTTTGCGAAAAGGAGTGAAGATTATGAAAATATACTTCATCAACTTCTTCAGGGCTATTAACAAATGGCTCACGGAAATTTGTGGCGAAGGCGTTACAGATATCAACAGTTTTATCTAATGAAAGGTTTTTGTAAGTGAAGTTAACCTTGTGCAGGAAAGGAATAAAATAACATTTAAGAAACTTCAAATATGCCAAAGGTGTAAATATACGTTCCTAAATATTGAATGCAGTTGCGTTGAGAAAATTAAAAACTCCGAGTATTAACTGTTTTTTTTTCGAAATGGGTAACTATTAAATTTAATGAAAATATTGAAAAAAAAATAGATACAAAAATCTAATTTCCAAACCTGTTATTTAAGTTAATATTATTGACACCCACGGTGCGAGACCTCCTAAAGACACTTCCTCATACTTAACTACATTCAAAAATAAGTGGAATTAAACAGTTTCTAAATTAAACACCGAAAATGTTTTTATTTCTTCTATGATATGTACTTTACTCCTTTGTAAATAGTCAATAAAATAATTGTTCCTGATTATAGATTACGAAAAATTTTATAACGATAGAAAGTTTGCCTATTGCAACATCCAAACAGAACTCATATTTAATAAATATTTAAATCTATATATTTATTTATGTAGATACAAAATGTATGTTTTATCACGAGGTACTTGAGCTTTTTGCGTGTGTGCATTTCTAATGACTATCACTCATAGATAAATATACCAGTATTGTTTTCATTAATTATAGCTGATAATAATCGTCTCTACATTTATTCATCCAAAAGTTTTTAAAACTATTTATTAATAGGTAATTTTTTTTACTTTTGTTTATAAAACTATATTTCCTTAAAATAGTTTAAAGGTTTTATTAAAGCGAGTTGTAGAAAATTTTAGATCTTAATCAAATTTGCGTGGAGTGTGTCTATTCTTCTATTATAAATGATTAGTTTTTTTTTTGTTCAAGGGCAGCAGCAAATCAAACAATCAAACTAGAGGATGGAAGCACAAACATACTCAAATGCCCACATATGTATTTACATATGTACATATTATAATGAAGCTTCTGATATATGCTAATTTTTTTCTAAGACGCAATGCAACTTCTGGCTGTATTTTTTTTTTCCAAGATAAAGAAAATAGATTAATTTTTAAAAAAATATATGCACCTTTGTTTTTTATTTATATTTCATAACAATACAAACTTTACATTGTAACACACCGAAAATTGAGCTACCTAAAGAAATGATTCTAGAATTAGATATTCATAGCAGGTTTGCAGTTAGCGCGACTCTGGCGATGCTACGCACTACGGGCGTCATTGACAGTCGCTGGAACTTGAACTTCTAAGCCGTCCATATCTTTGGTGAGCGTTATTTGACAACCCAAACGAGACGTATCAGTGAGGTCATAGGCTAGATCTAGCATATCGAGCTCTTCGTCGCCAGGTTTGTCAGGGAGCTTTTCGTAGTCGGCGGGCTTTAATATCAAATGACAAGTTGAACATGTGAGGGTACCTTCACAGGCTCCGAATCCATCCAGGTCGATATTATTGTTTACCACAACATCTAGGATGGTGTCTCCAACTTTTGCCTTTGAGGTAATTTTTTCACCACTGGCTCTCACAAATGTTATTTGAATTCTACAGTGATCGATGACTTAATATCTTTTTTATGATTATGCATACAAAAACTTACTCGGACTTATCGAAGTTAGGAACAGTAACTGAGAGGTTTCTGGAGTATTGTGCACATACTTGTGGAATACTATTTGGTTTGGCAAGAAGCACTTTAGTGCTTTGTAGGACTGTGCGTAACATTGTTTAGAAGACACAGATTCAGAATAAAATTCGGCAACAACTTATTACGCGAACTTCCCTAGACTTTCTAAAATAAAAATTTATCGCAATAGTTTCTTCAAAAAGTTGATAGCAGATAAGTTTTCTTCTGACAGGAGGAATTTGACGTTTCAACGTCAGATCAAATTATGTAATGAAGTTCGTTTCAGGATGTTGCAGAATGTTTGAAAGTCGAGATTAAAGTTGCGTTCTGCTCCACGAAATTAAGGTTGCGTTTTGCTTAACGTAATTAAAGTTGCGTTTTGCGCTTTAAATCTCTGACCTGTTTTGGGTTTCTTTTTAACGCAAAACTGTGAAATTCACTTGCCTATGGATCTCACAATTTATATTTTAATGAAATGGTTTCAAAAATAAGCCGATTCAGTATAAAAAGTGAAAACTTTTACTAAGATAACTCTAAGTAGATAAATCCTTATTGAAATTAAAAGTTTGAAATAAAAGGTTTCATTTTGAATAGAATTGTCAAGTCAAAATTATGTCATTACTGATTTCTTAAGCCGAAACCCATAAGTGAACTTATAATATGAATATTGTTCTTTAAAACATTAAAACAAGTGTTTTTCCCATTCACCTACTAGCTATGGACTGCTAGTAGCCAACTTCACTTTGGTATCATCTATTTTTTAAATCTACTGGCCCTTCTGTAGGTTCATCGGAAATATGGAGAAACTTGACTTGAACTTGACTTTTGTATTTTGTATTTATTTTGTTGTTATGGCGTTTGAAAATGAATTAATATTTTTCCACCAAACCTACAAGAGGGGAAGCGTAGCTAAGTAGGTGGAATAACTTTTAAGGGAAGTTTTCTATGGGAATCGACTAGCAATCCATATCTAGTATTTCAATGGCCCAGAGTATTTAAGTTATAGAAGTGCAAGTGACATTTATTTGGTTAAGACAGTAGATCAAAAGCAGCAGATTCTCATGAATGAAGATTATGAACATTGGTGTTTTTTCTTAAATATGATATTAAGTCAAAGATCTATTCCGATTTTATTTTCCAACACTACATATCCAGAAAAGTTTAAATCGGCTTACTTCGATTATTCGAACCAACATCTAACTCGAACCTTAGATCATGTATATAAAAGTTCCTAAGTTCACTTGATTTAGGATGTATTGGATTTCTCTCTTTGTACTTTTGACAAATGGCAAATGAATACAAATTTAAAAAAAAGCATCTGTTCTGTTGATTGTTTTTTTTTCGCTTAGAATACTGCAAAATGTTAATTGGTTGAATTACTTAATTATAAACAAATTAAAGGTGTAATTATTTTTATAATTCGTTGGACAATATTTTATTCATCATGTGGATAGCTAACCATTTACATTCAGGTAAATTGTGTAAAAATTTAATTGACACTATCGATAATAAGACTTCTATAAAAAAGGAAATAAGATGTACCTTCTTTCGGGAAGGGAATACACAATTGGCCGCGTAGGATCTGACATCGTTTTAACAGATGATACCTCCATTAGCCGTTCTCATGCACTTTTCCAAGTATCAAATAAATCGTTGAAGCTCGAAGATAAAGGTTCCAAGTACGGTACATATCACAATGAGCACATTGAGAACAAACAAAAGCTCCCCAAAGGCAATTTGATCGAACTCAAAGAAGGTGATCGCATTTTGTTTGGAGCTTTAAAAAATGAATGGGTTATTTCAAAAAACAACATTAATACAATGGTATCTTCATTAAATGCTAAAGACTTAGTTCAAATAAAAAATCAGCTTGATATTTTGGGTGGGAATATTATTTCCAAATGGGAATCGAAATGTACACATTTAACTATGCCCGAGATAACCATAACTATCAAAGTCTTACACGCGTTGATCGAGAAGATTCCCATAGTATCTTGTAGTTTTTGGAAAGATTACCATACAAATATTCAAGACAAAAAAGAACCACCCAATCCAAGCCGCTATCTGCCCAAAAGAAGCATCCAATTATCTTCAGCAATTCAAGATGAACATATGGGTTTTAATGAGAATCGTAAAACATTGTTCGCTGGGAAAACATTTGTTTTTATGAATAAGAAGCATTTCGAAATGTATGCGCCAATTGTGACAAAAGCGGGAGGACAATGTAAAGACTTAAAAAATAATATTTCCAAATCTTTTTTGTTAAAGAGTAATACCATAGTTGTACAGTACGTTGCCTCAACACAATCACAAGGAACGCAAACAATAAACACTATATCTGGTAAGTAACAAATTTACCCAGTAGGTATCATGGACATATACATATGTCTGTTAGAGATAACAAAATTTCAAATCCTTTGTACGTAATTCGAAATTCTTAAAACAGTTAAAGGTGCCTACGTATTCTTTGAATTTATTGTGACATTGGGCTTAATATAAAATAAAAATACATAATTATTTCAACCTATTTTTCTTAGAGTATCTGGAAGCTAATTCTCTTCGCACTATACCCGAATATGAAATCGGACTGGCAATTGTATGTTGTACGATTGAAAAGTACTGTAATCCAGCGTTCAATGCAATTTCGAATATACTTCCTGATTCGGCACTTGAAACTCCAAATATTGGCACTATGTTAGCAGAGAACACTGGATCACAAAAGTCGGAAATTAATACCATCCTCTCTCAATATTCTGATGTTCCAGAGAGTAATTGTTTGAAGAATAAGCCAATTCAGTCAGAAGTATACGATTCAGAAGTCGTAGTTGTAGATTACAATTCAAAAATCACAAATTCAATCGATCGCCTGCAAATGATATCAGAAAGTTCAGACAATAATATACCCAAGACAACTGAAGAAGAAAGTGAAAGAACTGATAAAAATGAAATTGACAACTTAAAAAACATCGACTTCTCAGATGATGACTTCAGTGAAAATCTTGTTTTGTCCTCAGATTTGGCTTCGAAAGAATGTTCTCAATCTCAAAAAAGACCAATCACACCTATTGAAAATTATAAGCAAGTGAATAAAAAACCCAGAATAGCAAGGTCGCCATTGGGAGGTAAAAGTAAAGAAGATAATGAAAACCGAGCAAAGTCAAATGAAAGTGGTTCATCCTCTTCATCTTCATCTAAAAAAATTACCCCTCAAGCAAGACAGATTTTGCCCGGTTTCTTACAAAAGAGTCAAATTGTTCATACACAACCAGAAGTACTACAAGAAAGCCAGCAGACTAAAAATAGATCAATCGCTGCCAAACGCGGTCGAATTGCCCTTATTACCGACAATGACAGCGACGATAATGATGATGATATTTTTAACTTTGGATCGTCACCAAAAAAATCTAAACCTTCTGGAGGATGCATTTCTGATGACGAGGATGAGCTTTTTGCATTTGGAACTAAGAGCCCCAGGGATGAAGTTGATCGTGCCGAAAAAATCACCGATTTGGATTTGCCCAAAACACAGCCTTTCGTTTCTAACAGAAAGTCGAATAATGTAAATATTGCAAGTTCCAAGATTAAAGTTTCACCATTAAAAGCCGCACCTGATGGTTGGTTGTCAGCTATGAGCATTTTAAAAATAAAATACGATGATGACGAGAACGTGAAAGAAGAGAAAAATTGTTCAGTAGATGACCTGAAACAAAGAGAATGGATTGATTCTTTGAAAGAAGGCTTTGCAGTTCGAGTTCGTAAAATGAATTTGACATCAAAAGGAAGTAATTGTTCGATTAGTCGAGAGTCGTCAAACACATCTTTGGATACTAATAGGAAGAATTTTAAGGCGTTTGTAAAGGTAATAACTTTAAAAATGCTTTTTTAAGTCAGCAATATTATTTCATACACAAGTTTCTAATATTTAAAGTAGTTCAGGTCATTCTGAACCTTCTTTTGTTAGGTAGATTTTCTTATAAAGTATCTAACTGATTTGGATAAACTGTATATGGTGTCGGAAACCATAGTTGTGAAGATGTGCAGAATATACGTTAAATAAATGCACACCCTATTTGTTGATTAAATAAATGTTATGAAGGGCATCAGTGTATTGCGAAGAGAATGTGTGGTCCAAGGCCGTTCTCTTAGATATTTTCTATCCTTCAGTATATTCCTTAATGGTGTTTGTTTTAAGAAAACAGTTTTCTATTTAATTCTCGAAGTTATATCATTGAATAAATACAAATAGAATTGGTACCGAGTTCGCAATTGATCTAAATTATTATGGGTACTCTTTTTTGCTTACTCCAAGGTGGCTTCAACAGCACTTCTCTTTACTAAAGCCATAATGGCTCTTTTGCCGTTGTAAAGCATATTCTCATCGTTTCGGTATTGCATAAACATGCAAGATGCCAGCATATCGAAATTTAAGTGGAAATATTGTTGATTCGCAGTCTTGTGATTATATTTCTATTATTTTACCGATTTAAGTTTAAAACTACGCAATTTATTGATTTTTTTAAACGTTTTATAATCAATTCATTATTTGTTTCAATATATTTTTAAAAGAACATTCAAAATGATAATTTTTAAGGAAAATTAAGAAATATAACATACTTCCCAGCAAATAAATTGGTTACTTAGGTTTTGCACAGTATTGCATTTAGTTACTAACCTCGTTCTATGTATGTACTTTTGTACCTTAATAAACGTAAATAAACTATAAGTTTCAATATTAAACAATTTTTTTTTTATTTTACAGAAACATAACTACAAAACACAAACGCAGATCATCCGAACTTTTCCAACTGTAGTACAACCAATCTGTTAATTGACTTCTTTAAGTAAGACCAAAGTTTAAAAGTAGAGTTTGTGCTCTCGCGGTTTTTTAAACATTATGCTTAGTTTGTAGGTGTTTTCTATAAAGATATTCTTAAGTTTTGCTCGTAATAAACTTTCTAAAAACACTGAGAGCCTTTTTGTGATCATTTGCAATTATTTTTCTCTCTACTAGTTTTTGAATGGCAAGCCACTCGTGTTTAAGAATATACTTAGTGGCGCATGATTTTAAACATTTCTGGCGTTTATCATCTTCCTCCTTGAAAAACTCTCTTATATCGTCTACATTGTGAATACGACTTAGATCGATGACTGGCTTCAATGACTCCCTACTAATTGGCATACCAAAGTCTTCTTCCTTTTGTAACTTCTGAAGAACACTTACAATTGGAATTGGTGTTGTATTAACAAACTCCTTATCCATTCTTATGCTGTTAACCTGGGCGGGATCTTTATCTATTTCAATGTGGGCTGGGGACTTGATTGAAAATCGTACAAGCTCGTTCGGAAAGTCGACGTTTCTAAAACTATTCTGGGAATCTACTTGTGGAAAAGAATTTCGAAAAGGAATCAATTTTCCATAGAATTCCGAGTAAATATTTCCAAGTTTATTGGTTAGGTCCCAAAGCTTTGCTATTACAGCCAAGAATAGTGTGATTGTTTCCATGAAAAAGTTGTTCCTTAAGAGTTTGTTAAAATAGGTAGCTGATTCAATGCAGCAATAGGCAATACGTTGATAGATTTTATGTGCAGATATTATTCGGAGTAGAATGTAATCGAAACTATTTCTAGAAGGTACCTCATGATGATTATACGATGATGAATCTGGTAGCATTTGATAGAAATTACTTAGCCTATTTTCCACGTCAAGCTTCAGAAGACGACTCAATGCTGTGTTTAGCTTACAAAGGAATTTAAAGCTAATCATGTTGTGAAAGGAATTCTTACGGCGCGCCATTAAACGGGATAGTAATGCAGCACTATTAGCTATTTCATCTTGAAGATAATCAAATTGAGAAGTCTTCCGTTTAAGGAATGAAGATCGGACTTGTTTCACTAAAAGGATATTATGTATAATATTTTTATAAACACTGTTTTGCTTAACAGATAAATCTTACCGAATGTAATGTCTGAAACCTTGATAGTTATTAGAGGCGGTATCATAAGATCAACTTCATTACAAATTTCAGTCATACTTTCAAATAGTTTTGTTTTATTTTTAATCCGAAAGTTGTTTAAAATAAATCACGTTGTGTTTGTTTACAAATTTTGACAAGTTCTATCTATAGGCTCCACCTTTAGCCAAAAACACTCTAATACCAAGACCGGAATCTTTCGTACGTTTCACTCTCCAAAACCCGTTTGTTTACATTGTTGTATTTGTAATTTTGACAATTAGTCCATGAATAGATGTGAGCACAAACAAAAAAAAAACGATGCCGCGGGCTAGCGGCATTTTGCACAGCAAAAACAAAATGGAGGGGTTAATAAGTTTTTTCAGGTTTTTCTTTTTACTTTTTTCGATGAAAAAGTCAGTTTTAAGCTTTAATTTTGTGGATAGTGAACCAATGTACCTTTTTGTCTTGAAAAAAGCATGTTCACCATCAGTTTATTATAATTAATTCACTAATTTACAAAAATCACTACGAAATTCTTCAAATTTCAAAATTAACCTCGGATTTTTGTATCAAAGATGCGTTCGAAGAACCATCAAGTTAAGGGTGCGAGCGCAATTTTTGTATTGAATTCTAATAAATTTTTGTTAATGAACGGCCCAAATATTTTGTTTGCAAGTAATTAAAATCTGTATCAATTTAATTAATCCAAGTATATTTATAGTTTGTATATTTAAAAAAAAAGAGTTATAATCGAAAAATATCTTATCCATAACATTCTTGATTGATGGAAGCATACATGTATTTGCTATCAAAAAAAAACTATGCATCAAAGGAACACCAATGTTTTAAAAAAGTAATCAGAACGATTATAGCGAACCTGTTGAATAAATGCAGAGCAAATAAAATATAAATTTTGACATATATCACAAAATGAAAACGTCTTAAAATCGTTCTGAATTCATGCACAACTAATTCAATAGAACATGTAATCGTCATAAATGTTTATTGTTGACGTACAGAAGTTTTTTTTAGTGAATTTCCACAGTTTAACGCAAAATATAATTTTCATTCATTCCTTAAAAATGTTTAGTTACCAAAGTTCAAGTTTACTTATTATTGTTTGAAAAGTATGTTTAGTAAAAATGCTGCTAATAATAAAAAAAAAATTAATGAGTTTTACGTATATGTTTTTAATATAATAAATACTACCGTAGATTACATTTTATAAATGCAGAACATAGAAGAAAATATACACAAACAATAGTTTTCAGGTATAAAGCAGAGGTTAGTGTAGAAAAATATTTTTGAGAAAGCCAATAATATTTTAGGTATGTTCATTAAAGAAATTTCCGCTTCAGCTAACCTTCATCAACTTTTTAGAAAAAAAAATTAGCATTAATAGCAGCCAATTATTTCATAGTATAATTAATTTTTCAGATTGTAAAATGTCTAGAAATTTTCATACGCTACAAAATTCGTAATTTTATGCGTAAACATAGAAGATAACATTATTTAGTCAAGAAGTATGGATTTTGGTGCGTTTACCGGTTTTTTTCTATTGGGTGTTCGGTTTCCCCATACTGGAATAAAAAAAAGTTTCTTAAATCTATTTATTGCACTCATTTAGTTGGTATTGTGTGTAAACATATTGCCTATTTCTATTCCTTAAAGATGCTTTACACAAAGCAACTTATTTTTAAAACATGGTTCCCTCAAATTTGTATTCCAAAATCTAACTACAAACAAAATTCTAAATCTAACATAGTCCCTTAAAAAGAAATTTTCAGGAATATTTCTGCAACAAACAAAACTAAAATTTGGTCTTGCAACTACCGAACTGCTTAAATGATGAAAATATTAATCTAATTGGGGAATCTGAACTAGCTAAAGTTGGCAATGGAACTTCACAAGTATGCTTCTCGTAGCATTGTCTGTACAAAAAAAATACGGAGGCACCCGCCTATTGTTTCCACCTGAACTTCTAACATCGCCAAAAAAATGCTCTAAGCAAACTACAGCTAAAAAAATTGTCTGTTTTGTTGTTTTACAAAGTATTGAGTTACACTTTTGTCCATTTGCAATAATTATACTTAACCAGTTGCAGCGCATATTGCGTTCGCAAATAATTTAAGTAAACAAAAAAAAAATAATAATAAACTAATAAATCATTAAATAATATGTATTTGGTCAATTTTATTTTATTTAATATACATTTACAACATTTATTTGGATTGAAATTAAAAAGCTATACAAATCTTCCAATTTAAGACCATGTCAGCACTTCAGATTCTGTTGGTTAGGATTGTTTAGTTTTTGAACGAGGCCATGAAACATTCAAAATGAAGCATTTAGATGGGGCTGATTACTATAATGAAGCGATTTGATGGGCCGAAACACTAAATGTGAGAATGTGTTTGGTTTTTTGCATCATTTCACGCACACTTTCTCACATTTAGTGCTTTCTAGCTTGTAGGCAAACCGAAATGTCAGTCTGAGATTCCGGTCTTGGTAATAGAGTGTTTTTGCCTTTAGCTTTAACCTAAGATCAAAGATATATAGCGAACTTTAGGAATCTGTCACTTGGCCAGTTTATATAGCGTTCGATTGGCTATCCGATAGACACTTAGTATCAGATAGTTTGTAAACGACGAAGACTGCATAGGTAACATATTTGTCAGCACAAATAATAAATTTAAATAAATAAACTTTTTTGGCATCACTGATATAGTTTTTTGAAATAAATTCTTTGAGACAAAGAAAGAAAGATATATCTGCTGCTCTCATTTTTTTTGACAGCACTATGCACAATGTACCATTTACATGCCGGAGAGTACACACGGGTGTTTTGGTTTTGTGTCCAGAGATGCGTGCAGACCAGCTACATAATTGTGAAAACACTGGATAGAAAGAAAAATGGAAAAAAAGATATAAGAAAAAAATATTCAATTTCTTGTCACAAAATTTAAAACAACGTATTGTAATCCCTTCTTTTCGTTTTGCTATCTACTAAAATGCTAATTTATTAAAGAATGGGCACCCAAAAATAAACAAACCTTTTAATTGGAACTGCCAACTGTAGATTATATCATTCCAGGAAATTTCTAAAAGTTAAAGTATCCGTTCCGCGATTTTAACTTGTAACTTTGGTTACATGAGAAGGAATAGTGAATTGTGACTAAGAAAGTTATCAGAAATTTAAACTGAGCATAAAGCGAAAGTAAGAAATCTGGAAACAAGAAAAGTGACAGTTAACACATTTGAGGATTCAGACATGATGCGATTGAAAATGTATTTGGATTTCAATGATTTCGCAACTTCACATAGCTCCAAAAAATATAGCCCAGCGGTGTTAAATTACACGAACTTGAAGGCAACGCCCACGATGCGAGATAATACGCCATGCAGGTCAAAAATTATGGTAATCAATTTGCATGACTTGCAAATTTTGTTCAGAGTACGTCTGTTCATTATGAAATGACTACCTTACTGAGTATAAATCATGTAACAGCTGTCAAAAAAAACCAACTGAAAAAAGTATTGCCAAATTGAAAACAAACATTTACAAAAAAAAAACTACAAAAATAATTCTGGTTTTGTTAAATTAAAAAATGCACACGAACGCGGCTAATATAAAGTAGAAATAAGTAATATTGGCACCACTTACTAACATCAACTGATTTGACATTTTGGTTTTGACATAAATATGACATTTAGTTCTTTATTTTTGTGGTTATGAATTGTTATGAAAAGGTTACGAAGAAGGTGTAATTTTAATTAGTTGTTTTTAAAATAAAGTTTATGTTAAAATGCCTACTTATGAATTATCATTAGTTTTACGGCAAATGAATCGGGTGAGAAAATCATTTTACATTAAATTACAAACCAGGAAATACTAAAATATTAAAATTACAGCCGGAAATTGTTTCTGTACTGAAACGTACAGCTGAGTCTATATTCGAGAAAGGAGGTTTTATTCGAAAGCTAGAGAACTTGGGATCACGAGCCTTGCCACACAAGATAAGCGAGCACGGTCTCGTCCACCGAGAAGGGAATTATTTCGCTATTCAATTTGATACAGCTCCAAATAAAATTGTTGATTTAAATGAAGAATACGGAAGGGATATCGACATCATTCGCAAACATATATTCAAATTGGAAGAAACTAAGCCAGTGCAATGTACATTGCATGAAGAACTTCAACCGCCAGCATATAGGAAAGATGTTCAAAAAATGATTGAAATAGCAAAGAGAAAACAAAAGAAAAAGTACAATTACAACTCTGGTCTGGATTATTATCCATTCCAGAAATAAGAATAGGAAGGGCTATGAATAAAACCAGTTTGTTTCAAATAAACTTTCCAAACTAAAAACCTTAATTTTTTTTATAAAAAAGAATTCAAATTTTGCTGAACATAATTTCGATATTAAAAAAATATAAAGAGTTAAGTCTGATGGAGTTTTTACAATGACCTTCGAAACAGGTACATATGTATATGGTCGAAGAGGAAAAAGTTTTTCACTAATTTTGTACATGCCCTACTCTATTAGAACGTCTTAGGATCTGTGCAGGAGACTGCTACTATAACAATTCAAGCGATTTGACCAAATTTTTATATAATAAGTCTTAAAACAGTTTATAAGAAGCAGCTTCGAATGGTGTAGTGAGTAGGGACGATCCATGTGGTACCAAAACCACAGTTCTAAAGCCACTTGTAATAACTAATGGCAGAAAACGGGAATTGTATTAGAGAAAGGTAAGTGATCCGTACTACGTCTTTTATGAAATTTAATTCAAAGAAAAACCCTTCATTGGACGAGAAAATGCTTTAAAATGCCTCTTAGCTATAGAAATATAAAAAATAACTAACAAATTTTAGCAAGGAAACAAAAACAAAAAAGCACCCACATTATTGCATATATATATATATATATACTGCATGTTTATAAATAAATTAGGTGGCCCAGCAGTCCGTTGAGAACTAGGGCCTAGTGACATACAACTCTCAAACATTCATATGTGCGAGTAATGTTGTCAGGAACGGCTTATTTAAGAAAGCACTTTTCAAGGCAAGAATTAATCTTGGAGGATTTGTCAATTAATCGGAAGAGGTAGCACCCGTGAAAAGAACTAAAGATGTTACAGGTTGAACCCAAGACCTCTGTGATGACAGTCCTACGCACTAACCAGCACGCCACAGGTACTACCATTAAGATTTGTTTAGGATTTCAGAATTTACTCATATGAATAAATATCATTACAAGACTGATGATATTCTTAGGTGAGTAAAGAATTAATTATTCCAACAAAAAATCCAACATTTTCCATTAAACTTTTCTTCAGAGGTTTATGTACGAACAAGCCATTTAATTTCTTCCCTTATAAATCTCCAGGCCTAGACGGCATTTTCCCAATGATGCTGCAAAAGAGCACTGAATTTATCACTCCACACCTGATAAACATCTTTCAAAGTAGCATTAAATGGGGGTATGTTCCCAAGACATGGCGTAAGGTAAAAGTCGTCTTTATACCAAAAGCCGGCAAACCCAGCCATATTGAACCTAAGGACTTCAGACCAATAATTCTCACGTCTTTTGTACTTAAAACACTAGAAAGACTAATCGACATATACATCCGCAGTAATTTAAAACCGGAGACCATATCACCCTTTCAACACGCCTACACAAAAGGTAGAAGTGTAGAAACGGCACTACTTTGCGTAGTTAGAACTATAGAAAAATCATTTGACGTTAAGGAATACACTCTTGCTTCATTCCTGGACATTGAAGGAGCCTTCAATAACGTCCACAGTAATGCAATCGAGAAAGCACTTAATGATCAACGTATAGAAGAGTATGCTGAAAAACAGACAAATACAGAGCGAGCTTGGTAACGAACATTTATAGATGTACGCATCTAGAGGAACCCCGCAAGGTGGAATTCTCTCACCATTATTATGGATCTTAGTGATGAACGAGATCCTAATAAAACTTAGAAATTACGGTATAGTAGTGGTAGCCTACGCTGATGACTTAGCGCTTTTGGCGACGGGTAAATACCTTACCACTATTAGCGAACAATTACGAAGCGCATTATCACGGGTCAGCCACTGGACCAAGAAATGCGGTCTTAAGGTAAACCCCCTTAAAACTGAACTGGTTCTTTTCACAAACAGGAGGAAAATCCCTCCGTTTGAAATACCAAAAATATACAACACAACACTAAATATCTCCGACCGAACTAGATACCTCGGAGTTATATTGGATAAAAAACTCAATTGGGGTCCAAATATCCAAGAAAGATATAAGAAGGCCACAATCGCACTCTACTCATGTAACAAGATTCTGGGTAGAAATTGGGGACCGAACCCCCAAATAATCATGTGGATGTACACTGCCATTGTCAGACCGATTCTAACTTATGGCGGCTTGGTTTGGTGGAAAGCGCTGGAGAAATCCACGAATCTAAAAACACTTACCAAAGTACAAAGAATGGCTTGTATCTGTACTAGTGGTGTGATGAGGACTACCCCAACTGCGGGGTTAGAAACGATCATCAATCTCCCCCCAATAGATCTATTCGTCCAAGAATCAGCAGCAAACAGCGCCCTAAGGCTCAGTCAAACTAACATCTGGAAAACTAGCCAGAGTGGCCACGCAGCTATTCTTACGAAATACGTAGACAACAATATCTGCACAGATTATATGATCCCTTATTTAGATTTCAACAAATCTTTTAGTACTAGATTCCCCAATAGACAAGATTGGGAAAATAGTGTGCCCTACACCAACGACTCAACCATTACCATCTACACCGATGGCTCAAAAATGATTACCAGTGTAGGTGCAGGCTTTTACTCTGAAAGCCTCAACCTTGCCAAAGCATTCAGGCTCCCCGACCATAGCAGCGTCTTCCAAGCCGAGATCTTGGCAGTGAAAAACGCTGCTAAACATATATCCATGATGGCGATATCACTTTTTTCATTAATAGCCAAGCAGCAATAAAAGCTATCTCTGCCACCCAAATCAAGTCGAAACTTGTCTTTTGCTGTCGCGAAGAGCTAAAGGTTCTTGGCACACAGCATAACGTAAGACTCTGCTGGGTTCCTGGCCACAGTGATGTACCAGGCAACGAAAAGGCGGATGAACTTGCTAGGGAGGGCTCCACACTGGAACCCTCTCTGATAGACCATCGTATAGGGATACCGTTATGTGAACTGAAACATAACGTCAGTAAAACCATCATTCAAAAATCCAATGACAGATGGAATCTCCTAGAAACCTGTGTTAACACCAGGAAGCTATGGCCTAGATACGATAAGAAAAGGTCCGATTGGATCTTAACTCTTAATAAACCCTCCCTAAGATCCCTTATCGGTATTATTACAGGACACAACCTACTCGGCTACCATAAGAAGAAGATGGGGCTCAGTACTGATGACCTTTGTAGAGGCTGTGGTGATGAAAACGAGCATGAAGACACTGCTCACTTTCTCTGCCACTGTCCTTCACTGTGTCTTGCTAGGAAGAAAACTCTAGGCAACTTCTTCTTTAATGAACTATCAGAACTGCCAGGCAAAAACTTACTTAACTTTGTCAAGACCTCTAAATGGTTAAACGAACCACATGATTCATAGGTTATTATATCTTTTCAGGAAGTTACAACACTTCAGGGTACCACAATGGATCTACATTGATCTAAGTGTGATGGTAATAACATCAACTGTCAGCCCGTTCAACCTAACCTAACCTAAGCCATTTAATTCCAATCCAATTTGTCTCACTGGATTTCTAACTTTCTAAAACATTCAATCTAAACTTTAAAAAATTTAATTCCAAGTTCCTTCAAAGAACTCACAAGTATATTTCCTCGGTACTGTACAGCCAGCTTTAGTAAAAGGAATAAACCACTTGTAAATCACCAACGAATATTTTATGCTTATTAAAATTATTAATTTTATGATTTTAGCAATGAAACTGTACTGCAATGTTTTTGTAAACTTACCTACCTTTTTTAACTTACACTTGCATTTGTTTCAATGAGTTCAACGATCCAACAAAAAACAAACAATGTTTCTCATAAAAAGAAAATATATTTATTTTTCAAAAGGAATTTAACAGATAACCAGATATAATATATAAAATATATGTATATACCGATATATAATCCATAAGATGTATAACATTTCAACTTTAAAAAGACACTACTTTGATTAAATTCTTTGTGTAAAAGGCCTTTCAAAAATACTCTCGTAAAGGTTAATGTCTTAAAAATAATCTTTTTTAAGGTAAAAGACTTGTAAAGTTAGTAATAATACAAAATAATGCCAGGTTGCATTTTTCATTTTAGTTAGATTGTTCTGCTTGTTTAAAAAAAAAATTATAAATGCTTAATGGCACAATATTTTATAGAATTTAATAACAAATAAATACATATATATTTTAATGTAAAGTTGGTCTTTTTTATGATTTTTCATTGTCTTTGTTTTGTTTAAGGAATGTTTAATGTGCCAATGAAGTATAAACAAACATTTTTAAAAAATTTGGAAAAAAGAAGTTAAACATTTTTTTCTTAAAATTATAAAAAAATAGTTATCAATTTTAAATACATTATTAGTGATTTTCACAATTGTTTCACATTTTAATTCTTAAATGGAATGCTAAGTGAATGTAAATTGTTTTAAATTTAAATAAGTACGCGAAAAGATTTTTACAAAAATTTACATATGCCTGGTGTTGCCGAAATTGATTCCGCTTTGGTTAGCTCCCTTATTTGAACCGTATTGAAGCGATATGACATTTTGTCCAGCTTTGAGCTGTTCCTCGCTGAAGTTTCGAACATTTTTGTCAGCTTCTTTTGGTCCAATGGAAGGTTTTCCAAAGTTGTGTGCCTAAAAGGTTTAATCAAATAAATGTTGGTTAAATTTAATTCTTAACTAAGAATTTTTTAAATAATTTACTTTTCGTCCAAGTGATTGCAGACATATGACGACAGAATTTAAATTTTGTCTTTCCCACAGATCAACACTCTGGAATGTTTCTTGTGTTGGGACACCGAAATTCTTTGCACAAGCTAAGAAAGCTGAAAAGAAAAAAAAAAAAACAATGTAAGAACGTTAATACAAAAGGCACTAATATTGAAAAAGTATATTTACCGGAAATATTTTCCATGCACTTGAATGCCATTTTGCTTTCATTTATTTTCTTAACTGAACCAGCTTGTAGGCAATTTGCGAGTTTGCACAAGAGAACACCATCTTTTAAGACTTCAAAGAAGTTATCCATGTCCCCAGATGTGTTGATTGGTTCGTCGGTAATAATTTTGATCCATTCTAGACATTCTTGAGCTAATTCTTCGCTATATTTGGAGTTTATCTGAAAAGAAAGCGTGCTCTTAGTTTTAATACTACTCCAACACATTATATTGAGAATCAACAGACATTAACACATTCATCCATTCGAGATACAACAGTGATCTTTTTAAAATTTTTTGTATTTTTAAAGTCGCGAGTCCTTGTTTAAACAAGCTGGAGAACCTTATGATTTATGCTTAAATAACGAATACCTGGTTAACAAAAATAAACTTTATCACAGCAAGACCTGAAATACCTTTTTGTTATAACATAAGCATTATTTTCATTTATATATCTATCAGATAAATATTTTCAAGTAAAGCAAAAAAATGTTAGCCTTGGAAAATTCTAAATAATTTCCATATCTGAAGCAAAAAAAACTTAGACTATGTAAATAAGACAACACGATAAGAATTTTTTAGGAGCGGATGTCCGCAGATCAAACAGCATAATAAATTACTAACAACTTAGTTTTCTAACTGGTTGTTTGATGTTTTTATTTTTAACTACGGCAACCAAGTCATGCATTTTGTATTAAAAAAATTACCTGAAATGGGTCTATAAAAATGTTTTTCATTTCGATTTAATCAATTCTATCGATCAATACAGACAAATAAGAATGATGGGTATAAGGTTTGATTGTTTCTAAAATAAACATTCTTGTTGTTATCAATAAAATAGGTATGACATGATGTTTTCTTGATGATTTAACTGTTGAATCAGGGATGGACTAAGCTGCAACGAATGAGGTAAAATTATGTCTTGAATTATTATGAAATGAAGACAATGGATACAATATTTTTTTATTGCTCGAAAAGTACGAGTACATTCTTTAAAATTCAACATCGAAGCTGCTTTAAATCTGAAATATTTGCCAGGTTCTTTTTTTGACGAATTGACAGATGGAAAGGTTCATATCTGTTGAAAAAGTAGGCGTGTACCATCAACTGAGCGCTCAGTGAGCGCTCAATGTCAGATTGACGGAGGCAGAATCGTTTTGTGGGACAAGAATCTCCGTACAAACATAAGCTGTCAAAAACATATGTTGTCAGTTGTAGTTTTTGATGTGAATTTATTATTTTTTTCTATTGATAATTCTTTGTTACTTTTGAAAAAAAAAACTATTAAAATGGATAACAAACAAGAACAAGTTTTGCGTCAAACTTTAAGTAGTTCATCAGATAAAATAAGAAATAAATAAATAAATAATAATATAAATAATAATAATAAATAAATAAATTTTATTTCTTTTCTTAAAAATTATTTAAATTACGCGCCACACCAGACAAATGACAACTGAACAGTTGTTTTGGGTGAGCAAGCAAATTGAGAAATGAATCCATGAATTTTTTGTCTCAGAAATCTCCGCAAAAAATCTCAGTGCTCAGTTGAGATTTTTTGTCTCACTTAAAAAATAGTTGATGGTACACGCCTAGTGAGTCTCCAAAATTGTACATATTTATTTCGCTTATCTAGAAAATAGTCCCAATCTTTATTGATAATTATTATTTGAAGAATTTTAATATTATTTGAAGACCGTATTATTTTTAACTCCGAAAAGGATCGTACGTTAACACCTATTTCATCTAAGAAATTGAAACGTATTCAATACAGGTACACAAACACACAGTAATGATAAATTAAAAATAAAAAAAAAATAAATTCTAAATCAACGGACTAACTAACTAACTAAGATGCACATATGTATGTAAGCCAGTAGCCTGTGATACCTGATTTGCATATTTTGTTTAGTGCGGCACTGCCCCTTAGTACCTATGTATGTATAATTTCTTTTATACATGTTTATTTAATAAATTCAACCTTATATTTATATCACAATTATATTCATTCGTTAGGCGAACAATTGTATCTAACTTTTAACAGATGGCTTTGCAATGACATTCTAAATTCATTCGACAGATCTTTTACATCCTTTTATGGTCATTTCATAGCCAGACTGGTCAGATTTTGGAACTTTATATGGGAATGTTAATAGAGTCAAGATATTCTGTTATGAAACAAAAATTTAAAATACCAAAATGGATAGTGTGTCGTCACGGATTTATTGTGCGTTTATTTTAAGTCTGTCTTGTTTTCTTTTTTTTTCATTTTGCTGAATAAAACAATTTAATTGTAAAAGGCTTCAACAATAATAAATTGAATTGTGATTGCGTGACATTCCTCGTCTAATTATTTAATTTTGTTTTCACTATCGGGGCTTTCCCAAAAACAGGTGTTTAACACTGAAAACAAATACAAAATATATCGATAGTGGTTAAAAATATTCAGTGATGTATTGATGATTTGAGGAATTTTTGTTTAAATGGCATTTAAGGTGAAAACCAAGTAAATATGTAGGTGTGACTTTTTACGATATATTGTGTTAAATCATATTGTAGGCATACAACTTGATATTATTTTAATTTTATTATTATTTGTTTCGATTGTTTTCAGAGATTACCGATTGGTTACCAAGTTAGGAATTAATATGTACAAATAAATATAACTTTATTTAAAGAGCTTCATAAGAAACCTTTCGTATAACGTTAAATTTGTATTATTATTATAATTAAGTGATAGGTTTTTCTATAGACCTTATCTAACATTTGATAAAATATTCAATTGATGCGCTCATGTTTTTAAGACTAAAACTAAATGTACACAACTTGCGAATAGATAAAAACAATATTGCAACAAAACACATTGAAAAAAGTCTTCATCATGAGCAATGCAAATGCAATGACGGAATGTAGAATTTGAAACAATTGAATGAAAACATTTAAAAGCACTAAAGCAGAAATTTAACCTATACATATGAAGAGTCCATACAAAATATCGGCTTTTGTCTAAAAATGATTCCGAGGAAATAAGTGCCTTTTCTTATACTGGCTTAATTTGCTATTTTGAAAAGAATTTAAATGTGGGTTGTGTAAGGTTGAATAAAGATTTATTCCATCTGTTATCGGGTCTCTTTTTATTTCATCTTGATTTAGAAAAATCTTAAATGTAACATTAGTCATACGTGCTTAATTTTGTACCATTTGTAGAGTTCACCAGCCTTACAGTTTCCTAGAATAGCCGTGTTTTTTTGGTATTCCATATATAGTACAGTGAGAAATTGACAAAAAAACGATCCGCAGTAGTCCGGTTATTATATTATTTGCTAGAATAATTTATCAAAAAATTCCAAAAAAAATATAGCGAGATTCAGACCACGGGTGAAATCGTGTAAGCTGATTTTTGATAGTTGACTATCAAAATCAAAAACATACGAGTACGTCTGTGTAATGTGATAGTCGATTTCAAAGTTTTAACCAAACAATTTGACATAAAATAAAAACTTCAAGAAGTGGGTTTGTTCGTAGACTACTACATTAACATGTGGTGTTGAAGCGAGCTTGAAGCTCACCAAAATTCTTCATATACATGAATCGAGTTGAAATGACCTTGATTCGCCTCGATTCCGGTCGGGGATCGGAGTCGAGTCAAAATTTGTGAAGAAAAACCTGTGTAGAGGAGTTGGTTTCACAGATAATGCGTTATGGTCTGTTTATTTGTATGTTTGTGTACAAAAAATATAGTTTTGTTTTAATCAAATTAAAAAAAAATTGCACATGGAGTAGGTAGCATATTCTTATATGGTGCTGAACTATTCAGTTTTTCATTGTTTAACACGAATCAAACTATCTCACTTGTACTTCATAAGAAACATCGAAACACCATTTGCATTTTAGAAAGTGCTGTCAAGCTTAATTATTTTTAAATCTTCTTGTGCGGTGGAAACACCAAAAAGATTTATTTAATCTAAACTGAGATAAACCTTTGGTGGAAACATAGCAAAACATAAATATATTTTCTATTGTTTTCTCTTGCAAAATAAGCCCAGTTAGTCCATTTTCACTAACAAAACTAAATAATATCAACAGTGATAGATTGATTTTTTTTCCCAATGAAAAACACATGATTCCAAATGCCCAACTACTCAACGAACATAGCCATCGAGATACAAATGCAATATCAATCGTACCAATATTTGAGAACGAAATCACATAAGATCCATTCGAGACTCGTATAAATGTCAAAAACCCATCCGGATCCGGAGTAAGATTCTACTTTAACTTTTAGTTAGTAGTATTCATACTACGGATATTGTTTTTGTTATTCATGTAAAATCCTACTATACTATTGTTTCCAACAAAACACGGGTAATGTCCCTATGACACGACACCATCTCCATAATAAAAAGTCGTTAGTAAAGAACTTTTAGAGATTTTGTAGAGAACTCTACCTTGTACTCCCACAAAATCCTGGAAAGTATATAAAACTGGATGTTTTGATCGAACTGTAGTTGTGGGATGGTGTAGGTTTAATTGTAAAAAGTATAGTTAGAGAATAAAATCGATGTTACTACTAAGGAATTTTAAAACGTATGCGATTTATTATTTTGATTGAAAATGTTTCATTTCATAGAGAAATGACAAAAAAATTACAAATTCATGAACCAAATTCTTTGCCCAATAAGTATGAAAAATATATTTTCCAAACTGCCATAGACATAGATATCGATGAATGTGCTGCCTTTTCTTTCTTTTGCCTTATCGGTCAAACTTAATCTAACAGTTATTTCTAAATACTAATTTGAACATACTATACGCCACCAGGAATAAATTGTGTTATTTTAAGTTCTTTTAGAAAATTCAATATTCCCATGATTAATCTTTTGATTTAATTTTGCGATACATTTATTTTCTTATTCCAATTCGGAACTTCACGTAATGAGAAAGTACTTTTCAAATTAATTATTTTAATTGTGATATGTCTAGCAGACAAGATGGCAATTCATTTTATATTTGTCTGAAGAAAATTGTATACGCGCGTATATTTTGAAATTCACAATATCACACGTAAACCTTTCGGATCAACCTATAGATAAACAATTTTTAAAATAGAAAATAAATGGTTTCTTAATTTTTGTATGTCACAATAAAGTGTCACATAGAATAATTAATTTTTAAACAATAATATAATCCACGGCATCATAAATATCAATGAATGTTCTACTTTTTCTTTCTTTTGTCTTTTTTTGAAACCAAATCTTACAGTTAATTATAAATACTAATAATAATTATATACGTACATATGAATAGACTATATGCCACGGCGAATACATTTCGCTATTTTAAGTTCTTTTGGAAAGTTAGATATTCCCATTAATATCAACTCTACCTTTGGAACCTACAACAAAAGTTGGTCGCTATAGTTAAAAAAAAATATACAAATAAACACACATTTCGATACTTAACGCTAGGGCTGGCATGCAGGAGAGCATATATTTAGAGATATTTCGTAGCGTAGGTACTTCCGGATGCTGTATGCACCATATTGTTTGAGCACTTTTATTATGCTACTTAAACAGCGGTAATTTAAAATAAATGAGGAAACACTTCACCACTGACGGGCCTAGCAGTTTTATAGCATCCAATTGTGTTGATTTATATTATCTACTTGTTGTTTTATTTCGCCTGTTATCAAAGCAAATTGAATGCTTAAATCTTGTAGACCAACTGGGGTTAACGTTTTAGGGCATATAAAAGAAGAAGGGGTAGTTACGCGTTATTATTATTATTTCTGCGTTTAAAAAAAAAATATACCAAAGGTCTGGTTTCAATCTCTGCCTGTGCTACCTTCTTTTTTAATGAGTACTGCCGCTTGCGAGAAATTCAGAAATCCTCCAAGAGTACTTTTAATAGAAAAGTAATTCTTATATTATCCGTTCGAATACGGTATATAACTTTAGGTCGCCTATATTTGACATTACACAGTTATAAGTCACTAGGCTCTTGTTCTCTACGAGCTTTAGCGAGAGCAACAAAAACAGGTTTGCAAAAATATGTGGTCCCTTTCATAAATGGACGATTGGAAGAGCCGTCCTATATTCGACATTTTTTGAAAATGTTTTTATCTTAGGCAACTGCCTTTCGTTGATATAAGCGCTTTTTTCAAAAACTCCGCATCCAATAATTCAACCACTTGAACCTAAACCAATACCTTTTATATAGAAAATTTAAAATAACGTTAGATATACATGAGTTGTCTTGTTATTGGTTATGCAAATATAATTATTACATTAAACAGACACACAAAAAATATGAATTTAAGTAGCCACTTAATATGTAAGTACGTTCCTTAATTAATAAAATCTTGTACCTTTATATCCCAAAGCAGAAGTATACCACCCAAAAACAAACCACTCTAACGGCTTTCGGCACAAGCTTGTTAAGAAAATCAATACTGAATCTTGTTTGGTTGTCTTTCTTTTTGTTCAAAGCTAATAGAAAATTTCCGTTTGGATTACAAGCGAAAAGCAAACAATTGTAATATGAAACTCCAAGAACTTAAAACAAAGACATAAAGGTAAGAAAATCAACAACCGCCCACATTCTTATACAATTTGTGCGACTGAGGAAGAGAACTTCAAGATCTTTTCCAAGATTTGTCGCTGTCGCCCATTATACTGTTTGTGTTAGTGGCTGATGGCCGGGCGGCGCAGTGACGGCGGAGAGCGGCAGCGCGGCGGCGTGGCGGCTTAAAACTACCAGACACTGAAGGTACGATATTCATTTTATGCTCTCTGTCAGTAAAGTGATTTGAATTTATTTTTCTTTTTATGGTTAGTTGCCGTTTATGAATATACAACATATAGAAAGTCGATAAAGAATTAAAAGGCTTTGTAATCCCTTAAACAAAAACAAATGCGTTGAGTTGCCCTCCTATGAATTTCTGGACATACCTTATGTATGTTTTTATATAATTGTCATAGAAAAAAGTTAAATTTGTTGCAAAATATGTACAAGTGGACACACGAGTTAAGGCAGCAATGGAAAATAACAAATCAAATAAAATCACGGTCAAGAGCATTTTGACAACAAGTGGCAACAGAGCTGAGGCTGACGTTTGACTCACATGTTCGTTAACATTTCACGGACAGCTTTTTATTCCACATACGGCAACTTGCATAAGTCTGTAGTTGGAAAAAAACATTTTATAAATACATATATAAAATAACCAAACCAACCCTCCTCGGCCATTTATGGTGGAGATCTGAATGTGTGGAATTGATGTTTTTTTCTAATTTTATTTTGATAACAGAAATAAAGATTGACCTAGATTTGAATTCATAACAAGTAACTCGGTTTGGAAGCTTTAAATGACGTTTTTAGGAGCTTTCAGGGAACGTTCTCTTGTGACCTTGGTGCAAATGTGGGTATAATATGTTTTGCTTTAAATATATATTGTTGCTTCGCATCACCAACATGCAAAGAAGATTTATCCAACGAGGGGATTAACCCTAAATCACCATAAATTTGTACAGATGTTTATTTGGTGTTGAGTATGTAGGTCAGTATGTCGGTTTATATCATACATATGTACCTACTGAATTACATTTGTTATTCTTTGAATAAACAGTGCACGAGCAAGTGCCTTAAGGATTTTCCATTGATTCTTTTTCTTTAAATGTTATAAGTAGGCGTCTTGCAAGGAATAATGACAGAAAAATGTGCAAGACCGACAAGGATTGAGTATCAGAAAATGCAAAAGAATTGAATCGCACAACCTAGTTTTTGAGGTTTAAAGCCACATTTACCCATCCGTTCTCGACCGATAATATTGAAACTGTTGGAAATACATATGTGAGCTGTTGGTCGGAAAAAGTAAGTGATGTGTAGAATCGAAACCGTTTGCGTAGCTTAAGAACAACAGAGTATAACGCTGCTGTTGCCCGAATGTTGACGAAAATCCAGGTTTCTCTATTCCTCTGTGTAATATCAAATGCCTTATTCCAGGTGTAATCTTCAATGCTTCATTCCAGAATTCGACATATACTGTATTTTGCATAATAATGCTTTTTAAATTTAGTTAACACAAGCATTAAAGCTGGTCAATCACCAAAATCCTAGTATCTTCGCTGATTGGGTCATTGCAATGCATCAAAATGATCCGGGTTTTTAATTGAAAAACTATCTTCAGTGATGAAGCTTATTCGAAAAGGAGGCTAGTGCAACTGTTAAGGTGAACGGATTGCGCTACCGAGCTATAATTAATTTGATATGATAATTTTGTAAGTAATTGGAAGATATTGCTATGGACAAGACGTTGGAAGCCAAGTAAAAGATTAGGTCTATATTAATTCGTCACAATCAATTAAAGAGGTCATGGATAATCTAATGAAAATTATATGATTCTGCAATCGTAGCAGTGAGCCATTTGGTTGATATCGTTTTCCATTGTTAATGACATATCTTTCTCTTTATAACGAAAAAACATTCGTTGATTTTTCTTGAAAAATAGTGTCTTTTTTTAATAAAAAAATCTTGTAGAATTATTTTTTGCGAAAAGTTTGCAAACATTCAGAATCTGTGCTACAATTTCTTATTTAATTTTCTTATTTATGAAAAAACTAAACAATACGTAAATAATTTCAAATAGATAAGTCATCATCTATGAATCGATATTTATTTAGACTACAGACAAAAGATATGTTTAAAAAGCGTTGTTGAGTAAATAAACATATTCAAACCATAAAAAACGCCTAAATATCAGAAGTGGCACTGTTTATATTTGAATGGTTTTATCCATTTCGTAGTTGTTATGTGTACTCAATGAGTCATAAGTCATTTAAACTGAACATTAAGTGTGATGTAATCAATTTCGAAAAACATATTCGCAAAAGCTAAACCTTTAATAAAATGTCTCATCATCTCTGGCGCTTCGATAAAAGCATGCATGCTTAAATTGATGATGTCATATAACTCAATAAAGTAGGGTAAACACTTATATTTTAATTTTTGTATTGGTCAGGCATAAATAAACAGTGGATTTTTCCCCGTTTCGATATTATCCAAGATAAGTGCTAAAAATGTCTTAAATAACAAGGGTGGTGGTTTGGATTCATTTAAGCTCGTATTACATTCTGTTTTGTTTCTCGGTAGCTACGTTGAATATTTTTGAAAACTAACTACTTTCTTTGCGTTTTAATTTACAAACAAAAGCAAAGCAAAACAAAATTAACTAAAAACCCAATGGCAAATGACACGTTAACACCCCAGTCACTATCGATTGTGCAACGAGCTAAACAACTTCGAGTGGAATTGAATAGATGGCAACATGGTGTTCTAGGGGTGTCAGTCGAGTTCCTCTAGTATTTGACTAAAAATGGAAGTTGACTATACGTGTGTTGAATTTTAGAGCTGGATTATAGCACATACAGGTAAACGCTCTGACGCATTTAAACTAATCATATAAGTAGCTTTGTTGTTTTGTACAACTCCAACTGCGGAAACATTAGACTGTTTAACTGTTAAAAACATAATTTAACTTATGACACCCAAATACCAAATATGATAGTACTTCGGAAGTAAGAAATGCTTTAGGAAGTGTGTGGAAGAAAGGCGGTGGCCATGAAAGACAACGTATTTTAGACCATTCGTCAACAATTTTATCGCCTGGTATTTGCAAATAAATATCTTTGTTTTTGGTCAAATGATATATGTTTTTGAAGGTGAAAGAAATGATTTATATTAAAATAAAGCCACTTGATTCCAATAGGTAAAAAAAAATGACTTTCTCTCGAAGTATATACCTTTGTAAATATTACAATTTGATTGCTGTTATGCATTATACAACTGGATGGTATTAGAACTTAAGTATGTTCACTTTGGGAAATATAAAGCAAATAAAGTATAATTCTTTAGTTTAAGTTCAAGTGTGAACCTCACCGATTAGGTACACTTTAGTTAGACGTTATCATATAACACATGTTTTTATTTCTTTACCAACAGAAGTGAAAAATTAAATATTTTGAGGAAAAAGTAATTTTTAAAGAATTATTCTGCAACTTCTTCATTAGCATTGAATTATACAAGCAATGTATCTCTATTAATATGCATGTTTTAAGGCACAAGATTATTGTAAGGGCTTAGTTACAGAAAATAATATAAGTTCAATTAACTAAGTGTAGCTTTTCTTTAACAATTCAAAAGTACCATGTTACTACACCTACTGAAATGTAAGTGACACCAAGTGCAAGACAAAATTATACTGATTATTTATTTATAATTCAAAACAAGCTAAGAATTGAGCAGTGTTAAGTAAATTTTTCACGGTCACTGACAAAAATTACCCCTAATGATGGTCAGTTTAAAATTGATTTTATGATCGTATATACATATATACACCTTCTGGTAATCGTGAATTAGATCCCGTTTGGATATAGCTTTACCCTCAAGCAGGTGGTAGTACAGACACGCGATATACATATGTATATACATTTGGTTCCGTGAGATCCAATAATTCTAAACTAAATGACCTAATGATTTTGTACACTTGTTTTTATTTAAATTCGGTATTTATGCTTAATTTAGACTTAATAGATTAATAGAATTTTGTTTGTTTGCGTTTGCTCAGGGGTTGCAAACTCTCCAAACATGTTAACCGTGTCGACCCGAAAGTGCAACAATTTGAACAGAGAAACAAAATTTAGGCAGATGTTATCAAAATTAACACTTTAGACACGATCTACACTAAAATAAACAATTCAAAATTATAAGAAATTATTAATTTAAAATTAATTTTGTTTATTATGCGTTATTTAATGCAAGCAGTATCATTTGCTATAGTTTTGTTATCTGAATGTGTTTTATATTTTTAGTTTGTCAAAAAAATACATATTTTTGAAAGAAATATATAGTATGAAGACATTATGACATTCAGAGTTGATTTGTTTTTATTAAACTTGTTTATCTAGATTTTATGTTGAATGATGAAAAAACAGTTATTAGGACGTACCTAGTAGTTTGTTTTTTGATTAGATAATTAAGATTCAAAAAATTTGCCCGACCTTTAATCCAGATAAAAATGTTGTGTTTTATTCCGTTGGCGTTGTGTTAGTCCCAGTTAGAATTGTTTATAGAATAATTGTCTCACTTTCGCAACCATACTTATACTTATTCAGAGCGACATTACGTCGAATCGAAATATAAGTATAATTTCATTGAAATACACTTAAATACATATATCGACATATGAAACAAACAAAAAACAAATCAATTTTGTTAAAAATAAAAAGCAAAAGAACGGAAAACCCACAAAATTCCTAGAAAGATTAAAAACGTACAGAAAACAGAGGTTATTATATCGATATATTGGTAGGTATGTATGTATGTATTTAGATTCATGTTGTAGCCATGCATATAAATATTTTTATTTTACGATCATAAAACAATTGATCATTAAATAATTAATAATAATCTGGTTGCCAATACAGTGAGCATTTTATTTGCGGTTAACTTGAAGTTGCCAATTCTTTGTATGTGGATCTGAATATCAATTCACTGCAATCTTAACAAAAATAAAATAAAAACAAACAAAAAATAACAAACAATAAAACAGATTGTCGCCATAAATCGTACGAATTGAATTCATCATAATAAAGGTAAGATACTTTAACAGTGTCAATTGAATTCATTGCAAAATTATTTGCAATTTGCTGATGAAGGTAGTATTGCAAAAGACGCTGAAAGCTTAATTTTGGTTTTGGAACAAAATTAAGCCCTCTTTAGTAAAAAAAAAACTTGAATTTTGATTTTATTTATGTTCGCATTGGTATCCGAAACATACAAAAGTAGATCACATACATACATATGTTTGTACATATATGTACATACATATTTTCATATAATTAAGACAAAATTAAGATTGGATGTCTCAATTATTGAATGAAAGAAATGTGTAATAAATTCATGGAACATGGATTCCGTTTTTGATATGAAAATATTAATTATTTACTGATTATTATTTAAAAACGCTTTCTTAAATGGACCACAAAGGGAAGTAAATTTTGAATACAAAAACAATGTATATTTTTATTCAATTATGTACATACATATGTATTATGTACATATATTAATTTAATAACACAAGATTTTAAAAAGAATTGTCTTAAAAACTATTTGGATAAACTTTTAAAAAAAATTTGACAAATTCAAAATTGCTTTTAATAGAGAGTTCTTCATGAAATGTTATTAAAAACTAGGCATGATTTATTAAGAACTGATCATTGTTATAACAAGAAAAAGCAGAGTAACGTCTTCCTAATTAACCAGTATGTTTATAGATCTAATAAAAACATGCACTTCACGCGACTAATTAGTCTCTCATTCTCACTTGATGCTTTCTCACCATCAGACACCAAAATGACTTTATATAGGTACCTATAAATATTTTTTGAATGACAGCATGGGAGCAAAATAAAGTGCTAAAATGTGAAAATTATTTGATGTGGTACATATATAATTTACAAACTCATAAGCTTTCAAACACAGATTAACAAAATAAGTCGGTGACTAAGTTCGTTACGTTGTAGGTACTTGATGTTCTCTTATTCTCCTTGCAAGACACTAATATTTAAAAATATAAAATGGTAAATATTGACCGCTAGAAAATCTAAAAGAAATATTTCAAAATAAGAATCAAAACTTGTTTGATGAAAAGAAAAAATAGAAAATAAACTAACTCAAACTAATTTCAAGAATCGCCTCAAGTCCAATGGTCACAACAGTCACAACACAGAACAATAGAACAGCACACAAAGCTAGGTCTTTTAAAGGTATAGGTATGGTGTGTGTATTATTCACACTCATACGCGATTTATTCTTCGACCGATATGAATATGAATATGAATATGAATACCTATCTACCTAAATAAAGATTAACAAACAAAAATTATACAGACCCCTTCACTCTATACCTACATACTATACGTGCACAAAAAAACAAAATATTACTATCATGGCAATGGCAAGAGTTATTAAAGCGATGACATCATTCCCGGCTTCAGACGAACATACCTACATTATGTACGTCCGTCCTCGTCATTTGGTTCGGTTTGTATTCGGATGTACCTACATATAACCAAGTCACCATAGGATAGGTACGTAGTTAGTTGTACATGCATACCAAATATACCAACTAGAAAGATGAGTATTTCATCCATAAAACATTCCACGTTTGAAATATACTTTTAGCTATAGCTATAGCTACAATTCCAGATCTGAACCTGAAGCAGTCTTCAGGAATCCGCTTTTTTACATAATACATATGTACATAGGTACAAAACAAAAAAAACAGCCAATACAATTTTTTAGTTGACTGCAAAGTAAAAGTGAAACGTATGAGGAATGTCCACAAAATAATAATCCAGCGATTATGGTTGGTTCTACTTCCTTGGTAGGGCCTGAATCCAATTAGATTAATCCCAGTTCCAGTTCCCTGGACTGATAGAAGGCTATCAAATCGCACTATAAGAACGAAACGAAGCACAGTCAATATTGTATTGTATTTGGCGGTTCGTTCAAGTTTTGAAAACCAGGTCGACCACTTGTGGTTTGGTTCCTCAGCGCTTTGTCATCATTTTTTTTTTATTTACAAAAAGAAGTTGTAAGGTTCTGTGTCAGAGGTGGTCTGGAAGAGAACCCGTCTTGGTCTTGGACAGCATAACAAAGTACAAGTACCTAGTATCTACCTACCTACATATGTATACCTACTCTGTTGCTCTTTTAAAGCTAAAATGCTGATTAAAAAAGAATGAAGGTACATACGTAGTTGTTTCAACTTACTTTGCGTTGAGCTTCGGCAGCGAATCCAGACTTTGGGGCACGATTGGTTGACATTTTGGCGTTGAGGGAGTTTATTTGCTTATGAACTTAAATAAAATAGTTTTTAAAACACAAGATTTTGCTAGAACAACTTATCACAGAGCACGTCTACGCGCAACGAAATTTAAAAGCTGACTAACACTAAATTAATTGAATATTGAAAATCAACACAAAAATGTTGAATTGAAAACTGCCTATTTACTAGCGTTGCCGCTGGGCTTCACGAAAGTGTAACACATTTTTTTAAAAAACGTAACAAAAGCCAAAAAAATGTAACAAATTGGAAAAAAATGATTTAAACCAAAAAATGCTCTTGAACTCAATTTTTTATTTTTAATAGGAACATAAGTTTTCTTCATCACAATTTTTAAATTCAGTACAAAATTATACATTAAATAATAAGTTAATAAATTATTATAAGTAAGACACATTTTAAGTTTTACATAAAACATGTTTAGGCAAATTAAGAGAATTGATCTTTTATTTGTTTTGCAAACATTATTGATTCAATGGTATTCAAGTGGTACCTATTGTTTAAATTGGTTCGATCGAGTCGAATGAAGGTGATTTCAACTCAATTTAGGACGTAGGTGTACAAATAGGTGGAAGTGTTGTTTAAGCGCACTTTAGACTGATTAAAAAATCATAAAGTAAATTTTTAAAGAAAAAAAAAGTTTAGAGAAAAAAGTGTATTAAAAAGAAAAAAAAGTAACATAGTAACAAATACAAAAAAATTAAGAAAAGTGTAACACTTTTGTTACACTTGTAACATTGTGGCAACGCTATTACCGAACCAGTTAAAATTGAAAGAAAGAAAAGAGCTTTAAAAGCTCTTTCAATTAAAGCTTTGCTTTGAGTTGTCAAAGGCGGAAAACGTGTGGTAGACTTTATCAAGCAGAGCTGTCTCCTTTCACATTTCTCAACTCCAACAGTATTTCTTGGCAATGTAATACAAAAGTGCATAGCAATAGTACCACTTTGAAATTCTTTAAAATCCTTTTGAATTAATTTGCATTAAATAAAAGTTTTGTTTTCTTTAAGATTTGTATGCTGGGTTAACATGCATCTTCAATTCATTTAAAACAAATCTTATACTTTTCCTAAAGTTTTTGAATTTTACGTTATTTCTTTGAGACATTACTTTGAAGCTATGTAAATTCATGAAGTATGTAGTTTATTTTTCAATAAAATTCATGATGGTTTTTAAAATCTCCAAATTCAGTTTGAATGTTTTCCGCTATCGTTTGAAAAACAAGTAAAGAAATAAACGAATAAGTAATGCATGGAAACAGTTTTGAAGTTTGAAAGATATAGGTATTGCTTCAGACGACATAAGGGACTTGAAAGTACGGCCAAAAAATTGCCTTCCAATTAAAGCAATTTTATTGACTGGAAAGTTCAACTTACGAAGGACTTGTAACATATTTAAAAAGATTTTTTTTGTACATAATAATGTTGTTTGTACTTTCTGAAAGTAAAAGATAGTCAAGTAAAGTTCCAATTTTAAAATTAATGACATCTAAAAAAATTAACTAGCTGTTTTGGTCTTATTTTGCGTTCAAAGAATGCACTTAACTGCAAATGAAGTCACTTATGTTGTGTGAACCTGCCCATTGAACTTAAACAATGACACAAGAAAATACGTAGTCGATTCGAAAATTGTATCTGTTTTGACAGACCCTAGAACTGACTTCAAATTATCATGAACAACTCTTCTTAACATACGTTCAATCTCAGGCTGATAAGGTATCCGGATACCTTTTGGTTAGTGTTGTATCTACGTGTAAAGCATCATTCACATGAGCGCGACCAACGAACGACGAATGAATTACAAAATGTGAGTTTATATACGTTTGAAGACATATTTCCACACAAATTCTTAACAAAACGATAGCAATATAGTTTCTATTTGATTTATGATGCATACTTTTACTTTCCAATATCATATAATAATAAATTTAAGAAAACAAATTTATTCGTCGCGAACAAAATTATAGTTGATACGAACTGTCAAACTTTATTCGCGTTCCACATTATCCACACTCGCAACGAATAAAAAAATCGCGCGTACTTAACCTAAAAAAATCATTCTTGTTTAGGTTTCGGTGGTGAATGTCAAACTTCATTCGCGACGAATTAAAAACTCTCATGTGAAAAAATGTCAAAATCGACGAATGTTCGTCCATTCGTTGGTCGTTGGTCGTGCTCATGTGAATAATGCTTAAGAGAACAGCTGTTCCAAAACAGCTGGGATGACAAAAAAGAAAATTGATTTCAAATTTGTATGTTTGTTGAATTATTAAAATAATTCATCGAAAATTGTATTTTCCAAGATTTTGGAACTCGTACATATGTACATACATATACTATACACTTCGTGTCACATGGATAGGGACAAGCTTTTTTCGTTTTATTTGACGTTATTTTACGTTATTTTTCAAAGCCTTAGATTTTTTGGAAAAATTCAAATTTGCAATGAATGAGGTATGTTTAAGTTTGTATTGCAAAAAATATGTTGGATTTAGTTGATAAATACAAGTTTTATGGCAGTTTTTCCGAAGAAGGTCATAAAAAGTACATGTTTTTTTGTGCCACATGGATAGGGACAAGATCTAAATTTACCTATTAGCGTGTTTTAAATCAGATAAAAGGATACTCTGATTGTTTGGGAGCTCAGACCGAGTATTAATTTGATAGAATCAAGAAGTATGGGCAGAGGTAAGGGTGTAACCAAGGATCTCGGCAAACATCCGTTTTATAGCCAGCAAAATTAGAAGGAGTTCAAATGCTGTATAAAACTACATCAAGGATCCAGAGAGATATGAAAACAAAAAAAGAGTCAACAAAGCCACATCATTTCAGAAATGTCGGGCGATCGTGAGAACTGCTTAAATTTCAAGGCTGATACAGAAGGCAGACCAAACATGAAGAAAAAAACACCATTGAATTCTGCACGCACGAGCGAACGCCCTAATTTTGGAACAAATCACATCAGGCGGAATCGAGCTTGGAATATAGCTGCTATTTCCATGATTTAAGAAGGGAAGAATTCTATTTTGAAAAAAATCCACAGGAAAGGAGGTGGTGTAATGGTGTGGGAGCAATCACCTATTACGGGACCGTGGAGCTGGACTTTCAAAGCTCTAAAATAACAATCACTTACACATCGATTATGAAACGAGGTTTTCCGCAGTTTTCTGGATTGTTTGATGGACAACGATGGACTTTCCAACAAGATAATACACCAATACATACCGCAAGGACAACAAAAGCCTCGATTCAGGCCAAAATGTAAACAAATTGCCATGGCCCCCATATTCTTCTAACCTGAACATCATGGAAAACGTGTGGGGATGAGGAGAGGACGGCCATACCAAAAAACCGAAGAGATATTTGAAGCAAAAAAACGGTATTGCGCCTGAATTGTTTTTTAATTTTCTGACAGTACTCTATGAATCCATACACCACAGGTTAATTGAAGTAATTCAGAAATCAGGAGGCAGCATACATTACTAAAAATTATTTTGATCCATTCAATAAAAACCAGTATTTACCTAAACCATAAGATTTTTTGTTTTATTTTCTTTACTTTAAAGGGTCTAACAGGTAAGTTTTGATCTTATCCCTATCCATGTGACACAAAAGAACAGGTACTTTTTATGACCTTCTTCGGAAAAAACCAAAGGTTTGAAAAATAACGTTAAATAAAAAACGAAAAAAGCTTGTCCCTATCGATATGACACGAAGTGTATTTAGAACAGCAGACCAAAGATGGACAATAATCACAACAAAATGGACTCCATTTGATGAGAGCAGACCAAAAGGGCACCCGAAAAAGATATGTCATCATTATACCAATTCAACAATAATTGGTATAATGATGCCAAAAACAGGGTTATATGGACAACAATGAGGGAGGCTTAAGTGATATTGGTTCTTCATCCTTATTATAAACCAATTTGTTTAATTATAGATACGGTGACCATATTTTCCGAGACAAAATAATGAACAGTACCCAAAAAAATGAAAAATGTTGACCATTTTTCAAGATTTTTTTTAGGTCGGATAAATCCGAATTGATATAAATTGAAAAAGAGATTGAAAGTGAATTTCGAATCAAAAATTGTAATAAAAGCTAAATACCTTTAAACTAATGCACCTACATTTATAAGAATGGAGTTTTTAAGGTAAGGTAACAAAGTTTTAATTTTAAATTACTTTAAGAACTATGTATGTGAAACTTTAAAACTAATGCACCTACATTTTAAGAATGGAGTTTTTAAGATAAGGTAACAAAGTTTTAATTTTAAATTACTTTAAGAATATAAAATATAAAATTAATAGAAATATAGCTTCCAATAATAATAATTCTTATTCGAAACATTTTGTATAAGTTAAAATACATATCATTCATAATATTATACCTAAAAAATGTGTGAATAAATTCGAAGCGATTGGGTTTCAGTAGTTTTTATAATATTCTGCTCGTCAAGTTAATGCAAATGCAGTTAATTTGTATTTCAAAGAAAATTAATTTTGTTCAAACATTCAAAATTAATTTTCTCTAAAAAAAAATAACATTAACTATCAATACTATCTACATATATGGCTTCTTTTGTTCTTTGGTTCAAATGTCTAATCAAATATTTTAACCAAGTATCATAATTCATAAATATACCATTTCTGTGAAGTGGTTTCTGGTAGAAGTGTAATAGCTTTCTCTACCGCTCAAATACTCCCTTTCACGTCAATACATTTTTGTAGACTCTTAATTCTTATTTTATGATAAATTTACCACATGTCTCAAGTTTTATTAATTTACTTGCTTGCACCTCTCCTTACTCTCACCATCTTTAAATCGATGTGGGCAAAATCGATAATGGGATTTCGGGAGACTTAGAACACACTACTGAGGGTTAACTACTTCGTTAATTCTAACAATAATGTTCTATGAATTATTTACTTGGAGGTTTTATTTTACCTATTTTACACCAGGATATTGTTCTTCGAATTAAAAAAATATTCATTTATAAAAAAAAATTCGAAATGTATTCTGAAACTTTTATATTTCTGGTCTGGTTCTGAATTTTCCTGCCCATGACTCACTATAAAGTAAAAAAGAACTGTTGTCGAATATGATTTCTATATATTATTTGTAGTGAAAACGTGAAAACAAATCAAAACACTGCATCGCTATTTATAACGGTTACAGTAATTTCGATTATAATCGACTTATTATGTAGATGTTATCACAATAAATATGGAATCTCTTTCAAACAAAAATAACCTAAATAAATGTTGCGTTCACACGTTTTGTTCTTTTTGTATTGTTTATTGTAACTTTTGAATACGTTTTCCATATAGTTTATGCATGTAAGATTTGGGAGTTATCATAGTATAATAGAGTTTTACACATGTTTTTAACTAAGTTATACATATATTTTGATAATACATACTTTTTCATTAATTAAATTTAACATAAAAGCAATTTTAATCAAAATTACCCTTGCTTAAATAAACATGCTGTAACAGTATAGTTTCTTATAAATTATTTGCAACTTAAAATATTTTGAATTTTAATGCATATTTTAATTATATGATGTGTTTTTGTTGTTGTTTATTTTAAACTTCTTTATAAATATACATATATAATCATATATTGGGTGAAAAATTAATACCTATAAGGAGAAATTCGTTTAGTGTTCCAATCGAATTAAACAAATTTAAAAGGCAATTGGGTGTAATTTTGTAAATTTTATTTGAAAAAATAAAAAAGTGCAGACAACATGAAAAAATATAGATGTAAATGTGTGTAATTAATTTGCTTATATCTTAAAATAATATGTTTGCTTTTTAAAACATTTAACAAATTAAACAGTTTATATAAATATACATTATACATGATTATAAACGTTACACTAACTACATACCTTTTTATTATTATAATATCCTAATTACATAATAATAAACTAAACGACAAATAAAACGATTGTAAATTGATTTAATCACCCTCATTACAGAATTTATCGTAATCGAGATTTTGATGTTGATACAAATAAAAAACTATCACAGGATCCATTTGCAATTAAAAACTTATGCCAAGAATATTGGACAAGACAGTAAGAACAGCATGGTTGAGGAAATAGCTGAAAACTTCAAACACATCAATATGCATTTTCTTTATCATGGAATTTTACATTTTTCTTGAAAATTCTAGACAGAATATAAGGATTTTATTTAAAATTCATTTGCAGCATGTAAAACATAAAATTGCAGTGTTATCTTATATAAAAGATTAAAACAAGTAACTTCAATGTAGCATGGCATGGGATTGTTACTGGTAAGGGACGGATTATTCGTTCAGAACCTTCTGACTAACCAAAGAGAGTATTTCCCCATGTTTGACAAAGTTTCCGTTCCCCTAGAGTTGTCAAATTATGTGATGTGTCATGGTCGAATAAGATTTCAGTGGAAAAGATGCATGAATAGATACAAACCAAGCGATTTTTATAGCCAGTAAGTACCTGCTACAAAAGATCGATTACGATGGATTCTGTGAATCGGGTGAGAAACTCAAACTACAACACCACTGTCAATAAAAACTGGCTTAATTGATTTTATTAGTAAAAAGTGGCATTGTTTGCTTTTATTTTAGATAGATTTTTTTGTGAATTCGGCAAATTCGACGGTGCAAGTTTTTTTTTCATGTTTTCAAAGTGATATTTTTTAGAATATATAAGACTATAAGAAAAGGATTCGAAACGAACAAATATTTTTCTGTTTACACGTACATTATATAATTTATATAGTTGGTAAAGCATTTTTGATAAATTTTAACTCCTACTGGTAAATGGGTACTGTATATAATTAAATTAGTTATTAGTACGTTATACGTAAGAAGTTTGTTTTTTACTGTAGTTTTTTTTCGCAATTATTTTCTGCTTTGTATAAATTATGTTATTTTCATGTTGCCCTTGTATAGTGATTGGTAGGTTAAAAAAACACAAAGCTTGTGTAATAATATAAATATGTAGGTATGTGTAAAAAAAGCTATCAATTTGTTAATTTAATCTCGTTCTTATAGTGTGAAATATTTTATTATCGGCTCTATTTTCATCTCTATCACAGAATCCACAGTAAACGCTTATCCTGAAAATTACAAACAAATAAAATCACAAGATCTCTTCACAATAAAAGGTCGTGAGATCAGCCATTGTAAAAAGATTCTGTGAATTATTTTTCGAGTTTAATTTCATAATAGTATTTTAAAGATTCTGTGATAGTGCTGATTACAATTTGAAAAACTAATGGAAATATTCAACCAATCAATAACGTGACAAAATGATATTTTTGTGCTGAATGTTGAATATTGTAGCAATTATTGTTTGTTTGTTTTATGTTTTTTATTTTTTTTTTGAGGATACTACGTGCAATACCGTAGGTATTGCAATCACCATTAAATCTCTACTTTTTTCTAACTTCTAGAATAGTTTTAATATAGTTAATATAATAATAATAGTAATAATTTATTGCGTACAATCGAAAAATATTTGTTAATTAGATATTAGTAAGTTTATAATAATATAAATATATTTGTTTTTTTTTTTAACTTTTTTTTTGTATCTTATAATGCGTAAATACATTAGATATTCCATTTTTGCCATCTTATTTTGCTCTTTTGCCTTTCGTTTTATCTTTTGTTTGTAACTACGCTTTGTTTCACTTTTAATACACATACTTTTTTTTACTCCACACATCTTGAGGAGGAACATTTTTCATTAATTTTTTAATTGTATTTATCTATAAACTAATGTTTAGCCTTAAGGTCTAGTAACCATCTTTTTTACGCACATCTTGAAAACATTCATTCCTCGTTGCTTGTAGTCCAAATAATGTTTATTTGTTTAGACTCATAGCAAAGATATTTCTGTAAAAATAAGTAAGAAATAAATAAAATTATTTATTAAATTATTTTTTTTTTCTTAAAATAAAAAGTCAATTTAAAATAATTTATTTGGTTTTTCTTTAAACAATATAGGAAATCAATAGTTAGGACATAGACCCACTTTGTCCATAAATAAAAACAAATGTATTTCACTCATTGGTCCATGACCTTTAAAGAAATTCGTGGAATCCGTTTGTCGAAATTACTGTCAACTTATTTTTTATTTTTTAACTTTGTTTTGACTTTTAGTTTTGCAGACAAAAGTCATGAGTAGAAATGTTTCTATTCCAATCTATTATGAATGTGATTACGATGTGAAATGAAGAAATCCAAAATCTTTTCCCCCCATGAAAACAATTCAGAAATTACTAAAGATAGATTGTGACGATCACACGATCACCTTCAAAATTTAGAGGAACAAAATTATATTTGCGATCATGAAAAGGAAAATATAAAGATGCTTATCAGTTTTATTGGACCTGGAATTTAACTTCACAAGTTGAAAGTTACTTATTATGCTTTTGTTTTATTTGGTGAATTTAGTTTTATGCACATAGATAAAGGAAATGTCTAGCGTAGGGGCGGGATAACGCTTGTACCTTTTTCCAAAAACTCATCGTGAAAAGAAAAGCTGCTACATTGCAGTTCAGTGCAGCCGTAGGCTACGAGTTCCCCAGTAAACATAATTCATTATGTTATTGTAAATAAGTTAATAACGAGCATAAATTCAATTAAAGATTTTGAAGATCACATTATTTTAATGATTAGTGTTTTGTTGTTTACCTTTATTTTCGTGACTATCAGCATTGACTAGGGTAGTTGTAGTTGCCAATAAGCTATTGTTATTGTTGAAATTCACAGCGTTGTTGATATCTTGTGACTCAATACTAAGATCAATTAGTTGATTCGTTGAGGAAACATCTTGAAGAATATTAATTTCACTGTAAATGAGATAATTTAATTTGTTTTTAAAAATAACAATCATTAATTTCACAAACTTACTTTTTATTATTAATATTCTCTAAGTGGCCATTTCCATTCGCCACTGTATTGTGAAGAAGATCTTCACTGCTGGGGAATTCGGAAATTTTACCATTTGTTACATCAACCAATTGGTTTTGTTGAAGATTATGCAAATTCTTAGTGTTCTCATCAATTATCATAGCAGAAAAACTCTTCATTAATGCGCTTTCTTTGTCATTAACAGATTGTTCATACATGGCCTGTGAATTTTGTGGCTCTAATGTGGCAGCAGTGTTATCGTTTGAAGCCACAACATTTTCCTTAGATTCTGATGTTGCTGTTATTGGTGTCGCAGTCACTTCTGTTTGACTTTTTATGCTATCGTCAATTAAAGATTTGACTTCAGTCACAGGTGTTTGTACTGGAGGGACTACCTTTTCGGCTTTGGAATTTTCGCTTTCCTGAATTAATAAGTTTTTACAATAAAAATGGTTAACATCGTTTGAGAGGTTTACACAGAAAATATATTTTTGTATTGAAGTATATAACATATTTTTTAACATAGTTATTTGTTTGATTATGAGTATCAAAAAAAAAAAGAGTTAATCGATATTAGTCCCGAGGATTATACAATTTATTAATACTTAGTTTTGATCCGAAAGGGGAATCTATTCTTAAAAGCAGCAAAAGCCCTCTTTCGACTTTTAAAATAAAATACAAAATAAATCTTTAACAAAATAGATTCCACTGGTTTAATGTACTAACAAGAAATTTCTTATATTGTCCGCTCAATTTTGTTGTAAGAAATTAACTAAAGGAGACAAAATTTTACTGGGAAGGTGGTGATTTCAAACTGCAATAAATCTTGAATTCACGAAAAACCCTTCATTGACAATTAAAAAAAATGTAAAGAATATTTATTTGTACATCGAGTGTGAAAACAAATGTGGAAACCACATAACCACAAATATGAGAACCACTTTCCTATTATACAGATGAAGAATTTGTCAATTTCTCGCAACAAATAACAAGTACAATTGTTTTCTCCAATCGGTTAACCGACGAAAAAAATAATAAGAAACCCTTTAAATATGTCATCTTTCATACTGACAATAACATATTCTTGGTAATATGAAAATATGTTCAGATATGAACTGCAACCACTAATAATATTGTGTTTCAAAATCAACTTACCTTTACAGGTGTTGAATTGGGCGTGTTTGCAGATCCTGCTTTTCTTGTTCGAGACATAATCGCTTCAACGCGTTTTCTTCTCTCTTCACGTTCTTTCTCTTCGCGTTTCAGGCGTTCGGCTACTTCAATTTTTTGCTTCTCCGCCTCTTCCTTTGCCTTTTTCTCAGCTTCTTCACGTTCCACTCTTTGCTTCTCTTCCTCCTCGCGTCTGAGTCGTTCCTCTTCTTCGCGCCGACTTACCTCCTTACAATTCAAATTTTAATCAAATATTATTATTTTTCTACAGTATCAAGAAAATATAACATACCTCAATTGCTTGACGCAATCGTTCTTCTTCTGCTCTACGTTGTTCCTGAGCCAACCGGTGAGCTTCCTCTTCGAACTTGCGCTCTCGTTCGGCCTCTTCTTCTTGTCGTTTAATTTCGGCCAAACGTTCAGCTTCTAAACGTTGGCGCTCAAGCTCAGCTTGACGTTCGGCTTCTTCGCGGGCAACTCTACGGCGTTCTGCCAATGCAGCCTTTGCTTCTTCTTCTGTAGTTATCTTAGATTTGGCTATCATAGAAGCTGACATATCGTTAATATTACTGTCTTGTTTGTCTTTTTCTGACAAAAGTTGCACCTCTCGGATTACGGAACCCTCTTTGCTATTGTTGCCCTCTTTTTTTATTTCTTTCTCATTACCTTGATCTGCCTTTTCCTCTGATAATTCTGTTTCAATAGTATTAGAAATCACGGTTTCACCAATGGATTTTGTTTCTGTGTCAACATCTGATGGGGAACTATCAATGGTTACTACTTGCTGTTCTGATGCTTCTTCTGTCTTAACAACATTGAGGGCGTTCTTTTCATCTTTTGTTTTCGGATTTTCTAAGATCAAGGACTGAGTCATTTCTTTGGATTTATCCTTAAGTTTCTCCGAACTAGAAGTTTTTAAAAGAGATGATTTCGGTGTGGTCTGTACTCTATTTTGAGCGACATCCTGCAATCCGTAAAATAAATATTTTTCAAATAAAGCAGTCATTTGTAAAATAAAAATCATCTAAATACAGACCTTCTTTGCTGGAGTTTTCCTTTCAACACTAGAAACGCGAGATGAAGACGTAGAAGTCGTCATAAGACTCGAGCGTTTTGGAGTAGTTTGAGTACTATTCTTCACTGGAGTCCTGTGTTTTTCTCTTTGTTTGTTGATTTCTTCAATAAAATAGATAAATAAGATTTTATTACTATTCAAGTTTTATTGATTACAATAGCGATATTCATATCTAGTAGGTATTGTTTTTTTATAAGTGAATGTGATTTATCTTAAAGTCGTAACAGCCAAAATGGAAGTAAAAAATCGTCACAGGAACTCTCATAAATGTTTCCCTTACTATCGATTTAAACTTACCATCAAGTGATACACCAGTTCCTGCAATACTAGCTGGCCTTGGTTTTCTTGGTGTAGTTGCAGGGCGTCTGTGCACGTATCCAGACATGGACATATTTGTGGATGTAGACATTGCACTACCTGGTCTAGAAGTGTTGTTGCTGCCACCTGGTGTCACATCTCCAGATCGGTAACCTATTAAGAATTTAAGCCATTTATACAAATTGTTTAAATCAAATTACAATAATGATAAACAAAATTTCACCAACTCCTCATCATGTCTATGGAACAATTTTAAATGAATTGAAATTAAAAAAATATTGGTAATAAAAAACAAAAAATATAACCACCACCTGCGATAGAAAAATGTATAGTAAACAAATTAAAAAACGGGCGGCCCAAAACCAAAAATAATAAATTTGCAACGTATAATAATAAATCATCAAACAACGGATATAATTTTAAAACAATGAAAAAATGTAATTAAACAAAATTAGCCACATGGTAGATGGGTTAGTTGAGTGTGTTTTTTGATGTGCATTCCAATATTGTTTCTATATGCTCTGTTTCCTGGATACAAAAACCTACGCATTTATAGCATTTCTACAGTGTAAAAACATAGCGAAGAGAAAAGACCATACAATTCATATCAAACTGTTAAGTTAAGCAAAGGTATTTAACTTAAATTAGAATCTGTAAGCAAATGGATTTTTGAGTGTAAATAAAAAACATAGACTTCGCTTTCCCGAAAATAAAATGAAAATGGAAATAAAAATAAAACAAAACAACATAAATTTATGAAAATATAAAAATGAGTATTTAAATCGATTGTTCGAATCCATTTTACTTGGAGTTTTTTTTTATTGTTTTCGTTTTGGATAATTAAATGCAAAGCGCACACACACACCTGTTGAAACACTACTCTGGGTGGTTTTTCTGCGAGCTGTTATTTGATTTAAAACCTTGCATTCCATTTCATTTAATGGACGGAAGGTTGATCCAACTGAATCGATATGCTTCGAAAGGCTTAACTTCGAATGTCCAGACGATACTAAGTGAGTCATGCTGCGAGACATATTTTTGCGGCTTCCTCCGTTGTTGTGGTTGCGGCTTCTCTTTGATGCTGCCATACTGGAGGAATCTAACGATTCAGTTTCCATCAGCATCTCAAGCTGATGCTGTCGTTCACGTTCGACAATGGCGCGAATGTGCTCGCCATTTCGACGAATTGGTTGCGCCAATTGATCCAGACGGTTCATCGAAAAGGCACGTCCTTATTAGTTGGTAATAAAGCGCATGCAATTCGTTGTCGTGTTGTGTTTGGCGATTGTATCACATAGGTAAGCGTTGATATTTTGTTTTTTTTTTTTTTTTTTTTCAAATAAAATTGTTATGTATGAATGAATAAATGAGGGAAAATTGTTGTTTTAAATTATATAATTAATATAAAATAAAATCACTAAAATAGGCAAGCCAAATTGCAATTTGTAACAAAAAATCTAGCAGAAGCATTCAGAACAAATATTTAAGGTATTTCAACTGGTCATATATATCATCCTTAATCTTCAAAAACAAATGCTTAAACAAAATCTTAACAATTAATAATAAAATGCTGATACGGAAAGTTTCCCGTTGCGACCGATCTTATATTTAATGTTTTAAAACCTTCTTCAGTTATAAAAACCAAAAATGACGGTGGGTGACTTATAGCTGAGAAAGAAGCAAGTGATGCTTACCTGGCGTTCTGGGAGTGGTGCTTAAAGAAGATTTTGATCCGTAATGAGTGTCCCTCGGGCTAGGGATTGTTGGCATTAGATCGGTTTTTCTCCTTGCCACACTTCGAAAAGCAATGTGAGCTGAATCGACGTTATCTTCTGTAATGTGGGTTTGCTTGTGTTATAGTATATTTTGTTCTTTATTTTAAAGGAAGTATATTGTAAAAATGCTTATAAGAGCTTAATTTAAAAAAAATCAAAACTAGCTTCGTTAGGATCGGCATGCTTTTTAAGACTGCGCTGAAACAACAATCCCTTTATTTAATTGCAGAAATAATTGCCCAAATGAAAAAAAAAACAATGGATTATACGCATTTGTAAGTTCGCTTTTATGTTCGATGATGCAAGTATTCAAATTCTAAAAAAAATGTTAAGATTCTGAGAAAGGGTCTATGACTTATACTTTTATATTATTATGTTTTAAAAATAGATTATAAATTTAATATAATGCAAACCGCATTCCGTCTTGTCTGTGCAAAGTGAATACAAGGAAGGAGTTGGTAAGAATTTAAGTTTGGGGATGTTGGTCATTTGTGGAGCGTGATACATCACATCACAAATAAATAACTAATTTCCCACCATGTAATACCACAAATAATATGAAATAAGTACGTTAGCAATCTTATTAAACATATGTATGTATTTATTTCATGGTTATGAAAAAATATGTTTTAAAGTTAATTTTTGATAGCCTTGTTTGAAAAACTGATTTGTTATCAGAACAAAAATTTATTTTTGTCCGTCAAAAACCGTTCGAACATTATTGTTTCATTGTTTTTTTTTTTTCAAGATTTTGAAGATTTTTCAAAAATTGTTAAATCTGAAAATATTTAAAGTGAATATTAAAGAAGGGGTTATTTTGATTTGGAAAACCATCACAAATTTTAATGAAAATAAAAAAGTTTATGAATTTACATTGCCTCAAAAAACCTAATAAGATGTTTTTTTTTTTTCGAGTTTTAAAGGGAGATAAAACTATAAAAGAATTATATTGAAGACAGAAGCAAACTAAGGCCACACAAAATTTTTGGAAAAGTATTGTCAGCAACAAAAACTTTTTGACCAGTGTTGTCGAACGAGCGGATTTTGAAATTGTATTATGACGTTGTTTAAAAACAGTGAGTATTTTAACAATACTTCAATATGATAAAAATACGTCTTCTCATGCTTCCAATGTTAACCTAACAAGATAATATGTTTTTACATCAGAGTACATCTTCCACCCTTTCCCAGCATCCAAATATTATAAACAATATAATCATTATTATTAATGTAAATATAGATATAATTATTAAAACTAAATACATTATTCATTCGTTGATTTGCATAAACTGTTGGTAATGTTCTAACTACTTAATATTAGACTAGCGCCACATCACTCACTGCACACAACATGCACCTTTTTGTCAGACATAACAAAAAGTATGTTAATTTCTCCTAAATCATGCACTTAGACAAACAAAAATTATACCACGATGCTGAGACATACAAAAATATAGAAAAACTTGTGATTATAGATTTTTTGTATGTTCGATTAGTTTTGAAAAAACAAGTGTTCCGGTTTTTTTTTTATTGTTAGACACACCACCCTCACCCTTGAAAATATTTTTTGAATACTGTCTGCGAGGAGCAGAACACTGTGTTGTTGGTTTGGTAGTAGAAGGGAGCTCGCCTATGTTAATTTCACTTCCAACAATAGATAAGGAGAACCTTTTGGGAGGTTCATCATTCGAATATCCCCAATTAAAAACCTCGTACATTGATGATGACTTACGACGATGATCTAGATGTGGATAGGCAGTAGTAGTAGTAATAAAGTATGTATATAAATGTCGTGTGTGCGTGCATATGAAATAACGTAACAATTAACATTTCATTCAAACAATTTTACATTTTTGTTTCTTTTTTGTATTCTTTTCACTTCAATTTAATAACATTAATGTTTTTTTTGTAAGACAAGTGAAATTGCGAATATTAATTAAAAAAAAAAAACTTTATAAAATAAACATGAGTTACCAAAATTATAAAAAATAAATTAACATAACGTGTGTCTTAAAAAATAATTATATATAAAGAAAAAACTCTTGGTAACTTGCTTAAATAACAACTTATTGCAGGGTATAAAATTATATTGCCGTAAATTAAGTGACTCGAAATGTTACTGATTCACTTACCGTCATGTCGATCCGCTCCACTGGCTGATGTTGCTCGCTTTTTTGAGCCGTCTGCAAGCTCCCTCTCGGAACTTCGACGTGAGAGTGGAGCACCAGTATAAGCAACATTTGTTATAGACGTTGACCTATAATGTGTGTTGTTGACCACATACAAATAAATGAAAAAAAAGTAAATGAGTACAATAATATATGTATATATATATGTCCATAATTTATCATTGTTTGAAATCGGGAAAGACTTGACTGTGTAATAATTTTAATTTAACTAGAAGTAGATGGAAAAGAACAGGGAAAAAAGAAACAATTATACAAAAATAAATGTAGGAATACCGTCGATGACCCCAATAAATGCTGGGCGAAACCGTTCCAAAATCTGCAGGCTCCAATAGACGAGGTGTTGATGAACCAAAAGCAAAGCCAATTGAATTTCTATCGCGTTTCTTAACCTCTAATCTGGCCTCTCTCTCCTGTGTTAGATTGTTGCGAGTTGGAAGAAGTGAAAGTAAAAGTGATTTATTAATGTGCATTTGTTGGTTTAATGTCTTACTATTTTTTTAATTATTAGGAATATTTAATAATTACCTGATTCTTTCGAAGTATATACTCGCGGCGTTCTTTTTCGGCTTCAATGATCGCTTTCTTTCTTTCTTCGACCTGTTGTCGCTTTTCGGTATCTCGGAGTCTTATCTCTTCGATACGACGCTTCCTTTCTTCTTCTTTTTGCTCGCGATATTTTTGTGCAGCCTCGGCCTGAGCTTTGAGCTCTTCAATCTTCTTTTGTCTTTCTTCATTTTGCCTTTCTTTGGCTAGTCGAAGTTTTTCTTCACGGTCTCTGGCTGCTAAATTTAATTGGATAATGAAGATATAAGTACAAAAAAAAGACATTATATGTTTGTATCTTTCTAAAATTGGAGCAGTGTGAATTTTTAATTTGGTGATTATTGTTTGTATTTGTATGAGATGCGATCGTAGAAGAAATAACATTTACGAAATTAAAGCTTAATTGTACGTTAAGTTAGCTCCGTATTAGTTTAACCTTATTGAGTTAAGGTTTTAATTTGTTGTGAAAAAATGTAATTTTTTTAATGAATGATTATGTTCTACATCATAGGAAGCTGTCATGGTACAAATGCAAAGAAAAACTTTTACACACGTAAACAAAAAGCTGATTGTTTACTTTTGTTTAGTGATTTTTTTTAGTAATTAGTTATATGTAACTTTATATTAAATGTTTGCGGAGCTGCACAATAACACTGATGATTTATATATTACATAAAAGATAAAATATTTAAAAAAAATATATAACAGCCTTACATTTATTTCAAACATATATGTATGTCTTTTATAAAATGAAAAAGTTCAGGAAATATTTTATTTTATTAGATTAGAGCTTGCTTTTTAAGGAAAAATGCTAGTTAAAAGAATTTAAGCTGTCTGACTGACTTTTGAAAGAAATATTTCAAATAAGTAGATTTGAAGTAAAACCTTTTAGCTTTGTGTTCGGTGAAGGTACCCAAAAATAGACTTATTCACAAACCATTTTTCTGGGATTGATGAATTCGTTTTTTTTTAAAGGCCAAACAAACTACAAACATACTAAAGTCGATGCATAAACTACCTAAATATTAATATTAAGGGCTCATATTTTCAGAGGCCTATTTTGGCATGTAAACGAAACTTTTGGGGCTGGTTCCGAGAAAAAATAATTTTTTTTTTTTTTGAAACGCTCTAATATATGTATATAAATTGTTTTAACAATAATAAAGCCCCACGTCTTTCGGATTGTTATTTAGTCAAGTTCTTGTCCTAGTTACTTAAGGCTATCAGTGAGCGGATAGGGAAGTGATCAAAGTTTGAGGTTAATCTAATCAGCCTTCTCCTAATCATACTTTCATTATATTGGATATTTAGAGTCAATAGTTTTTTAAAAATCCGAAACTTTGTAATTTCTTAATACTTAGATTTACAGAGTGTTTTTAGGCAAAATACTCCGACTGTATTATTAGCTTCAGAAACAATATGGTTGGTAAACTTTAGTTACTTATTTTCCATGGGCTCAGTTATTTTGGTGTAAGATTGAAGTTAAATGGTAAAATACAGGGAACTAAATTTGAGAAGCACTTTTCATGACAAAAATTACTTTTGGAGGATTTTTCAATTCTTTGCAAAAAGCAGTACCCTTGGTATATTTATAGTTTAAAGTTGAAATCCAGTTACATTATCAAATTTTGTGGACTAATAGTATATTTAGTGAATTATGAAGCGTTTTTATGTTTTATTCTGTGAATGTATTGGAACGTATTACTTGTGGACTACATTGACAAATTTCTTCGTAAACTAACTTTACATTGATTTATTTCCTTAGTTTATGAACCCCAATTGAAAAACTTTACTTCAGATTCTTTTTCGAACCCAGAGATTATTTCTTAGTTTTTGGAAATATTGTTTGCCTGATCTAAAACTTTGAATTGGCTTGCATCGGTTTTATTCTAAACAGAAAATAAATTAGACCTGCTTAAAATTGCCTTTTTGAAAATTGTCAATTTTTTCTTTAATAATTTAGTACTCGATATTTCTATGCATAGTGTTTTATATTGCACCCATAGTGAATCTGAGATAAATACTGTTTAATCAATCTCATGTATAGCACATCATTGTTCAGCTAGATAACGGCTATCAGATTGTTCATTTGGTATTGTCGGGAATAACAGTCATCATTTCTATTACTGCAAAAATAGAAATGAGATTACAAAATAATTCATGAATAAAGTTTTATTTTATTATCTTGACTAAAGTTTTGGATAAAACCGAAAACTGATAAGGTTCTTTTCTATGAGAGTTTCCTTAAACAGATTTAACAGGAAAGTATCATAAAAGTAATAGGCTGGTTCAGTATTATATATCCAATTTATTATTTGAATGACTTTCACCTAAGAACATTATCAAATCACATATAATTTATCTTTGATGGTAAATACCATAAACTTTTTTTTTGTTGATAAATAGCACATTTTAAGTTTTTAAGTTAGATTTAATACAACAAGAAATGGAAGTTTTAAGTTTATAACAACTATATACTTCATTACAGAAATGTGTGCTGGAATTTCGAGTATGTAAGGTATAAAGTTAATGACAAATAGACGCTTTTTTCATGACAATCTATATTATTCCTGTTTGCATGTTGTTAATCAGAAGTTACAGTTATCTGTAAGATCCATTTTTTGTATATAACACTTTTTTTGCTCCACAATAATAGTATACATATGTACATATGTATATTATTTCTTAAAATTATATTTGTTTCAGAAAATTAATTAGCAGGTTCAAACTGCACGTAAATAAGGGCAACTAATTACTTTTTCAGGTGTCATTAATGCCCTTGCAAAAATATTTACTTTATCGGTTAATTAAGATTTTCTATCTTTCAAACTAAAATAAATGTCATTATTATTTAATTTATAAAATGTATTTAAAAAAGTGCTAAATGTAAAATAAATGTAAGAACCAAAGTGGTAACATTGAAAAACAATTAATTTCCACCTTCAACTTTTTACCAAATTTTTAAAAATTGTGATTGTGATTTTCAAAATTCTTGTTTTTAATATATTGTTATAGTAAAAACTTATCTCAGAATCAACAAAAAGAAAACTGCTGTACGGAGACTTTTTGGACTATGTGTATATATGTATGTACATACATATTTCCAAATTGTATATAAAAATACATAAATATAAATTCAAAGTTTTATGTTTGACTTAATTTTTAACAAGAATAATAATTATTTAAGAAAAACTCTTGCAAATCTCAGATTCTTTAGAACCAGAAGACAATTGAGTAATAAAGTCCTTTCTCGAGCAATTAAATCACCCTCATGATCCCGGTTCTCATTTATGGAGCTGGTCTTGAACCTTTTGAAGACAAGATGAGAACATCTTGGGATGTTTTGAGAGAAAAGTTTTTCAAGACAGCGGAGGAGAAGATACAACGACGAACTATATGGGCCGAACATCGAAAATGATCTGGTTAAAAGAATTAAAGTCTAAGGACTTAGATGAAGGAGTCATATAGAGCGCATTGACATCAACGCTCCAACGCAGAAAGTCTTTGAATCTAATCCCAGGGGGGCAGAGGTGCACGCAGATGAGGGAGGACCTTATTCAACTTGGCATAAGTAAGTAACTTTAATGATTCTTCTTGTTTTTTATTCAAAACAGAAAGAAACCAAACAAATTGCATATAAAAATGGAAATGTTTGTAACCACCACCAATTTATTTCTTTAAACAATTGGGAATACATTTTTGTTAACGACTTAGGTTTATTTCAGTAAAAGTAGTGATTAATGAGCATAATAACTATGTATGTATATATATTTATATACATACATAAACGTATGTATTTATTCCTCTTTTTGTTTTAAGAACTCTTAATGCCGCTGAAAGAATTATATTAATTTTGAAGTGACCTTCAGAAGGACATGCCATCACGGTCTTTTTTTTTCTCTTTACTTCGCTGCCTCACAATTGAGGTTGGTTATTCTTGTTAGTACAGCAACGTAAACAAACTTTTATCTTTACACAAATAAATTGTAATAAAAAAAATACTCTCTCAGCATGAATCGCAAATAAAAAATAAATAATAAAAAACAAAACAATTTGAATTGAAGTATGTTGGTATATAATACAAAAAATAAAATAAAAAAAAAAAAAAACAAAACAATTTTAAATGTTTGTAAGTACAATAAATAATTTGCAATTAGCTCGTAGTGCATGCGAGTGGATAAATTGGAATGCACCTTGCGGCACCACAGGCAATTGGTGTATACCTTGATTTGAATTGGAATCTTCTCCAGCCTGAGCAAACCAATGCAGACTTGACGTCATATTGGAACACTCCATTATTGCTTGTTGTTGTTTTTCTTTTTCTTTATATTTTTGTTTATTTTGTTTGTTTGTTTCATGTAGGTAGATAAGACAAAAACAATGAAATGCAAAATGATAGATAGATAACACCAATAAATCATGTATCCCTAAGATTTTTCAAAGCAATAATTGCAAAGAAATATATATAAAGTCACTCACCTTTTCTTTCTACACTCCCCTCGCGGCTTCTATCAATTGGAGCTGGATCTGGAATAAGACCATTTCATAACGATTAGTCATTGAAATTGACTCAATGGAAAACTAAATAAAAATAATTTACAGTCAAATCGCTCTCGGTCGATGTATTGATTTTACATTATTTTGGGAATAATATTTTCATACAAAAAAGTAAATGTATGATATTATATGTATTTTTTGTATTTGACATAGAGGACATTTTTTGCAAATGGCAATTGCTACTTCTTCTGAAACTATTGTTCTTATTAGAAATGTTTCAAAATATAAAATTACATTGAAGTACTAGTTTTGAACGGACTGCGAATTGCTTTACTAATTTTTAAGTGTTATAAGAGATAAAATAGAATTTACACAATTAGCCAATTTATATTTGTCATCGAGTCTTATTTTTAAAAATAAAACTTTCGTATGGCAACATTCTAATTTGTCATGTCAAGTATAATTGTCTCCCTTTCGAACGAAAGAGAAAAACAATTATAAACTTTTGGCGCGCATGATCTCTTCTCTACAACATTTTAAGGTTATATTTAAAAGACGAATTTTGGTTTAGTTGCTAAGAGCAAGATTAAAATTGAAGTTGTTAATCGTTACCAATTGTAAGTTTTGCATTTTTGTTAAGAAATATTTCTAATATTATATTTTTTTTAGAAAATAAAATCGAATCAAATAAAATACATTTGAGTTGTTCTTCGATATTTATACTTGGCCAGAGATTCAAGATTTTTTGTGCTTGCAGCAACATTATTTTATTTTAATTGTTGGTGGTACCTATTCCACAACCGATTTTCTTAGGAAAAGACCACCACTACAGTTTTTCCTAGCCATTTGTTACGGAGAAAATGGTTCACAGTTGCAGTTTGTCCAGTTGTCGTCTACCAGATGATGACTCCATGGTATCTTGTGAAAAGTGTAAGCGCTGGTGGCATTACAGCTGCCACGATTTTGATCCCAGCAAGTACGACACAATAACTCCCTGGTTTTGTGAGGAGGAAGATTGTGTTCTACGAGAAGAGGGTGAAGTTTCAGGTGTGTTTCCAAGTCGCAGAGGTTCTTTGCCAACAGCCGCTTCCACAGTAGATGAGGTCGAAGATGAAATGAATTTAATCATAGAAGCTGCTGCAGTGGCGCAAGCTGCTGTGGCTCATCGAGACAAGGAACTTTTGGAGTTGCGTGCTGAACTTGCGGAGACCAAGTTGAAGTTGTCAAAGGTCGCTATCGTCAATGATCACGTAGATTCTAACTCCATCAGCGTTCCGAAATCGAATTTAAACGCTTCAAAAACGACCAAGTTAGAAATAATTAAAAAGATCCAGGCTAATCATCAGGCACTTTTGAACAGCACGATTGGACACTACCAGTCTACTCCGTTACGACAAACTTTCGCCAAGAAACCAGACCAGCCTACACCACCGTTGCAAGAAACATCCGATCAGCATACAAGAGGAAGTGATACTTTTTCTCGAGACCAAGATATGGCAAATCTCCTTACTATATTAAATCGCAACAATGTGCAGGAGCTGCCGAATTTCTCAGGTGATAATAAAAGAGAGTGGCCTTACTTTGAAGAGGTTTTTAGATGTACCACGATCGAGGGGAGATATAGCTCTAAAGAAAATGTTGCACGTTTGCGTAAGGCATTAAAGGGAGAGGCCTATCAACTTGTAAGCGACCGTCTCAAATACTCATCTGATGCTGATGCGATAATGGATTCACTCCGCACCATGTTTGGTCGCTATGACGTCTTGGTTCACGACTTGACTTCGGATTTATTAAATCTTCCGAAGCTCACTTCGAAGTGTGATCCCAAGATTCGTTTATGGGCAGTAAAGCTCAACGGATTTGTCGCAGATGTCAAAGCGATGAATAGAGAAGAAGACCTTACAAATGGATATGTTCTCACTAACCTAGCTTCTAGGTTAGGTGCAGGGCTTTACCAAGAATGGCAAAAGAGAAAATCAGTTTTGTCAAGAGTTAATTTTCAACATTTTGCTGAGTTTCTGACGGAAAAGGTTCTTGATTTACCTCCTGATCTGATGAAACCTGGTGGAACTTCAGAGCAAAAAAAATCACAGTCAGCTGTTATCTCGAAATCTTCTCGAGTGCTCTTACATCAACCTGTTTCCTCCTCTGCGTCAACCAGCCCATGTTGTAAGTGCCACAAACAACATTCTTTGCTTCAGTGCGAAGAATTTTTAGCTTTGACCCCAGATCAGAGGCAGAAATTTACTAAAGAGAACTTTGTCTGTTTCACATGCCTTGACCCATCGAAACACCAGTGGAAAGCATGTGGGAAAAAAAGATCTTGTGGTACTGACGGTTGCAACCGACGTCACCACCCGCTGCTGCACATGACATCAAGTGGCAGCAACTTCGAGTTAAATTCAGCTGCAGTTCCGTTCAATCCACAACCGCATTTCCACTCATCCCATGTTGGAGCCGATGTCTCAATCATGTTCAAGATAGTCCCAATAAGGATTTATGGTAATGGAGACTTGTTTGCGGATACTTACGCTTTTCTGGATGATGGATCATCATTGTCGATGATTGAGCAGGACCTTTTTGTTGAACTTGGGCTGGATGGACATCCCGAACAACTAACGTTGCAGTGGACGAAAGGGGTGTCTCGGATCGAAGATTCTATACGTACGTCTTTGTCTGTGTCTGGCATTAAGAGTCGTAAGCGGTATGTTTTAGAGAATGTTTACACCATCAAGGATCTAGGACTTGCTAGTCAGTCTATTGATGTTGCCCGTTTACAAAGCAAATATCCCCATCTTCGAGGTCTCCCACTTTCTGATCTGGTGGATGCTCGTCCAAAAATATTGCTTGGCTTGGATCAAGCAAAATTCTTACTAGGTCATGGTCAACGTCATGGCAAGGATGAAGAACCTCACGCCTTAAAGACTCTCTTAGGCTGGATCGTGTACGGCAAATCAGTTCCATCGATGAATATGTCTAGTTTGAATCCGGTTTCGAAACCATCTATGAACCTCATGTTCCACCATGCTATTAGGGAGGAAATTGAACTTCACGATCTTGTTCAGCTCCATTTCACCACCGAGGAGTTTGGTGTCATGCCTCCGAAGGGTGAATTGCGAAGTCGAGAAGTCAGTCGTTCCTTCGATATAATGGAACGGTCATTAAAATTGGTAGACCGGCAATATGAGATCGGCCTTTTGTGGGACTCTGATGACGTAAAACTGCCTGACAGTTACGATATGGCTTTTAAACGTCTTATTGGGTTGGAGAAGTCATTAAAGAAGAAGCCTCATCTACTGGAATGGCAAAACAATTATTTTCGTAATTTGATCTCTAAGGGTTATGCTAGAATAGCCTCGAAGGAAGACCTGGAGAAGGATTGGCCTCGGGTTTGGTACGCGCCAACCTTTATAATTGTAAATCCAAATAAGTTTCCACCAAAACCCAGATGTGTGGCAGATGTGGCTGCAAAAGTCAATGGTATATCGTTAAATACCCACTTAATGAAGGGCCCAGACAACCTAGTCCCTTTACATGCTGGACTTTTCAAATTCAGGGAACGGCAAGTAGCTGTAAACGCCGATGTACGAGAGATGTTCCACAGAATCCGAATCAAGTCTGAAGACCAGCAGTGCCAACGCATTCTATGGCGGGAAGGAGACACCTCTAAGCAACCGACTGTTTACATCATGGAGGTCATGATGTTTGGTCCTAGATGTTCTCCAACATGCGCGCAGTATGTTAAAAATCACCATGCCAACCATTTTAAACTTGAGTGCCCAGAAGCCGTTGATGGATTGACTAAACGCACGTACGTCGATGACTATTTTAATAGTCATAACTCAGTTGAAGATGCTATTTCTGTTACGAGAGATGCTATTCGTATTTGCCACACCATGAATTTTGATCTCGTAGGCATACAATCAAATAGTCGTGGCCTTTTGGACCAGATGCCAAAGGGTTATATTAATTCTAAGTTGGTAAGCATTGATCCTAACGAAAGCGATAGTTTGGTTTCTAAAGTTCTAGGTATGTTTTGGCATCCGTCCTCTGATCACTTCTCATACAAACTTTCGGACGAGGAGACGATGAAAGAAATGTTAGCTGAGGATGCTGTTATATCAAAACGAAAGATGCTTAAAACCATAATGAAGATTTTCGATCCTCTTGGTATTGTGTCATTGTTCATCATCCGAGGACGCATTATACTTCAAGAAGTATGGAGAGAAGGGTATGATTGGGACGAACCAGTGTCACCTCATTTGCGAAGCTTGTGGTTGAGCTTTATATATGATCTAAAGCAAATCGAGAATATCAGAATTCCTCGACGCTACGTAATGTGGAACCCTGACGATTGTAAAGTAAGTCTCATAGTTTTTGTCGATGCGTCAGAAAAGGCTTTTGCCGCAGTGGCCTACTTTCGTTTTGCTCGCAATGATGAAGTAAAAGTTGCACAGGTCATGGCGAAGGCCAAGGTTGCACCTGTAAAACAATTATCGATACCTCGTTTGGAGTTACAGGCTGCTGTGCTGGGTGTTCGATTGGCAGCCACCATTCAGGAGTCACATACCATTAGAATTGACGAGTTGTTGTTTTTATCTGATTCGAAGACTGTGCTTGCATGGATCAACTGCACCAGTAAATTACCCTCCTTCGTTGCATCTCGAGTAGGTGAAATCCTAGAGTCTACTTCCTCGCGCCAGTGGTTTCATATCGGCTCCAAAGATAACGTGGCCGATGATGGCACAAAACGATTTGAGGCATCGATGGGAGATCAAAATACAAGATGGTTCCAAGGTCCAGATTTCCTAAAACTCTCAATCAAGGAATGGCCCATCACACCTTGCATAACTGCGTCCAATTCCATGAGTAATAATAGTAAAACCGCCTTATTATTGCTCCACGTTTATAATCGAAAAAGTTACTATGGTGCATATAATTTGTTATCCGCCAGATTTCAAGCCAGATGGTCTTCCTCCGTCAGAGTCATTGCCTTGTTGCTACGTTTCAAACACATCCTTCAGAGAAAGAAAACCGATAGAGAAGTTTTTGTTACGCCGAGTGAGTTTCGTCAAGCCGAAGACTGGTTATTTAGGAAGATCCAAGAAGAGTCTTTTTCGAGTGATATCACTTTTCTTAGGTCAAGTGGTAAGGTCAGCTCGTCGAGCTCTATTCTGAGTTTGTCGCCGTTTCTTGACGAGGATGGTACATTACGACTTAGTTCGAGGGCTCAAAAGGCAAATTCTTCGTATTCATCTCGAAATCCAGCAATACTTCCCAGCAAACATCCACTGGTCAACTTGTTCATCGATTATCATCATCAAAAGAACTGTCATATGGGAACTGCCACTGTTATATCTGACATCCGTGAAAGCGCCTGGATAATCAGCATTCGAGGAGCCGTTGAGAGAGTGCGAAAGGCGTGTTTTATGTGCAAACGTCTCAAGGCAAAAGCGGTTGTGCCGTTAATGGGCCAGCTTCCCAAAGCTCGCTTAGCGTTTGACTCCAGACCTTTTACTCATGTTGGAGTAGATTGTTTCGGCCCTTTGTTGGTAAAATTTGGTCGAGGTACTGTAAAACGCTACGGTATGATTTTCACCTGCCTTACATTCAGAGCAGTGCAGATAGAGTTGTTGAATGACCTAAGTTTGGACCAATGTACTATGGCTGTTAGACGTTTCCTTATTAACCGCGTTGTCACCAGATATTTCTATAGTGACAACGGTCTTAACTTTGTTGGTACAAAAAATTTATTGGATAAGGATGTTAAAGAGATGGAAGGCTCTCTCTGTGAATATTCGTCAAGGCAGGAGGGTGTTTTATGGCGCTTTATCCCGGCCTATTCTCCATGGATGGGAGGGGCTTGGGAACGTCTTATCCAGTCTATCAAAAGGAGCATTGATTTCGTCCTTAAAGGTCTCGTTCCTAGAGAAGACGTTTTGCGGAACGCCCTTATGGAGGCTCAGGGCCAGATAAACCGACGCCCGTTAACACACATTCCGGTTGATCCTGAAGACCCGAAACCTCTTACTCCGAACTCTATGCTCTTCGGGGAAGATGATCGAGACGTCACGGCCCCTGGAATATTCTCGGAAGCAGATTTTTGCAGCAAACTTTATAGTCGCCGATGCCAACACTTGATGGCTCAGCTAGTAAGGCGCTGGTACTGCGAATATCTACCTGTTATCACCAGACGGTCAAAGTGGTTTAAAGACACGAAACCGGTTCAGATGGGAGACATCGTAATCGTAATCGAACCCAACGAAATACGTTCAGCCTGGCATTTAGGTCGTGTCATTGAGATTTATCCGGGACCAGATGGAGTTGCACGAATGGCTGACGTGAAACTATCTAACGGAATTATAAAATCCAAGCGATCTATTGGAAGACTCGCTGTGTTGGACTTGGAGTCTTCATCCTAGGACCTAGTTCTCAGACGGGCCCCGGAATGTCATCGAGTCTTATTTTTAAAAATAAAACTTTCGTATGGCAACATTCTAATTTGTCATGTCAAGTATAATTGTCTCCCTTTCGAACGAAAGAGAAAAACAATTATAAACTTTTGGCGCGCATGATCTCTTCTCTACAACATTTTAAGGTTATATTTAAAAGACGAATTTTGGTTTAGTTGCTAAGAGCAAGATTAAAATTGAAGTTGTTAATCGTTACCAATTGTAAGTTTTGCATTTTTGTTAAGAAATATTTCTAATATTATATTTTTTTTAGAAAATAAAATCGAATCAAATAAAATACATTTGAGTTGTTCTTCGATATTTATACTTGGCCAGAGATTCAAGATTTTTTGTGCTTGCAGCAACAATATTTCTAAGATTTCTGAAAAGTTTTTTTCACTATCAATTCTCACCTAGCAAGCAAATTATCTCCTAATTTCTCTTTTCCTTTTTGAATTGTGTGATAAAATTTGTTTGAGAAATCGAATCATACAAATTGTATTCTCAGATTTCAAACAGCAAATCTGAGAAAATTTGTTTATATTTCTGAGAATACACAAATCTTTGCATCTTAGAAATATGTATAACTTGGCCAAATTTTAAAACTCAATATTCAGGATGATAACGACATAATTTTACTAATACAAACTTTTTCCACTGTTGTTTCCGAACTAAAGTTCATTTGCAATATAAAATTTACTTAAATGAATTGAAACAAAATAAATATCAAACAAGCGATCAGCCAGCTGTCGAAAGTTGAAGATGAATATAAATTTATACATACAGTTTGGAATATTACTAATAAGCCATTTCTGTAGGCAAAATTATTACCATCATTATTGGACTCACTTCGATCAATTGTTTGGCTCTAAAATGATCTGGTGACATTTTTCCACAGTAAATTAAATACTTAGTAACTATAAGTTAATCTAATCTAAGCATTAATCTTTGCGAATTTCTAAATATTTTATAATTTTCCGTCAAAATCCATAGGAAATTAAAAAATGGTAGAAATTTTAAACACATTTTAATTGAATTTTAAAGAAAAACGTACCTAATATTTTTAAATATGTACATAGTTAACATTTTGTATAATGAAAAGAATCAATTAAGTTTTTAATTAAAAAAACAACATACATACATATGTAGGTACAAACTTGCAATCCTAATCTGTTTCCATGTGCGTGTTATGACGGAAATTTGGGGGGTTTAGCTTATCCTTATGTATGTAGGTACAAATACTTTTTCATGACAACCGAAGGTAATCATTTGTCTTGAGCCGTGCCCGTAAAAAAAATTATGTCTTTTTTTTCGACTGCAACCTCTGGCATGACAAACAAGCCGCTACTAGTTTTAAAATATTCTTGAACTTTTTTAAAACACACATAAAATACAAAGAAAGAAGTTTTTTTTTTATTTTGCGTAGTTTAAATTATTATTCGATAATAATTTGTATACGATTCCGGTTCAGATTAGTGAGCTACTGCTTCTAGTTATGTGCAGGTATACAGGGTACCTATAATGAATTCTATTTATAATTAAGTCTTTTATAAAATTTTGCATTTGCTTACAAAATGAGGTACTGTATTCTTTTATACAAAAAAAAGTAGTTAGCTTTGATAAATTGCGATAGTCAAAACTTAATATACTCATGTAGGTATATACAAAACATTATAGTTTTTTTAACCGAGTGCTTGATAACACCCACTTACTCAATAAGTTTCCTAAGATCAAATAAGATTAGTTTTTTTTTCAGTAATTGTGGAAATATTTTGTATGTATCAAAAGTTTATAGGTTTTTTACTGTATTATTATTCATAATGGACATCACCAGACCCCGACTGATCAAAGCCCAAAGAAAGAAAGTGTATGTATGAACTCGCAAGACAAATATTTCCATTCTCCAATAATGATTTTTCAAATTAAATTTTTCTTTGTTGATGCGAACTAGGGGGTATTTCATTATTTGTACGTTAAATTAAACTGAAAGATGCACAAAGAAAGATTTATGGAACAACACCTTGAAATAAATAATGAAACGCAACGGTGCCATCATCGTCATCACCATAACCATCACAATCGCACCCCACGAGAGAACTATTTTATCGCAATTTTCACTGACTTTGGTGCATGGTCGTTGTAAAGTATGCAAACTATGGAAAGAATGAATGGTGTCTGACTCTGCTTGTGAATTGTGATGGGCTATGGGCCCCCACTGCCCCCAGTTTCATTCCCCATTCTTAGCCGCAGCCCCTTTCTTCGCTTTTCCTTCTTCCTTTATATTTTCTATACTACATATGTGCGAGTTTCAATGACTTGTCTTGTAATTGCCGAAAAACATGGGCACAGTGCTATCAATCGAATCGGTTTTTTTTTTTCGCGACGACTCAAACACTTTTCAGTCGGAGCATGTAGGTTTTTCTTCGGAAAATTTTTGAAGAAAAATACGAATTGACTAATAATTTCCACTGGAACTGCCACCTAAATGCTAAATGCACTATTTTACATCTTAGGAATTGAAAATTATTTTTATTCACCTATGTGAAATTAGAAGAAAAAAAAAACGAAAGCAGCAGAGCACAGTGAAAAATATTTTTTTTTTTTATTTTTTTCATTTTAGAAATCTGTCAAGGCTGTTTTTCGATCGATTGTTTTTGGGCGATTTGCATTAGACACACAATTATTTTATACACAATTACATTGTTTAACATTTGAATATGGATATTTTAATAGTTTTTCACTTGTTTTATTCGTACCTGATTGACTATTTGTAGAAATTAATTGTTCGCCCCCAAGACTCGCCATATTTTCTCACTTTACATCAGTCACTTGGAATTTTTTTAGAACAATATGACGGAGGCACAGGCAGAAGAAGCAGAAGACAGAAAAGAAAAATCAGCAGTGCAACACCCGAGTACTAAATATAGATGGCGTTTTAACAGCGACATCTGTGGGTGAGCTCAAGAACTTTCTTATTTAGACCAAATTTTTAATGACTGTACGAATACAGTAGAGGTTATAACTAAGGCATTGTTCACAGTTTAAAAAACAGAAAATATTCGAATACTGAGGTCTGAGCTCGCTAGCGTTTGTTTTATCTATGTACACGAAGTCATTTAAGCTTGTGGAATGGAGATTGGGCTTCTGCTAAACTTAATTCTATGCATTTTGTGAATTGTTTCAATGAAAAACTTTACACAAATACAATATTCTGGGTATCGAGTTCGTAAAAGTATTATACTTTGACAGATGTGTTGGTGGCACTGGTAATACTAAAAATGTATTGTTGAAAAATTAAATGAGTTTGTTGTGTTTACGGGGTATGTTTTCAACTATACAATTTTCGTAATTTTCTCCCATCCTCAAATCTCCACAGCTCTACTAAGATATGTTCATTGACAACTGCCCTCTCGGGGTCGCTTCTGTCGTTCTTCTTCATGAGAATATTATAGATGTTATGTTATAATGGTAAAAGTAGTTAGAAAACACTGACAGAATTGAAATTGAAACTTGAAAGTCCATATTTTGTATCTCTTATTTCTAAAAAGCAATACACTAAAAAAGAACATGAATTTAAATGTAATTTAACATAATTTTTTTTGATTATTTTGTGGAACAGAACAATGTTTTTTTTTTTCGGAAAAGTATGGCTTGTGAAAATGTGAAAAAATTTTCAGGATTACGAATAATTTTTAAAACTATTTAAAACTTTATAAGAAAACATAACTCCAATTGACTTTTGACCAAATTTACCCAACTATCGGCTAGGTTGCCAAAATCGAGTGAAATGAAATATAAATCTAAATTGAAAATCGAGTGAAATTATTGTTTTAAGGGTTTTTTTTTTAGTTTGATCGAAATCACTTCAATTTTTGTATAATTACATGTTTTTATTTGTTGTGTTTTTTAATAAAATAAAAGTAAAATAATAGGGTTTTTTATTTGCACTGTGTTGATGCACATTTGCTATAAGCAATTTACAAATATCGGTTGGGAAAGAATCTGCTATTGAAGTAAGGTTTCTGAATGTGTCTTGAAAGTTTTTAAAGGAACGTTGTTTTTGATATAGAGAAGACATTTGGTGTATTAAAAAATAGTTTTAAATGCTTTGTGCCTTCCCTCAAATAAAAAGTAGACAGTAGTTGAATTCTTCTTGTCGAACTTAAATCACACCAATTTTATCTGGTCAATTTTAAATCACTTGCAAATTGGATCGAAAAAATCGATATGTAGAACATGTAAATTCTCTTCATTTTAAGTTCGAAAAAAAAATGAAATCCAAGTCGACAAAAGTGAATTTCAGAACTCCAATTTATGTTTTGAATTGATTTCAATTTTATTTCGGGGGAAGTGAAATGTAGAACCTAGCTGTATAATGTAATCTGTAAGAATTTACATTTTAAATTCTAATTTGGCTTCTAGTGCTTTTATTGTTCTTTGACTCAGTGATTTAATTGTCGAAAATCTATATTTTATACATACTGATGGATAAAACTGTTCTGCACTTTCAAATCCGCACAAAATAAAGGATGTAAAATATTGAAATTACATTAGTTGGAAAGCGATAGCAGAACAAAAATTCAAAGAGCTTTGTAGTCACCAATTCGTTTTCTGTTCATATAATTTTTCCACTGTGGTTTTTGGTTGTCATAGTATCATAAAATCTATTTTATCAATTTAGTGATGTATTTCGGAAAGCATTGGGTATAAAAAAACAAGGGATTGGGCCTTAAATGAAAAAAGTTCTAGATTAAAATCGTAGTGTATTTATAATGAAGAAACTAGCCCATCAGAGTTGAAATCGGCAATATCTGAAAAAACTAACAATCTTTGCGGTTTGATTGATTTTTGCCATGTTGTTTTCAGACCTTGAGGTCAAAAACCTGAATTATTTATGAGACCAACGTCATAAACACCGATACAACAAAATTGGTTCTATCGGATTGAAAGAAACGACTCTTTTTGTCTAGAGACAAGACTACTTGACTAAAATATAGCATAACATATTCAATTGCTTCTAATTCTCTCAAAAATATTATTCAATATTAATCAATAATTCATAAGGACAATTATTGCTGAAAAAAATACTATACAACATTTCTGAAAATTCAAATTGTTTTTTTTTTATGTTTATAATTACAGATTTAATTTTTTTCCTGAGACTATGGGCAAAAGTAGTTTTTTAAAGTAACCATGAGGATGAGTTATGGTACCTTTTTCAAAAATGGTCTACTTATTTTGTATTTTAGTAACAATTCGTAAGTTTTTGCAAAACAACGTATTTTAGCAAATTAAGGACTACCTACTGATCTCTACATGCAAATCACATTTTTAAATTAAAAAGTAGAGATCTCGACACTTATTGATCCCTCGCTTTAGCTGTATGACGTCTGAACGCCAGTTTTTTGTCAATTAGCTTAACTCTAAAGCCTAGTACGCTGCTGATGCGAAACGAAAATTCCCATACAAAAATGACATCACGAAATCATAAACGAAAAATTTCGCTGTGCTTTTCGTTTTTCAGTACGCTGCTGAACGACGAAATGTGACATTTTAGTGGATAGGTGTACTAGATTTCTTAGTACAATTCTCCACTCTTTTCGTTCTCAAGCATTGACATACTATACATGGACTGCTAGTAGCCAACTTCACGATGGTTCCACTTTTAACGGACAAAACACTAGCGCAAAGAGCACTATGCGGAAAAATTGTGTAACATTTATGACACTTGACATTTTACCTTCTTTCTTTTTTTCTCACATGTTTATTTATTTTGTGTTGTATTTTGTGAAAACAAGTTAGTAGTGATAAATTACAATTAAAATAAAAAGAAAAGAAATACCTAGGATATTAAAACAAGAAATAGTGTTTAAAAAAATATATAAAAATGAAAAAATGTTCAATTCTAGGATGCATTTCGCATCAATTGAACAGATATGTGGCTTTGTTTTTGTCAGTATATTTTTAAGGAATTTATGATCCTAGCTAAAATCATGTTTTTTTACCACTATTTAGACTGGTTCGTAAAGGCGTAATCAGAGAAGACTGGAAACGAGCTATTGAATCCCTCAATGGCCAGGTGATAGATTCAAGTCGACCGCTCCAGAACTTTTTAATCTGTGATCTTCACTTCGAAACAAAATTTATTAAAACGCTTGGGACTAACAAACGTCTCACAGAGGATGCAGTTCCAACTCTCTTCCCTAGCATTTATAACATGGTGGAACAAATGTAAGATTAATCATTTATTCAAAACAAATTCAACCTAAAATTGTCTAATTACAGAAAAGAAAAAGTTCAAGACGATCAGATAGATAACTTTGACGAAGCTTGTTGCAGGATGGAACAGATGTAATATAATTCAGTTTTCATTACAAATTCTACATAATTTTTTACTTTTAGGATTGAACCACCAATCGATGAAGTTCAAGATCATCCAACTGATGACTTTGCAGAAGCACCCATCAAAAACGAGAAAACTGCAAATAACTTTGATGAAAGGTACTTTTTATATCTGGAAATTTATATAAAAATCCAGACTGGAACAATGTTGATGCTATTGTATAAAACACTCCGAATATAGTTAGTTATTCCCGCTTTATTAGTAGTAGTAGTAGTATTAACACCCGTCTGTTCACGGTGGCGGCGGCGTTTGCGAGCCTAGTAGTAACTAGTAACATAGTATAAGTAATGGTAGAGCGGAATGTATAGTATGTCAATGTTCTCAAGCCTAGTACCATAGAGGAAATATATTATCTAGAGTCCCGACTTAATGGGTTTGCTCTCTTTCGGCCTACAAGCTAAATTGAGAGGATTTTGTCCATAAGGATAAGCATGTGTTAGTTGTCCCGTGCATTTCTTATGGAAAAAAGCCATTATGAATGTAGTTGTTATGGAATTTGTGCCCATATTGCTCAGCCGTGGGAGAAAAAACTGTGAGGTGAACTCAGCCGTTCAAAAAAACGATCCGTTGCATTCAAAATTTGAAAAATGAATGCAATAATTTAAGAAAAATTAATTTTATGGTTTCTTTTCAGTGTAAACTGTGCTAAAACTAATATTTGTCTGGTTTGGAGCTGAATAAGATTGTGAACTATTTATCAAATATTGAACAACGGCTGTGCAACAGGTCATTTATATTTAATTCAAAACTTATTTCATTTTAAGAAGTGTAATTGATTACGCACAGGCACAACCCTTTAAGCTTTTTCATAGATATGTTATATACCCATCAAAACTTTGTTTTTTTTTATTATTTTGGCCAGATTATAGTTCAGAGAAAATGTTGCATAAATTTTGTTTAATGAAGAGAATAAAATAAAAAATTAAAAATCTATTCTATCATAAAAATGGAAGGCCTTTTTTTTATAAATTCATAACAAGCCCTTATTTCAAAAAGTGAGGTTCCCTTACTAAAAAATATACCTACCTATAGGTAATCATACCAAGAATTTTACATTTTTTTATGGCTTATTGGAATAAAATGAATAAATAAATAATACAAAATTCAGTTTATATTTAAACCATACTGATATTTAACTTTTCTCAGAAATGGCACAAAGCTTAGCCAACAACCCGGTAAGTTGTAACAAAGAATTCAATCCATCGACGATTTTCATGTGGGTTATTCCAATCTCACGTATAAACTCAAGTTTTAATTTCTCATCAAAAGTCATTCTTTTGCAGACGCGAAATATATTTCCAATGACATCTTCAGCAGCGTAACCTAACCTCCAGAGCTTTGCAAGGATTTTGTATGCTTTATGGATGTCATTCTGCACGCAATGTTCCAGCATGTCCTGGATTAGCATTGGATGCGGTTCATCACAAACCTTGAAAACATTTGCACCCGTTATGGTGCCGAAGCCATTAGCTGTTGACTGCAAGTTATTCAGAGCTTGTCGCATGTCACCCTGTGCAGTAAAAACAATAGCCTCCAAGCCTTCTTCCTCGTACGTGAGGTTTTCCTTTTGGCAAACTTCAATAAGCTTTGCCAGAATCTGAGCATCAGATAGTTTGCTAAAGCGCAACATCGCACAGCGAGATTGAATTGGCTCGATAATCTTTTCGCTGGTATTGCATGCTAAGGCAAAACGAGTTGTGTTACTGTAAATTTCCATGGTGCGCCTCAGAGCTTGCTGGGCTCCCTCAGTCATGCTGTCGGCTTCGTCAAGGATAATGATTTTGTGTCTGCCTTTTGGTAAGGTAACTTTCTGTTGGGCGAACATCTTAATTTTGTTGCGAACCACGTCGATACCTCTTTCATTTGATGCGTTCAATTCGAGGACTGCTTCCTTATAACTGTCACCCAGCAAAATTCTTGCCAGGCATTGAATTGTCGTCGTCTTACCCACTCCCGGGGGACCCTATCATTTTAAAATATAATTATACAACGTTACAAAATAATTGTAGCCAAGCTTACGGCGATGATTATGTTTGGCGCATTTCCCTGAGTAGAAAACACGGAAAGTCGGCTTACTGTATCCTCATTGCCAACAATTTCGTCGAACTTTGAAGGTCGATATTTCTCAATCCTGTGTATGATTCAAATTAGGAAAAATATTTATAATAATTTGACCGCAATTATGTACCATGGTAGATGTTTTCGTTTTATTTCTTCTGCTGTTGAAGAAGTTTCCATTTGTGCCGGCATTTTTTTTTAATGAAAAATGAAAGTTTAAAACTAAACCAACCAAATAGCAATCAAAATAATTTTAAAATGTTTGAAGTTTGAACTGTCAAAACGAAACTAGGGTAAAGAGTGATGCCAATAAAGTTTATTTTATTCAATTTAAGGCTATGTTCAAACAATTGTAAATATATTAATATTTAATAATCTAAACGCTGCAGCTCTTCATGCCATAATTATAATACGTAAACTCAATTTAAGCAATATTCACATGACCACGACCAACGACCAACGAATGAACGAATATTCGTCGATTTTGACATTTCCTTCACATGAGAGTTTTTAATTCGTCGCGAATGAAGTTTGACAGCCGAACACCATTCACCACCGAAACCAAAACAAGAATGATTTTTTTAGGTTATTATATTATTATTATTATTTTATTCGTTGCGAGTGTGGATAATGTGGAACGCGAATAAAGTTTGCCATTGCGTATCAACTACAATTTTTTTCGCGACGAATAAATTTGTTTTCTTAAATTTATTAATATATGATATTGAAAAGTAAAAGTATGCATCATAAATCAAATAGAAACTATATTGCTATCGTTTTGTTAAGAATTTGTGTGGAAATATGTCTTCAAACAAATATAAACTCACATTTTGTAATTCATTCGTCGTTCGTTGGTCGCGCTCATGTGAATGCTACTTTAGCCAAGTAGTAGTAATAAAGTCTGTTCAGTGACGGTGTGCTGGACTGTTCTAGACAGAAAAGTACAGCTTTTTGCTGTTCATTGAGGTTTTTTCTGTGCTGAACTGTTCTACTTTTCTGTTCATTGACAAACCTAGAACAGTTTAGAACAGGATTTTCTGCTCTTGCTTTTGAGTCAGATCAGGTTAGAACAGACTCGTGAGAAATGTCAAAATCGAAGTTGTCATTTTTTTTGTTTACGTTTTGATTTGGTTGTGCTTTGTGCTTTTTTTCTCGTGATTAAAAAAAATTAAAATAAAGTTATTTTGCCAATTTGTTTAATTAAATAATTATAAAATATAATATAATAACTTTCAATGCAATTTCTTTTACATTTCATCAAAGAAAAGGTAATAACATTCGTCACACTTTCATTCCAATCATCTGAAGAAGAATCCGACGAAAAATCACTATCGGTGTCTGAACCACAAACATTTTCATTTAGTATTATCTTAGCAATCACTTGATTTTCCATTTCAATAATTTTTAATAATATTATTCACAATAAAAACACAAAAAATGAAAAAAATAAACGAGAAACGAAAAATTCACACAATTTGCAATTTGTTTTGTTTTTTTTTTTGACAACTGACGTTTAAATGACTGTTCTAACTTGATCTGACGTTTCTCACGATACTGCGCTGTTCTGATCTAGAAAAATCCTCACTGAACAGAACTATAGATATTCTTTGTTGAGTTTCTTCAATTTGTATTTTGAAAAAAGTGCATTGAATTTGGTTCCAAACTTTATTTACGAACTGACTTGGTAAACAAAAATACGTAGATATAACCTTGTAGTCTTCTTGGGGACGTCACACTAGTTATTTAGTACTATTTTCATGCTTTAGTGATATTTTATTTTTTTTATTTAATATTTTAAGAATGGTTTTAAGTCATTTGAATTTTCAATGTAAAAACTAAAAACAATATTCAAATTAGTTTAAATAAATATTTAATAGAATTGTTAATGGGGTGACTTTGGATTACCTTAAGTGGATGTATAACAAGGCAAGGAAACAATCATAAAAAAACGTTTTCTTTTTCCGATTGAAGCCTGCTTTCTTCAAATTTGTTTTTTGAGTCACTGTACTAAAACATTTTTCAGTGGATACTACTGCGAATGAAGAGGTATGTAAGCACCCCCTTTCTTGGTCAGACTGCAGGATTTGGAGTAGGTGTGTGATTGGGTATATGAAAAGTTTTCATACATTCTATTTATTATTATTCTTTAATAAGGCATGTACCTTAAATATAATCTAACAAAATTAAAAACATCAATAATATCCTCAAAAAAAAATCAAATGAAACACAAAAAAGGGGAAAAATGTCAAATTAAATGATTTTTCAAAGTGGTTTTTACGTGAAAAAGTGTACTTTGAAAATTAATTACAAACAGAAATTAAAATTTCAACAGAAATAAGGACTCGCGGAAATACCATTATATCCGTATTACAAGCTATCGCCAATCCAAACAACAACGATGACCTAAGGGCCCAATTATAGCTATCATTGAAATCAATCCGGAAATTTTATTTGACTTTGTTTCCCTTTGATAAGAAATAAAAATTATATACTAATCAATGAGAAATCACATAAAGAATTTTTTCGCGCATTTATTTTTCGCTAAAAATGTATTTTTTATTTTCCGGACAGAAATCCATTTTCCTGAACAGCTGATACTTTTATGTTCAAAAAAGAAACGAATCGTTTCACTGATTTGTCTTCCAATTTCGCACAGTTTCAATGACAGATTTCTGTGAGTAAAAATTTTTTCGAGGATTTCAATCAGGAAATTTTTTTAATGACAGACATTTTTAATGATAGCTATACACGACCTGCAAACAAAATCCAATGTTTGTTTTCAATGATGAAAACTAATGATAGCTATAATTGGCGCCTAATAAGTGAAACCAGGAGTCATCTTATTAAAATTCCAATTATCAAACTTATGTGAGTTCCCGATCATAGCGGTATACGCTTAAACGAAGAAGCAGACCGTATTGCCAGGTCAATTAATGATGCATCCGTATACAACTTTAACATCTTTAGCCGCGTTTTATTATCACCATGATCTCATCCGGATCAGATCATGATAATAAAACAGCATTGGATCATCATATTTTTTATTATTTAAAGTTTGGTAGCAGTGTCAAATTCGTTCTTTCAAAAGTGACATTTCGAAGCAAAGAAAAACAAACACATACCAAAAATGGAAGCTCCACAACTTTTGAAAATGTTTCTGCAAATCACCATTGCACTCTCAAACTCAAAGCATCCAGAGGGCCGATTCCAGAAAGCGCGGCAGATCACATTGAAAGCGAAAATTCAATTTCGACCGTCTTCGCTTTGAATTAATTTCAAAAGCGAACATGAAAGAAAGCGATCCTTCCATTTTTCCAGCTTAAATGTCAAATATTTCCAACCCATTTCCATGATATTTTCCAATTTTCCATTTATTTGTCAGGTGTTTCCAAAAATATGACATTTCCTTCCACTAAAACTAATTGTTTTTCTCTGAAAAAAGTATCTTAATGTTTGTAGTTATATTTTAATATTATTGTTGGTTTCAAGTAAACAAAACTAGTTTTCAATGGACTCCATAAGTTTTTTTTTAAATGCAGAAAGAGAAGAAGCAAGAAAAGAAGCGTATTATTTAAATATTCAAAGAAAACTATTTAGAAGTGGGTCTTCGCCTCTTGATGTTCCCCCAAAGAGTGTGTATTTAATTATATTTTTCCAAATTGAATTTTTTTAATGATTTTTGTTCAATAAGGTTTATAAAATTGTTTCGACTATCGCGAGAAGCATTTGTGTACGTTTTTGAAGAAATCAAAGATGATTTCAAACGAGAAAACACTACCTCTTTGCCTTCAATACTCAGCTTGCCGCTACATTGCGATTTTTAGCGGAAGGTTCGTACAAGTACCTACCTACCCCAACACTAAACTGGATGCAACATTGAATTAAAGGTGATGCCGGTTATATCCTTGAACCATGGTTGATGATTCCCTACAAATCACCTCTACCCAACAGTCGTGAAGCTAAATTCAACACGGTTCTTTCAAAATGTAGAGGCATAATAGAAAGATGTTTTGGAGTTATGAAAGGAAGGTTTATGTAGATGCCTGCTGCACTGAAGGGAACTTCATTACCGGCCGGAAAAGGCAGCATTGATTACAAATGTGTGTGCAATGTTACACAATGTATGTATTAAGTGCAAAGTAGATTTTGACCATCAGCTTTTAGCTTCTGAAGATAGTGATAGTGAAAAAAAAAATAGTGATGATGATGTCGTAATTGCAGCTCCTCAAAATACTGGCAACTTCAAAAACATTGCAAAGCAAATACGAGATAGTATAAAAGATTCTTTTTAAATAGTATTAAAAGTTTTGTTTTTATTATTATTTTATAAATAAATAAATACTTATATTGATATCTTTAATTTAATATATTGTAATGTGTATACACTCTTTATCTCTTTCAATAATAAGGGGCAACATCTAGTGGTAGTAATAGGAGAACTCGCTTCTTTAAGCATCGAGAAACCTCTAGTGGCTAATAGGAGAACTCGCTTCTTAAGCATCGAGAAACATCTAGTGGCTTAGAGGGGAACTCATTCAGCGCATACAAGAACCTCGAAAGGGGTAAGCATCTAGTGATAAAGTGGAGAACTTCGTTAAGCATCGAGAACAACCTCGTAGATTCTCGAACCGATTGGAGGTATATAAATAGGCGCTTGGAAGCGAAGCGGTTCATTATGGATTGTGAATTGCTGTAAAGTAAAGACTGTGTTTGAAAAGTAAAGACTGTGTTTGAAACGTAATAATTGAGTGTTCAATAAATAAGTTTATATCGATTTAAATAAAGAAAATTTGTGTTTTTATTTACGAAGTGTGAATAAGTTTTAATTATCGGACCAAGCCGAATATTACATTGGTGTCAGAATAAGGGATTAAAACTTATTGAGAATAAAAACAGTGAGCAGTGATTGAACTATTTTTCGTGAAGTAGTGAAGTTAAAAAAAATAAAAAAAAAATGAGTAAAGTTTTGAAAGACTTAACTGTCCCTGAGCTAAAGGCCGAACTAAGCAAACGTGGCTTAAGTGGGACAGGCGTAAAAACCGAACTCGTTAAACGGCTGCAGGAATATCTGGAGCAGCAAAATGAAGACCCAGATACGTTTGCTTTCGAATTAGAAGCAAAAGTGGAAGAGGTAAATGCAAATGTTGCCTTATCTAACATGGTGTCAGTTCTTTTAGCCAAATTTGAAGAAAATAAAAATGATGTCCTGAAACAACTAGAAGCCCAAAGAAGCGACCAAAAGCAAGAACAGCAGAATTTCCTAAAACAACTAGAAGCTCAAAGAAGCGATGAAAAGCAAGAACAACAGAATGTTCTCAAACAACTAGAAACTCAAAGGAATGATGTCCTGAAAGAACTAGAAGCCCAAAGAAGCGACCAAAAGCAAAAACAGCAGAATATTCTAGAACGGTTCGACGAACAGAGAAACCTTTTAGAAGGCAGGTTTGCGGTCTTCGAAGGAAAAATCAATACTCTTGACGAGCACGTCGAGCGTGTCGAAAAACAAAACGCACGTATCGAGAAAATGGACGAACGAATCGAAACCATTACAAATGAACTTGAAAAAGTGCGAAAGATGAAAGCTCGAGAACCTTCTGGTGAGTGCTCAAGGAAAAGAGAAGTAAATCATCCAAGCTTTGATGGGCAGATTCCGTGGTTTGAAGCAGCAGCGTTAACAAACGGCTGGGACGATCACGAAAAATACATTGCTCTTACGCTTGCTAAACGCAATCGAACAGCGGTTTGGGGATAGCCACATGACAGAAGTCTTCCGAGTTCAGCTTAACAATAGGACACAGAAAAGAGGTGAAACTCTGCAGCAGCTTCAGGCAGATATCGAGCGATTGGTTCACCTGGCATATCCAACAGCTGGTAACGAGATAATAAATCAACTTGCTGTTGAAGCCTTTGTGAGAGCTGTGGGCGATATAAATCTCCAAAGGGCTATCCGCACTGCCGGAAAGCGAACATTACCAGAAGCATTGGCTTTCGCTCTGACGATGGAAGCTGCAGAACAAGCTTCCCAAAACGTGCATCGCATAAGAGAAATAGAAGTCCAAGAATGTTCTTGTCAGAAGGCTACTGTGGAAAGGAGTCAGCGAGATGGACCAGCACGATGCTGGAACTGCAATAAGACTGGGCATCTACAGCGACAGTGCAGATTACCACGAAGAAGAACCACATGCCAACACTGTGGGAACAGAAGTTATACAAATGGTCAAAGTAACACCAACAATGTTGCTTCCGAAGTTGTTTCCCACCCGGGGAAACGAATAAGAACCAACTTCGAGGGGCAGAAGCTGGTTCCTGGCATCGATGGCCCCAGAAACGACATTCAGGTTTCTCAAACGAAACGTGACAACAAGAGCCTGACCGTGGAAGCAAGTATAAACGGCAACAAATGTGTGGCTACCATTGACACCGGTGCCACGGCGTCCATCGTACGGCAAGACCTCGTCAAGAAGGCATGGCTCCACAACACCAACAGCTATCGTCTAAGGACTGCAACTGGAGAGGCCGCAAAAGTTTATGGTGAGGTACGTCTTAAGATTCGGATAGCAGAGTTGGAATTCTCTCACCCGTTCCTTGTAGCAGATATATGCGACGAGTGCATTGTCGGCATCGATTTCATGAAAGATCATGGAGTGATATTGGACATCGGGAACCAAGTCCTGAAATATCGAAACATCGAGATTCCGATGATCTATGGGACTAACTCGTATGAGACCTCGTCATCTGTGAAAACCGTCATCAAAGAAGATCTCACTTTGCCTGCTTCTTCAGAAGTATTCGTGTGGACGAAATTGAAGGGTAAACCTGGCAGCCATCGATACCTCATGGTCGAACCAGCATCTGTAAAGTCCTCCCAAAACGTCACCATTGGGAAGACTCTTGTGAGACCATTAAAGAACATGGTTCCGGTACGAATACTGAACATCAAGCCGTATGAAGTTAAGCTTAGAAAAGGTGAGATTGTCGGACAATGCGAATCTGTATCAGCGATAACAAGGATACACGAAGAAGAGTCAAGGCAATCCTTGATGTCCGAAGAGCTGAACTCCATAAAGACGAACATTCTCAAGTCATCTAATCTTGGCCACCAACAACGAAGAACTGCAGAAGGTCTCCTCGAAGAATTTGCAGACATCTTTTCGTCATCGAAAGGGAAATATGGCAGAACGCAACTGGTGCAACATCGAATCAATACCGGGGATGCAAGGCCGATTCGTCAACCTGCAAGACGCCTTCCACTAGCCAAACAAGGTGAGGTTGAAGAACTGATAACCACCATGAAGGGAGAAGGTCTGATCGAAAACTCTAAAAGCCCTTGGGCGTCTCCAGTGGTCCTGGTAAAGAAGAAAGACGGATCAACCCGCTTTTGCGTGGACTATCGAAGGTTGAATGATGTGACCAAGAAGGATAGCTACCCTCTGCCTAGGATCAGTGATACTCTGGATGCAATGAAAGGAGCACAATGGTTCTCAACTTTGGACTTGAAAAGTGGTTACTGGCAAGTCGAAATCCATCCTGAAGACAAAGAAAAGACAGCATTCTCAACAGGAAACGGATTGTGGCAGTTCAAAGTGATGCCTTTTGGACTTTGCAATGCTCCAGCGACTTTTGAGCGCCTAATGGAATGCGTCCTGCAAGGACGCACATGGAAATCTGGCCTGGTCTATTTGGATGACGTCATAGTATACGGGAAAACATTTGACGAACACTGTACAAATCTGAGAGCCGTGTTTCAAAGACTTCGAGAAGCCCACCTCAAGCTTAACCCAGAAAAGTGTTCACTCTTCAAAACCGAAGTAAAATATCTGGGACATATCATCTCATCCCAAGGAGTAAAAACGGATCCTGATAAGGTTGACACCGTGAAGAATTGGCCAACACCACAGGACAAACACCAACTCCGAAGCTTTCTGGGTCTAGCCACCTACTATAGGCGCTTTGTGAAGGACTTTGCTGGAATCGCCAAGAGTCTACATCAGCTAACGGAAAAGGGAAAGCAGTTTAGATGGTCAGGTGAATGCGAGCGCAGCTTTCAAGAGCTCAAGCAACGCTTGTGTAATGCACCAGTGCTGACCTACCCAACTCCAGGAAAACCGTTCATATTTGATGCTGATGCGAGCAATGTCGGGATAGGTGCTGTACTATCGCAGGTGCATAATGGCGAAGAAAAGGTGATTGCCTATTACAGCAAGGTACTCTCGAAGTCGGAAAGAAATTATTGTGTGACCAGAAGAGAACTTCTTGCACTGATTTTGGCAACAAAGCACTTCCATAAGTATCTCTATGGACAGAAGTTTCTTCTCCGAACTGACCATGGAGCACTTAACTGGCTTTTGAATTTCAAGAATCCAGAGGGTCAAGTGGCAAGGTGGATTGAGAGGCTGCAGACGTACGATTACGAAATTCAACATCGGAAGGGGAAGCTTCACTCAAATGCAGATGCACTGTCTCGGAGACCATGTAAACAAGACTGTAAGCAATGTAGACGACAAGAAGAAAAAGAAGTGGTTACTGTCCAACGAACCAGAGCCGATCCCATTTATGGCTGGAGCAACGACGAGTTGAGGAAGGCTCAACAAGAAGACTCAGATATCGAACCCATCCTCGCTTGGAAGGAACACCAGGAAAAACCAGAATGGGCTGATATCTCCGATAGAAGTCCGACTCTGAAGGCCTATTGGGCACAGTGGGACTCGTTTCAGGTCCAAGAGGGTGTCCTTCGACGTAAATGGGAATCAGCAGATGGAAAGTCTTATGTAATGCAGCTAGTCTTACCGAGATCGAAGGTTATGGATGTTCTGCGAGAGATGCATGGTGGAGTTTCGGGAGGTCATCTAGGAGTGAACAAGACGCTAGAAAAGGTTCGACAACGATTTTACTGGCTACATGCAAGGGAAGATGTCGAGAAGTGGTGCCGAAAATGCGATACCTGTGCTGCCACCAAAGGCCCGAACAAAAAGAACCACAGCCAAATGCAGCAGTATAATGTCGGAGCACCCTTCGAAAGGATTGCAGTAGACGTGGCGAGACCATTTCCGGAAACAAACAATGGAAATCGTTATATTCTGGTCGTCATGGATTACTTCAGCAAGTGGCCTGAAGCATACGCCATTCCAAACCAAGAAGCCAAAACAGTCGCAGACCAAATTGTCTTCAACTGGGTGAGCAGATTCGGCGTTCCATTAGAACTGCATTCTGACCAGGGAAGGAATTTTGAATCGAACATATTTCAGGAAGTTTGTGGGCTTCTTGACATCAAGAAGACAAGAACAACACCACTTCACCCACAATCTGATGGCATGGTCGAACGATTCAACCGAACCTTGAAAGAACATCTTTGCAAAGTTGTGGACGACAACCAGCGAGATTGGGATCGACACATTCCACTGTTTTTGATGGCGTATCGAAGTGCAAGACATAGCTCAACTGGCCATACACCGTCTGAGATTTTGATGGGAAGGAACATCAGACTGCCGAGCGAAATAAAATTTGGATGCCCCACATCGGAACCGCAAGCCGAGGATGACTACATTGATGACCTCAGAGAAAGACTCCTTCAGATCCACGACAATACCAGGTTGAAAATAAAGATGTTCAGTGACCGAATGAAGACACGCTACGATATACGAGCGACAACAACAGAGTTCCAAGCAGGGGATCGGGTGTGGCTTTACAATCCCCATCGACAAAAAGGATTGTCACCGAAACTTCAACGGGACTGGGAAGGTCCATATACAGTCATTACAAAAATCAACGATGTCGTGTACCGGATACAAAAGGGAGTCAGAGGAAAACCTAAAGTTGTACATCGCGACCGGCTACATCGCTACAGTGGTGATGAGAACGATGGATTTGTTCGGGACGATCAATCCTAAGGAGGGGGCAATGTAATGTGTATACACTCTTTATCTCTTTCAATAATAAGGGGCAGCATCTAGTGGTATTAATAGGAGTGGCTTAGAGGGGAACTCATTCAGCGCATACAAGAACCTCGAAAGGGGTAAGCATCTAGTGATAAAGTGGAGAACTTCGTTAAGCATCGAGAACAACCTCGTAGATTCTCGAACCAATTGGAGGTATATAAATAGGCGCTTGGAAGCGAAGCGGTTCATTATGGATTGTGAATTGCTGTAAAGTAAAGACTGTGTTTGAAAAGTAAAGACTGTGTTTGAAACGTAATAATTGAGTGTTCAATAAATAAGTTTATATCGATTTAAATAAAGAAAATTTGTGTTTTTATTTACGAAGTGTGAATAAGTTTTAATTATCGGACCAAGCCAAATATTACAATATTTAAAAAAAACACAAATAAAACTTATTTTTGTTTACATTTTGTTGCAATCCGCCACTATCACGCCTGTCGCTTTCAAAACCCACTAGAAGAATGACATTTTGTTGGAAAGAAGAATCGCTTTTGAGAATATAAAAACACAAATCCGCCCTTAAAAGCGATCCGCCGCGCTTTCTGGAATCGGCCCTCAGAAACGCTTTGATCTCATATGTAGAACAGATTCTTTTTGACCTTTTAATAAATGTGACACTTAAATAATTTAATTTAGAGATTACTTACAATTTATGTGAACATCTTTTCTCCCATTTGTGCTGCAGCTTTCTCGATTTTATTTATATTTTTTGACATTTAAAGCAGAGTTGCCCGAAGAACATTTTGCTCAATGATTTTTTTGTTTCTTTTTTTGGGGGGAAATAATACCCATAAATTATGTCAAATATACATTTTTTTGGACTTAATTATTTTAATTTCACCAATTAATATCTAGTTTTGTTAAAAATTCTAATTATTTCATGGATTATTTACCAAATAAATAAGTATAAAGCTTCTCGCTTTGTATTTAAAAAATATTTTATTTCAGTCAAATGGAAATGTTTATATGGCAATACAGGTTTTATTTAATTTGTTTGCAATGATACCAACATTTACATGTGAAATTACAATGATAAAGCGCTCCTTGTTGTGAAAAAAAAAGAATTAAATTTTGGATCTCAAATTGAGATCCATACACAAAGCAGGATCTTGTGTTGTTGTTGTAATGCATGTAAATTCAAGATCCGGATCAGATCATGGTGACAATAAAACGCGGCTTTTGTTAAACATGTCCTAACTAACTCCATACGAAACTCATTGAAAACCAAACAGTTAAACGATTGGAATTGGAACCAATGCCATCACCACTACAAGGAAATCAATGTTGACAGATTTCAACCTCGATATCACAATGCCCTAAGAACAAAGATAACAACTTTTGTTCAGCTAAGGCTTGGACACACTTCAATCACACAAGAACATTTTCTCAATAAATAAACGGCTGCTGTATGCTCCACCTGCAACGTAACACTTAATCTAGAAAATTTATTAAAAAAACTGTACAGAAACAAATACACAATTAAACTCTATCTCTAAAGACTTAAATATATTTGAAATCCTCAAAACTCCAAATTCAAAAAATATCCAACCAGTAAATGAACGCATATGTAATCTTAAATACAAAATTTGATTTCCTTTTAAACTTCAGAGCTAATAGTCCTCGCAGCTAGGCTCTATATAAAATTGTAATTACCAGGTTACTTTTAAATATCTCTTACTAAATCATAATAATATTATAGTAGGTACTATTATCTTGTTTTTTTTTTTACAGAGGTGGCAGCTAGTGGTTACGGCGACTTAGCTATTGCAGTTTTTTTCGATTTAACTTATATTTATTATATACATAAAAAAACAGCTAAATTATAATACTTTAGATTTTGTATACAAAGATGACAATTGAATTTGAAGCTCTGAATGCGGGAAACAGGAGTTTAAGTTTGACAGTCCAAACTATGTTCAGAACAAAAAAATGAGAACAGCTCCTAAACACACACTTTAAAATTTTTGACGGTTTATCGAAATGTTGACAGAGCTTTTATACATCATCTGCTTAACTCAACTAACCAAATGACATACTCTTTGGCATCAACAAGTAAAAGTTTATTTAAGTTTTGAGGAATAGCAAAAGAGAAATTCTGAAATCTAAAATGTGAATTTGATTTTAGTTGTAGTTTAGTAAGTTTATTAGTCAAAAAACGCGATTCGCTTAAGATTGTTGTGCATTGCTTAGCTTTCACATTCCAAAATAAATTGCCTTTACTTAATTCTGGTTCTAGTTGTTTGTTTATAAGATGAGTTTGCCCGAAGTATACATCGTTGCTGCCGCCCGCACTCCAATAGGTAGGTAGATTAATTTGCATACATCTTTCTGTATTGTGTTTCGTAACATTGTTGATTTTTGCGATCTATTTAATTTATATTTATTGAATAATGAGATAAATTACTGATTTATAGAATTAGAATTCCAACGTCAAACCCATCCCATTTGATAAACAAATTAATTTATTCTACAAATGTTATAAAAAAACTTTCTCTATACCTTTTAAGGTTCTTTCAATGGCACGCTTTCCAAGCTGAAAGCATCGGATTTGGGTAGCATTGTGATCGGAGAAGTGCTCAAAAGGTCCAACACCGAAGCTACCGATGTTAATGAAGTTATATTCGGACAGGTAATAGATGGGCATAAATTATAGATTGTATATCTCGCAACTTATATCCATTGTTTTGAATTATATTATACTACAATGAGTAGACCCTTACTGCTGGACAAGGTCAAAACCCAGCTAGGCAGGCATCGCTCAAGGCTGGTCTTCCTCTGGATGTGGCTGCTTATGGCATAAACATGCTCTGTGGCTCAGGCTTGAAGTGAGATAACTAAGTTCAACGTTATACAAGCGCTTAGGTTATTATTCATTTTGCAGGTCTGTTGTTCTGGGCTATCAATCAATACGGTCAGGTGATTCCTCTGTTGTTATATGTGGTGGACAAGAAAGTATGTCCAAAGCCCCTCATGTCATGCATATGCGCGACGGCATTAAAATGGGATCTGGAACATTTCTCGATACTATGTTGAATGACGGATTAACCGATGCCATGTTCAACATTCACATGGGTGTTACAGCAGAAAACCTAGCTACTCAGTACGGTATTAGCCGAGCCGAACAAGATGAAAATGCAGTGCGTTCCCAGAACACAGCACAGGCTGCACAGGAAAATGGCTATTTTGATAAGGAAATAGCACCTGTGGAAGTTGTTGATCGCAAAGGCACCATTGTATTTGATAAAGATGAATACATTAAAAAGGACGTAAAACTTGAGTCTATTGCAAAATTGAAACCATTTTTTGTCGACGTAAGTATATTTACCTTAAGTATGTAAGTACATAAATCAACTTTTTTTAAACTTGTTTAATATTGCTGACTGGGTTCAGTCGGATTACAAAAAAAAAAAAACAATTGTCAAAGTCAAACTTCATTCGCGACGAATTAAAAACTCTCATGTGAAAGAAATGTCAAAATCGACGAATATTCGTTCATTCGTTGGTCGTTGGTCGTGCTCATGTGAATAATGCTTTAGAGAACAAAATGCAAATTTTATTATCCTATCATTAGTGTCAATTGGTTTCTTATAATTTAAATGTGTTTTTGTTTAAAATTGACTTTTTGAAATGTGTAAAATTACGTTTGTTTGTCGATTCGTTCATTCGTTGTTCGTTCTCATGTGCAAGGCTCTTAACAATCAGATTGCAATTCGTGACGACCAATTTTATTTTTCAAATTTCACTCATTTTAGCAATTACCTATAACGCAAATTATTATATATTCTACGATTTTGTCTAGTTTTTGTGAAGTATTTAGATTTATCAAATGTTTTAAATCCCATTTGTTTTTTTATTCGCCGGTCGTTGGTCGCTCTCATGTGAATAGTCATTAAGATGCTTCGTGTCACTGTAGCAAGCTCAAAATAGTCGACCATAAATGTAAATAAATGCTATGTTAGATTATGGTCACAAAAAAGACAGCTCCTAAAGTTAGAACGTACCTATAAGAAAATCATTTTTAGAACCTACTGGGGCCAAATCCTACAATCATCAATTTTGGAAAAAAAAATTGCATAGAAACCGATTAGGATTAGTTTATTATAATTTTTTGGTAGAAAATTATAAATATATATATATATGAAGTTTGATAAAAAGTAATCTTGGAAAGCAACACCCTATTGATTTAATATAGGCCATGATGTGAATAAAAGATAAGAACTTGACCACTTAATTGGTATTTAATTTTAATGATAATTATAATCACCTGTTCTTTATTAAAGTCCACATGCTTGTTCAGGGTGACCATACCACTTTATTCAGTTAAGCTAAAAAAAATGTTTCCAAGGGTGAAAATCAGTATAAATAAAAGGGTTTGTATGTGGTGAGCTTTGATTTTGAACAGACTGCTGCCACTTTGCATCTTTTGTCATTTCACAAGTAAAAACGCTATTACTAAAAATGAAATGATACGTGCTTCAACAGCATATTAAAATTCACACAAGTAGCGAAACAAACACAATTTTGCAAGAAAAGTTTCATGCCCGTGTTATTTTTCGAAGATATGATCACAATTGGCAACATAGATCTTGTAATGGTGGCTTAACACCTCTTTTTGCGGCCACGTGAAGGATAACGTATATATGCCTGTGTTCCGCAGTGAGTTTAAGACCTTAAAAATAATATTCGTGAAGTTATTAAGGATATATGTATGTATGTACATCCTCAAATATGCGAAATGTTCAAAGCCGTCGTTTAGCCGACATCGACTTTCGTTGGCATACCTTCCTCTTTACAATTAAATAAAATTAAAAAAATACTCCTTTTTTCAAATATAAAATAAAAACTCTTATTGAAACACCTTTTGCATGTACATCAATCTCACTTGCGCATATAAAATTAGACAAATTTTTAAAAATTTCGAAAATTCCGATTCTTGCTTTTAACTTAAATTGTATATTTTATTAATTAGTTTTCCAAGTTAATTTTTTTAAGTTCGTAACTTAGAACTCGAACAGACAGATATGTGCTTTAGACTACGATAAACTAAACAAAATATTACATTTAAAAAAATCTAAATATATGTAGTTATTTGTTAATTTATTTATTGTATCTAAAACATTCAATATTTTATAACACCTGAAGAATGGAACTGTAACACCTGCAAATGCATCTGGTGTCAATGACTCAGCTGCTGCTGTGCTTCTTATGTCCGATGTGGAAATCAAGAAACGTGCCCTTAAACCCCTTGCGAAAATTGTTGCTTGGTCACAGACTGGTTGTGATCCTACAGTTATGGGCATTGGACCCGTGAAAGCAGTTCAATCAGTTGTATGTAAACATATTTTGTTAAAACTTATAAACTATATTTAATAAAACAAAAAATGTTACTTTTAAGTTGGATAAAGCTGGCTGGACCAAGGAGGAAGTTGATCTGTACGAATTGAATGAAGCATTCTCTGCTCAAGCCTTAGCCGTGCTCAAGTGCCTCGAAATTGACCCCAGTAAAGTAAACATAAACGGTGGAGCCATTGCATTGGGTCATCCAATTGCTGCCTCTGGTACTCGAATTCTTGTCACCCTACTGTATGCCCTAGAACGGACTGGAGGAAAGAAGGGTATCGCTAGTTTGTGTATTGGTGGAGGCATGGGCATTGCCATGGCTGTCGAACGTATTTAAATATGGTTAAACATAAAAAATCATTCTGTTAACATAACAATAAAATATATTTATTCAAAATTAGCTACAAAATTGTGTTTTCTTTTTCCTTTTTTTTCTAATGAACTAAAATGCATTATTTATTTTTTACTTAAATTTCTAAAGCGATAGTGTTGAAGTGGAGAAATGCGCTTATTTGTGCTCTTTGCTTCTGTTTATTTTTTGTTTATTCTACGACCGGTGGCGATGGATAAAAGCCAACTTTATTGCTCATCATAAATTTGTAGTTAATTGGTTTCGCAGCTGCATGTTCCAACGTTGGAACACACATCTTCGAGTGCTTGTATATTATATGCGTCCATAGTGTTGGCATTCCGTCATCATAGAAATACGAATTCCAATAACGCGAGGCAGTTATGTTTTTGAAATTGATCGACGAATCCGTGACTGACTCGGAAAGCATTTCTTCAGATATAGCAACGCTATCCATGCCAGCCAGGGCTTCAGGTGCGTACACATCTTGAATAAGGTTGTCTCCGACATACAGCGAATTAATCTTACTTACATCAATGTCAATACTTTGTGCAAAAAAATACTGCAACTGTTTCCAGTTTCCCATGGAATACACTTTATTTAAATGCAATTCCCCATCTAAGGCTATTGGATCGGTTTCTTGGAAGCCTTCTATTTGGTGAAATTTTCTCGAACCATGGAAAAAGCCGGGTTTTCTAGCAAAACATATCACAACATCAAATAAATCTCTCCAATTGTCGCCGAGCGCATACGAGGCGGTGAAATTAGCAAAATCTATATGCGAACCAGTTAAAAGAAACAGTCTTTTGTTCGAAGCTTTAAGTTCTCGAAGCCAGTTTATCACAACTGGGCTAGTTTTAAGCAGAAAGCGATCTGGATCGCTTTTCAGTTTTTCAAAATAACCGCTCTTTCCGTTGCTAAAATTCTCCCTCGTGTAAATATGTATTAGGCCTTCAAGAATATGAGGCCACACATTATAAGAAGCCATCTCGTTTATATTGTCTGATTTTTTACAGGCGTCTACTTCATCAATAGCATTTGCGAAAACCAAACTAACGCTTATATCAAAATAGTCTAGTAAAGAGCGCAATTTTTCCGCCAAGGGACCATTCCATGCGCATAAAGGTTCATTTATAAACTGAGTTGTCACAGACCACTGCCTTTCCTCACCATAAACTGCCACAATTTCTGAATCAGTCATAGCCCTCGTTCCATGATTTGCTCTGAGGATACATCCATTATTGTTCAACTTCAGAAGATTTCCACGTTCTGTGTCGAGAAATAGACCCTTCTGCAGAAAATCTATATCATCCACTTTGTCTAGGGCTCGCGACAGGTTTTTTGAATATCCCTTGTGCTCAACTAGGTATTGACAGAGAAGTTCATATTCCAAGGGAACCATTTCGTCCAGATTGTATCTCAATATAGTTCCATCCAGGTCAAATCCGATGACATCGTAGTCGTTAAAAGAAAATGATTTCGAATGAGGACGCATGATGGTGCTTGCCGAATATCTGGACAAGTGCCTATAATTTGGATTGGAAATGCAATTCGTCAAGCTCAAGTGATAGTTCGTGAGTGGTTGAGGGTCGCTACCGATGAAATCAATAAGACAACGAGCACTGGCAAACTTACGCTGAATGTTGTTTATCGAGCAGCTAAACAATTCGTTACGTAATGATAACCAAGGAAAACAAGATGACGACAGTAGGAGAGGGAGTTTGTTTACATTCATGGTTTAATAGGAATTACACTAATTTAATTGTAAAGTTAGTTACACTTCATTATCTTATTAATAAAGATTAAATTAGTTTTACTTGTCAATTGTTGGAGCAACTAGCAAGGGAATTATCGGTATAAAGTTCTACGTCATAATCATAAATTCGAAATATTGAGGAAACATGCTTGAAATACATTTTGGAGTAGCCTTGATGTTCTGTGGTGCGTTTGTTTTCTAAACCTATTTGGTGAACTTTTGGCAATACTGGGTACGTTCTAATTGAAATGTTTGAAAGTTCAGTGCTTAATTTAGTAATTTACTGCATTCAAAACTTCTTGCAAATACGAAATGTAAAAATTAAGCTCCAAGAAGGTTGTGAAACAAACATTTTTATTTATTAGAATTCGCTAAACACTTGCAACTAATTTATTTATAATAACGAAGGGTTAGGCTTTATTCCATGAACTAAGTAAAAAATGTTAATAATAAAACAAAATGTCTGCAATTTGACGTTTACTTAGCTAAACCACAGAAGAAGACAGATTAGCGAAGGAATAAGCAATATCAGCCTTATTTATGAACTCCAATTTATCAATGGCGTAAAGTTATTCCGACTTTACAACACCTTTATTACTAAAAATCTTATTTATAAAGTAAACATACGAGTATTAGAAGCGGAATTAGCTTAAACTGGTTCATAGGAGTATAAAAGCCGGAATAAAGCCGTTTTGCATAAGTATATACATAAATGTCATTATGCAGGTTTTACCCAATAAATGTGCTAAGAAAGGAGGAATTCAACACGATATTTATAGAGAGAAATTTATAGCACGTTGAACCTGACATGGGATGGGGGGTACTGCGAACGAAATTTTCTACGGTTTTTGAATTAGTTAAGTAGTTAAGTATTAGTTAAGTATTAGTAAAGTAATTAAAATAAATTTTCCATTTTTTAGACGACAAACATACAGAAAAAAAGATATCAGACAATATCAATACAAAAGATTTAGGCAGAAAACAACGCGAACCGTGATAAAAACAATAACAAACAAAATGATTTAGGTAGAAAATGTGAAGGTTAGTTTGTTAAAGCATGATATGCAGTTTGAGCTTAAATTAAGCTTCCATACAAAATTCTCTCCAAAACTTAGTAAAGCTAAAGTATTTTATTTGAGTGGTACTCAGCTCTAGCTGAAATGTCATGTTTTTGTTTCATAGTGTACAATATTAAGCTGTCAAAATTAAGCGGATAGCTTAATTGCTCACTTCATTAATTACGAGCTAAATTTTGACAACGTATTCGAGGTCTTTGTTTTAAAAAGGGGATGGTCATGCAATGCTTACGTACAAAAATTTACCAAAATAGGGAAATCTATTCCATTTGGTTGTCATTCTAAATCAGATGATTGCAATATCTCAATAAAAATATAAGATGGTGGTTGAATAAGGGTACAAACAAAATCAAAGGAAAATTAAATAAAATGAGAAAATAATTCGCACCGCAAATTGAAAGGCATCCGATAAAAAAATAAAATTAGGGTCTCTTTCACAATATAAGAGTAAAGTTCTGAATATAAACCCACCACTTAAATCACTTTCCAGTTAAATCCTTAAGGCTTGAATAATAATAATAATGCGAATTTTATCTGCAGATCAGTTTATAATAATATGCATATTTATATTGACGAATTATTTTGAACAAACTATTGTTGTGTGTTATTTCAATTTTTTAACAATACCCGTTGAATTGACGTTTAGATTCTTCATAGAACATGTGGAAGCAGCGACGCAATTTGTTTGGAAATATTTATAATTATTTTCCCATCATCATTTTAGTACTTCTTAAGGATTAATTAGTATATATAAGTGGAGAGTTCTTGAGTTGTCAATTGTAAAGGTGTTGACACAGGCGTTCTCTTGAATCAAAAAATTATGAGTATACAATTATTTTGTGTGTTAAATTGTTGCATACATTTAGTACACAGAAAAATGACCTTCCTAACAAAATAATAGTGAAAGTCATATATTGTGAAAGTGAAAGCCATATATTGAATTGATAAATTCCACCTTTATATCACGCGGGCTTATTAAACTACAGAATAAGATCCAAGCCATGGGCCAAATTGTGACATTTAACCTCTGTTTGGTAGCTTAAAGAGTTAAATAAGATTTGAAATATTGAGTATTTTTTGTATGCGTTCTTGCAGGCAATTTCTTGTAGCTAAACGTACCAGAGATTTGTTTAACTTAAATTTTTGCTGTTAGTCCAAAATGTATTATAAATAATTTTGAAATTCGATAAATATGGAGAAACTTTTATATTTTGTTTATAATTTCAAACTTTGTAATAATATATTTCCTTAGTTTCTTTAAAAAAAAAATTGAGGTGGATTTTTAAAATGAATAACTTTTTCCACCTACTAGATATGCACTGCTAGTAGCCAACTTCACGTCGGTGTCATCTGTTCCTTAACGCTAGCGGATATATGGAGAAACTTTTGAGCAGATGGCGTTTGAAAATTAGTTATATTTTTCCGACAATCCTACAAGAACGCAAGCATTGCTAAAGAGGCGGAATCACTTTTAAGGGGTGTTTATATGAGAACAACTATCATCTAGCACTCCTTGTCTATTGCGTCAATGATCTTACCCTTAGCTATTCCACTTTTATCAATTTGCCTATCAGTAAGTAGGTAATCAAAAGATGCGCTTATACCCACGTATTTATTGTTTTTTTTTTTTTTTTTCAATTTAAAAATAAAAAGGAATCACCCTATAGGAAAATGACAAAAATAATTATTTCTTGAGGTTGGCTAAACTGTTTGAAAACGTCAGTTATAAAATTTTGACAAGTGTGTTCGCCGCGTTGTTTTCTTTGCCCCAAAAAATTTAATTATAAATATAAGAATTTTATTTAAAAAACGGACTTTAAAATGTCCCAAACTATTGAAATCCCTCTCAGGGATACCGACGAGGTAAACACATATATTTTAAAGTGTGAAAACCTTTTCAATTTTTTATAATTCCAAGGTAATTGAAGTGCATCCTGACCAGTTGCCTGAGTGTCAAGAAGTGCTTGGAATTTTACGACAAGAAAGATCGCAACTAAATACTTGGGTTAATGTTGCTGTGAGTAGAAAATTATTGTATATTAATTATGATTTGAAATAATGGATATTATTTATAACAAATGTATTTATTTAGCTTGCATATTATAAGCAAAATAAAACTTCTGATTTTATTCGGCTTTTGGAAACGGCAAGGATCGAAGCCAATGTTGATTATCGTGACTATGAAAAGGATCAAATGCGAGCGTACGATATGCTTGCTGCTCACTATGTGCAGGAAGCAAATCGAGAGAAATCAAAAGATAAAAAACGTGAACTGTTTATGAAGGCTACGAATTTGTACACAACAGCCGATAAGATCATCATGTACGACCAGGTAATTCGAAACTTTCATTATAATAAAAACTTCGCCTTTATATTTAATTTAAAAATCATTTTTAGAACCATTTGTTGGGTAGAGCATACTTTTGTTTGCTGGAAGGGGATAAAATGGAACAGGCTGATGCTCAATTTAACTTTGTTTTGAATCAGTCGCCATCAAATATTCCCTCATTGCTGGGCAAAGCTTGTATAGCATTCAATAAAAAAGATTATCGAGGGGCTTTGGCGTTCTATAAAAAAGCATTGAGAACTAACCCCAACTGTCCGGCCAACGTACGAATGGGAATGGGGCACTGTTTCCTTAAAATGAACAATCAGGATAAAGCCAAGTAAGAAAATTGAAATATTGATGTATTTTTTTTTCTATCATAGGTCTTACATTTCTTTCCTCCTTAATAATATAAAGAAACTACTGATTTTAGAAGATTTTCAAAGTTACCTGGTGCCAGATTATAAAATTAGTTTTTTATTTTTGAACGGATAGCATATAAAATAAAAAAATTAGACTGGCTTGATGTAATTTGGTGATAAAGCATAGAAAAAGTGATTCACAGATAGACTACCTCCAACACTTGCCTGTCCAACGTTCAAAGCAACTCATATCTCTTAGTAAATTTGTTATAGATGTCCAAACGTGAGATGGTTTAATAGGTAGGCATGCATTTTAAATTGGAGCTCCTATAAATTCCGAAATCTAGTTTCTTAAACGCTTTATTATTAGCTCAAAATAGTTTAACGAGAAGGTGAGATCCTTAAATGCAATCCCCATGTTGTAAAATAAGGACATCAAAATTAGATGCGTTTAACCATTGATTTTCCATTCGGGACATTGTCGACCTTTCTATTCGCCAGCTATAAGATGGCAATTAAAGTCATCAAACTTCTTGCAATTCTTGAAATCAGAAGTTCGAATATCTAAGAAATGAAGAGAAGAACATCAATTGTTGCTTTTTTCGGAAGTAATGAAAAACATCTCAAAAATCAAAACACATATTTTCCCTTCGTCTCACACTCCTATGGATTTGCAAGCATTTATTTTTTTTTTTGAAAAATATTTTATTTTTTTATTAATGTTAATTTATTGAGAAAATGAAACTGCAACCCTAGAAATATATCTTTCGAAAGCTCTTCTCGATCCATTCGTAGAAGAACTGGCGGCCAAAAACGCACCAGCATGCAACAACTTTAAAAACGCCCCTTTTTTATTCAGTCTTTACGAGGAGGGTTTAGGTTTTATTATCCTTTTATGTGATACTCCCCTGAAAAGATCAATAAAGCTTACCGATTTCTTAAGCCAATATAGACCTTTTTTTCCATAATTTGTTAAACAAAAACACGTCTGTCATTGTCATAAAGTCAAAACTCATCGATTACAAGACGGTTACCCTCTGTTGGGTCAAGAACAGAATGGGTATCAAATCATGTGATTTATGAAGAGGGTGTGAAGAAACGAGACGTAGGACAATACCTTTTTAATTCTCTTCGCATGTCAAATTTTAGCTAAAAGAAGAAAGACAAAATACTTTTTCGATGACTTTTGCCCCTGAAGAAATTCTGAATTTCTACTAATAATCAGGATGTTTCTAAAAAGCTGCCGCAACCTTTACCCAATCTCCACCTATTCTAATCCTGGTCATAGCCTGGGGAGCAGAATGGATCCACAGAGATTTGAGTGGACTGCTTTTCGGCCTTTGCTATAACATCATCCCACTAAACCTAGCCCAACCTAATACCACTTAAGAATTACATTTTAAAACATAATACGAACATTTGTTATTCGACTTTTAACATTTCCAAGTACTAATATTTTGTAAAGCGAAGAAAGGAAGTCCATCTAACCCCTTTCACTCCACAAATTGCAAAAAGCAAAAGTCAAACGTTTTGAAGAAAATGTAATCCATGCAATCATACACCACGACGCATGCAATCATACACCACGACGCGACACCAAAAATGTTATGTGTTTATGTAAATTAAGTTGTGCATATGCTTAGCACAAGTAAAAATGCATTAAATTCCATTGATTATTCTACAAAATCTAGGGACTTTTGCAGCTGATATTTTTGAAGGTCTGGCCAGTAAAATTTTATGAAGATATTAAAAATTAAATATACGCTTTTACTTTTATTTTTACTATAATTACCAAGCGTTTGTTTTTAGTTGCTGTTTTTTTAGTAATTTATTTGAATTCAAATGTTCTGCTATTTTAGATTGGCTTTTCAACGAGCTCTCGAACTTGATCCGAATTGCGTAGGCGCCCTCATTGGTCTGGCCATATTAAAATTAAATCTTCATGAACCAGATTCAAACAAACTGGGAGTTCAAATGCTTTCGAAAGCATACACAATTGATTCAACCAGTCCCATGGTTCTCAATCATCTGGCTAATCATTTTTTCTTCAAAAAAGATTACCAAAAAGTACAACATTTAGCCCTGCATGCATTTCACAATACAGAAAACGAGGCAATGCGCGCTGAGAGTTGTTATCAATTGGCAAGATCATTTCACGCGCAAAGAGATTATGATCAAGCATTTCAATATTATTACCAATCGACGCAAATAGCACCGTCTAATTTTGTACTCCCGCATTACGGCTTGGGTCAAATGTACATTTACCGTGGTGATACAGAAAATGTAAGTAAACATTAAAAAATATACAAAATTTGGTAAAACAGTTTTTGTTGTTTTTATTTATATCTTTCAGGCTGCTCAGTGCTTTGAAAAAGTTCTAAAAGTTCAACCGGGCAATTATGAAACAATGAAAATTCTAGGATCTCTCTATGCCAGTTCAAATTCTCAAACCAAACGCGACATGGCAAAGGCACATTTAAAAAAAGTCACCGAACAATTCCCTGATGATGTTGAAGCTTGGATAGAGCTGGCTCAAATTCTAGAACAACACGATTTACAAGCATCGCTAAATGCCTACGGTACCGCTACAAGTATTTTAAGTGACAAAGTTAAAGAATATATTCCTGCGGAGATCTTAAATAACGTAGCTGCATTGCATTATCGTTTGGGAAATTTACTTTTGGCAAATGAAAAGCTGCTCGAGGCATTGGAGAGAGCGAACACACAAAGAACTAATGATCCCCAATACTATGACTCTATATCAGTAACAATGAAGTACAATTTGGCACGATTGAATGAAGCCCGTTGCAGTTTTGATGTTGCCGATAAATTGTATAAGGATATTTTAAAAGAACATCCAAATTATATCGATTGCTATTTGCGCTTGGGTTGTATGGCACGGGACAAGGGTTTGATATTTGTTGCATCGGATTTCTTTAAGGATGCTCTCAATATAAACAATGATAATCCAGATGCACGGTAATATTTAAATTAAAAAAAAAGTTTCGAAATTAAAGATGTTTTCTAATCATTATTCTAGATCATTGCTTGGGAATCTACATTTGGCAAAAATGCAATTTACTTTGGGACAGAAGAATTTTGAAACAATTCTAAAAAATCCGGCTACATCCAATGATGCATATTCGTTGATTGCGTTGGGAAATTTCTCATTACAATCTTTACACCAGCCATCAAAAGATAAGGAAAAAGAGAAAAGACAGCAAGAAAAGGCTTTGGCTATTTATAAACAGGTAAAGATATTTCCAACGCTTTAAAATTTTCTGATATGATAATGTTTACTGGTGACTTGAATTTAAAATATCTTTTAATTGTGTTTTTTTTTTTAATTTTCAAAATTACATTAAGTTGTTATTAACCGATATAAGGTTTGTTATAAATATAAGTTTTTTTTTCCCAAAGGCAGCACAGTTTCAATTTTTGAACTAATAACGGTTTTATTGTTTTGATATTTTTAAAGATATTGGTACCTTAAAAGCTATTTTGATATTGGTATTGTTCATGTACTGTGTTTTTTTAATTCCTTTAATATAAAAATACTATTTAACAAAATATTTTCCTTATCAAATAAATAATTTTTAAGTGTTTATAGCCTCTTTGCACATCAGGCCACTGTAAAAATCCTGCCAGTTGCTCTTGTAAAAAAAACCTCATGTAAAGGAAATCTTTACATCTTAGAATCTTACATCATCTTTTAGTTTTAAAAGAATTGTTGAGCGCAGTTATCAGGGTTACAGAAGGAAGTTTTCATAGTTTAAAAGCTAACTACATTAAGTTTAATAAAAAAGATCGACTACGCTCACATCCGATGAAATATTACCGTGCACAAATTATTGTTTGGATTTTGTACAAACATTTATACGGAACATATATCTTCGGCTTGAACGCTTGGCTTCTAGCTCGATAGTTAAATTTACTTCCAATACATTTTTCTGTTAATTCAACGCTGCAAGAGTGTTAGACGGCTCCTGTTGTACTTGGGACCATAAACGATTTTATGAGACGAATCTCCTTTAGAAATCGTTCATTTGCTAGAATACTCAAACATCTTGACATCCACAAGTTCCCTGTCCCGGTTAGTAATATAACTAAATTGGTTGGCGCAACAGTCCGTTGAGAACTAGGGCCTAGTGACTTACAACTCTCAACCATTCCTGTGTGCGAGTATTGTTGTCAGGGATGGAGGGGACCTACAGTTTTAAGCCGAATCCGAACGGCTAATTTGAGAAAGCACTTTTCATGACAAGAATTACTCTTGAAGAATTTGTCAATTCCTCGCAAGAGGCAGTGCCCGTGAAAAAAACTTTAGATGGCATAGGCAGGGATCGAACCCAAGACCTCTGGCATGATAGTCAAACGCACTAACCATCATGCCATGCCATGGGTACTACTTCCGGTTAGTATTTCTCTTTTTGTTTCGGAGAGGTATTCTCCAACGCTGGTAAAAGCACTGCCTAAGCATTTGTTCATCTTCCTCTCACTCTAAACTATCGGTCAATTGCACTCACATCCCTTCATCATCAAGATTTCTTATCGAAAATGTATGATTTTGGTGTCGATGCATATATTTTTCGTTGGGTCAAAAATTACCTTTCGGAATAAAAGTTTTATTGAAGTTTCAATTCTGAAATCCAAAAATAGATGCCGATGTGCCCCAAATCTCCGCTTTGTCTCAGACTTTCTGACTTGTGTTCATACCCTAAAGAGTAACTCTTATTAAATTTCACTACCCTGAGGCTCAACAGCTTTCAGTTCTAGGTATATCCATCATAGTTAAATTTTTTGTATAGTGATGGATACCGTAATCAAACGGAAACATTTGTATGTCTTGAATATCACAGGTCTGTCAATATTTTACCGCCACTTGAATTCTCCTATTTTATCGTCCTCATCACTTTTCCTTTACATCATTAATTTTTCGGTTTTCTTCTCTTGTACTTATTTCATAATTTATGATAGTTTCTTATATCAAAGAATTAAATCTTATCTCTGTTTATAGGTCTTGCGAAATGATCCCCGTAATATTTGGGCTACGAATGGCATTGGATCAGTACTCGCACATAAAGGATGTGTAATTGAGGCAAGAGATATATTTGCTCAGGTTCGTGAAGCAACTGCTGATTTCTGTGACGTTTGGCTGAATATTGCACATGTTTATGTCGAGCAAAAGCAATACATAAGTGCAATACAAATGTATGAAAATTGCATGAAAAAATTCTTCAAGCACCACAATGTTGAAGTTATGCAATATCTAGCAAGGGCTCATGTCAGAGCAAACAAGCTTAAAGAAGCAAAAATGGTTCTTCTCAAAGCAAGACGTGTCGCTCCACAAGATACGGTTAGTTGTTTGTTGATTCGTTTTTAATTTTTTAAAATAAAATGTATTTTTATATAGGTCCTACTTTTCAATATTGCCATTGTTTTACAAAGACTGGCTATGGCCATATTAAAAGACGAAAAATCTACTCTTCAAATTGTTTTGCAAGCTGTACATGAACTTGGACTAGCCCATAAGTAAGTCCTTGAATGAGTTATTTAAATAAAATACATTTTACAATTTTTTTGTTTACTCTGGTTAGATACTTCCAGTATTTGTCAATTAACGGAGACAAAACTCGTTACAACATTGAATTAGCCGGCATGGAAGCCAACCAATGTCAGGATCTTTTATCCCAGGCGCAGTACCATGTTACACGCGCCCGACGAATTGATGATGAAGAAAAAACCCTCAGACGTAAGCAAGAAGAGGAGCGTCTTGCATTCAAGCGAAAACAAGAAGAGGATCGTCGTCTACGAGAAGAAGAAAAACATAAATCTAAAGAGGTCATGTTACTCAAACGTCAAGAGTATGTGGAGAAAACAAAGAATGCTCTTTTGTTCAGTGAACCCCCACCAGATAGAAAGAAAAGTAATATAATTGAGATAACGTTATTCTAGGGTATTTTGTTCATATTCTTTTTTTTTTGTAAACTTAAAGGTGGTGGCCGACCGCGGAAAGATGATTATGTTTCTGATTCTGGCAGTGACATGCCAAACGATAACTCGGAAAGACCGAAGAAGAAGCCTAAAGGTGAACGTAAAAAAGCTGCTGGCAAGAAACGTAGCGCCAAATCAGCTGCAGATATTAATGACAGCGACAGTGATGCCCCCAAAGAAAAGCGCAAACGTAAAGCAGGCAAACCTAAAGAGAAAAAAGAAAAACAGTCCAAGCAGGATAAACTTAGTTCAAAACAACGTCTTAAGATCGTTTCGAAGGCTACCATTTCAACCAGCGAATCAGAGAGTGATCGTGGAAACAAAAATAAGAGTGGAAGTGATAGCGATAGTGACAGCAACAATGAAACACGAGGACGCAAACGTATTGTCTCAGATGACGAAAAATCTGGCTCCCGTTCGAGAAGTGGTAGTCGCTCTAGATCACGCAGTGGAAGTCGATCGGTTTCCAAATCAAAATCAAGGTCTCGTTCCCGGTCTGGGTCGAGATCGGGCAGAAGTAAATCTAAATCGGTTAGTCGCAGTCGTAGTGGTTCACGATCCCGATCAAGATCTGGATCACGATCTGGGTCTGGTTCTAGGTCTAGATCTGCATCGAAATCAAGGTCAAGATCTAATTCGAAGTCTAAATCTCGTTCACGCAGTAGATCTGGTTCGAAATCAAGCAACTAAGATAGACATTAAAATGCGAAGAGCTTTGTATCATTCATTTGATAGTTCAATTGTACTTGTCTAAAAACAAATACAATAAATTAATAACAAAACTGTAAGTTATTTGTCATTTTCATTTAATAATTCGAATAGGTACAATGTCATCTTTAGTATTATCATGGAGCTGTTAATTTTTACATTCGCCATAGACGCGTTAGAAGTTTTGTATACAAAAGGTAAGCTCATTTTTGCGATTTCCGCAAATAATAATTAAAAACAATTTTACAAATGTATACAGGATAAGTAGACAAAGGACTTCTGATGAATTTGGAACTAAATTAAAGATGATATTGTCAAAATTTTAGTTTTTTGATAAGATGGGATTGAATAAGGGCAATATAATTTTGGCTTTTGTAAGTAAGATTCTCAACATCTGACTGACCTTTTTTTATTTACTTACTTAAGGTGGCGCTACAGTCCGGGCGGACCTGGGCCTCAACCAACATGCGCCTCCAGCCAGCTCGGTCCCTAGCTAGCTGTCTCCAGTTTCGCACGCCAAGTTGGTTGAGGTCCTCACCCACCTGAGTCGCGGTCTTCCTCTACTGCGGCATCCCTCGGGATTGGATTCGAAGACCTTCCGGGCTGGAGCGTTGAATTCCATTCGCTCTACATGGCCCAGCCATCTAAGCCGTTGGACTTTTATTCTGCTAACTAGGTCAGTGTCGCTGTACAGCCCGTACAGTTCGTCGTTATATCTTCTCCTCCATTCTCCATCTATACGTACGGGACCAAAAATCACCCGAAGAATTTTTCTCTCGAAGCATCCTAAGACGTTCTCATCTTTCTTTGACAGGGTCCAGGCCTCAGCGCCATAAATGAGAACCGGGATGATGAGTGTCTTATAGATGGTGATTTTAGATGCTCGAGAGAGGACTTTACTTCTCAATTGACTTCTAAGTCCAAAGAAGCAGCGATTTGCAAGAGTTATTCTTCGTTTGATTTCAGCGCTGGTGTCGTTGTCTGTGTTTATAGCGGTGCCTAGGTAGACAAAGTCTTTAACTACCTCGAAGTTATAGCTGTCCATGGTGACTTTTTGTCCAAGACGTCGTTGTTCAATGTCCTTTTTTGATGACAGCATATACTTGGTCTTGCCCTCATTGACCACTAAACCCATCTTCTTCGCTTCCGTCGCAATGCTCAAAAACGCTCCACTGACATCACGCTTTGATCTTCCAATTATGTCAATATCATCTGCGTATCCGAGTAATTGGATGGACCTTTGGAAGATTGTGCCTCTAGTGTTGACGGTTGAGTTTTGCACAATTCTTTCCAGAACAATGTTGAAGAAGTCGCATAACAGTGCATCGCCTTGTCTAAAACCTTTTTTGACATCAAATGAATCGGTGAGATCTTTTCCGACCTTGATGGAGCAGCGTGCATTCTCCATCGTCATTTTGCACAAACGGATAAGTTTGACAGGAATGCCAAAACTAGACATTGCTCTGTAGAGCTCTTCCCTATGGATGCTGTCATACGCGGCTTTAAAATCGATAAAGAGATGGTGGGTATCGATTTGAAGCTCTTGGGTTTTTTCCAAGATCTGCCGTAGTGTGAATATTTGGTCGATAGTGGACTTTCCTGGTCTGAAGCCACACTGATAAGGACCTATCAGGTTGTTGACGAACGGCTTCAGACGTTCACATAGTACGGCAGAAAGGATCTTATATGCAATGTTAAGGAGACTGATCCCTCTGTAGTTGGCGCAATTTAAAGGGTCTCCTTTTTTATGTATCGGGCAAACTATGCTGAGATTCCACTCATCGGGCATGCTTTCTTCCGACCATATTTTGCAGATGAGATGGTGCATGCTCTCTACCAAGTCATCGCCTGCTGCTTTAAATAGTTCGGCAGCTATGCCGTCAGCTCCAGCAGCTTTGTTTGACTTCAGTTTAGATATAGCTATCTTCACTTCGTCTAGGTCGGGTAGGCGGAATTGTTGATCTGCGTCGCCTAGGTTGAGTGGTTCTATCTCCCTTACAGCGGAATTCGGTTTGTCATCGCCGTTATATAATTTGGAGAAGTGGTCTTTCCATATTCTCAACATAGACTGCGGTTCTACTACGATGTTCCCCTGATCGTCTTTACAGGCTTCGGTTCGTGGCTGGTACCCTTGGGAGTTTTTTTTTACCTTTTGGTAAAATTTACGAACCTCATTCCTGTTGTAACATCCCTCTATCTCCTCGATCGCGCGCTTCTCGTGCTCTCTTTTTTTCCATCTACGAAGCCGGTGTTCTTCTCTCCTCTTCTGCTCGTAGAGCACGCGAGTAGCTCTGGTCCTTCTGTGCAGCGCCGTTTTGTATGCCTCTTGCTCCGCTGCGTTCGCTTGCCGGCATTCGTCGTCAAACCAGGGGTTTCGCTGTTGTGGACGTTTGAAACCTAGCACTTCAGAGACGGCATCTCTGATGGCTGCAAGGCAATGTTGCCACTGGTTTTCAATGCTTAATGCATGCAGCATAGGACTCCTTAAGAGGTTACTAGAGACTCGATCGGAAAAGGACATGGCAGTCTCTTGCGATTGTAGCCGTCTAACGTCGAAACTTCTCACAGTACTTCCTTGTTTTGGCTTGGACCGGGATATCCGTAGCCGTACCTTGGCTACAACGAGGTAGTGGTCCGAGTCAATGTTGGCCCATCGGAATGTTCGGATATCCTGTATACTGGAGAAGTGTCGTGCGTCGATCGCAATGTGGTCAATCTGGTTGACGGTTGATTGATCAGGAGATTTCCATGTCCCCTTGTGGATATTGAGATGTGTGAACTGCGTACTAGCTACCAGAACGTCTCGCCCCGCAGCGAAATCGATCAGCCTGAATCCGTTGTCGGAGGTGGTGTCGTGCAGGCTGTATCTCCCGATTGTGCCACCAAAGATGTCTTCTCTTCCTAGCTTGTCATTAAAATCTCCTAAGACAATTTTAATGTCATAGCCAGGGCACTGCTCATATGTCTTGTCCAAGAGCTCGAAGAATATTGTCTTTGGTGTCTTCATCTATCTCCTCTGTTGGGGCATGCGCGCATATTAGGCTTATGTTGGCGAATTTAGCCTTGATGCGGATTGTCGTGATGCGCTCGCTCACACTGTTGAAAGTCAGACTTTTTGCCTGAGTCTAGTTCCAACAACAAATTCACACCCAAATAGACGCTGCCTTTGTTCTCGGTAGCAGTCGCCGTAGTATATATCGCAGTCTTTTAGTTTGCGTTTGCCCTGTCCATCCCATCGCACTTCTTTGATGGCGGTAATATCTGCCTTGCAGCAGTTTAGGGCTTCCGCTAATTGTTCGGCTGCACGTGGTCTGTTAAGGGACCTAACATTCCACGTACAGATCCGAAGTTCGTTGTCCTTATTTCGTTTGCTTGGGTTGTCAACAGTGAATCCGTCCGTATCCGAGGCTTGTTGGTGCTTCGCAACTAGAAGATTTTTACGTGGTCAGGAAGTCAGCCTGACGGCACAACCCCCAACCTGGAGGGCCAGATCCTTAGTATAACTCCAAGGACGGGGAGCCGGATAAACCGCTCCTTATAGGCCTGGGCTCCGAATAAGTCGTAGAAGCCCTATAAGGTGTTCACTAAGTAGTTCAGCCTTACTGAAACTGTAGACGCCACCGTTGATTCCATCTCGGGAATTCGTCCGCTGCCGTCTGGATAAGGAGAGGTGCCTTAGTGGAAACACTTCTCCCCCCTCTCATCATCTTTTTTTTTTTTTTATTTTTTTTTATTTTTTTTATTTAGTTTAGTAATAAACGAATAACTTGCTAATTCAAAAAAAAAATTAGATACCTAGTCCATAATATTTTTGGAAATGATCACTTAGAAATGTTTGTTTTTAATTCTAATTTTTAGAAAATTGTAGGCATGATGGTGATGATAACAGTTAAACTCAAAAATTTGAAAACAAACTTTTGATAAAATGGTTTTTGTAAACAAACAGCTTGATGGATTCTTATTTTGTACACATTTAACATAAAATACAATTTAAGAGGACCTGCAAAGATATGTTTCAAGGAAATTTATGTTTTTAGGTAGAAGCAGTTTTTGGAAAGAGTTTATTTTTAGTTTTTTCTTATGATAGGACAGGGGCTGCGTTCAATTTTTCTTTCAAAATTCTAAGAAAAAATCTGAGTATTAAGTATTATATAATTATTGAATATTAAATAAAAAATATAAAAGCATAACGCTGTTTATGCTAATAATAAAAACTGCTTATTTTAGAATGTAATTGCATCTAAATCAGTCCCACGGTATGGAGTTTCTAGCCAATTTAATTTTTTCCTGCCTTAGCTAATTTTTAATCTTTGTGTCTAATTTCTATGGAAAATGCGTAATAAACATAAAGTTAAAAGTTTGAATCCATAAAAAGCTTTCAGAGAAGCTATAGATTTTATGTATCGTTAAGAAAAATTACAGAATTTGAAATATCATTAAATAAAGTTTAAAACATGAAGGTAGGTATTTTAACTTTATATTTTATGCATGAATTATAGATTTAGGAAATCTAAAATAATCTATAAATATGTTTAATTCAAAATCCAAAAGAAACTTGCAATACAATTTCAAATCAACAAATTAAAAAAGGAGTTTTTGCTTTAGCGTCAAAAGGCTATAAATAAAGAAGTATGGTAAATATTAGTTTCTAATTTTCAACAATATTGGGTTGGGGTAAAATAATAATAATAATAAGTAAAATATTTTCGTGGAAAATCAATTTTTAATAATATTTAGTAGTTTCTTATGGGGTATTCTATTAGTAAAATAAATCAATTTATTCTTGATCTAGATCTGCCAAAACATAAATTTCCCCTGTTTTTGCATTCCATGGAGCAAAATAAAATGACTTATTTTTGATTCAAGATTAAATCTGCAAATCAGGATTTTTTGGCAGATTTACCCCTCTTTGGGTAAATAATAATATACTAATTCAATTATAAAAAAAATGTTTAGCTGGAAATTTGACAGCTATACCGCACTCATTAACATGTACACGAGGTAAAACCAATACAATGACAAAAAAAAAAAAAATTCCATACGCCACAAAAAAGAAATCAATTTTTGACAGGAAATCTGAATTTACCCATGGAAAACGACATTATAGGTATATATGTATGTAGGTCAAAAAGTTGGCTTAGGAAGTAAAAGTTGAATTGCCTTCAATCTGGATATCTTAGTACCGAGAAAAGGCGACGAATGAAGCGAAACCCTGTATCTATGCATTCAAAAATATGTATCAGATTTTGTATTCCATGTCGACAGTTTACGTAAGAACTATATTATTTCATTACTTACTTACTTAAGGTGGCGCTACCGTCCTGTGTGAAGTAAGGCCTCACCCAACAAACTTCTCCATCTAGCTCGGTCCTTAGCTAGATGTCTCCAGTTTCGCGCTTCAAGTTGGGTGAGATCACTTTCCACTTGTGCGCGCCACCTGTTCGCGGTCTTCCTCTACTGCGCTGTCCTGTGGGTGTGGATTCGAAGACTTTCCGGGCCGGAGCTTTAGTTTCCATGCGCTCTACTTGACCCAGCCATCTTAGAAGTTGGACTTTTACCCTTCTAGCTAAGTCTACGTCGCTGTACAGCCCGTACAGTCGTCGTTCCATCTTCTCCTCCGCTCCCGTTCGATGCATACGGGGTCGTAGATCACACGAAAAACTTTTCTCTCGAAACGACAAAAGGTGCTTTCATCCGCTTTTGTCATAGTCCATGCTTCTGCACCGTATAGCAGGACAGGGATGATCAGGGTCTTATATAGCGACACTTTGGTCTCTCGAGAGAAGGCTTTGCTACTCAATTGCTTTCTTAGCCCAAAGAAACAGCGGTAAGCAAGGGTTATTCTTCTTTTGATCTCAGCGCTGGTGTTGTTTTCTGTGTTTAAAGCGGAGCCTAGGTAGACGAAGTCCTTGACTACCTCAAAGTTACGTCTGTCGATGGTGACGTACGGCCGAGACGTCGGTGTTGTAAGTTCTTTCTTGACGACATGGGCTGCGTTCAATCTCGTGTTGGAAAGGGTATCTTGGATAGGTGGATTCTTAGATATTTTGTTGAACGAGTTGGATAGCTGTATTGAGATAGCTGTCAAAAAATAAAAACAACTTTCAGCTGTTCACAAAAAGCAGAGAAACATTTAAGCTTCGAAGTCAAAATTGTTGTAAGATAAAACATAAAAATGGATCATAATTACCTTCTAAAATTCGGAGGCAAATAGCTTCGTCATCGTCTATTATGTACAGAACATCGTCAAATACAACTTCAACTAACATTTTGTATCTTCTTGTTTACCAACAAATACAAAAAGCTGAAATCAATTTTCAAGTTTCTTGAAATTCAACCATGTGTTGAATCAGCTGTTCTGTCAGATACCTATGTACATACCCCAGAAATTCTTGGATACCTTTGGATTCCTTTTTTGACATCTCAGCTGTTTTTGATCAGCTGTTATTTTACACGTAAAACACTAACAAAAAGGTATCCGGATACCCTATCTATCTGAGATTGAACGCAGCCAGTACGTACTTTGTTTTGCCTTCATTAACCGTTATTTCATTTACCAACAAAAAAGTTCTTCAAATGAACCGTTATTATGAATTCAAATATGTATGGTATGTTTTTTTTTTCAATTTTACTTTATATTTTTGGAATTTTGTTTTTAACCAAAAACTCAATAGAAAAGAAGTAAAAATGTTTTTAAAAAAAAGTCGTAAAAGAATTGTCAAACATTATAATTTTATGAATAGGTATAATGTCTGTGTTTGTGATTTAAATCCCTTTATTTTATTATATTGATAACTAAAATCTTTTTTACTTAATTAATTATATTGAATCAATTTATATTGAATTTAAACATCTTACTCTCATTATCAAACATTGTAAACTTACCCTATGAAGTGTTTCTTATTGTTTTTTTTGCTACTCGGATTAGGAGATAATCCCTTTCTACAATTGTTTTTAACTTATATTTGAAATCAATGCTAAATGATATCATAAAACGGTTTTGCCATCTGCAATGCACCAAAATTGTATGTACATATGTACAATGTATATAATGAAAGCTTTTGTTTCTCGCATTTATGTAAACCGATTATGATTGTAAGAAAACTTGAATTGTTCCTTTTTGAATTCGATCGCCAAGCTGGTAAGATCTCTAGAGATTTTGGTAAGAACAATAAAATTTGTAATATTGATTGGTTGTGGTTTTTTGACTATTTAGTGATTGATTTTATTATAATCAAAATCATTGGTCCTTCGATCCCGATATTTTACATATTTTTTGAACTGGTGATTAATCGAAAAATCGAGTGTTTAATTCACAAATAAGAAAAAGTTTTCGATTGCTAATTAAACTTATTGTAATTTTACATTTTTTTTTATTTTAAATTAAACAGTAATTTTAATCGCTAAAAAGACAATAGCTTAAATTACCGGTTTTATTCAAGGTGTAATTAAATTTCGATTTCTTGATTATGAACAATAATTGTATTTGATCAAAATGACGTCACTGCAACTTCGCGGACATGCTAAAGGAGTCATTACGCGTGCGATGATTTTTTGTGAATCTCTTACGGGCGATGAAGATTTACCGATGTTAGAAGTCAGATTAGAGAAATTAGAAATCGCGTGGAAAGACTTTTCGTTTCACCATATTTCGTCTTTGGAAGGTTTAGACGAGCAAGCAGTGTTTACGCTTGAAGCAGAATTTGAAGAATACGAAATGAAATATTTTGGTGCACATACGAAATTTACGAAAGCTATTCGAGAAAAACAGAGTGTTGACAAACAAATTAATCTTGTCGAAGAGATTGCCCAAAATCAATCCTCATTTCTAGCAAACTTAACTCGTCTACTAAATCTTCGACTGTAAGCCTTCCTAAAATTAACATTCCTCCATTTTCCGGCAATTACAAAGATTGGTCTACATTTCGCGACATGTTTATCGATACGGTAGATACAAACGATAAGCTTACCTCTACTCAAAAATTTCATTTCTTAAAATCATTTTTGCGAAACGAAGCTGCTGATCTTATCAGCCATATATCCCCCACCGATGCTAATTATATTGAGGCATGGACAAAACTCGAAAAACGGTATAATCGCGTAAACTTACTCGTGCATTCCCTTATACAATCGTTCGTTTTACTGCCTACTATGTCTTCGTCAAATCCAGACACCTTACGAAAAATTACGGACGGTGCCAATGAAGTCATTCGTGGTCTTGAGACAGCGAAGAAAGAAACGCGTGACCCTTGGATTATATATATATACAAGCTCGATGAGGCAACCAGACATGCATGGGCTAAAAAAGTAGGTTCTCGGGACGACTGTAAAGTGCAGGAATTGCTTGATTTTCTTGAATTACGATGTGATGCGTTTGAATCTTGCACTCCTATGAACACTCCGGGTACATCGCGAAAAAAGCAACCGACTTCAATTCGCTCACACGTAGCTGAGTCAGCAGGACAAAACCCTTAAGTGCTTCAAATGCAAAGGTGATCACAAACTATCAGATTGTCCTTCGTTTAGCGAAATGCTAAGTATTGATTCTCGTCGGAAATTTCTCAAAGACAATTCATTGTGTTTTAATTGCCTTCGTTTTGGCCACGCATCTTACAAAGCCATTTTCGTTGTCGAGTCTGTAAATCGCGGCATCACTCACTTGTCCACTCCAATCAATCTAGTGGTCCTGAATATTCTTCGAAAGGGAAATCTTCTTCCGATTTTGCTGTAGACAACTCAAATGCTGACGTTACCTCCGGTGTTCCTATTGCTAGTTCTAATTCTCCCTTGTTGACCAACCATTCTCTCAATTTTGGTTTCCCAAAGCAAACATTTTTGCCTACCGTTCTCTCCTATGTTCGTAATCATCAGGGTGAACTAATAAAATGTAGAGTGTTACTAGACACAGGATCACAGTGTTCATTCATTACAGAAGCATTAGCTCAACGTATTGGTCTTCGTCGAAAACATTCTCGGATTCCTATTTTAGGACTTTCTTCTGCAAAAGCTGGTCACACTAACGGATATATGTCAATTTCATTGGCTTCGAGGGTTAGCAACACCGTTCTACAGTGTGATGCACATATTTTGAGCAAAGTAACTTCTAACTTACTCACTCTTTCGATAGTTCGTCGTGGGCCTATATTCAAGGGTTGGAACTAGTTGATCCACTATTTAATATTTCGAGTTCGGTAGATGTTTTACTAGGAGCAGACAGAGTTTGGTCGATTCTAAAACCAGAACAAATCATAGGCCCAGAAGGAAGACCGTTGGCGCAGAATACTTCCTTTGGATGGGCCACTACAGGAGAATTCGTTTTTAATCAAATTTCTTGCGTTGGCATATGCAATGTCGAATCATGTTATTACTGATTATCTCTTGCAACGCTTTTGGGAACTAGAGGAAGTTTACACAGTCAGGATCCAAACAGATAATGATCCTGCTGAATTACTATTTCGTAAATTTGTTCCTCGCTCTGAAGACGGTAGATATATTGTTCCTTTACTTTTGAAAACTCCATCGCCTTCTTTTGGTAACACACTAGCTGCCGCCATGTCTCGGCTAAATTCTATGGAGCGTCGATTTCAAAAAAACCCTGACTTAGAGCGACAATATAGAAAGTTTATGGAAGATTACTTAAGTGTTGGTCATATGGAACGCATACCTGATGATGAGGCAAAATCTTCCCATGGTCGACATTTTTATCTTCCACATCATGCGATGTTTAAGCCCGACAGTTCTACGACTAAGCTTCGGGTCGTTTTTGATGGCTCTGTCAGTGACTCAACTGGGCAGTCTATTAATAGCCATTTATACATAGGCCCTCCTATACAAAGAGACCTTTTCGGAGTTTGTCTTCGTTTTCGCCAGCATCGAAAATGTGAAACACATTCGACTCAAAACTGTAACTTATGGAACTACTTTAGCTCCATTTTTGGCTGTTCGTGTCTTGAAACAGCTTGCTGAGGATTATCAAGTAACACATCCTATTGCAGCTCGAATTCTTTTGAACGATGTCTACGTTGATGACATCATGACGGGAGCAAACTCTATTGAAGACCTTATGAGAATTCAGTCAGAACTTGTAGAACTTCTATCGTTAGCCAAAATCCAACATAGTAAGTGGAGTTCAAATTGCTGGAGTTTTCTTGCTAAGATACCATCAGAAGATTGTGAGTATTCTTCTTTGGATTAAGTCGTCTTCCTTCATCAAGGTATTAGGAATGTACTGGAATCCAAGCAATGATGTCTTTTCATTTCGTTTCAATCAACCTAAGCTTAACCAATTTCTAACAAGAAGAACTCTTCTCTCGGAAGTTGCTCGAATTTATGACCCGTTAGGTTTTTTGGATCCATCCGTGATCATCTTTAAAATTATGTTCCAAGAACTTTGGTCATCAGAACTTAAATTAGGATGGGATGACCTGCTTCCACAAAGGATAACTACCCAATGGATGAACCATCGAGATGAACTTCCATTGTTTCGGGACATTCGGGTACCACGTAATATATTTTCTGAAAAGGATATAGAACTTCACGGGTTTTCGGACGCCTCGTCGTTGGCATACGCAGCCGTTGTGTATGCGCGATCAAGAACGGTCTCGGGTGAAGTAAAAGTGACAATAATCGCGGCGAAGACAAAGGTGGCTCCTTTAAAACCTCTTTCTATCCCCGATTAGAGCTCTGTGGAGCCCTTCGTTTATCGAAACTTTTAAAACTCATAAAATCTTCTTTGAATGTTTACAAATCTATTAGAATATGTGCGTGGTGTGATTCAGAAATAGTGCTTCATTGGCTTAATTCACCTCCCCGTCGGTGGACAACGTTTGTTGCAAATCGCACTTCGACTATATTGGAAACGGTTCCAACTAATTCGTGGAGGCATATTGCTTCGCAATATAACCCAGCTGATTGTGCGTCGCATGTAGTGTAGTACCCGTGGCATGATGGTTAGTGCGTTGGACTGTCATGCCAGAGGTCTTGGGAGAGTTGTAAGTCACTAGGCCCTAGTTCTCAACGGACTGTTGCGCCACCCAATTTATTTATTTATTTAGATTGTGCGTCGCGCGGTGTTTCCCCTTCTGAACTCGTAAATCATAGTCTATGGTGGTCTGGTCCATCTTGGCTATCCGAATCGGAAGAACGTTGGCCAATTCATTCTAAGCGTTGCACATATAATGAAGTTGCTAATAAGGATCCAGTTCAACTCGAGTTTTCATATAATATTAAACATCCTATAATACTTCCAAAAACTAATAACATTTCTTTCCTTATAGTAGAGGACATTCATAACAGATATATGCATGCTGGAGTGTCGGAAACATTTACATTTGTATGGCAGCAGTTTTGGATAATGGGTAGCCGAAACATTGTAAGAAAGGTAATACATCGCTGCAAACCATGCTTCATGCAGAACAAAGCAACTTGTGAGCAACTCATGGGAAACCTTCCACTTCAACGGATTCAGCAAAATCGAGCGTTTACAGACACAGGTTGTGATTACGCTGGCCCGCTCACAATCAAACTTAATCAAGGTAGAAAACCAAAACTGCTGAAGGCCTATATTGCACTCTTCATATGCTTTTCGACCAAAGCAGTACACTTAGAGGTTGTGAGTGATCTCACTACTGATGCGTTCCTTGCCGCTCTGCGTCGATTTGTTTCCAGACGTGGACTGTGTCGGAACATTTGCAGTGACAACGGAACAAACTTCCAAGGAGCAAAGCGTTGCCTCTCTGAAATGCATCAACTGGTACTGTCCCAAAAGTATAACGATACAATAATCTCATCACTTGCAAAAGATGGAATTGCCTGGCATTTCATTCCACCCTCCGCACCTCACTTCGGTGGGTTGTGGGAGTCAGGTTTACGATCCGTAAAGCTTCACCTTCGCCGGGTCATTGGGTCTACAATATTGACCTTTTTAGAGTTAACGACAGTAACTTTTCAAATCAAAGCTATCTTAAACTCTAGACCTTTATATTGTCTCTCTGATGTGGATTTAAACCCTTTAACACCATCTCATTTTCTCATAGGTGAACCAACAACAGCTGTGCCTGAGCCGAGTCAACTCGAAACCCCAACAAATCGTTTGACCCATTGGAATTTTTTGCAAAACATGGTTCAAGGATTCTGGAAGCGGTGGCAGCAGGAGTATCTTACGAGTCTCCAAGAACGACCAAAATGGCAAAAACAACTTCCAAATCTGAAACCAGGTGATATTGTGGTATTTAAAGAGCCAAACTTACCACCAACAAAATAGTTGCTGGGCCAGATTGAAAATGTTTCACCGGGTTCTGATCAACTTGTTCGTGTGGCCACTGTACGAACGTCAAATGGAATATTTACTCGACCTATCGCTAAATTGGCCATCCTTCCACTGTCCTGAAACTGGTTCATGGGCGCCGGGATGTTTGTGATTTAAATCGCTTTATTTTATTATATTGATAACTAAAATCTTTTTTACTTAATTAATTATATTGAATCAATTTATATTGAATTTAAACATCTTACTCTCATTATCAAACATTGTAAACTTACCCTATGAAGTGTTTCTTATTGTTTTTTTGCTACTCGGATTAGGAGATAATCCCTTTCTACAATTGTTTTTAACTTATATTTGAAATAAATGCTAAATGATATCATCAAAAATACTCCATTACCAAGATCGGAATCTCAGACTGACATTTCGGTTTGCCTACAAGCCAACTACACACTAAATGTGAGAAAGTGTGCGTGAAATGATGCAAAAAACCAAACACATTCTCACATTTAGTCCTCAGGCCCATCAGAATGCTTCATTATAATAATCAGCCCCATCTAAATGCTTTATTTTGAATGTTTCATGGCCTCGTTCAAAAACTAAACAATCCTTACCAACAGAATCTGAAGTGCTGACATGGTCTTAAATTGGAAGATTTGTATAGCTTTTTAATTTCAATCCAAATAAATGTTGTTAATGTATATTAAATAAAATAAAATTGACCAAATACATATTTAATGATTTATTAGTGCTGTATTTTGTTTACTTTAATTATTTGCGAACGCAACAGGTTAAGTATAATTGGAAATGGACAAAAGTGTAACTCAATACTTAGTAAAACAACAAAATAGACAATTTTTTCAGCTGTTGTTTGCTTAGAGCATTTTTTTGGCGAACGTTAGAAGTTTTTTTTTACGAGAAGCATACTTGTGAAGTTCCATTGCCAACTTTATCTAGTTCAGATTCCTCAATTAGAGTAGTATTTTCATCATTTAAGCAGTTCGATAATTGCAAGACCAAATTTTAGTTTTGTTTGTTGCAGAAATATTCCTGAAAATTTCTTTTTGAGGGACTATGTTAGAGTAAGAATTTTGTTTGTAGTTAGATTTTGGAATAAAAATTTGAGGGAACCATGTTTTAAAAATAAGCTGCTTTGTGTAAAGCATCTTTAAGGAATAGAAATAGGCAATATGGTTACACACAATACCAACTAAATACTGCTGTTAATACTAATTTTGTTTCTAAAAAGTTGATGAAGGTTAGTTGAAGCGGAAATTTCTTTAATGAACATACCTAAAATATTATTGGCTTTCTCAAAAATATTTTTCTACACTAACTTCTGCTTTATATCTGAAAACTATTGTTTATGTATATTTTCTTCTATGTTCTGCATTTATAAAATGTAATCTATGGAAGTATTTATTATATTAACAAAAACAAAAACATGTACGTAAAACTCATTCATTTTTTCATTATTAGCAACACTTTTACTAAACATACCCTTCAAACAATAATAAGTAAATTCTAAGTTTGTTAACTAAACATTTTTAAGGATTGAATGAAAATTATATTTTGCGTTAAACTGTGGGAATTCACTAAAAAAAACTTCTGTACGTCAACAATAAACATTAATGTCGATTATTTGATCTATTGAATGAGTTGTGCATGAATTCAGACCGATTTTAAAACGTTTTCATTTTGTGATACATGTCAAAATTTTCATTTTATTTGCTCTGCATTTATTCAACAGGTTCGCTATAATCGTTCTGATTATTTTTTAAAACATTGGTGTTCCTTTGACGCATAGTTTTTTTTGACAGCAAATACATGTATGTTTCCATCAATCAAGAATGTTATGGATAAGGTATTTTTAGATTATAACTCTTTTTTTAAATTTAATATTTATTAATCAAAATGGAATTGAAAAATAGTTGCAAGCTTAAATCATTAAAAACAGACTATAAATATACTTGGATTGGTTAAATTTATACAGATTTTAATTACTTGCAAAAAAATATTTGGGCCGTTCATTAACGAAAATTTATTAGAATTCAATAAAAACATTGCGCTCGCACCCTTAACTTGATGGTTCTTCGAACGCATCTTTGATACAATAATTCAAGAAATTTAAAGAATTTCGTAGTGATTACTCTAAATTAGTGAATTAATTATAATAAACTGATGTTGAACATGCTTTTTTCAAGACGAAAATTTACATTGGTTCGCTATCAACAAAATTACTGCAAAATTAAAGCTTAAAACTGACTTTTTCATCGGAAAAAAGGAAAAAGTTCTACGTAACGATGAGTGAAGAATTGTGACCACGGTGTGTGGCCTGGTTGTGGTAAACTCGATGGAAGTGACCTGGTTTTGGGTGATGGCAAGTAGTGTAAGTAGTGAAAATAGTGAATACGAAAACTGATAAATAGAGAACCAAATGGGAAGAAGGGCAGAGTTGAGAGTAGAATACTGAACAGCTAAGGTCGCAGCCACGCATAGAGACAGCGGGCCTTTACTGAAAATCAAATAAATAAAATTAAAATTAAATCTAAAGTCTTTTATTTTCAACTCTCCGTCATCTGCTCTTCCCTTACTACAAGGAAGCACGGCAGAAACGCAACGGTGTAGAAATATTTTTCGATATGCGCGAGCAGAATATTTCTTCCGTGTTTTTGACGTTCCTCTTTCTCCTTCTTTGCTGTTTTTCGAATTTGCTTTATTTCTTCCCTGTTCTTTATTAAGTTAACACCTGCACCTAAGTGGACACTGAATCTAATTAAATTTTAATATGTTTGTATTTTTGTTATTTTTTTTGTATTTTCTTAACAATACACCGAACCAAGAAGCAAACAACACAACAAGTTGAAATGAAAAATAAACTGTCAAAATGATGCACAACACTGAAAAATCAGAAAAGTCACGAACGCAAAGTAATAACGACAACTAAAGCATCATTCACATGAGCGCGACCAACGAACAACGAATGAATTACAAAATGTGAGTTTATATACGTTTAAAGACATATTTCCACACAAATTCTTAACAAAACGATAGCAATATAGTTTCTATTTGATTTATGATGCATACTTTTACTTTTCAATATCATATATTAATAAATTTAAGAAAACAAATTTATTCGTCGCGAAAAAAATTATAGTTGATACGAACTGTCAAACTTTATTCGCGTTCCACATTATCCACACTCGCAACGAATAAAATAATCGCGCGTACTTAACCTAAAAAATCATTCTTGTTTTGGTTTCGGTCATAGAGGAAATATATTACCTAGAGTCCCGACTTAATGGGTTTGCTCTCTTTCGGCCTACAAGCTAAATTGAGAGGATTTTGTCCATAAGGATAAGAATGTGTTAGTTGTCCCGTGCATTTCTTATGGGAAAAAGCCATTATGAATGTAGTTGTTATAGAATTTGTGCCCATATTGCTCAACAGCGGGGAAAAAAACTATGAGGTGAACTCAGCCGTTCAAAAAAGAGATCCGTTGAGTTCAAAAACTGAAAAATTAATGCATTATTTAAAGAAAAATTAATTTTGCAACTTCTTTTCAGTGAAAACTGTGCTAAAAATAATATTTGACTGCTTTTGGCAAACAAATTCTATGATTTTTATGAAAAGTTTCGCTAAAAACAAAAAAAATCATGCAGAAAGTATAGGCGCACCATAGAACTGCAATGCGAAAGTCGCCTAATTTGAGTTTAACCCAGTTTTGACAGATTAACAGCGAGGTGAGTATTTTGACAATTCTACGAAAATGAAAACAAAACAAAATCCATTCCCAGTAATGCAAAATAATGAAGGTAAAACAATTTAAATACAAAATATTAATTTATTGAAATAAAAATAGATAATGAATTTGCACCTAATTTAATCCTCAGATAAAGAAGAAACCAAGGAGAATGTTGCAACAGGAAAAGTGGAATCTCCCGAGAAGGAAGCCAGCTATAAGTTCACTCTTGGAAGTCGGCGTCGATGGAATTGAAGTCAATTCGTTGGTAGTGAATGGTAAGCAAGCAATTATTTTAAATATTTCGTGTGTTTTAAGCTTCTTTTATAATTTTATAGTGAGTTCGGCTCCAAAGAATGTTGAGTGGTTAAGTTCGTGTATAAAAGGCCATGCTCAAATGTACATTCATAAACATCTGGATGCGTCAAAAACAGTCCAATCTATTAACGACAACACAAAACTTCATCAAAACGATTATATTGTAACGTTAATTGGAAAAGCTCTACTACAATGGGCACCATGCTCAGGCGCAGCAGTATCTAGAAACAGCACACATGATAAGTCCATATAGCACAGAACATATGCCATTTGCCGTGGTCTATGAGAGGAATAATAATCTAGCAGAATTGAAAAAGCTGGCTAGCCAGCAATCGTATATCAATGAATTTAGTTCGGAAAATTGGTTTGTCATGGCTGAGAGTCTATCGGCAAATGGAAAATACGAACAGGCAAGTTGATGTTATTTTGTCTTTTTAATTTCCTAGAACCACAAATTCCACAAGCCAAACAATTTCTAACCAACACCAAGGTCCCGATAATAACAAAAAAAAAAACATGAAGAAGAAGCCAATGATCTCTCGCCGATTCGGAATGCCAGTTCAGCAGATCCCTAGTAAATTGGTCACCAGTACACCCATACAACGTGCACCTTTAATGTGAGTATAACTTAGTCATCCATTTGATTTAAGCATTAAATATATCTTTAACTCCCCAATAGTAGTCGTCGTGCCAAGCGAACCATTCCCAATGCAAATGGAGAAACAGAAGATGTCGCCAAACGTTTTAATCCCCGAAGAAAAATGCACGTGTTCGCATGAGCACAATACTTGGGAACCGCAGGTTCACCTAGAAAATGTTCCAGAAATCTTGGAAACCTTCGAAAAACAACTTGCCCGTCAGAAAGAGCAAAGAGCCGCACAACAAGCGAAGCAACAGGCAGCCAGCCTCGCTGCCGCCATCAAAGTGGTGGACTTGAAGAAAGATGTCATAAAGGATCCGAATAAAATAGAAGAGACGACCAAAATGAATTTATCATCGCCCGGATTTGATTCAAGTCGGTTTTCGAGAACGTCCAAAAACAAGGCTATCGATCAAGTCAAACAGTGGTGTGCGGATGAACCAGTCGAAAATAATGCCCCAGCAAGTGGTGTAGCAAATGTACAGACAAACACCCCACTGCCCATGCAAGCGGCACATCCCGTCTTACAAACAAGTAATTTCGGTCCTGGAAGCATTCCTGCTTTGAAGAGGAAGATAGTGATTTCGATGACTCGGCGATGATTGGCGACGAAGACTTGGAGGAGGACCTCATTCCGTCGCACACGGTGAAAAGAATGAAAAACGGCGACACTGTCTCGGTGAGGGTTGAGACGAAAAATGAGCGTGATGTTGAGGTTAGTTCTTAGAGCATTTTATTTCAAGGGTTTTTGTTCTAATTGATTTCCTTGCAGTCGAAAATAATCAAAGTCAATGGAAGCATGAAGAACACAAGCGCAACGGAACCGTTTTCAGCTGATGTGATCATCACTCAAGACACCAACACTTCTGGAGTTGTCAAAAAGGCTGGCTTCAATGGGACAACATCAACGAATGTAAGTAACATTAAACTTTAATTTTTTGATGGTTTCATCAAACTTAAAGCATATTTTTTCTTTCTTAAGGCTTCACCAAAAACTGAAGCTCACATTCGCGTTGTTTCGAAGGGAGAAACAAATAGCGGAATTGTCCGAATGGGTAGCGAAGTTGCTGCATCCTTGACTTCAAACGCCAACGAGAATGGCCCCGTTCAACACAACATCCAAATCCCCACGCAAACTTCGAATACAATTATGACTCCAATTCATCGTCCTCAAGTTAATAAAACCTTAAGTTCTAATCCCCTGTCAAATATTGGAAACATTCAAATAACGCAGGTCCAACAATCGAACATGGCTAGAAGCTCGAGTCCACGACTTATCAATAATCAAACCACAATAGCACGTACGGCCCCATCGGCAACGTATCATCAACAGCAACAGCAGCAACAGACCAGAATTCAAGCGGGAACCCCCAAAACAGTGCAAACAAATACTCGTGTCCTCCAAAGTCAACCACGAACGGCGACCATTGCTCAAAGAAAATCCCAATCGCCAGGCATTCAACAGACATCGCCAACGTCTGGAAAAATGATTATTCCTCGAGGCGTTTCCTGGTGGAAACATACACCAACACCAGCAACAACAACAACAATCAGCAGTTGCACGAACTCAAACTCCAGAGCAAAAGATTCTGCAACTTTTGAAATCTGGTGACTTGAAAGTGACAAAGAAAGTTATGTCGAAGGAAACTACTTCAAAACAACAACAAGTCCTTGCCCGGCACCAATCACAGGTTCAGATACAGAAAGTCCAACAAATTGCGCCACCCATGCGACATGTCGGGGCGCCGAAACAGAAGCAGTCCCATGTGAAGACGGCGGTGATGGATGTTTCGTCATTTAACCATGAGGAACACTAGCAACAAGCCTTGTGCCCTATCACTGGTAAGGGTGTAAAAAAAATGTCCAAAAATATTTATTCAATGTTTTTTCTTTTGATCTTGATCAGCAACTCATGACCAACGAAGATGGCTCACCATTGCCAGTGTTATCAGACGCAACGGAATTTAAACTTCGCACTCTGAGGCAAAATTAAAAGAACGAATTTCTGACCAATGCTGTTGACCACATGAAATCACAAAGGAATACATACGAACGTGATGAACCAAAACATAAGAAAAATAGGATTAAAAATACTAAGTTTTTAATTTTGTTAAATTGAACATGTGTCAATAAAAAAAATAAAACCTACCTAAAACAGCTTATTTTTTTTTATTATCATTTGAAAGACTCAATAAAGATAAATGCAAGAAAAAATATTATCATTTGCTAAAAACGAAATAAAAAATAAAAAAGGTATAATCCACTATAATAATTGACCTGAGCAGATCAAATTTGGGAAAACCAAAAAGAAGTGTTTTTCTTGGAAAAAGTACATTTAATATTTTTTTATTTACTCAAAAACTAAGAAGTTACATTTTAAAATCCTGTTTTTGTCTTTTAAATGAAAATACATTATTAGCTTTAAATCTAAAACAAAATTATACTAAATTACACACAATTTTGAAAAAAAAAACAACTTTATTTAAAAACTAGCTGCGCCTCGAACTTTGACTATTAATGGATGAGATTTAAACAGTCCAATCGACTTCGAATCATCTTGATTGCAGGATTTGTTGCAATACCGCTTCGTTTTGATTTGTTGCTGAAAAAAAAACAATTAGTGCTTTCAAAGTTTGTGGTTTATGTTACTTACTTTGAAGTGGTCTTGGCATTTATGAGTTTTCTGGTCAATGAACGTGCAATGAAATTGTAGCAAATTGATTGGTTTTGAATTGTACCATTCCATTTATTATCTGTCTCTCTCTATGTCTTTTCCTATTTCACAATTCATTCCTTTCTTTCTACGTTGCAATCAACCAAGTACAGACGCACAATAAGTTATAGAGTAACTAATAGCAAGTTGTTTTATTTAGTTTTTAATGAAATAAAGATTTCCTAAATCTCTTTATTTTTTCCACTCAAAACTTTTAGACACAACACTTAGTTTTGGTGATTCAATAGGCATTATGTATTCATGGAATTCAGATTTTATTTTTGCAGTCTATAAGTTTACCACCATTTCTGGAAATTTTAAAATAGTACATACGAAAATGATGAGATTTTCAATATTCAGAGGACTTACTTCCGATTCCCGTCATTTAGAAGGTGTTCTCACAGCAGGTTGCTTCTAAGTCGACTTTCAGTTCCTCATTTACTTGGTATGTGTCGGCGTAAGCGGCCGCAGTAGCCGCTGTCTCGGTCAGTTCAGCGTCCCCGCTATCATTTTGTGAGACAGTTGCACTCTATGAAACCAGAAAATGTTGCTTTAATTGCAGCTGCTTGTCGTTTTTTTTTGGTTGGCTTGCAGCATCATATTTCTTGGCGGCTGATGAATAGGCGGAGGACGTTTTGGAAATACTAAAGAACAATAGAATTTAAAATATCCATTACATTACTCGTAAGTAAATGAATTAATTAACCTGATTTGCCTGCATAGGTACTCAGCCGTTGCTGTTGCTGCTGTTTAGTCGTTCCAAAACTAGGCGGTTGACTATTAATGTCGAAGCTTTCACTTATAAAATTGACTTGAATCTCACAAAGTAACACAAAGTCGAGGGCATAGCTGAGGATGTTAGCTAATTTGGAATTGAATTCGTAGCTTTGGTGGGGTTGTTGCATTACAAGCATCTGACTATTTGCAGCGACGGTGACACCTCCGCCGTCAACACCTGCGGCAGCTATGGCCGTTGAGATGTACACACAAATACAATGGGCAGCGTCTATCGTCAAAAACATTGATATTATTTTGTTAAGAGAAATATAATATAAAAAACTTACCTGTAAATAAGTATACTTTGTCTTCCAGATTTCTTGATGGAAGTTGCTTCCTGCATTATGGTATGTAATGGGCAGCATCTAAAATAGAAACGAGTATAAAATAAATCGATTATTGTTGCACCTCCTTCGCTGCAATTTGACTTACTTTTTATTCAATGAAGTGAACTTGTATATTATACTCTTTTCATTATAAAGGTTTTTGGTCTGAAAAATATCAAATTATATTAAATATCAAAGCAATTAAAAAAAACTTACTCTTAAAATCCGAAACCCATTGTTTTGTTTTGCAAAATTGATTGTCATTTTTGACAGGTCACAAAAATTCCATAAGTTTCTATTTTAGCCCAATCTTTCATTTTGTTTTTTTTTCCCCACTCACATGTATTCACCGATAGCGAATTTGAGAGAGTTCACCTCGAATTTGAGAGAGTTCACCTCGAATAAAATTTGAGGGTGTTTTAGGTAGGACGGGTACCAGTCGGGACTCTAGATAATATATTTCCTCTATGGTTTCGGTGGTGAATGGTGTTCGGCTGTCAAACTTCATTCGCGACGAATTAAAACTCTCATGTGAAAGAAATGTCAAAATCGACGAATATTCGTTCATTCGTTGGTCGTTGGTCGTGCTCATGTGAATATTACTTAACACTTGACTCAATGACACTTCAAAACAAGATAGCCCAGAACTAGGCATTAAATACATTCGCCGTGTAACACCGCATTAATAAAATAAAAATGTACCGAAAATAGTACAATTGTATCGACTTTTTCAACCCTGTTGATATACGTTCCTAAACCGAACTGTCAAATCAGCATTTCACCGGCTGCTTAGCTGCCACTATTCTGCATTTTTGCATTTTACTTCTACTAGTGCTAGGGTCAAACAAAATTGAAGTGTTGATGTGGACAAAAATTATTCATAGTTTAATGAAAGTCTAGAAATTCTGTTAATTTATTTAAGAAGTCAAAAGTCAATTAATAACCAAGAATGCAGGAAGCTTATGTTAATATCTGTGGTATTCCCACTCACATAATGACATGGGGCAAGTGGATCGAAGAATCACTTGACGATGTTAAGGAGATTGTAATATGCATAACTGGAAATCCTGGACTGCCGGGATTCTATACAGAATTCTTGGGAAACGTCCATAGACAGTTAAATTGTGAAATTCCCATTTGGGTAATAGGTACGTAGAGCTTTGTTTATCTGTAACTGATATTGATTTTGATTATATGTTAAAAAAATCCAAAGGTCATCTCGGTCATGACGACCCACCGTCCACAAGTATACGTGAGGTTCCTCCTCTTGCCGGCAATGAGGCTCTCTTTGATCTAGAAAGCCAAGTAAAGCACAAATTAAAGTTCATCGAGGAATATGTGCCAGAGAATGTCAAAATTCATATGATAGGCCATTCAATTGGGGCTTGGATGATTCTACAACTTTTGAAGAATGAAAATATTAAGAAGCGCCTTCAGAAGGGTTATTTGCTTTTCCCTACAGTGGAGCGTATGGTAGAATCAAGCAATGGTTGGGTCTTCACAAACATCGCTGTGCCGGCATACATTGTCTTGGGTTTCTTCATAACATTCTTCGCTCGCCTGCCGCCCATCGTTCGAATATTCTGTTTACACATCTACTTCTGGTTGTTCTCCATTCCAAATCATTTTATCGGTACTGGATTGAAATACTCAAAGCCGTGCGTGGTAGAGAAGGTGGTATTTTTGGCTAAAGATGAAATGGCAAAAGTCCGTGGTCTCGATAGAGAAGTTGTTAGAGAAAATGTTGATTTATTGAAATTTTACTATGGAACCCGTGATGGATGGGTGCCAGTGAAATATTATGATGAACTTAAACGTGATATACCCAATGTTGATGCGACTTTAGACACGAAAAACATTGAACATGCCTTTGTCTTGCGATCGTCCATTCAAATGGGAGCAATCGTTGCCAATTGGATTATGGAAAATAAAGTAAACAAAAATGATAGAACAAATTTAATTCAGTGATAATGTTTAAAATAATGTTATGTGTTTTATTTTTATGAAATTTCAATAAAAATGTGTTACTTATTATTTCAAACTTTTTAATTGATAATTTTGTTTTAGGTTTTAAATGGATTAGTTTATAACACTTCGGTTCCTTTGAATAAAGCGAATACACTTATTTTATATAAAAGAATAATACTGTTCTTTAAATAGCAAACAAAATTCTTGAATGATAAAAAGGTATCCAATTGAAAGAATTACTTTTCTTAAGAAATCAAATATCCAGTTTGTATGGGAAATTAGTTCATATAAAGAAAAGAAGTCGTGCGATTAATTGACTGTGTTAATATTTGTTTAGCAAACCCATGCAAAATTATAGTTAAGTTAATTTTATAGCAATTTTAAGGAGTTTTGATCAAAAAGGGAGAATTTTAACTTGAGCCGATTAAGATAAAATAAATGCATAGGGTCAAAGGGGGTAATTGTAAACGATTTTGCATTTTTGCATTTTTTTATTTTTGTTTTGTAATGTTTGTAACAGCTTAACTATGCAATGTCGAACATTTTTGTTTATGCTACTTAAGTTTGGATTGTATTATCTATCAAAGAGTAGTAATCATAATGGCGTTTGTTTATTAGTTTTCATAAAATTTGTTGTTTACATTTACCCCCCTAGTTTTTTAAGTAAACGAGAAAAATGGGATAAATGAAAACGGTACCAGTCGTCCTACCATTGTGGAAAGGGGTAACCAAGTTCTCTGTCCTTATATATGTAGGTACCTACTAGACCAAGGAGATCATCCTTATCGCAAGGGTAACTAGCACGAGATCTGAAATAAGGCACCTTTCTTTAGTGTCCTCCACGTCTGACGAAAGTGCTGGTTTTCTGCCTCTAGATATAATGACAGTAGGATTTTCCCTTCATGTGTATGATGGAGCTGTGGTTTTTGGTTGATATGTACGAGGCATCTTTTTGATATAAAATATTGTTAGATCAATACCAAAGCCATTGAAAATGAATGTTTACAATTACCCCAAATTGTTCGCTTTTACCCCATTTCGGTGTTTACATTTACCCATGATAGGAACATAATGGGGTAATTGTAAACAGCCAATAACTTTTAAATTTTGTTTTACAGACAAATAAAAACATATAGCATGCATTTATACTCATATTTCACTTTCTTAAAGATAAAAATTAACTTAAACTTCGATCGCCTTTGTTTGTTTTGCAACAATTTTAATTAGCACTAAAAAACTTAAAAACTCAGAAAAACGAAAGACTCATGGCAACGAACAAAACATAAATAACCCTTTGACTGATAAGGCCTTCCACGCGTCAATATGATCTAAATATAATGTCTTTTCAAATAATTTCATGGCATGCTTCAAATTGTAAACGGTTTTGAGAAAATTAAGTGTGTTTACAATTACCCCCCTTGACCCTACCACTTATAAATTTATTCTTTATATTTATTTATTCTTTATAAATTTATTATTTATATATTTAAATTTATTTATAAACCGCAACATCGCCATGGAATTTGTTGATTAATTGTTTAAAGCATGAACATTCCTATTAAAAAATTTGTGGGAATAATAGCGATAGTAATTTCATGAGCTGGTAAAATTAATATCGTATTTAGTGTTTATAGTATGTATATAAAAGTGTAACCTTTATAAAATGGATACATATAGTTTAAAGTTGATGATAACAACAAGCAAAGATAAGCATTCCCGCATGATTTCACTTTTCTATCCCAAAATCTCGAAAAGCAATTTAACTGCAAACATTTGAGAAGAAATACTAGGTCTAATAAGAAAAGGCGAAAAAGGGATCAACTTCGGAATGAGTGTTAGTAAGATGGATATTGGTGTTCTAAACATTACATTACATACTACTCAGCACATAAATGTACAGAGTAGAGACACAGCACCTTGAGCGACTAAGACTTTTAAGGTGATAACAACACAAGACATTAATACAAGACAGAAGGACAGAGGAGAAAGAACAACAGACAGAAAGAACACATGACAACAGCACGCGGTAGGTTTCGAGACGGTCCCCCATCTTTCTAATAACCACGCTCACTGATGCTTGATTTCGGTGATCGATGGGAACCGAAGCTTTATCAGCGTCTAGGCCGTTGCCTGAACTGTTCTAAACATTGTAAAAAGGTCTCATAAAATCTCATTCAAGACAACATTTGTTGAAAATTCAAGGGGAAGGTATAACCGAAATTATGTCTCAATCCGCACAGAGAAATGGTGAAAAGCTGTGTTCACACATGATATTCAGCACTCTTAAACCGTTATTCGTCGATAACTCCTCGTGAATCCTTCCTGTTTTTATAAAGCTCCCACTGCGTTTTAACATAAAATCATTCAAATAGTATATTTTGTCATTCTTTTTTTTTAGTTACACGTTTATGGAATTGGGCTGCTGGTGGCCTCTTAAATGAAACACAAGGAGATTCATAGCATTAATTAAATGTGGCTCAAACGTTATAATTCCCAATCATCTAATAAGGAGACAACGTGTTGGATAAGCACACTACCGCAAGTTCGATTACGATTAAGCCCAAACTTATTTTCATTCTAATTTAAAGTTGAAAACAAAGTAATACAAAATCATTATTTTTTTTTAATAATTTGCAGTCAGTCATTCAACAATTTTTAGCTTTATTGCGTTTATCAAAAAAAATGTCCATCATAAATAGTTTTTAGTCTCAGCATAAAATAAAAAAAAAACAAAAAAGATCAAGAACCATTCTAAGGCCAATTTGTTCATATTAACAGATTTTATATCTATAAAATAAAAAACAAAACATTTGCAACAAGATCATAACATATCTCTTCATTTTTTTTTCTTTTAAACAATACTAAATCCCTGAGTTTGTTGTATTGCTTGTAGAAGTTTATATCTTAACCTTTCCTTTGTTTTGTAGCGTGGCAAATCTAATAAATTAAAGCATGTATGAGCCACTGGCAGGAATCTATCGTCGGTGGTTGGTTGAATTATAATCTTAAATTAAAAATAAATTCCAAATAATATAAGTTTTGTAAAAATTTGTTAAGCATACTTGAATTTTGCTCATTCCACCAATAGGTATACGATCGCTTCCAGTTAAATACAGCAAAAACTTTTTCTTTTCTTCAATTGGCAGATCATGAAAAACTTCCCAAAACCAACGAATCTATTGAAATATAAATATATACAAAATTATTTATTTGAAGAGATATTTTGTGTTCAAATTTGATTTACAGTTTCATCCCCTGAAGTATAGTCGCCTTTATAAACTGTACTGGCTTCCAACGCATGCCAGTCATAGTCTTCATTTCCCACAACCACAGCCATGAGTTCGTGAGGTTTGAAAATTTGCAAAACTCTGCCCCAACATACCTTATAAAAGAAGTTGTTACAATAAAACAATGTGTCCATGATCATCATTTATGTACCTTCATAAAACCCTTTTGGAATTCGCAGAATTTTGTTTGAACGGATTTGTTGAAAACAAAGTCCACATAGAGATCCACAAATTCTTTTCTATAAAAAGTTCAAACATTTAAGTACAATATAAGAGTAAATTTGTTAAACTTACTTGTTCTGTTGATTAACGAAAATCTTATCACCACCTGGTTTAAGAAGTTCCACTTTTGATTCACCAAATATATCTCTTGTTACTTCAAAAGTCAAATCGAACACTTTCTCCAAATCGTCTTCTTGATAATCTAAAATGATTTGCATGGAATTTGCTAAGGTTGGCGATAAATCACGCAAGTCGCTTATATCTACTGGCTCGTTTAGTAATTTCTTATACAGAGCCAACGGGAAAGGCAAGTTAATTATTGTGAAATTATAAATTGCAAGACCACATATTATTCCAATTAGGAAGTACATGTCATCTGTTTCGAACGAAACATCTGAAAACCAAACTGCACGGGAGTCTTCGAATTCTTTGAACATTCCATATTTTGGGTCGATAATGTCTTTTAATAAAAGCATGAAAAATTCTTTGCGTACGCCACCTGCGTCTTCGGCTTCTTCGTCTTTAAATTTCACCTGTAAATGATATTCGATGTTATTTTTCGGAGTTTATTTACTTTTATTGTTTTGTTTTACTTACTTTGAGAGGCTTCTTTAAGTCAGTCTGACTATATTGCATTATTTCTCTCAGTGTATCCTGAACTAAATTCTCACGAGTTACATTAAGAACAATAAATTGCGAGGTTGGTGGTGCCATATTAAACATTGCAAAAAAACCCTAAAATAAATAATTCAAATCATTTAAAACTTAAATAAATAGTTTTTCAAGATTAATTTAATTTCAGAACTTACTGTTGCGACAGCATTTTGCATTGCAGTATGCATTTGAAGTGCTTGATCAGTTTGCAAAAGAATCATTTTAATCATTGCATCAAATAAAAATGGATAGTTGCAGATATTAAATAACTGTGACTAATTCAAAATTTAAAAGGAAAAGCCAAATTTATTGATAAAGTTTGATTTAATTTAAACAAAAAAGCATAAATAAATTAACAAAGATACTTACATTCTTATCCATGTACCAATTTATATACTCTTGTTCGATGTCGATGTGATCCATTAAATCAGGGAGATGGAATATTTCATACGATGACTTTTCTGTTCTTTGAGAATGATTAATTTTATGAAGAAACACAAGAAGATTCAAAGCACCAAATAGATTTGGCTCAAACGTAATTGCCTATAATTCCAAAGCATTGAATAAAACTGAGGCACCAAATTTCAGATTGAGCAGGACAAGCTCTCGAAGCAATTTAATAATCGAGGGTTTGTCATGCTGTGATCTTAAGATGAAATAAGATTTTATCTTACCTTTTTCGTTGTTCCTGTTTTAAGCGAAAGTTTAAAATTGATAATATAGCTCACAACGTTTTTGAAATTTGAGACCATATGTTCGAAATATTCGATAGGAGCCTCAGCCCACCATTGACCCACTATCTTCTTTGGAATCGTTTCTAATTTCATTACAGCATTGCTAAATTGTGTGTGCAATGTGGTATAGTTCTTAGAATTATCAAATTCGTGGTACAAAGGCAGTGTTAAATATATTCTCAGGGTTTCAACATCCGGAGGCGATGGCGTAAGAGAACTAATTAATCCACTGTCTATCGTGTTCAAAATCTAAAACGAACATAACAGAATGAAATGGACGCCAGAGTAAATAAATAGGAAACATACTATTTGTTTAAGGCTTTCGTTTTCTATTTTTCTGATATCGTTAAAAGCTTCGGTCGCTTTTAAGAGATCTACGCCATGATGTTTTGATGTACAACAGTAATGATTTTCGTCATCCAACAGAAATGATCCATTAAGGCACTCTAAACTCTTGAATATCAATTCAATAGAACCCAATAAATCCATGTCAATCGCATTTTCTTTTTCTATTTTCAAACACTCTTTAGCTAAAGTATTTGTTAATGTGAGGATTTGAGTTTCGGGTCTAAGGGAATTTTTTTTTTAAATTGAATTATTTTGAAAATTTGTCATTGAGTTTTAATAAGATCTTACTTATACAAACGATAGTCGACAGCCGGTATTTTATCCATGAAATATTTTGTAGTAACTAGCGCATGATCTCCGCCAGAAAATATCTGCTTTATTGTCAAGGCATTAATTTCGGGAATGTCGTTTGAAAGTAACGCTGATCCGCTGGGGGAGACCTTTTAAAAACAAATGACTTTATGAAAAATTCGTTTTGTTTTTTTGTAACTTTATAATGGCTCACCCATGGACCAAGCACAACCTGAGGCACAGATGAACTATTTGTTGAGCGTGTTCCCAATTGCCCGGAACACCCTAAACCGAATCCGTAAACTCTTCCTCTTGATGGAACCAATGCTAAGGTATGACGATTGCCACAAGCTATTTGCGTTATGGTGCTGCCCATTAGTTCCATTACCTTACGTGGCAGCGCTTCGTTGCAATTGTTGCCATGTCCCAATTGGCCGTAGGTTCCAGCACCACAAGTAAACACTCCACCGTCTTTGGTCAAAAACACAGAGAACTCTTCTCCACATGCAATGTAGCGCACTTTCAGACTACGCAATGTCCGCAGCTGTGTGGGTAATTTCCGAGTGTCTTCGTCATTTAGACCAAGTTGGCCGCTGTTATTTCTTCCCCAGCCAAACACTGCACCCGATTTGGAAACCGCAAAAGAATGATTCGCTCCGCATGCAATAAAACTTATAGGAATTCCTTTCAATGCGGTTATCTGCTTTGGCGTGGAACTATGTTTACAATCAGTGTTATCAAATCCTAATTGGCCATATAAGTTCGAACCCCAAGCAAACAGTTCTCCACCTATAATTATGGTTTAATTGGTGTAAAATTGGCTCAACACAGTATTAACAAAACTGAAGGACTTACTATTTGATAGAGCCAAGCAATGATTGTGTCCGCATGCAATTTGAACTAAATGCTTTGATACTAAATGCTTAAGAATTTTGGGGGCCGTTTGTCGTGTTTCACTATCACCAATACCCAATTGGCCATAATCATCCAAGCCCCAGCTATAAATATGACCCCATTCGTCAAGAGCCAAAGAGTGGTTGGCCCCACAGCTAACTTGTTTGACGTCATAGTTTTCGAGGACGGTTAACGGTTCTAAAACGGTATAGATTAAGAAAATGTATTTAAAGCAAAAATGTCATCTGCCCATGAAATCAAACAGCGTTAACTAGAAAATTAGATTAAGTTTGATAATTTGTTTCGATGTACTTCACATTTATTAAATTGAGTTGCTTATGATAAATGAATAAAATGAAGGATTTGGTAATTTCAGGTGTTTGAATGTTATAACAACTTGAATGTGCTATCACACTTTCTAGAATTACATGTTTCAGGAGTTCTACCAATATACTCATAGTAACAAAATCAAGTTGCTTTTGAACTCAAAACGAAATCGTTGAAACTTTAGGTGCGTTAACGTTGAGATGACGCGATTTACAAAACAAACACTACTTCTGCAAAAAAAAATAACAAATTTATTAAAAAAAAGTGCGTATTATTTCAAGAGATACTAAGACCACCCACGATTAATTTGAATTTAAATATTTTTAAAAAAATCAACAGTTCTTCAGTTTAACAGACAATTATTCTTTGATGACCATTTAACAAAAAGTGCAAACTTACCTTTTTTACTCAATTTGATATTCTAAATAAAAACTAAAAAGGTAAGACTTTTACTCTATTTTGAGGATTTGCCGTCACTCTTATTAATTTGACCACTCTGACATGATATTTGAAAAAGTAATATTATCTACCTATTGGATCAGTGGATAAACAAAATCCAAAATTCTGAGTTATTTATAACTTGATTTCAGACTCGCTTATAAAAGTGTATTTAGGAAATAATTTTTTGAAGCAGTTTTGCATCTCGGTTTCTTTACCAAAATCAATAGTCTGTCAGCATTACGTATAGGGGAAAAGTCACCACAAACATCACCAAATTGTTTAATGTCGAGAATGTTTGATAATATTCATTTTTGAACTACGTATTTAAAGCATTTATAAGAAGCTATCAAAGTAATAGAACACCAATATTCCAAAATTCAGTTTGATTACCACCTTACGGAGACCTTGTGATCTACAGTGATGGAAATAATAATAGAAACGATGAAAATAACTATCCAAAATTCTTAATTATTATATCCGTGTATTTGTAATCAAATTTAGAGTTTCTTGATCTTCTGTTTAGAAAAACAAAGATAAATTTTTTCAGATAAGATTTAAAAAAATCCTGTCAGACGATCAAGGAACTTAAGTTTCAAATACACAGAGATGATAGTTAAGGATCTATCTATATCTATAAAGCTTACACAGTAAGATAATAGATATCTTATAAATTTGTGAAAGCCTATGACTTAACCTTATATAACAATTCAAATTTAAAAAAAAAAACGATAAGAAAATAATATAAAATAAAATTAAATTAAAAAAAAAAAAGAAAATAACAATAATTTATAGATAAAATATAAATTGACGTTAAAATAGAAATGATAGAAAATGAAGAAGAAAAAGATAGTTAAGTTAGTTAAAGTTAAGAAGAGAAGATAGCTAAGTTAAGTTAGTTGCTTTGGTTCGAAAAGAAGATTTTAATACTTTTTTGGAAAATATGCATATCACTTATATCCCGCAAATGAGTTAGAAGTGAGTTCCAGAGGCGACATGCAGCGATGACAGGACAATTTTTTTAATTAAATGAAAAACATAACTCTAAGCATTGAAATGATGCCTTTTGCCGAAGAGGATCTGCCAAATAATGAGGATTCCCTCAAGATAATAACCTGATGCACTCATAAAAGTTGCAGAAAGAATATAATCTTCATAACACAATATACTTAATGGAATGTCCATGAAAATTATTTGATTTTAAAATAATGGAATAAGTCTGGGTGAACTTAAAAGAAACTGCAGGGCGAAAGACAACGACATCTTAAGGTTAAAAATAAAACAAACTGATAGTATTCCAAACTTTTGCAAGACATTTATCAAGGTCGTTAATTATATATTGCAAGAAGCGATAATGCTATTTAAAATAAATGTGCAACAACAATCTTTTTAAGGAGTAGCAGCAATTTTAACCATTAAATAATTCTGTTACATACATACAATACCATACTTAATTCGTTTCTATTAGTTTTTACAGGCCAAATTAGTGAGAAATACTTCAGAGATTTTTTATAATTATTTCCTTTTATTTAAGTTTAACAATTTGATATGATATTTTTCCTCAAGATATTTAGAGTTGTAAGATATTTTTTAATTTGGTTATACTTTTCTCAATACGATTTTTATTGAAATAGAATTTGCAAGCTGAGATCGTTTCTATTATGTTTTCTATCACTGAATATACCGTGCCAAAAATATTTTTTTAATGTATTCTATTAGTTGTAAGTCTAAAGGTGGTATTGCGAAACAAGTTTTTTTTTTTAAATATATAATATTTTAACTCCAAGATCAAATATGTAGGTACCTATATGTGTTTTAAAATCTCCAAAAACCGATTTGGAAAATATATATTTACCTAAACATGAGCTTTTATTTGATACCTATCTCATTGTTGTATGTCTTGGGCCTTACAAGGAACATAAAGTATAATTCTTTCAACAATCTAACATTCGAAATTCGAAAAAGTGGAACTCATATTATAAACTTTGTTTATCTATTTCTCCACCAAAAACTGTGACTCCATAGTAAAAAGCAAATTTGAATTAATATAATAAAATATATGTAAGCAAGTAAATATACGCAAACTGGTTGTCTTTTTGGTTTAACCAAAATTGAAACACATGGAAAGGTAAAGTAACATTTAAAGTCAACTGACTAAATAAAACAAGATTATGGAGTGGATCCAAACTATAAAAAAAATTAAATAAAGAAAACGATTAAAAATCAACATTAACCAAAAAAGCAGGAATAAAAACCAAATTTGGAATTCAAGCAACAATGAAGTAGAATGAAAGCAAATGTGATGAGTACATACTAAACAAGGACATACGTGGCCTTTTTGTTGGCAGTTCATGTCCTAACTGGCCATTATCGTTGTTGCCGCAAGAGAACACTTTCCCACTAGCTGTCACAAATAACGTATGCGTTGAACCACAAGAAACCTGAACAATTTCTTGTTCGGGATTCCATGTCATCTGCCTTGGAGTCAAAACCTAGACCATAAAGAAACAGTATGAATAAACAAAGGATGAATTCCAATAAGAATAATAAAGTATTATTTACAAACTCATCTTCAATTCCACCAAGTCCAAGTTCGCCGTGAATGGTGTTACCCCAACCAAATATTGGCATTTCAATTTTTTTTTGCAAACAAACTAAGCGGTCAGTCGATCACTGGTCATCTGATATATTCATAGAAATTTCTGTTGATTTCTAGAAGAAATGTTTACCACAATATTTACACCAATTAAGTATAAGTTATCTTTTCTAAACTTCAAAATTTGAAAGGCCAATTTATTTTTTTAATTTTGAATGGTTCCAAATTGATTAAGAAAATACAAATATAGGAACATTTGATGCTACCAATAGTAGTAATTTTTAATTTGTTAAAAAAATATTTATCTTTTGCCGTTAAGAAGCCATACAAAGAAAAATTATTGAAATTAAATAAGAAATATTTAAAACACTATCGAATTCTGATTAAAAAAAAACCAAACCGATTTTCTTTTTACTTGGAATTTGACAGAAATGACATTTTAAATATGCTCACTTCTTTTTGTGCAAGTAGTATTGCCAGGTATAATTGGATTTGGTGAAGTCTCTCCTCGTAACGTTAACGATATGTTCCCGTTATGTTATGAGTTTAGTACAATTTGAATCTCCATGAAAAGATTTGAAAAAAGTGTACAAACGATTATAGTTCGGATTTTTTATTTTGAATCTTTGTGAAGTAAAATCAAACGTTTTTTCGAGCGTATATAAATGCCAATGTCAAAACAAATTGAGATTCGTCTTACTTTTTCTGGCATCTGGCCAGTTGAATGGTCTAAGATTTACACTAAAACCTAAACGATGCAAGTTAAACACAAATTCACATTAATTACGAAACACAAAGTCGTTCAATTTGTTGTCTGAATTGGCTTCATAGTAGTGTCACATTCTGGTCTCTGTGCACTGTACAACAACGGGAACAATGAGTGTGACTTTTGCACAAAGCAAGCTTGATTTAATTATTGACCAACAATTCTTTTCAACTTAAAAAATAAATAAATTAGGTGGCGCAACAGTCCATTGAGAACTAGGGCCTACTGACTTACAACTCTCAACCTTTCCTGTGTGCGAGTAAAGTTGTCAGGGATGGTGGGGAATTCCAGTTTTTTTTTCAGCCGAATCCGAACGGCTAATTTGAGAAAGCAATTTTCATGACAAGAATTATTCTTGGAGAATTTGTCCAAGCAAGAGGCAGTACCCGTGAAAACTACATACTAACCACCACAGGTACTTTTTAACTTAGTTTAGGTAAAAAAAGATAGTCATTTCGTTTCGCGGAGGAGTTTCTATCAAGACTTAACATATGATTTAAAAAGAAACTACTAGGATTTTCTGAATTTACCGTTAGTACTGAATTTTGATACATTTTTGATACACCACATTTTTTTAGTTTTTAACTTCTGCACAAGTTCTTATACTGCCTCATTAATATTTGATGACCCGAAATGTGATTGTTTTAAGTTTTAATTTAAAAAAAAATATTACAAATTTTTCTTTCGAAATTCGATATCTCGAAAATGGTTTACAATTTTTTTAAGAGAAAGAAATTTAAGGCGTTTATTAATAACCTCTAAATAACCGCATTTCAAAAATATTTTAAGACTCAAATTGAAAATACATAAAAAAAAACATTTTTAAATCTTAAAATCAGGAAATATTTGTAAAAGCCATACAGTAATTTAATGTCTTGGCCATAATTATGAAGAGAAGTGTTTGCCGATTTTTTTTAAAAAAGGTTTCGGAAAAGCAGCAGCCGTGGCTGGTTCTAACAAATTCTAGTATAGAGCTCAATTTTCGATCACTTTTAGCAGCAATTGCTGCCGTATGTCAGCCAAACCATTATTTTCGAAATACATTTTTATGATTTGCAAACGTTGTTCAGGATAAAGACTATTCATTATGAAATTACAAATCAAATTGAGCATAAATCAAGAAGCAGCTGGTGAAAAGACCAACTCCAAAAAGTAAGTATTGCCAGATCGAAAACCACACATCTAAAAAAAATTATATTCAAGGCTTGCAAAAGCCTATTTATGAACTTTATTTCTTAGCAACTGAAAACGCATTGAAATTCTAGTAAAAGAGATAACTTGATTGTTTGATCAATAAATTGAACAGTGATTTTGAAAAACCTTTAAGTGGAAGTGGTTATTTTAATATTATAAGAATTTTAAACAAAACTATTTATCGGGCATGGAAGTAATGGAAGAAGGTAATCTAATGGACAGAGTTCCTATACTTTTGCAGAGAGATCTTCAATATTATCAGGTGAAAAATGATTTTCCACAAAATGTACATTAATGTGCATTCTTGTTCATTATATTATTTAAGGAGCATCAGAGCGTTCTTCAGGAACCTATTTGCCGGGGGGTTGTTGGAGGTAAACTAGACTTTCCACGATGTGCATCTTTTGCTGCAATTAAAATTGTCGTATGGTAAATATTGTGTCTACATTTTATTGGTACAACAAAAATAGTCTCAATTCAATGTACAAATTTTAAAAGGTGGGAAGAGGAGTATTATGCAGCTTATAGAAAACATTCAGGCTTATTGCACACTGAAACTGAACCAGGAGCTGAAGAAGATGTAAGTTTAATATTTTGTTTAAAGCTTTGCTCGTTAAATTTCGGAAAAAAAATATCTTGAAATTTGTATCCACTTAAAAAAATAAAATCACTGTTGGACAAAACTGAATAAATCCCTAAGGCATCAATTTTATTGCCAAAATCCAACAAAAATCGCAAAAATCGTACAATTTCAATTTGTATTTGTATTGGAATAGGAGATTTTTGACATGGGAATTTTCTCTTTGGAGATTTTAGGTTTGGAAATTATGAATTGCAGAAAACGTCACCAACAAACCGTTTATTCATTAAATTTCAAATTTTTATCAAAAATGATTTTCTAGAATTTATCAAAACAAAAACTACACAAAAAACTTACATAGTTTAATAATTAAGTAAAAAGTATTAGTTGAAGAAAATTCCTTTTAAAGGCCGCTACAGTTGTGGTAAAGGATTCAGATCCTGATAAATTTGTGAGTTTGGTTACAAAATCAGCAGACCTTTTAATGGAACATCTGCACATTCTGACGCAAGAATCATTAGATCATGCAGATTTGTCAGTGTTGACAGCAACTATTGGTGCAGCTGCACTTATTAAGAATTGTTTGAAAGTATATCTATCGGCGGCAACTACAAAACATTGCCCTCCAAGGGGTGATGAGAAGGGTGGATCACTAAAGGTAACTTACACTATTGTTTATTATTATTTTCACATTTTATTTATATTTTTTTTATTGTTTTTAACATTTACACATAAAGATATCCCAAAAGCAATATTCCCAAATGGCTGAAGCACTTGCTGAGCGTCTTCTAGATCTGCATTGTCGTATTATCCTGCTTTATGTTGTTCAAGATGCTGATTCCCTGGATTGGGAGGATACTCAGCCGTTCTTTGAATCTGAAAGAGGCTCTTATACAATACAAAATTGGTGGCACTACCTGAGGGGAACGAAGGATGATCTATGGAACTCTGTTCCCCCAAAGATGGCCCAACGTATTTTTGCTGGAATGCTTAACGAGACGCTAAGTATTTTAACAGTTCGTTACTCGCATGTAAACACTTCAATAATGTTAACGCACATGAGTACCTACCTTTAATTTATAATTTTTTTTTTATTTACACCTCAGATAATAACAAGCACAGCACGGTCTCAATTGCATCTGGTTGATATATGCAACTTGCTGTTTTGCATATCTGAGCTTATGCCTCACATTAGTGAAAGCGGGGAGGCATATATTGGTAAGTTTAGTTGTGTAATGTTCATTATACAGTACTGTGTAAAATAAACTGTGATACTTATATCTCTTACAAAAAGAGGGTGGGATGCTACCCACACTGATAACTTCCATTCATATATACGTCGATTTGTCTTGATTAAAACTTTAACAAAATATTCATAACAATATTTTGTGTGAGATAAATAAATTAAAGTCAAAATCTTTATTTGTTCCCCTAATACTTGAGTCGAAACCCCAGTCTTATCAGATTTTTGTTGTTTTTGTAGGTTTTCGTGTTTTTTTTTTTAAAGCTGTCAGTTGAATTTTTCTAATTGAATTTAACTAAAAATTACCAACAATATTTTGCATATGATGAAATAGTTTGATTTCAAAATCTATTTTTGTTAACTTCTTAGTTGAAAATCAATTTTTACCAATTTTTGTATTTCTTGCATAAACAATTAAATATGAGATTTTTCTAGGACGAATATCTTCGTTAAAAACAAATTTAGCACAAAATGAAATCATTTTAATCAATTCCTTCATTTATTCACGAATAATCGAGAATTAAACATCAAGTTTTACCAATTTTGCGATATCTGACTCGAAAATCAATTTTTACCAACTTTTAGTAATATTTTTGGTAGGTTTTTATTTGCTGTAAGAAAACTGTCAATTCGATTTTCATTACAGTTTTGCCAGATTCGAAATTTTTATTCTTCGTTATAAAATATTAGAAATATTGGAAATAAAATCATTTTTTGTTCGTAAAATATTCGAGGTGAGAATTATTTTTTTTTTCAGTTTTTTTTGATTTATAAAAATAACCGCTATTTATTCGACATTGAAGAGAAGCCGATTTTTGTAGGAGCTGTCAGGATGAGGAGGAAATGGAAACCATTAAACACCTGCTCTGCGACTGTCCGAATCTCCAAACCAGCCGACTCCGTCATTTCGGAAACAGGTTTGTTGGAGAACTGGATGATCTAGCACAGGTTTCAATGGCAAGCATGAGGAAATTTATAGATAGCACAGGTTGGTTCGTTAACGAGCCAGTCTACGCTAATCGACAGATTTGAGGAGCATCGATGCTAAAATTTTTACTTTTACAGGGGATCACAATGGACCAATAGGCCCCCGTGTACGCAACAGCTTCATGCTGTGCACACCCCTTGCAACCTAACCTAACCTAACCTAACCGCTATTTGATTTTTTTTTTCAAAATTATAACAGTTTGGTATCACATCACAATACATAAAATAAAATTTAATCCAAGTCGATAGCTTTATTGGTTCGTGAGATATTTGTTGGGTTAACCAAAAAAACCACATACTCAATTTTTTAAAAGTCCTTTCTGCTTCTTTCTGCATTATTATCTGTATAACAAAATTTATTTGAAGTCGATATCTCTACTGGTTCTTGAGATATGGACAGCGATAAAGCTTCCCGAACGTACAGACGTACACACGCACGCACATACATACGCTTAGTCCAAAAAGTCTCCGTACAGCACAGCAGCCTAATTTTAGTGTTTTGAAAAAAAGTACTAGGAATAAGTGCAAAAACCAAAGTGGTAACATTGAAAAAAAGTAAGTTTCCACCTTCACCTTTTTACCAAATTTTAAAAAATTGTGATTGTGATTTTCAAAAACCAGTTTTTAATATATGTATTGTTATAGTAAATATTTTATCTCAGAATCAACAAAAAGAAAACTGCTGTACGGAGAATTTTTGGACTATGTGTATCTCTAAAAATCTTTTGTTTAGATTACAGGGACCTTGAAACATCGAGAAGTTAAAATTTTCAATTCGACAAATCGGGCCAATCACAATAACTTCTTATGGAAACAGTGATACCCCACTGAGACTGAAAAATGAATGCATTGAAATTGTTAACATTTACTACAAAAGTGGTTAAAATTTTTGCAGTCATCGTTCGCAATTAAAGTTTACTATACGTTTTATTTCTGATAGAAGTGATAACTCCTTTAGACTTTCTTCTTTGAGGCTACGTGAAAGATAAGGTCGATTCCGATGCATAGAGTTAAGAGATATTTTTTTGCACAGTACTTTACCTGCATACATTTAATGGATGTACATACACATAATACATATGTATGTTAATATAAACCACATTCACATTTTTCTCACTTCCAAATTTATTAATTATTTTGTATTTCTTTTTAAATTTAAATAAAACATCAGGTCTTCGAATTACTGAACAGAGCGTCATAACACGAGATATCCACGCAAAGTGTCGAGAGCTCTTTTATTGTCTACTGCTGCGAGGTGCACCTCTTGGAGTCCTTTCTAAGGTTTTAAATTTGACTATCTTTAATACACCATCATACAAAAATCAAAAAAAGATTCAAATAACTCTACACCCACCACACAAATATACTACACTACATAATTATTATATACCAACTACTACATTTACTTGCTTGACATTTTTCTTAGGTTTTTCGCAAGGGCTTAGCAAATATGGAAATGTTTTCATCACGTCACGGCTTACCAAGTGCTTGGATTATTTTTGTTATGCCTAGATTATTCCCAAAAGATCACTCGAGCCAATGGGTCACTGAATTTTCTGAACTAAATGCAAACACTGCAATTGCTTTGGAATTAAAAGTTCTATTGGGATTTCCAGAGGCGGATTGGTCATTTTTAGTTAAAGTATGTATGCTTAAAAAACGTTACTTCATTATTATTTTAATTTAATTTATTTTTGTTCATCTATAAATTAAAACAAAATGCAAAGAACAACAATTATACATACATACATAGGTAAATCCATTTATCCTTGTTCTTAGCTCAGGTTTTTTTTAAGCAAAAGAGGACCTTCCTTTTTGGCTATTATCTGGAACTTGAGCGAGGTCAATTTTGTATTTGGTTTTCTTTCGTCAAACTTATTCTTTATTTTATTCAGTAAAAACGCTTATTTGCCTTTTTCGCCCTTTTTTCTCGTTCCATTGAAAAAAATAAATTGATTGATTTTCGGTTTAAGATCAAATGCCATAAGACTTTTTCGTATTTTGATCTTTATAAAAAGAGTATGTATTTTAAAAAAAAGTCCCTTGTGTTGTCTGAATTTGAGCAATTTATGTTAATTTTATAATAAAAATGATTTGATATTACCATGAAACTTTTCACGACAAATTCACGTATTAAAGGCTGTCCTCTAACTTTACAAATTCCATCTTTTAGGTCTTGAATCGATTGTATAGCATTGGAATATATCTTAGGCTTTCCACCATTTTTGAAGTGAATTTTAAAAAATTCAATGCGTTTTAAAGCGTGTATATTTCCATTGTTAGTAATGGCTTAGTTTGTCAAATTTCAGAAGATGACATCTTCAAAATTAACAGCTTCCCAAATAACTATATTTTTTTAAATTAAAACAACTTGTTGAAAAGCATTTAAAAACATAAATAAATGAGGCGACTCAATAGTCCGTTGAGAACAAGTGTCTTGCGACTTACAACTCTCAACCATTACTGTGTGCGAGCAATGTTGTTAGGGATGGTGGGGACCTACAGTTTTAAGCGAAATCCGAACGGCTAATTTGAGAAATCACTTTTCATGACAAGAATTACTCTTGGAGGATTTGTCAATTCCTCGCAAGCGGAAGTACCCGTGAAAAAAAAATTAAGATGACACAGGCATGATTGAACTCAAGACCTCTGGCATGACAGTCCAACACACTTTTTTTTTTTTTGTTAAATTAATTTTTATTACTTCAATCTTAAACCTATCTTAAAGCTAGACAAAAATTCATAAAACTAGCCTAATTAACCATAACTTACAACTAAGTTACTGGTCCCATACGGACACTCCAAGTTAAACTATAACACTTAATACTAATGCCTTTCGGCCCTAAGATCTATTTTACTTCAATTAAATTTTATTTATATTTGTATTTATTAGAAAATTAAAAAAAAACTAATTTCAATATCTTTTTTATTTTTACTTAAAAACTACTTAAAATTAGGTCCTTAATATAAAACTTAAAACTAACTACCTAAACTACTATTCTACCTATAAACTACTTAAAACAAGAACAATCACAGCAGCAAATCTAACCATCTAGCATTTGTTGTTTTTCACTTCCATGTTTTTTTTTTACTTATTTTTTTTTTTATTTTTTTTTTTATAATTTTGTGCCACCATGCATATTCTACTTAAAACTAAACCCTTAAACTATAAAACAAGTATGTAAGCTGGCTAAGGCTTAAAACCCTATCCCGAATACACATTATCAAGTGCCACCAAAACTGGTTCTCCTGCTTCACCCTATCAGTTCGGTCCCGTTCGGACACAGCCCTACTGAACCGTAGGAGCTCTGCTCCGCTTTGTGCCATGACGTCCCGATTGTACAGGAGTCGCATATCCACGGTTCGTCGTCTGACGTGGTAGATTAGCGGAACTGTCAATCTATCCCGTATCAGACCGCATCTATCTAAGAACAGGAATGCTTCTGGTGGAATGAAGCCGCTCAAGCGTGCACTCTCAAAATACTCGTCGTTCGGATAGAACGCCCCGAAAATTAAATTGTTGGTCGAAGACATAGCTCTTGCAATGTGACCTCGAACGAGTTTTATCACGAAATTGTCAATTCTGTTGATTCGAGCCCCGTTGTATAGGAACCTGTTGGAATAGTAATGCACGTAAGAAGATTCGGCTGTTCGAAATAAACCGGTACAGCGTCGTAAACACTGCCGCTGGAATACCCGAAACTTCTCCATCTGGGAAGGGGCAACGTTGAACCACACAGGACAACCATAAACGATAATCGGCCGTATGAGGGCCATGTAGTAAATTACCTTCATTCTGGGGTCAAGCCGACGACTGCTGTAAAACAGCCGCGCCGTTTCGTCAGAGCGAAGGCTCCTCTGGCAATGGTCAGAGCAGCATTTACATATATGTCTGTCGAAAGATAAATACTGATCTAACCAGATACCGAGGTACTTCCCTACACTTTTGTTCGTTAATCGCTGTCCGTGAAGATCAACGATGACCATCTTGCGCCAATTCTTGCACGTATCCCTCGTGGTCCTAGCCAACGGAGTCCGGAACAGTATTGTCTCCGACTTCTGGACATTTATTTTCAGTTTCCAGTCGTCGCAATATCGCTGAAACTTGTCGAAATCACGCTGCAAGAGAATTCTAATAACCTCAACATTTCGGGCCATTCTGTACGCAATTAGATCGTCGGCGTACGCAATTGCCTTTGTTAGACTACCTAACAGATCGCTGGTGTAAATGCTGAAGAGAATCGGTGAATTCACCGCTCCCTGTTGAAGACCATTTTTAATTATAAATGTTGTGGTAGAAGTTACATTGCCACTTTTGACAACAAACTTTCTACCGTTAAGCATATCATAAAGTACATATACACAACAACGGTTTGCTTATGCCAAGCCTGCTCAGTTTTAGGTAAAGACCCTCTAACCATACGGTGTCAAAGGCCTTTTCCAAATCAACCAGAACAGCACCTGTGCATTGTTGTTTTGATTTATTCCATTGGATATCAGAAACGAGTTTAGACGCATCATGAATTGTGTCATGACCCGTCTTGAACCCAAACTGTTTATCCGGAATTATTTTGTTGTTCGCAGCCCACTTAGTTAGATCCCTATTGACCTTCCAACGCACTAACCATCATGCCAAGGGTACACGGTAAAAAATATTTATATCTAGTAATATTGTGAACAGGAAGAAACGAACACAATCTCCATTTTTTGTATTGCGTAAACTCATACCATTATGACTATCATTTTCAAAGCCTTATTTAATATACCCATTTCTTTTTACTTATTTAAGGTTATTCTTATGCGGGACGCTAAACTAACATCCATCATCTTACCTCATTTAATGAAATACCTTCCAGCAGCAGAAAATTTTAAAAACGTAACTAAATGGTCATTTACCGAATCGGAAAGTAATGAAAAATGCGGCGCATTCTTGTGTCGTCGGGAGTGCTTTAATGCTTCTGATCTCATAAACGATGAGCTAGGTTGATTTTCATATCGAATGAAATTTAAAGAAGAAATAACTTAAATACTTTTTAGACCCCGTTGGACAGACAAACAGTCAAGTAGTCCTATCGTTGACGTACATATTGGTGTCAATTGGCAAAACAACTGACATAAAAACATGCCTAATAAGTGCTTTAGAAAATGCTCCACCGGACTGGTGTGATTGTCTTGATAAACGACAGGTGAGTCTTTTATACCTAAATATGTAGGCGGTAGGTACCTAATATAATATACATATAGTAGCTATAGTAGCAATTGAAATTTCCACAAATTGTCACGCAAAGATGCAGAGATGAAACTGTCTATAATTTAAGGTGTGGAATCAAAAACGTCCACCCTGGTTAGAGGCCATCATGCATTTGGTTTACCCTGTCCTCGATTGCATTGTTGATATGTTGATAAATGCAGTTGAATGTGGAGCGAGTATGTATCAAGCCATGTCAACAGCCTTGACGTGTGTATCCGAGATGTGGGAATGTATTCCGGAAGGGCTTTATAAAGTTACAGTTCTGTTACAGGACATTATTTCTGTGTCAACGAAGCCCCTGAGTATGTCCATCAAAGTTATACCATATACATATTATTCGATGCCAGGGATATGATGAACTTAAACGAGTGTTCTTTTGCATTTTAGGTGACTCAGTTTTATTGCAAGTTGTATGTGCTGCGTTGTATACGGAATTGATTAAAAATGCAGAAGCTTTCGAGAGAAGTATGAAATTGGTTGGGTTATGTGTTTATTGGTTCGGTTTGTAACGTTTATCGTTTACATACATATATCTATGCACAGATAAGGACGAAGCCAAGGCAACTATATGCTATTCTCTGTCCGAGGCCATTTGTTCGATAGACGAGGATGATAAGCACACGCAACAAATTGATTCATTTCTTACTTATGCTAAGGAAACCTTTTTTTTTGACCCAGTGCTTACAGAAGATGGTAACATAATTGATGGGAGGACGGCAAAACTAGATGAAGTCAATGAGAGATGTGCATATAGTCCGCAGATGAACTATCCCGCAGAATTTGATGTTGGGGCAGCACATTGCGTTCCCGAGTTATTGGCGAGTGATATTTTGACATCGAATATAGGAAAACAATCGCTTAAGGTAAGTTGAGTACTTACTAGATATTTCTTCATACATTTTAGAAGCAAACCTCGAAAACAGCATTTGAGTAAAAAGGTCTACTAATGGGGTATGTTACTTGGATTTCGAAACAGTCCCAATGCTGGAATTCGAGTTGCTTATTGTTTTGGAAGTTCTATTCAACATGTATTTAAATTGTATTTTAATATCCATTCTTCATTTAAAAAAAAGAATCAAATTGAATTTCATTCACAACCGTGGATCGATATTTAACTCATTGGTTCGGTAACTATATCTTGCCGATTTCTGTTAATTGAAAGTCCCCGTTGATGTAGTCAAGAGTGTGGGACCTAATCAATGAATATCGACTCGTCAATGATTTCAATAGCTTAATACGATCCGCACTATTTTTGCATTATTTTCGAATGGAAGTTTTAATTTAAATAAATAAATAAGGAGGTCCAACAGTCCGTAGAGAGCTAGGGCCTAGTGACTTATAACTCTCAACCATTCCTGTTTAAAAGGGAATTGAAATAGAATTTATTATTATATTTATTATTTAGAATATCTTAGATTTTATATCTAAGGTCTAAATAAATTATTTTAACTTAATTATAATTAAAAATTATTATTGCGGATTATTGGTGCGAATTGTGGCATTATTGGACGGTTTTTCTTTGAAAATAGGACTGGGAACAACGTTTCGTTAAACGGTGGGTGTAAGAGAACCATAATAACCGATTTTTTCTTTCTAAAATTGAAGAAATGGATGACACGCCATGTCCAACAGCCACTGCCAAAAATCGTGGTAACCAGTTATTTAACTGGATTGTCCAGTACAATGCCGAGTATGAGTATATGCTCGACCTGTTGGCTATTGTAAGACCATCATTCCCAAGGAGCGGTGCCTATCTGGATCTTTTGCTAGTGTACTCAAGACTGACAATAACTGACACTGTGGGTTAAAGACCAAGAAACTATTTAGGGACGATCGAGTACGACAGCGACCACTGCAGACTTGCCGCCACCGGCCGTAATACGGCTTCCAAACTAACTTGTGGAGTTGGAGGAGTACGTGCCGTTGCACTCTTACAATTATAGTAAGACTCACTGGCCGCGCTTCACCAACGCTTTAGCGAGAGAACTTCGGTCTAGAAACATATCCCCACCAATCGACAGGAATTTGTAAAATATCGAGATTGACGGATATGTACAACAAATGGACGAGACAATCCAACGAACCATGGAGAGAACTATACCGAAACGAGATACTACGAACTTGTACCGTAACGCGACTACAGATGCACTGCACAGACACAAAAGTAGACTTCTAACAAGGCTTAAACGCTTGTACCGGAGGTTTATTGACCCAAACAATCTGGAGATCAGAACATTGAAGTCGTCGATAAAAAGCATAAGCAAATTGATAAAAGAAAACTAGCTATTAAATATTCATTTGTACTGGGACAAAAAAAAAAGAAGTCAGCAGGTGTGGGCGGTATAGGAAAAGGCCTTTGACACCGTATGGTTAGAGGGTCTGTATCTTAAGTTAAACAGACTTGGCATAAGTAAACCACTGTTGTATATGCTTTATGACATGCTTAATGGTAGACGGTTTATTGTCAAAATTGGCAATGTAACATCTGCCAAAATCTTTGATATTAAAAATGGTCTTCAACAGGGAGCGGTTAACTCGCCGATCTTGTTTAGCATTTACACCAGTGATCTGATAGCAAGTCTGACTCAGGCAATAGCGTACGCCGTGCCGGCTACCTAATTAAGTACAGAACGGTCCCAAAGATTGAGGTTATCAAGACACGTTTGCAGGGTGACGTCAACAAGATTCAGCAATATTGCGATGACTGGAAGTTGAAAATCAACATTAAGAAATACGAAACTATTCTGTTCAGGACTCCGCTGTATGGAGCCTCAAGGGATACGAGAAAGAACTGGAAAAATCTAGTGATCGTTGGACCAAATCGACAGCCACTGGCGAATAAAAGTGTAGTAAAGTACCTTGGCATCTGTTTGGATAAGTACTTGTATTTTGACAGACATATGACTGCTGCTTTGACCAGAGCTAGGGGAGCCTTTGCCCTGACAAAACAGTTGATTTTTAGCAGCCGTCTTGACAGCAGGGTGAAGGTGATTTGCTGCATGGCTAATGACTGCCTATGGGTGCCCGGTATGGTTTAACGTTGCCCCATCTCAAATGGAAAAGATTCGGGTGTTTGAGAGACAATGTCTGCGACGTTGCCTTGGACTATACAAAACACCAGAGGCGGAGTACAAACATTACTATTCCAACCAGGTTCTGTACAACAGAGCCAACATAAACAGAATAGATAATTTTTGCTGAAGCTTGGTAGGGGTCACATTGCGAGAGCGATGTCGTCGACTAGCAGCTTAATTTTTGGGGCTTTCTACTCCAATAATGAGTACTACGAAAGTGCACGTTTAAGTGGCAATATTCCGCCCGAAGCTTTCCTCTATTTAGACAATCGAGGGCTGATGCAGGATAGGGAGGCGGTTCCTCTAATCTACCACGTCAGCCGTAAAACTGTAGATAGGCGACTTCTTTACAGTCGAGACGTCCTTGCACTTTACGGACCCGAGCGCCTTCGGTTCAGTAGGACTGTTTCCGATAGGGACCGAAGAGATAGGGTGAGGCAGGAGAACCAGTTTTGGTGGCTTCAAACTGAGAATGTCGTTTAAAGTTGTCTAAGGCATTTGATCTTGGCCGGCTTACAAAGGTTTAAGGATTAGGTTATGGACAGTCAGGGTGGCACCAACAAAAATAAAACAAAAATAAAAAAAAAACACAAAAAAAAAACAAACAAAAAACAAACAAACAAAATTACTGTTCTAGTTTTTAAGTAATTTTAAGTTGTATTATTGGTTTTGGCTCGTTTTTAAGTAGCTTAAGTGTTAAAAAAGGGTTTCGGTTTTATATAAAATATAAAATAATGAAAAAGATACCAAATTTTTTTTTTTCTTGGTTTTAAATTGAGTTATTGGTATTTAGTATTAAAATTGTCGTTAGGCCAAAAGGCAGTAGTTATAAGATAATTGATCAACTTAGAGCACCCGCATAGGGCCAGTAAGATATTTACTTTTGAAATTTAGGCTAGTTTCAAGAATCTTTAAGATAGTTTTAAGATTTTGATAAAATAAAAAAAAAGCCAATGTCAAAATCAATTTGACATAAAGTCTGAAAACATTAACAAGGTCTTGGGAAATTTGGGAAAGTCCCTCAAACGACGTTGTTCTCTTTCAGAACTAATGGGAGTGTCTGTTTTTATAAAAAAGCTTATAATACATGAACATTTTTAATGTTGGTCTTTGTATTGTATTTTCATTAAAAAACTTATATTTTGCCTACCCTTTATAAACTGACGCATATTTATGCAAAATTGTACATATTTTCTTAAAAAACAAAGAGGCATTTCATTATTTTCAACTTAATGACATTTCTTATCTTTAGTAGAGAAAATTAATTCAGAATTTAAATAATGGATTCAGGAAACGTAAGAATTCATTCAACACGTTTTAAAGGTCAAAACAGTGAGATATCATTTTAATTATTTTATTTTCAATTAATTGTTAGTTGACATACGCAGCAAGGCAGTTTGTTTACCCACATTTATTCGTTTTTCTTATCACTTTTAAAGACATGATTAAATTAATCTCTCTTTATCGATAACGATTTCAGGTTTCTTACAACTATTTAAAAAACAACAAGGATTGGCTATTCCAACAGCTCAATGTCACGGACATCGAACCAACTGACCCCTCATCTCTTCAAGGACAAAACATAACCGAAGCTAAACCTTCGATTTTAAGATCAATGTTTTTTATTGGCAACACACCTTTTGATCAGGTAAGTCATTCGCACCACAAAACAAATTAAAAATGAGATGCGTTATAAATATCACAACATTTATTTTTTATAATGCACACAGCTATTGACCGGATCGCTGAAAATAGATTATTCGTCGTGGTTGCAAACGCCTATTTCCTTAAACACCGAAAGGGCTCGGTTGCAAATCGAACGTCGCACTGACTTCCAACCGGAAGAAAAACTAGCACCACCGGAAGCAGCCATGGTTGCTGAAATAACAAATATGTTAAAAAAGAAAAAAGACGGCGGACTTTGAATTTATTTTAGATGAAATATACAAAACAAAAATAGAGTTTATTGAGTCAGAAAACTTTTACTACGAGTATATTATATACTCTATCACCCTCCACATAGCAGCAAAAATAAATAAAGCACGTTGTCTATGAGCATTTAACTAGTATCTATATAATATTTTTATGAAGGAATCACAATAAAATTTAAAGTTTGGGTAATTCTGGATGTAATGTATGTATGACACAAATAAAAACAACAATCTACCACAATTTCTATCAATTGTTTTATTACTTTGTTTTGAAAATATTTTTAGCTGATGGGTTTTATTGGTAAAAAAAACAGTTATTTTGTAACCATCTGCGTATTTATGTATCTATTTAAAAATGTCTATTGCTCTAAAATTTGCATTTAAAATTAGTTAATAAATATGGGATAATTTATTTTGTGCTTTAAGGTGTTATAATAATAGTTAAATATTTGCCATTAAAACTTAGCCACTTTTTGCACATTACACGGCGGATTATGGTCGGTATAATCAACAAAAAATTCAGGTAATACTGTGAAGAATTTTAAAGACAATGGAAGAAAGATACTGATGTCGTAAGGTCTAAGCGTCATGTACGTTCAGTTGAAAACATTGCTGCTGATGATCGATCTAAATGTATCGATTTCGCGGCTTTCGCAGCAATTGAATATGTGGTAGCAGTTTTCTTGGCTGGCGATTAAAGATAATGACTTGGACAATATGTGTACCGAACAATCCACACAACACTACCAGTTATGGCCTCATTGCCCGAGAATATTGTGGTTTTTAAAAAACCATTCCTTATTTTTTTCACTTCAGAATTTTCAGAAAGTAGTTAGCTTATAGCTAGCGTCAAACTACGATCAGAGGCTCATCATGAGTTTCTGTGTTAGTTGTTAGTTACAAAACATAGTTAGTTACAAAACATAATTAATATTTAACATGAACTATTAGAGAACAAAAACTAAAATATAGACGTTTACGATAGTGGAGCACTGGTTCTAAACAATGATTTAACTCCCACCTTATTTAGATATAAATCTATCGATGAACAGTTCATATAAAGGGTGTCCCAAAATTAACGCAAGATTTGAATTTGCCGCCATTTGTGCAGTGAAGTGTTGGCAACCCTGAAAAAAAAGCAATTTGACAGCTAACAGTATAGGGTTATTAAAAATGGAGCGTTACACGAGAGAACAACGTGTCTTCATTATTAAAGAATATTTCAAAAATAGTGAAAGCTTGGCGGCTGCAGTTCGAAAATTTCATACAAAATATGGTCGGAATAGTGTTTTAACTTCGTCGACTGTGAAGAGATTAATTGAAAAATTCATGGAGACTGGATCCGTTGGAGACGCCAAATTGTCGAAAAACAAATGCATCCACAACGCGTGACTGTATGGTGTGGATTTTGGGCTGGAGGCATAATTGGGCCATATTTTTTTGAAAATGATGCTGGTCAAGCAGTGACTGTTACTGGTGCTCGATATCGCGACATGATTACACAGTTCTTTCTGCCAAAATTGGATGATATTGATGTGTCCAATATGTGGTTTCAACAAGACGGGGCCACATGTCATACAGCCCGTGAAACAATTCAATTACTGCATGAGACATTTCCAGGTCGTGTACTCTCTCGTTTCGGTGATCAAAATTGGCCTCCTAGATCGTGTGATTTAACACCATTAGACTTCTTTTTATGGGGTTATTTGAAATCACAAGTCTATGTCAACAAGCCCACAACCACCCGTGCATTAAAGGAGGAGATTCAACGCTGCATCAACGAAATTCAGCCACATTTATGCAGAATGGTCATGGAAAATTTCAACAAAAGAGTGCGCATGTGCATGCAAAGCCGTGGAGGCCATTTGTCCGATGTGTTATTCCATACATAACCCTTTCCTATGTACTTTACGAGTCAATAAAAATATAACTATCAAAAGACTAAAAACGGCGTTTTCTATTTAATTCAAATCTTGCGTTAATTTTGGGACACCCTTTAGTTCAGTTTCAAATATATAAAATGCTCATTCGACTAAAAGCTTCATTCTTCCCATAGTTAGTTCTATGGAAGTCAATATGTAAAAAAAATCAAATGTACGCAGGTGATGAGCTCCGATTCGATAGTTGAAAATTATACAAGATAGTAAATAAGGTACATCACACACTTAGATGAGTTTTTACTCACCGCTTAAAAATGTTCTTTAATGTTTTGTAAAGGAAGCTAACAAAATTTAATAAATTCTAAAATGACAACTTTAGTTATCAAATCATTTTAGAACACTGTTGTCGAGCAAAGTATGGTCTAACTATTTAATTTGGATGACTCCCTACATATGAAAGCATTCCAAGATTCCAACAGTTTTCTAAATATGCCATATTTAAGAGCTAAAACACAATAGTTTAGAGGGTTTTTGGTGCATTTCACGCAGAAATGTAGGAAATTGTTTTGAAACTTTTTTTGCTTTTTTCCAAAAATAAAATACACTTTTCTTGTTTCCATTTACATATATTAATGCGAAGAACGTTGCAAGAATTCAAAAATCCAGAAAATGAGAGAGGATCTGATATGTAGAAATGTCGGGCTTTTTTTGACGTAGTTTTTTCAAACTTAATTTTCGGGAGTCTCTTATTATTATCGTTATCAATCTGCTTACTCGTATTTTGATCTTAAAGGCGTCAACATAACTTAAAAATTGTAGAGATAAAAAGGTTTGGTTCTTGAATTTAAGGAAATAGTTGCATTTAAGTACATAATTTCTCTAAAAAATTAAATTAAAACAAAGTAAGGTAGGTAAACAAATAAGTTGGGAAGAAAAGTTTTTGTAGCACTCACAAATTACACGTTTCAAAGCTTTTATATCAATAGATATGAAACGTTTATTATGTTTTTCACTTAGCTATAGTTTAACAAAAGTGTCACTTGATTTTTTTGGGACATCTTTATTATTGAAATTCGTGTTTAAATCTAGAGCATCCAAAGCAAATTCACTTCAAAAGTAGATTTATTTAATTTTTTAAGATCTTTAAAATTTGTTTGTATTAAACAGAAAACCAATTTTGAAAGAAATATAATGCACGAATGGGTCGCTAGAACTTGCTAATTTCTTCCAAAAAGTCTGTTTAAAAATATTTCCTACATTTTAAGATTTAAAAATGTACCTGCAAAATAAGTTTTTCTCAAAAATTTAAATGCCATTTTATTTGTCAACATTTAAATGCCATTTTATTTGTCAAAAAATCTAGATTAACTTATTTTTTTTTTTCGAAAATCATTTTAAATTTTAAATTTTGTCTTAAAAATATTTTTGGTAAGCACTAAATAAAGAGCTTATATAGGGTGTCCCAAAATTAACGCAAGATTTCTTGCGTTAATTTTGGGACACCCTTTATAAAGACAAGTATTTTTTTAAACACTTAATCAATCCAAAAAGGTTACCATTTGATGAGATTTCGTTTCTAAATAAATATGTATATCAACTTGTTTGAAATTAACGCAAGATTTCTTGCGTTAATTTTGGGACACCCTATACATATACATATGTATGCATGTACATTTTACATTTAAATTTCGTCAAAAATGTTGCCCCCTTTTTGAGATACGAGATTTGTAAACAAAATTAGTATTTTTTTTAAAATTCAAAAAAAAAATTACATTTTTGATCATAAAAAATCATCATCAATTTGATCATTTGATCATTGACAAGAGCTTGCACAGAAAGAGAAGAATTTTGAAATTAGTACCTACTTGAGAAAACTTAAAGGTTTTTTGAGGGGTACCCTTCTGAAGCAATACGAAAATATGTTTTTCTTGTAGAAAGAAGCCAAATTAAGAACACACAATTTAGAGAAAGTTTTAGAAAAATCACATGTTTCCAAAAAATTTGTATGGGGTCTGCTGTTATTTTTCGTATTAATAAAATGAAAAAAAAACGCCTAACACTAATCGTCTGAAAATCTTAATTTCAATTAACATAATTGTTTGGACTGTAGGGGCCAGGAAAGACAGACAGACGGAAGAAATCGGGGTACCCACTTTTTTCGACTTCTCTACCGTCGTAATGTCATATTTGATTAAAAGCTCTAGTTTGAAATTGTTTATTAATGCAAAACTTGCTATATAGCTCTTATATGTCGCAAGTGAAAATCACTTCAATAATCACTATTTATGTGTGTCAAAAAAATGTAATAATAAAATTGAAGGCTAGTTTAAGGAATTTAAAGGCAACTTAATATAAAATTGATGATCTCTTATTCAAGGTTTCTTCTTAAGAACCTGAATATTTGCTCTTTTTCTTAGAAACAATTTTTATGAAAATAATGTATAGCATGACTAAAGTTTTTTCAAATTCTAAATTGAGTAAAAACAAAAGTTTTAGTTGTTTTTGACAGCAAACCATTTTTTGGTGAATGTCGTTAAATTACTAATAAATCTTTAGATGAAATCTTTACTTATACAACTTAACTGTATAAGCTTTATGGCTCATATGACCCCCCTTGATCGTCCATTGGTCAAAAGTTGATGAATTTGTGCTGTGTTTTTAGAATAGGGTTAAATATCCGATTCATATTATGTGCTTGGTCCAGTGCTCAGTTAAAAGTGGTACTTTTGGCAACAAAGTTTAAGGAAGTAAAATACAAATGTTTACAAATATATACAAAAAATAAATAATTCAAAATATAATGGGAGTCATATCCATTAACGCAATACGATTAGTTTTGAATTGAAGGGAATTCCTACGAAAAATCAAACAAATTATCTCCCAGGGGGGGCATGACCCCTATGAAACATATGAACAGAAAAGGGCCAAGATGGCTTCCCTGTGGAACACCAGATTGAGCAAAAAAGGTCTTAAATGACAATTTTAAATTTTACCTCATAGGATCTGTTTTCAAGGTATGATTTGATCCAAGCTTAGAAAAATGGTGGAAAACCAAGAGCTTTAAGTTTAAATAAAATAGTTCCGTGGTTAAGTTGGTCAAAAGCTTTATAAAAGTCAGTGTTTACACAGTCAACTTCATAATCTTGTTTTAAAGCGTTTGAACATATGTTTGAGAATGTGAGGAGATTTGTAACGGTTGAACTTTTTTTTTTCACAAAACCATGTTGCTGTTCTCAAATGAGATTCTTACTAAAAAATGCTACACTTTCACAAACAACTTGTTTAAAAGTTTCGGGGTATCGGTGGAATACCAATGGGACCGGCTGAAGTCATCATGAAGAGTCATCATTCCACACGAACAAAAGATCAAGGACCGTACTCTGCAGCACAGGGATATGATTATAGCTAGTTTCCGAAAAGGAGTGAGGATAATAAAAATATACTTTATCAACTACTTCAGGGCTATTAACAAATGACTCACGGAAATTGGTTGGGCAAGCGTTAGAATTATTTAAAGTTTTATCTAATGAAACTATCAGTTTTTTGTTGTTTTTGTTGGTTTCTCTGTTTTGTTTTTATAAAAGTTGTCAGTTGATTTTTTCTAAAAAATTTACTAAAAATTAGAAACAATATTTTACATATGATGAAAGGTTTGATTTTAAAATGTTTATTTTTTTTTTTAACCAGATCTTTAATCGAAAACCAATTCTTGCAATATAGACTGTGCTTTCTCAAATTAGCCGTTCCGATTCGGCATTAAACTGTAGGTCCCCTCCATACATGACAGCATTACTCGCACACAGGAATGGTTGAGAGTTGTTAGTGAATAGGCCCTAGTTCTCAACGGCCTGTTGCGCCACCATATTTATTTATTTTTATTTAGGTTGAAAATCAATTTTTACCAAGTTTAAGTAATGTTTTTTGTTTTTATTTTTTGTAAAAAACCGTCAATTGGATATTTTCCAAAATTTTACTAAATGTTGAAAACAATATTTTTTTATAAAATGAAATAAGTTTGAAGCCAATATCTTTAATGTTAAGATATTTAAGTCAAAAATCAATTTTACCAACGTTTTTTAAAGTTTTTATTTTTTGAACAAAAACTGTCAATTCGATGTTTTTCAGAATTTTTGAAAGATTTCAAAAACGTTATTTTTCGTTCAATAAAGCTGGCAATTATTTTTTTTCAGTTTTTTTATTTATGAAAAAAACGTTATTTGAATTTGAAATTTCAAAATTATATCACTTTGGTATCACGTCAAAATGTCAAAATTTGTAATTCTACAAATCGGACCAATCACAATAACTTCCTATAAGAACATAATACTTTGACGAATTGATCTTGCACAAATTTTAGCAATTTTATAGTTAAATTTGTTTGTATTTTAACTTTATGTCGCGTTGGGAGCTTTTTGCATTAAAAGAGTCAATAATAAGACAATTATAAATAAATAAATTAGGTGGTGCAACAGTCCGCAGAGAACCAAGGCCTAGTGACTTACAACTCTCAACCATTCCTGTGTGCGAGTAATTGCAGGGATGGAGGGGGCCTATAGTTTATATGCCGAATCCGAACGGCTAATTTGAGAAAGCACTTTTTCATGACAAGAATTACTCTTGGAGAATTTGTCAATTCCTCGCAAGAGGCAGTACCCGTGAAAACTCTTTTTGACGTGACAACGTCTTAAATTAGGTTGCGGCTGGGAGTCACTTATGAAAAAGTGTAACGCCCGGTAACGTTACGATGAGTCACCGAACGAGATAGAGGCCCGCCGAATGCCTTGCGTCTCTCTCCCACTCAACTATGATCGGTCTGCCGCGCGCGCAGCACTAGAGAATTAGGCGCATTGAATCGGCGCATGCTTGTGTCTCTGTCTTTGTCTTTCTCGAACGTTCTTGGCGTTGGAAAAACAAGAAAGCGTCATAATACAAGTTCACACGTGTGGTTAAAGTATCGTCAGCTGTGTCTGTAGTGAAAATGTGGAGTGCTTAGATTCGTCATTTACAACAACTACAACAATAAAGGTAAATAATTATACACTGATATTTCATTATCGTAAACTATGATTGATTGATTAATTGTTAGATTGACACAAAAGTTGAGAAACTGAGTTTATAGGTTATGTCATACTATTGATAAATGTTGATAGTGTTAAGTAAATTATTAGTTTAAAAAATTTGTGCAATTCTTATTTTCATTCAATTCCTTGTTCCTATTGTGCAATTTAATTATATTCATATCAATAAATATTCTACCGAGAAAAAGACGTTGTCACGTAAAATCTTCGCCCGTAAAACCGACTTTACAGGCAAACATTTTTTCATTCTTCTCATCGGACTGTTGCGCCACCCAATTTATCTTTTTTTTCATTCTTACAAAAATTAAATAACTAGCGAATTCTAATAAAAATAGTCGAAATACCTAAATTTCAATTGTCTTTGCGTATTTTTTGAAGCTCTTTAACTCATTACAAAAATATGCAACGTCTGTTTTAAGGACACAGAGACGTTATTTGTACAGTTCACGCCTTTTTCTTTTTCTTTTGCTTCGTGTGGAGTCTTGAATTTTTTGATAAATGGTCTTTTCACTCAATATTTCATCAGCCTTTGTGATACTTGATCTGTTTTTTTTGTAATTAAGGTTGCACAGGCAGGAATTGAACCCAAGACCTCTCGCATGACAGTCCAACGCACAAACCATCATGCCGCGGGTACTACTAAGACAATTAGCCTACTTTATTTTCTATAGAAATTATCACAAAATTTTAATTTGGCATAAACCAAAAAAAAAGGATGAAAATCATCCAATAACTTTAATTTGCTTCTTCTTTAAGAGAAAAATGTAAGTAAAGGGATGAACTGACTGTACAACAACCCAAATATTTAAATCCACCCGAATTTTTAACGGTTAATCATCCCTTTTGATTACTGAAATACAAACATACATACATATGTAGGTATGTATGTTATGCACATCCATACTCTTGTACACATGTTCTGAGGGTATATAATATAAACATACGTTCAACAATTAACCAAGATTTCGAATAAAATTCCTTTAGAAAAACACCAAAAACCCCCACCACCACCATCATCAAAATATACCAAGAACATACTAAAAACTTTTGATTGATTGACATCCCAAAGTCAAACTCTTCATCAGAAGGAAGCAACAAAAAAGTAAAGCAAAAAGAAAATAAAAGAACTCAGTTAAAAAGAGTACGTATACGCCCTGGTGAACGTAATTAATGAGTTGATGCTATGATGACGCGCGATGTTCTTATGCCATTATTTTTAAAATACCAAGCTCATGCCATGCGAACATTTCAAGTCTACACCAAAAGGCTGGCAAATATAACTCACATTGGGCATTCATCATTTTGCACTCGTTATAAATTTTCATGCATTCATTTCTTTTAGGATTTCATTCGCATTTTCCCTTAGCGTCACCCTTATAATATGTATAAAGAAAACAATATTAACATCCAAGAAAATTTATTTACTTCTGTAATAGGACCTTAAAGTTCAACATTTATGACTGACTGTACAGAAACAGATGACGATGAGTTTATTCATTTTATCATATTGCATGTTTTATAAATACATATAGCTATATGGATTCTAAATCTACATACTGACATATGTACATACATATATACATATTTAGCAACGAAACAAGCAATTTGGGAAACATATAACACTTTGTTTGAGATTTACGAGTGTTAATGTGGGTTTTATAAGTGCTAATCCAACTTTGACCTTAGTTAAATGGGTTTAGTATATAAGTTGCAACTTATAAATAGAAAATTATAGGTTTTGTCCAAGGCCATCTATTTTATAAATAATATTGTAGACTGTGTTATTTTACTTTTTCATTTTTTTGGGAGAACTGGAATGTGGAAGGTTTAAAATGTAGATGGCATCATTTTGTAAATATGAACATTTCAAGTAATATAAAATAGTAAAAAGTTTTCATACGAAAAAGGTTGGTATCAAATGGTTCCTTATCCTTAACCCTCACCAATTGTTTATTTTTAATGGACAACACGAATCTTTTGGGGTAGATTTAATAGACTCAAAACAAATATCAAATCGAACGTTCAGAGTTTTTAATTATGAAACAGAATAGTTACAACAAGGTTCTGCTTTAAGTTTTATATTTTCTACGTTATTTGCATACAAACAATTTTAAATTGTAAGATTTTGCAACATTTATAGGATAGGTTGACGAAAATTTGGTGAGTTTTAAATCGTAAAATTTAGATCTGGTTAAAAAACTAGTCCACCACATATTAACAAACAGCACTTTTCGCCTGCCAACTAATTTATCCATAGCTTGATGCCAAAGGCTAAAAACAACTCACTTCTCTTGGTAGATTGCAAATTAGTTTCATTATAGATGTCCTAACTGTACAGTACACTGCTTAAAGGTGAGTCTATACCACAAAAAAAAAAAAAAAAACATTTTGGTAACATAGTGTGGACGCTTGGAGAAAAATGTCTGAAATGTTTTTTCGTTTCCAATTTATGTATTTTATTTCATACATTTTTATCAATTAAATAACATTTTCGTTGCTCCACACTTTTCGCGATATTATATATTTACATATATTAATTACCACTCACGCACTCAAGTAAATGATTGCAAAACAAATAATGTTCCCTATTCGGAATGGAAGAAGGAGAAACATTGTTTAACATTAACATTTCAGAAACGTTTCGCAAGCGTCCAGACCAAATATATTTATTTGGTCTGAACACACTTAATTGTAGGGAATCTTTGCAGAAGCTGCATGGATGATGAGGAGGAAAAGACAGTTTCTCACCTTATATGCCCTACCACAAACACAAAGAATCCACTAAGGAAAATTCTACTTCAATGATCCAAGTGATCTAATAAATTTACGAGGAGGAAAGAACTATTGATCTTAAAGTGATGGTTTTTTCAGACAGCAGTTAAAATATCCTTAACATTCCTAGTCTTAGCATTTTTTTTACTCAAAATGAAATCGAAATTGAGAAAAAAGAAACAAATTTAGCTTGATGTAATTCAATTATCAATGCTGATGATTTGACTTTAATTATTTGGGCAGATCAGCCGATTTTTGAATTCCACTAACTGTTTGTCAGTAGATAATTAAACATCGAATTTTACTTACCATGAAGTCTAGCAAAATTATGTAAACTAAAGTTAAATTTTGGTTAAAAACTTAATTTTTAAGCCCTAAACTCTTTCTAAAAAAGACTCTAAATTAAGAGTGCTGCATAAAATCCAAATGACTCAAAAACAAGGGGTGCGTCAATTATGAAATTATGTAGTTGAAAGTGTTAAGCACAAATCTATAATTTTGTCTGATATTTTTAAGGTTATTGTGAGTACGAGCATCAAATGGTTTGCATGAGTTTACTTTCCAAGTTTTTAGTTATTAGATATTACTATCCACATTTTAGTATTTTAAAACTTGCTAAGTAAAGCCGTTTAATTGTAGCCAGCAATAATTCAATAGCAATTATCTGTCATTATTAAAAAGTTGCATCAATATACCCGTGGCATGATGGTTAGTGCGTTGGACTGTCATGGGAGAGGTCTTGGGTTCAATCCCTGCCTGTGCCACCTTAATCAAAAAAAAAAAAAAAAAAAGTTTTCACGGGTACTGCCTCTTGCGAGGAATTGACAAATTCTCCAAGAGTAATGCTTGTCATGAAAAAGTGCTTTCTCAAATTAGCCGTTCGGATTCGGCATAAAACTGTAGGTCCCCTCCATCCCTGCAATTACTCGCACACAGGAATGGTTGAGAGTTGTAAGTCACTAGGCCCTGGTTCTCTACAGGCTGTTGCGACACCTAATTTAATTTAATCAATATAACCATTCGAAAACGAATTGTTAGTAAACTTTCGTTACTTTTTGCTGCAGACTTGTTACTCAGGTTTTCTTGTGGACAGCAGAACTTAACTGCTTTTTTTAACATTTACTAAAATGTGTAGAATAAGAAATGCCCAAGTCCACCGTTTTAATTTGTAAGTACTATTTATACACACAAAGAGCCTTCGAAACCCATGGCCATGGTCAAAGATTATTATAAAATTACACGCAATTTTTTGGCATTAACGTGTACAACAATTAAAAAGATACCAAATAAAGTCTTTTCAACTGCAACTTCGAGAACAGTTTGTGTAAAAATATAGAATCAAGAAACATGACCATAGTTTAAATGAGTGTCTACGGTATGTTTGTAACAACTGCCCAAATATAGCTCTCAACAGTTTAAAATCTATAGAAATCAGTATAATACTCTTTAAATTATTGGCACCACAAATATTGCTTAAGTTAAATAAGAGTAATAATTGCATTAGTTTTATATATCTTAGATCATTTTGTTTTTAATTGTAGTCCAATTTGAAAATGTTGATACTTCTCGACCTAGAATCTAAATAAAAGATTTTTAGAGAGATGTCTGTGCATGCGTGTGTACGTACGTTCGTACATCCGTTCGTTCTGGAAGCTTTTTTTGTCGTCCATATCTCAAGAACCAGTAGAGATATCAACTTAAAATAATTTTTGTTATGTCGATAATAATGCAGAAAGGACTCTCAAAATTTGATTTCTCCAAAAAACCAAAACTTTTAAAATTTATATTTAAAAATCGTTAGAGCGCTTTTTTTTAAATTCATTTTGTATGCATAATATGTTTCAATTTTAGTTTAAAAATATTTTTGGCATGCAGTTATTTAGAGCTTATTAACATTCGTTTTAAATTTCAATTTCAAAAAAAATTGATGACCCATTCTCAAGAATTTTTTTTAAATCAAATATAAGAACCATGACATTTTTGTTAATCAAATATTATTAAACAGTATAAGAGCTTGTACAGAAAAATGATTGAAATCGGTTGATTAGTTCCTGAGAAAACTTAAAAAAGAAACAACGGTTCTATCTGGAGTACCTTGCATTGCGTTTTATTAAGTTTTACTGTCGCAAACAACAAATGGATGACCTTGTGCATCTGTTTCCCATTAACTTGTTTTAATGTGAATCTCTATACATATTCACTAGATGAAAGAATTTCAAGTATTTGTTTTCTTTTTTTCATAATACTAAAGTACAAATAAAATCTAGGTTCAAGCTAATTTGCTAAGCAAGTCTGATTGCCGTAGAAGCTGGATATAAATCTCTAATTAACCTTAACCCGATCGCTATTTATAATCTGAAATATTGAACCTAAAATGCATGATACCAATGGTCTGTTTGGTGCTTAGCCTGAAGTGGTGTTATTCAGTTTTAATTGTTGTATTAATTTGTTATCGTTATTTTATAACTACTAAGAAAAATATAGGAAGCTTCTATTGATATATGTATGAAAACATTGTATACTGTTATTAGAAAACTGTGGTAAAATAGATCATGCTAGTATTAACATAACTTAAAAAACCAGAAATAAGGCAGAACCATGCTAAATGTGAGGTATATTGGTTTAAAAAAGGCTGGAATGCGACCCACACTGATAACTTCACATCCCGTCTGTCGATTTGTCTTGCTTAAAAGTTTGTAGGTTTTCGTGTTGTGTTAAAAAAATTGTCTTCAAAATTTCAAAATTACCAACAATATTTTGCATTTTATGAAATAGTTTTATTTGAAAATCTAGTTTTGTTAACGAAATTTTTAGTCGAAAACCAATTTTGCCAATTTTAGTAACATTTCTTAAAAGTTTTTATTTCCTATATAAACAAATACAAATTGGATGAATGAAATTATTATAATTTTTGAAAAGCTATTTGAGTCGAAAGTAAATTTTTACCAAGTTTTAGTATTGTTTTTATTTAGGTTTTTATTTAAAAAAAAACTGTCAATTCGATTTTTCTCAAAATTGTATCGAATGTTGAAAACAATATGTTGCATAAGATACAATTATTTTGAAGCCAATATCTCAAAGTTTTGAAAAGATATTTAAGTCGAAAATCAATTTTTACCAACTTTTGTTAATTTTTGTTTAGGTTTTTATTTTTTGTATAAAAATTATCAATTCGATTTTTCTCAAAATTTTTCCGAATGTTGAAAACAATATTTCTTATAAGTTAAAATTAGTTGGAAGCCCTAATCTCAAATTTTTTAAAATATATTTGAGTCGAAAATCAATTTTTACCAACTTTTGTTAATTTTTACCAAGTTTGAGTAATGTTTTTTTTTAGGTTTTTATTTATTATAAAAAAAACTTTCAATTCGATTTTTCTCAAAATTTTACCAGATGTTAAAAACGTTATTCTTCGTTGCACAAAATTATTTTGGTTATCTCCAAAATATATATGTATATATATAATTTTTTGTTCGTAAAATTTTCGATGTGACAAATATTTTTTTTTCAGTTTTTTTTGATTTATAAAAAAAAACGTTAATTGGATTTTTTTCAAAAAATATAGCCCTTTCTGCATCTTTCTGCATTATTATCTGTATATCAAAATTTATTTGAAGTCGATATCTCTACTGGTTCTTGTACATACACACTCACGCACAGACATCTCTCTAAAAATCTTTTATTTCGAGAAATGTCAAAATTTTCAATTCGTCAAATCGGACCGATTACAATAACTTCCTTTGGGAAGTTAAAAAAGAGGCTAAATGCATTAGCGAAGTCGAAAAAACGATTCCGTTGGTCTGTCTGTCCTGGCCCTTACAGCCCTTTGTACTATTGCAATGTTCGTCCTCATCTTGAAAATGCATCGCAAGTATGAACTCCCTATTACGAAATTTATAGAAAACGTATTGAATCAATTTAACATAATTTCATTCGCTTTGCTCTAAAGGATCTTCCTTGGGATCATCCTTATGATCTGCCTCCCTCTGAACATCGTATTAAGCTTCTTCAAATGCAATCTCTCCACGTGTTAATAAGGACTTTATATTCCTTCATCAACTCATTAATGGTAAAACTGTTGAACCTTATTTACTGTCTTGAATAAATTTGAATAACCGAGGCGGAGCTCATCACCTGCGATACTTTGTATTACAATATCTAAAACGCTTCCACTGTCTTCAAATTTTCTTCACAATCTTTTTAGTTTCTTGCGATTTATGAGGACCATAATCATCGCGCCTTGATTGAATATGGTAACGTTTGAATCACCACTTTTGTAGTAAATTCAGACCATTTTTATACGTTGTTCAATTGTTAAACCAACCATTATTATAAATGACACTTCAAATGACAGCTAAGGTTTACAGGTGCCAAATCCCTTCAATACCAACTTGAAACCACGAAATTAAAGACCCTTTACATGTATATCAATAGGAATGTAATATGTAATGAAATAAGTACGTATCCAAAAAATTTAAAATCCTACAACTCTCTGATGCGGTGAGATGCCAATGATTTAATAATGTTTTTATACAATTTTTAACTTAGACATTAAGTCAAAGTTTTTTATTTTATTTACTTTTTTTTTTTTGATAATAAGATCTCATGGGGCTCCTTTCATTCAATATTCTTTACATCATCCAAAATAATAATGAAGCATAACCTTTTGCTTAGATAAGGATATTCTCCCGATTGCTTACAATATGAGGATATGTATACAAACTTATCTAAGCACTTTGAACAAGTTACGGCCCATGCATCGACGTTGCTTGTAGCTCGTTTGGCAAACAGGACAAACAAAATGTATCTTACCCATGCCGCCAAAAATGTTGTTCTTTTTTCTTTTTTTTTGAGGAAATGGCAAAATTTCCTAGTTTTGTAATATTTTTTGGTGTGCCGGGAAAACATAAAGCTTTTCTTTATGAGCGTGGGCAAGAGCAATAAGTACCACAAACGATTTTCCATGTGATGAAGAGAGCCAACGAGAGATGCGCATCGAATTATGTGATGTATAAAAATGTTCAAAATATGACATACACTGCCTGAATCTACCATGCCAACAAAGTGGTGTGACAAACATCCAAAAAACATAAATTGTAAATTTTTTTAGCTAAATATAAATACATTTTAAATATTTTTAAATAAATAAAATACTATTCTCCAATATATTCTGCACTTTTTAATCATCGGGATTTCCACATGTTTGACCAATGGAAGAAGAACAAAAAGTTCATATAATTCAAAATATTTAATAAGTTGGTTTTTAAAGATTACCAAAAAGTAATTAAATTATTTAAAAAAATTTAAAATAAATGATAAAAAAATATGTTTATTATTGACAATAGCCAATAATAATTGTCACATAAGATGTGTCGATAGAAGATGCATACGAATCAATCTAATGATTTAAACTCGTACATTGTTCTAATGATTGGCATGAGTTCCAAGGATTGTCAATTTGGCAAAGTCCCAATCATTCAATCAAATTCATGGTTACCACCTTCCGAAAAATTAAAGTGATGACAAACATAAAAAAGTTTTTGTATTTAAATAAAATATTTAGATTGTAAGAGTCAATCATTAGGAACTGCTAACAACAACAGGGCTGATAATCTTACTAATTTAAGAGTAGATTTAAAATTTATAAAACCAAAAAAATTAACACATACAAAATTGAAACAGCAAAAACTCAGAGCAAAACAATTAATATTTCTTTCTAATTATATTTTTATTCGCAGTTAAATTAAATTAAATTGAAATATTTCCTATGTTAAAAAGTAAAAATGTATGTATATTTTTTCCCCTAGAATCTTCTTCTGTCTTTTTATCAAAAAACCTCACATATAATCTTTCTTTAACTAATTTTTGAAAAATGTTTGTGATATAAAAGGTATTCCAATAAAAGGTTTAATTTTGAACAGTCCGCTATTTGGGTAGCTGTCACTTTTAAAGCTTCGATCTTTTGACATTTGACCACAATAACTAAATATTAATAAAGCACCTTTTCGGCCGGAAATATTAAAACTGGTAAACTTGAGCTGTTGGGAAAAGTTAGTGATGTGAAGAATTGAAACTGGGTCCTTTGAATGTATAAAAATCAGGAATGAAGCCGTTTTACTTAGGAGGCTACGTTAATAATCAGAATTTTCAAATTTGGGGTTTAGAAAATAAAGAAATAATTTAATTTTACCTTAGTTTTGTATCGAGGATACATCCGAAAAAAGGAAAATATCATAAAAGGATATCTTGCTAGTGGCCTTTTGGCTGATATTGCAAATGGAACACCTTATATGTCACAATTAAATAAACAATCAGTGATTTCACTTAAAAAAAATGATTTATTTTATACTCTAAATTAAATCTCTTATCTTCTGCATTTTCACCAAAAATTCCACTTTCAGTCTTGCTCCGATATTAAAATATCATTGCAATTAATTTTGATAATACTTTATGATACATGTAAAAGAAAATATTTACATTTATTCCAATTGGAATATTAATATTATATATTAATTATTATTATGGTGTTCTTATGTAGATAAAAACTTTTGATTCAAAACTTAAAAATATTTTTTTATTATTATACTAAAAGTTCTTGTGTATACATTTTTATTTAAAAATCTTGTTTGATAAAAAAGCTCAAGAAATTATTTAATTTAAAAAATAGAAACAGAAAATGGTCACACTGAAAAGAAGTAAAATTGTTGAGCTTCTACGCTATGAACTATTGTTCTGGCCAAAGAAATACCATTCGCCTCTCGGCTTCGAAAGTGCCAACATGGTTTCAGTGAAATATTTTTGAATTACTCACAGCAACGTGCTAGATTTATTGGCTAAGAAGTTACGCAAAATTCACATTCACTGTATTAACGTGTGTCTATGTCTATTCCGTGTGCGAACGAAGTCTAATAAAAAAATAAGACCTACAAACCTTTTATTAAACAGCCTTATTGTGTCGCGTTAAATTTTCATTTTGTCATCATAAAATATTATATAGCCATTCTATATAAAATATAAAATACAAGAAGTGGTAATAAGACCGGTCTGTGAGAGGATTCGGCAAATATGTACAAGAATCCTAATTATTCTGTGCTTTCTGTAAATTATTATGTTTAATGTACAATGTTGAAATGAATGAGTTCAAAGTGTACAAGGATAGAGTGAGTGGTAGGAGTACGAGTACGAGCACGAGTACAAGACAATCGACAACAAAGAGTAGCACTATTGTTACCAAAAGAGGATAACCATTTGTTTTTGGAGTGGATTTTTATGTAGTACATCCTTTGGAATATCCTTGCCAAGGAAAAACAAACTTGATTTATATTCAACGCATGGTACCGAATGTCGGTAACTTATGATGAAAACTACAAATATATGCGAATTACAAGTTGGACAGGATACAAAAAATTGCAAAAATACATCCCCGGTGGAAGGGGGCTTAAATCTGAGACTGGCTCTGGTTCTGGCACTGGCATTGGTACTGGTCCTGGCACTGGCACTGGATCTGGTTGTCCTTTGAATTCTTGGCTATTGGTTTCGAATGTTGCCGTCGACAACGACACAAACTTTGACTTGAATGCCATCGTCGCCTTCGCCGAAGTTGTTCAACTTTTCTCGGTAGACGACAGTACTGTTCTTCGTCGTCGTCGCTGTCTGGTGCGGAAAACATATTGACTCGGGAAGGTCCTTGCTTTTTGTGCTGATAATTCAAATTATTCAGTTTAGTGTTTGTTTTTTTTTTTGTGGGGTGTGAGGAGTGTTGAGTTTGGGGCTGATAGTTGGCCAGGATAATAAAATAAAATATTCTCATACCAACTGTAATAAGAGATCGTAAAATGAATCAAATAAATCGAAGACGTCGTCAAACTGCAGAGCCCTTTGACTGTCTGAGACCGGTGATACGTTTTTTTGGCATAATAACTGCTGTAGGTAAGTTTGTGTCATGTTTTCGAATATGGAATTAATTTAATTAAATTGAGATACTGGGCAATAAGCAATGGGTTTGGATGTTGAATCTTTTATTTATACATCCTGCGTTTATAAAGGTAGTTTGGTTGAAGTATGAGAGTATTTATTTAACTTTTTCGGAAGGATGTGGAATGATTTTTGCTATTTTGGTAAAAAAAAAACAGAAGTTCTACTTGAATATTTATAGATTCGATGTCATTAATTTTTAAAATCGGTTGATTTATTCCGAACAAACTACGTACAAATCTATAGTGGGATAAATTATATTTATTTGGAGAATGTTTTGTATGAGGAAAAAACAGACAACTCGGTTTGATTTGGGTCTGTTTCGGGGACCTATACAAGTCTGTGTGCTGTTTTTTATTTTAATTTTAAATATTGTTTAAATTCAAAAGAAAATGTACTTAACTTTAAATAGAGAGGTAGTAACTCTTCAGGAAACAGTTGAATTAACTTGGGTTCAAGAAACATAATTAATGTCAATAGTCATTAACTGAAGAACCTGCATGAAGCTGCTCACATTTTCTTAATGCACTGACATTAAGTTAAATCGCTTGCGAAAAAGATAACTAGTTTTTAAGAATTGAGTCTTCTTTCTTGAATTGTTGTATGTGTGAAGCTGTTTTTTTATTTAACGGATGTGAAATTCAGTTTTTTTGAAAACATCTCAAATTTGTTCTTTTTGTTACAATTTTTACTTAAATAAAAATGAAGTTTAAACAAAAGCTAATGCCACTTTTGATCATGAAGGGTTTTAACCAAATTAGGAAGAAAGTTATTGTAATCGGTCCGATTTGTCGAATTGCAAATGTTGATATTTCTCCACGTTTCAAGGTCCCTAGAATGAAAAGATTTTTAGATAGATTTCTGTGCGTGCGTATGTACGTACGTTCGTATGTCCGTACGTCTCTAGGTTCGGGAAGCTTTTTTCGTAGTCCATATCTCAAGAACCAGTTGAGTTATCGCCTTCAAATAAACTTTGTTATATAGATAAAAATGCAGAAAGAACTACCAAAAATTGTGTGGCTGGTTTGTAGCAATTTAAAACAAAGGGAAAGTTTTGGTTAACCCAAAATATCTTACGAATAAATAACGGACTTGAATTAAATTTTATATTATGTACTGTGACGTGATGCCAAACTTCAATTAACGTTAACACTGAAAAAATAATTGTCAACGCGAATATATTACGAAAAAAAAAAGATTTTATCTCCAAACTTATTGTTTGCAACGAAAAATAACGTTTTTAACATATGGTAAAATTTTGAAAAGATCAAATTGACAGTTTTTTTTTTTTCAAAAAATAAAAACCTTAAAAAAAAGTTGTGATTTTCGAAATAAATATTTTTTTTTAAATTAAACATATATTCACTTCAAAATAATTTAATTTTATAAAAATTATTATAGTTCTCAACATTCAGTAAAAATTTGCAATAGATCGAATTAACTATTATTTTTATAAATAAAATAAAAACGTATACAAAATATTACTAAAACTTGTTGAACATTGGTTTTTGAACTAAATATCTTTTCAAAAATTAAAAATATTGGCTTCAAATTAATTTCATATAAAATTATATTTATAATATTTTTAATTTTTTATAAAATTCCAACATTCTGTTTTTCATAAAAATTAAAATCTGCAAAAACTAGTACGCTTAATTGGTAAAAATTGATGTTCGATTCTCGATATTTCGTGAATAAATGAAGGTATGGAATTCAAAATGATTTCATTCTTTTTTTTTATAATAAGCGCACACTTAAGGGGATAATACTACCCTTATTATGTAGACACAGTTTGAGCATTAGGAAAGGGAGAGAGGGGTTGAAAGGAGGTGTCGGTGCACATTGGTTTTGAATTCCTGAATATTGTAATGGCTGGGAAAGACAGGGTGTGGCAAGGCATTCCAAATTCGCGTAGTACGGCTAAAAAACGAATCTCTGAACTTGACAGTACGACCGAAGTTGGGCTCAAGGGTATATTGATGAGCATTCCTAGAAGCGCGAGTATAATGCTTGAACTGTTTAAGGGGAGGAATGCAACTGGCTATTTCTCTAGAGCATAAACCGTTAAAATAACGGTAAAAGAGGGTGAGACAAGAAACATTTCGACAATGTTCAAGCGACGTAAATGATTTTATGATGGTATTATTACCAATCAATCTAAATGCTCTACGTTCAATACTGTCCAAGAGGCTTAAGTAAGTTGCAGGAGCACCAGCCCAGATATGGGAGTTATACTCAAGCTTTGCCCAAACATCTTGCGGCATTTTTGGCGACATCGCGTATTGTGATCGTTCCACAAAAGGTGGAGAATATCGAGATGTTCAGTGTCCTCAATGCAAGTGTCGTGTATGGATAATGGCAAGGGGGGTATATCTCGCTTTAACGATACAAGACAGCATTGGGTTTTCGAACCATTAAATTCCACGCGGTTTTTTAATCCCCATTGTACAATGCTGTTTAGGTCGGAATTTAATGAGCTTATTATATTTTGTCGTTGCAGTTGATGGGATGTGATTCTGAAAACGAATATGAAAAGCTAAGAGTACTATCGTCAGCGAAACAATGTATTGGATTAGAAGTTGCAGATAGGAGATCATTAATAAAAATGAGAAAGAGTGTTGGAGATAGAACAGGCCCTGGGGCACACCAGCATTTATTTTGTGGTTTTCAGACTTGAGTCCATACAATACAACCTGTATTGAACGATTCGAAATGTAATTAACAATCCAATGAAGGAGGGAATCATTCGATAAAAGAGCCTGATGCCAAACTCTACCAAATGCTTTTGAAATATCAAATGCAATAATCTTACTTTCTCCAAAGCTCCACTGTTCGGTGAGATGAACCATGAGATCACTAGTGGACCTATTGCTACGAAAGCCGTATTGTCGGTCATTAAGAAGCTTTCGATCTTCGAAATATTTCTTCAGCTGATAATTAATCAGCGTTTCCATGACCTTGAAAAGAAAGGACGTAAGTGCAATCGGTCGGTAATTACAAGGTGAGGCAGATTCGCCTTTTTTGGGAAAAACCTGGACAAATGTGGTTTTCCATCCGCCCGGAACGAGACCTGATGAGTAGCACAGATGAAAAAGCTTACGCAGTTGAAGAACACCTCTTCAGAACAATAGCGGGTATACCAGCTATTTATGTATGTATGTTAAGATCTTTTAGGACTCTCGCCACAGTACGAGTGCGAAAAAAGATTGGCCCCATAGAATCACTAACGCGCTCGATGACAGGCGGAGTCATAGCACTCACGGGCAGCGTTGAGTTGGCGGCGAACTGCCTAGCAAAGAGATTAGCTTTCTCTAAAGTGCTAAATTTTCTAAGAAAAATCCAATCTGTATTTGTTTATAAATAAGAAATAAAAACTTTCAACAAAAACTACTGAAATCGGTAAAAATTGGGTTTCGACCAAAAATCTCCTTAACAAAAATAGATATTGAAATCAAATTATTTCATCATATGTAAAATATTGTTGGTAATTTTTAGTTATTAACTTCCCATAGGAAGTTATTGTAATGGGTCCGATTTGTCAAATTAAAAATTTTGACATTTCTCGACGTTTCAAGGTCCCTAGAGTCGAAATAAAAGATTTTTAGAAAGATGTCTATGCGTGTGTGTGTACTTACGTCCGTACGTCCGTATGTCCGTACGTTCGCGACGTTTTTTCGACGTTCATAGCTCAAGAACCAGAAGAGATATCGACTTCAAATAAATTTTGTTATACAGATAATAAGGCAGAAAGATGCAGAAAGGGCTCTCAAGAAAATTGCGTGGGTGGTTTTTTTACCATAGCAGTTAAAAAAAAAGGTAAAAATGTTGGTTAACACTAAATATCTCACGAACCAATAACGCTAGAGACTGAAATTAAATTTGATATTATATATTGTAACGTGATACTTAACAAATATATTTTTGGAAAAAATTACAATTAACGGTTTTTTTATAAATCAAAAAAACTGAAAAAAGAATAATATTTACCTCGAAAAATTTAGGAATAAAAAACGATTTTATCGCCAAAATAATTTTGTGCAACGAAAAATAACGTTTTCAACATCTGGTAAAATTTTGAGAAAAATCGAATTGACAGTTTTTTTATAAAAAAATAAAAACCTAAAAAAAACATTAATCAACGTTGGTAAAAAATGATTTTCGACTTTAATATCTTTTCGAACATTTAAGATTATGGTTTCCAACTAATTTTATCTTATAAGAAATATTATTTTTAACATTCTGTAAAAGTTTAAGGAAAATCGAATGGACAGTTTTTTTACAAAAAATAAAAACCTAAAAAAATATTAATAAAAGTTGGTAAACATTTATTTTCGACTCAAATATCTTTTCAAAACTTTGAGATATATGCTTATCTTTAAAAAAATATTGTTGTCAACATTCAGTAAGATTTTGAGAAAAATCGAATTGACAGTTTTTTTACAAAAAAAAATAAAAACTAAACAAAAATGAATAAAAGTTGCTAAAAATTGATTTTCGACTCAAATATCTTTTCAAGACTTTAAGATATTGGATTTAAACAAATTTTTTGTTATAAACAATATTGTTTTTAATGTTTGGTAGAATTTTGAGAAAAATCGAATTGACAATTTTTTTTACAAAAAATAAAAACCTAAAAAAAACAATACTAAAACTTAGTAAAAATTTACTTTCGACTCAAATATCTTTTCAAAAATTAAAAATATTGGCTTCAAACTTATTTTATCTCATAGAAAATATTTTTTTCGACGTTCAGTAGATTTTTATAAAAATCCAACAGTCAGTTTTTTCATAAAAAATTAAAATCTACAAAAAATAGTACGCAAAATTGGTAAAAATTGATGTTCGGTTTTCGATATCTCGTGAACAATAGAAGATATTGACTTCAAATTAATTCCATTCATCCAATTTTTATTTGTTTATATGAGAAATCATTTTTTTAAGAAATGCTACTAAAATTGGTAAAAATTGGGTTTCGACTAAAAATCTCGTTAACAAAAAAACAATTTCGAAATCAAACTATTTCATTATATGCAAAATATTATTGGTAGTTTTTAAATTTTTAAGAATAATTCAACTGAGAACTTTTTTAACAAAACACGAAAATCTACAAACTTTTAAGCAAGACAAATCGACAGACGGGATGGGAAGTAATCAGTATGGGTCGCATCCCAGCCTCTTTTTTTTTAATCCAACTGAAATTTTTTTTAACAAAACACAAAAACTTATAGAAATATATTTTGTTAAAGTCTTAAGCAAGACAAATCGACAGACGGAATGGAAAGATATCAGTGTGGGTCGCATCTCAGACTCTTTTTAAATTTGTACTGTGTAAAAAAGGTAAAATTATTATATGAAAATTTTATCAGTTGTTAAAAACGTCATTGTTCGTAATATACAATTATTCTGATTTCGTGATTTCAAATTGGTAGAGTTCACATTTGAGATCTGTCAAACTCAGCTGTAATTACAATATTAGTTGAATGTCTACCATTGACGATAATTTGTCGCCTAGCAATCGAACAACGAGTCAAAGTTATTAAAACGTACTACAAAATGGTGATTTAAGTGTAGCCACTTTTAACACATTATATGATTATGGCCTTTATTATCAATCAACTGCGCAAGAAATCGTTAGAATTGTGAAGAAATTTGAAGAGAGGAAGATTTACTGATGTCGCAAGGTCAGTACATTATAATAATGCACGTTTAGTTGAGAAAATTGCTGTTGAAAGTGCACGTGTTGCTAATTATTCGAATTTATCGTTTTCCCCAAGCAATTGATCGATTTCTTTGGCTATTAAAGATCAAAGATTAAGCCAACGCAATAGACCGTAATCCTTGAACTCTAAACGTTTCAAAAATCAATATTGGTCAAGTTCTGGCTGGGGTGTCGTCAAAAATGTGCGAAAAAGTATTTTAAAATAACTTCAAAAGAATCGCATTCTAGTAATAATATTCTCGAAGCGGCTATTCCAATGAAATAAATGCATTAATTGCTTAATTGTATTTCTGCATCATTTAAATCAAAGAAAGTAATTATTCCGTAAAGCTGGAGTCACCACAAGTTTTAGAGGAAGGGATTTTTTAACCAAGCCAAAATAAATGCAATTAATTAGCACAAAAAGAGCCTAAAATCTCACAATTATATTTTTAAAATTTTGTTTAGTTTTAAAAGTCTCCAAAAAATGTACGAACTAAGGAACCCAAAAATAATGTGTGGTGTTTCCAGGTTTACGGACCTTAGTAATTGAATGATTTAACAAAATATGAATTTAATATGATACAAATTCACAAGTACTTGTTTTGTTATTAGGATTTACAAAAAAGGTTAATTTTAAAGTTCTTAAATCAATTCAATGAACAAGCCACTAGAGGAAGGTGGTAATAAACTGCACAAATATCCATCGTATAAAAGAAATATGCGAAGCTCCTTTTTAAATCTATTCAGCAACATATTTATTCAAAAAAATCCCAAATATTACAAATAAAATTGGAGTAAATTTAAGTCAATATTAGGGCGTAATTAGTTGAAAAAACAGCCAGAGTTTTCAGTTAGTGTACCTTACTCAGATAATTTGACATAAAATCAAAAAAAAAAAGATACATTTATTTCCACAGACTTAAGTTCAACAACAACTTCAACATTTTCCTTTAAATTGTTCACTCATAAAAAATCCATTCAAAAAACGTATTTTCACTTGTGAATTTTATTACTTCCGTTGTGAAATACTTAAACCTTTTACATTAAATTGACGATGACTCCTGCTTGCAGAATGACAACAATAAAACCACAAAATGTTAACTCATTTGATACACAGGAGAGTAATACATTACCCAGACAAAAAGGTCTATCACCGAAATGTCTTCATGCATAATATCATTCGTTACCCATTAGATGAAACATTAAGTGGATGCACATTATCTTAAGTCCATATTATACGAGAGTGGGCAAAATAAAAAAAAATATGCTTTATATATAATAATTGTCTACATATGTACATATATGTAGGTACAACTTCCAACTTCCGCCATAAGACCATAACTTGGAAGCTTGAATGCGATGCGATTCTTGTTTATCGTCGGAAACGTATATACATATATATTATATTTACACTCATATAGGTAAGGCATATATTTTTTGTTTGCTCATTCTTTCAAAGAGATTTATAAGTTGCGATGGAGATAGAATTTGTCGTGAAAGCCTTCTTCCTATCCTACTCGTATTCCTATCACACCCTGAGCTTAATAATAATCTTATGGATCTCAACGAAATGGTCACATCATAAAATACACACCACAAAATATGCCATTAAAAGTGATATAAAACTTAAGCAACAGCATTCAATACACCCTCGTCGACACTCATAATAAAGGACCGCATTATATTTCAAAGGATTCAAATGTACAGCTTTTGATACAGTCAGTGATAGGCAGACACTACATATCAGTTAACAGTGCCGGATATACTGTCTCTTATAAGATACGCTTACAGGCCGTAACTCCTACGAGCTTATTTTAGCGGAGGTCATTTAAACTTTAAGTAAATTTAAAAGAAATCTCTTATACTAAAAGCGGACCTATTCCATTACTGAAAATTAATCGCTGTCCGGTGTGTCTCAGAGTTGCATTTTGTCTCCGATACTAAAACTTCTAATCCACTTAATTGCTTTGTTGATGACAGAACTCTCATCATTTCATATTTGTTTTTCGATTCACATTACCCGTGTTTTTTTGGCATTCTATAAATAGTATAGTAGAAAATTCACAAGAAAACACATCCCATTAAAAATTAGTACGACTGAAAGAAAACCTGTCAGAATTATAATAAAAAAAATACAAATAGAAGAAAGTTTTGTGAAAATCAAAAGTTAAAATTAACTTCAGCAAAAAAAAACTAACTAAAACTAAAACAGATAATGCATTATGTTCTGTTTAGTATAGTTTTGTTTTAATCAAATTAAAAAAAAAAAATTGCACATGGAGTAGGTAGCATACTCTTATATGGTGCTGAACTATTCAGTTCGTCATTGTTTAACACGAATCAAACTATCTCACTTGCACTTCATAAGAAACATCGAAACACCATTTTCATTTTAGAAAGTGCTGTCAAACTTACTCATTTTTAAATCTTCTTGTGCGGTGAAAACACCAAAAAGATTTATTTAATCTAAACCGATATAAACCTTTGGTGGAAACATATCACAACTTAATTATCTTTTCTTTTGTTTTCTCTTTCAAAATAAGCCCAGTTAGTCCATTTTAATTAACAAAACTAAATAATATCAACAGTAACAGATTGATTTTTTTCTCCAATGGAAAACACATGATTTCAAATGCACAACTACTCAACGAACACAGCCATCGATATACAAATGCAATATCAATCGTACCAACATTTTAGAACGAAATCAAATAAGATCCATTCGATACTCGTATAAATGTCAAAAACCCATCCGTAATAAGATTCTATTTTTACTTTTATCGGTAGTATTCATACTGCGGATATTGTTTTTGTTTTAAGTGTAAAATCCTACTGTACTATTGATAGATTTTCCAACAAAACACGGGTATTCTTTCCCTTTGGATTTGAAACTAGTGTTGAGTAGAGTTCATTGCTTTCAAAACTCTATGCTGTTACTAATTCCTCTAATGCCATCTCTCCATCTCTTTGTGATCGATTAAAAGTTTGAAGTCACCAAGACTCTGCTAAGTGTTTAGGTTTTCTCTGCCGATGCAAGAAGGTTGTTTACTCCTTTCGGTCTGGATAAACGGTCACAAATAACCCACATGAGTCTTTTGGACATAATTGTTTTTTAAAATGATAGTCGACTGTTGTTTCATTGAAAAATATGCAACTCTTGAACAACGCCCCAATGTTTTATGCTTATCATTATTTTATCGTTTTTTTCATAAAAAATGATCTAGTGAAATAGCCAGTTGCATTCTTCCTTCTACTTCTAGGAATGCTGATTAGTTTAAACTTGAGCCCAATTTTAAACACTCTATTAAGGGCAGAGATTCTTTTGTAACCCGCACTTCAAGAATGTTTCATACCGGGCTCAATATTTCCCATTTATTATGCGAACATTCAAAACCATATGGGCATTGGTATCTCCTTTTTAATCCTTTCTTTCTCTCTTAATTTACTTGCACTGCCTTTAATTATTATAAGAACGAACTAGGCGGGATCTCCAATAAATCCGCTCCTATGAGCCATTTAAGGAAGCACAATAAAAAAACACACTGCTTGAAAAAAAAGATATGTACACGCTTGTACATTTTTTTTTCAAGCTTACCACATCCGGAACTTGGGGAAAAAGAAGCCATCATTTAACAAACTTTTACAGCCAACAATTAAGTTAGATTTCTTTTTCTTTTTGGATGAACCTAAAATGAATAGAGACTTTAAGTCACAAGTTTTGTCTTTTGTGCACGTGCAAAATTAACGCTCGTCCTTATGTGGAACTTTATACCTATGTACCTACATTTATTTATTTTCTTTTTTCAATTTGAAACATCCTCCTTTAAGGAAATAAGAAAAAACAAAAATAAATAAGACTCGTTAAGAAAATAAAACAGTTCATTGGAACGAGTTGTTTAAGTTGTGAAAATGTTGAATTTTTACAAAAGGTCATGTATTTATTTGGTCTTAAAGTTTATGAAAAATCCAAAGACACGTTGGTCCGTCGTTGCGTCTTTTTAAATTTTATTGGAATTAGTTCCTGATTTTGGGAACTCTTTTTGATAAAGAACGAAATTAATTTGTAATTCACACAAATTGTTGCTTAGTTAAGTTAAGCTTTTTTTTATATCTAGTATGAACATTTTGAAGTTAATTTAAAAAGGACATACATTGGTTTCTAAAATAAGATTTTGGTGTAGATAAGAAGGATCATATACAAAATTATCTTACAAATTTTGTATAAGAGGTTTAAGAAAGTGTATTCAAAAAACATTGTTCTTTTAGTGTCAGGAAAGCTGAGAAATTTTGTTTTGTTTGGGACTAGAAATTTCGATAAATGAATTAAGCTAAGACGATATCCTTTATAAAGGATGATAGGATTGTTTGCGTTTGTAATTATAAAGGTGGCTATACAATTAAAACACGTAACTCTGTTAGAAAATATTTAAGTTGTAAAACTTTTTTTTATTACAAAAATTAAACAACTTCAAATTTAAAAATATATTTATTTCCACTCACAACAGCGGTAGTCAAATGTTTTGATCAAGTTGGCATAGTTCCATAATAACGGCAAAAACGATGTTCTTGTTATGTATTTTTCAAATTATTTAATTTTTAAATTGTAAAATTGAACTTACTCGTATTTACAAACATTTGTACGTCCGTACGTTATGGAAGCTTTTTTCGTCATACATATCTCAAGAACCTGTTGAGATGTCGACTTCAAATAAATTTTGTTACACAGATAATAATGCAATAAGATGCAGAAATGATTTTCAAAAAAATTGAGTGGGTGGTTTTTGTACTCGTACCATAGCAATTTGAAAAAAGGTGAACATTTTGGTTAACCCAAAATATCCCGCGAACCAATAATGCTAGGTACTTAAATTAAATTTTATATATTGTATAAGGTTCAATTATTCCAAAAAAAATTAAAATTACCAACAATTTTTGCATAATTATGGTGAAATAATTTGATTTCAAAATCTATTTTTGTTAACGAGATTTTTAGTTGAAAAACAATTTTTACCAATTTTAGTAGCATTTCTTAAAAGGTTTTTTTTCCTTATATAAACAAATACAAATTGGATGAATGAAACTTATTTGAAGTCAATACCTTTTATTGTTCACGAGATATCGATAACGGCACATCAATTTTGAACAATTTTGCGTACTGTTTTTTGTAAATTTTATTTTTTTTTTATGAAAAAAAATCGGATGTTTGAATTTTTTAAGAAATATACTGAATGTCTAAGGCAATATTTTCTTTGAGATAAAATTAGTTTGAAGCCAATATTTTTATATTTTGAAAAGATATTTAAGTCGAAAATCAATTTTTACCAACTTTTAGTAATGTTTTTTTAAGAAAACTGTGAATAAGATTGTTCTCAAAATTTTACCGATTGTTGAAAACATTATTTTTTATAAGATACAATTTGTTTGAAGTCATAATCTCAAATTTTTGAAAAGATATTTTATCGAAAATCAATTTTTACCAACTTTTAGTATCTACCTAATGTTTTTTTTTAGGTTTTCATTTTTTATAAAAAAAACTGTCAATTCGATTTTTCTCACAATTTTACCAGATGGTTAAAACGTTATTTCTCGCTGCATACAATTATTTTGGAGATAAAATCATTTTTTGTTCGTAAAATTTTCAAGGTGACAAATATTTTTTAACTTCCCATAGGAAGTTATTGTAATGGGTCCGATTTGTCAAATTGAAAATTTTTACATTTCTCGACGTTTCAAGGTCCCTAGAGTCGAAATAAAAGATTTTTAAAAAGTTGTCTGTGCGTGCGTGTGTACGTACGTTCGTACGTCCGTATGTCCGTACGTCCGTACGTACGAACGTTCGCGACGTTTTTTTCGTCATCCATAGCTCAAGAACCAGAAGAGATATCGACTTCAAATAAATTTTGTTATACAGATAAAAAGACAGAAAGATGCAGAAAGGGCTCTCAAGAAAATTGCGTGGTTGGTTTTTTTTACCATAGCAGTTCAAAAAAAAGGTGAAAATTTTGGTTAACCCTAAATATCTCATGAACCAATGAAGCTAGAGACTTGAAATAAATTTTATATTATTAATTGTAACGTGATACAAAACAACTATAGTTTTGGAAAAAAATCCAATAAACGGTTTTTTTATAAATCAAAAAAAATGAAAAAAAAAATTTGTCGCCTCGAAAATTGTACGACTAAAATATGATTTCATCTCCAAAACAATTTTGTGCAACGAAGAATAATGTTTTTGACATCTCAAAAAATTTTGAGAAAAATCTTATTGACAGTTTTTTTTATAAAAAATAAAAACCTAAAAAAAACATTACTCAAAGTTGGTAAAAATTGAATTTCGACTCAAATATCTTTTCAAAAACTTGAGATTAAGGCTACAAACTTATTTTATCTTATAAGAAATATTGTTTTCAATATTCTGAAAAATGTTGAGAAAATTGGCAGTTTTTTTACAAAAAATAAAAACCCAAAAAAAAATTAATAAAAGTTGTTAAAAATTGATTTTCGACTTAATTATCTTTTCAAAACTTTGAGATATTGGCTTTAAACCACTTTTATCTTTCAAAAAATATTGTTGTCAATATTTAGTAAAATTTTGAAAAAAATCGAATTGATAGTTTTTTTTACAAAAAATTAAAAACCGAAAAAATAATTAACAAAAATTGGTAAAAAATGATTTTCGACTCAAATATCTTTTCAAACATTTGAGATAATGGCTTCAAGTTAATTTTAACTTATAAGGAATATTGTTTTCAAGATTCGATAAAATTTTGAGATACTTAAACTAGGTAAAAATTTACTTTCGACTCAAATAGCTTTTCAAAACTTACAAATATTGGCTTCAAACTTATTTTATTTCACAGACAATATTGTTTTCGATATTCAGTAATTTTTTTATAAAAATCCAACAGTCCGTTTTTTATAAAAAAATAAAATCTACAAAAAATAGTACGCAAATTCGGTAGAAATTGATACATATAGACAAACTTTTAAGCAAGACAAAATGGATGGGAAGTTATCAGTGTGGGTCGCATCCCAGCATCTTTTTTTCAGTTGTTTTTTGATTTATAAAAAAAAACAGTCAATGGGATTTTTTTCCAAAAATATATTTGTTTGGTACTACGTTACAATATATAATATAAAATTTAATTCAAGTCTCTAGCGGTTTTGGTTCGTGAGATACATATTTGGGGTTAACCAACATTTTCACCTTTTTTTAAATTGCTATAGAAAAAAAACCACCCACTCAATTTCGCTTCTAGGAGCCTTGAAACGTCGAGAAATGTCAAAATTTTCAATTCGACAAATCGGACCGATTACAATAACTTCCTATGGGAAGAAAAGAGGCTGGGATGCGAACCACACTGATAACTTCCCATCCCGTCTGCCGAATTGTCTTCATTAAAAGGTTTGTAGGTTTTAGTGTTTTGTTAAAAATAGTTGTCATTTGTAATTGTTAACGAAATTTTTAGTCGAAAACCAATTTTGATAGCATTTGCGTGCTATTTTTTGAAGAAACGACTGAACGTCGAAAACAGTATTTTCTTTGAGATGAAATTAGTTTGAAACCAATATTTTTAATTTTTGAAAAGATATTTGAGTTTAAAGTAAATTTTTATTAAGTTTTAGTATTGTTTGATTTGTTAGATTTTTCTCAAAATTTTATTGAATTTTGAAAACAATATTTCTTACAAGATAAAATAAGTTTGAAGCCATTCACTTAATTTTTTTCAAATTTTTGAAAAGATATTTGAGCCGAAAATCAATTTTTACCAACTTTTGGTAATGTTTTTTTTTTTTTGGTTTTTATTTTTTGTAAACTAAAAACTGTCAATTCGATTTTTCTCAAAATTTGACCAGATCTCACGAACCAATAACGCTAGCGGCTTGAATTAAATTTTATATTATATATTGTAACGTGATAACAAAAAAAATATTTTTGGAAAAAACCATTTAACGTTTTTTTATAAATCAAAAAATCTGAAAGAATAATTTAATGCAACGAAAAATAACGTTTTTGACATCTTGTAGAATTTTAAAAAAAATTCTTTCGACAGTTTTTTTCGACTTAGCTATTTTTTTGAAAATTAAAGATATTGGCTTCAAACAAATTTCATCTTATGGACAGTTTATTTTACAAAAAATGAAAACATATATGTACATATATAAATATCTTTTCAAAAACTAGACACATTGACTTTAAACTAATTCCATCTTAAAAAAAAGAGGCTGGGATGCGACCCACACTGATAACTTCCCATCCCGTCTGTCGATTTGTCTTGCTTAAAAGTTTGTCTATATGTATCAATTTTTACCAAATTTGCGTACTATTTTTTGTAGATTTTATTTTTTTATGAAAAAACGGACTATTGAATTTTTATAAAAAAAATTACTGAATATCGGAAACAATATTTTCTGTGAAATAAAATAAGTTTGAAGCCAATATTTGTAATTTTTAAAAAGCTGTTTGAGTCGAAAGTAAATTTGTACCAAGTTTTAGTATTGTTTTTTTTTTAGGTTTTTATTTTTTGTAAAAAAAACTGTCAATTCGATTTTTCTCAAAATTTTATCGAATGTTGAAATAAATATTTCTTATAAGTTAAAATTAGTCAGAAGCCGTTATCTCAAATTTTTGAAAAGATATTTGAGTCGAAAATCAATTTTTACCAACTTTTTTTTTAATTTTTTTTCGGTTTTTAATTTTTTGTAAAAAACCTGTCAATTCGATTTATTTCAAAATTTTACTGAATGTTGATAACAATATTTTTGAAAGATAAAAGTAGTTTAAAGCCAATAACTCAAAGTTTTGAAAAGATATTTGAGTCGAAAATCAATTTTTACCAACTTTTATTAATTTTTTTTTAGGTTTTTATTTTTTGTAAAAAAAACTGTCAATTCGATTTTTCTCAAAATTTTATCAGATGTCAAAAACATTATTCTTCATTGCACAAAATTGTTTTGGAGATGAAATCATATTTTAGTCGTAAAATTTTCGAGGTGACAAATTTTTTTTTTCAGTTTTTTTGATTTATAAAAAAACCGTTAATTGGATTTTTTTTCCAAAAATATAATTGTTTTGTATCACGTTACAATTTATAATATAAAATTTAATTCAAGTCTTTAGCGTCATTGGTTCATGAGATATTTAGGGTTAACCAAAATGTTCACCTTTTTTTTAAACTGCTATGGTAAAAAAAACCACCCACGCAATTTTCTTGAGAGCCCTTTCTGCATCTTTCTGCCTTATTATCTGTATAACAACATTTATTTGAAGTCGATATCTCTTCTGGTTCTTGAGCTATGGACGACGAAAAAAACGTCGCGAACGTACGGACGTACGGACGTACGGACAATAACTTCCTATGGGAAGTTAATAATATTGTTTTTTAACATTCAGTAAATTTTAATAAAAATCCGAAGTTCAGTTTTTTCATAAAAATTGATGTTTGATTCTCGAAATCTCGTGACTATATAAAGTTATTGTCTTAAAAATGATTCAGTGATTCTGTGCTAAATTTTCTTAGAAAAAACTAATATGTATTTGTTTATATAAGAAATAAAAAATTCCAAGAAATGCAGCTTAAATTGTTTAAATTTGGTTTTCGACTAAAAATTTTGATATCATCCCTATGGCACCATGGCTACGGGCAAGGGTTTCAGAACTGTATCCTTTTCATTAAATTTTCCATGATCAATTCGCACATTGGCGGCTGTATGTCCTCAATAATTCCATGAATTCCATTTTTATTTCCTTTAATCGATTAAAAAATGTATAGAGTATTTAAACCAAAAAATTGTTAGGAAAATTTTCTTTCGGCCAATTTTTGTTCTGTAAGCTATGAAATCAGTATTTCTGTAAGAACAACAAAAACAAAGTTAAGGGGGTATAGCATTTTTTCTATCGTTTAAGGATAAATCGAATATTTGGTGACTTGTGTAATCTATTGAAGTACAACAAAATGTTTTTTTTTTTTTTAATTCTTGGTCGACCAAACAGTGATATATGCTCACTTCTAATATTTATCGTTGACTTGTCACCTTCTTGCCCTAAAGGTAAAGAAGAGAACAACTAACATAAAACGTCAAATTATTTCTAGTAAGTATTTGATTGTCATAGAAATGTTAAGAAAATGCTTGGATGTTATAAATTTTTTCACATCATGAAACTTGTAGTCTGTATTAAAAATGTTAGTATTGCATGGCCGATTTCTTGAAGTGAATTATTGGTTTCGGATCGATTAACAAGACCTTTAATTTGTATAAGTGATTCATTTTTTCACGTTTCGTAATTTTCAATCTATGTATGAACATTATATTAACTCTATATCACCTTTTACAAATCTTTGATTTTTTTTTATAATTAGCAAACACTAAAAGGGTTTTTGTATACCTTTAATATGCCAAAGACACAGTGTGAGCATTAGGAAAAGAGGGAAGGTTTGGATAGGAGGTGTCGGTGTACATTGATTTAGAATTTCTGAACATTGCAATGATAGGGAAAGATAGAGCGTGGCAAGGCGTTCCACATTCGCGTAGTACGGCTAAAAAATTAATCTCTGTACTTCATAGTACGGCCTAATTTGGGCTCAAGGTTAAACTGATGGGCATTCCTAGAAGCGCGGGTATTACGGTCAAATTGTTTAAGGGGAGGAATGCAACTGGCTATTTCACTAGAGCATAGTCCGTTAAAATAACGGTAAAAAAGGGTGAGACAAGAAACCTTGCGTCGATGTTCGAGTGACGTAATCGAGTTGATGATGTTAATGTCACCAATCATTTTAAAAGCTCTTCTTTGTATGTATACTGTTCAAGAGGTTTAAATAAGTTACTGGAGCACCAGCCCAGAGATGAGAGTTATATTCAAGTTACGGACGTATATAGGTTTTGTAGATTGTATAGCCAGATCAGACGGAGAGAAAAATTTCTTGCAACGTCTCAAAAAACCTAGACATCTTGCGGCATTTTTGGCGACATCGCGTATGTGATCGCTCCACAAAAGGTGGTTGCTGATGCACATTCCGAGGATGTCGAGATTTTCCGTTTCTTTGATGCAAGTGCCACTCATAGATAGTGGCAAAGAGGGTTTATCTCGCTTTAACGATACAAGACAGCATTGCGTTTTCGAAGCATTAAATTCCACACTATTTTTTATTCCCCATTGTACAATGCTGTGTAGGTCGGAATTTAATGAGCTAATCATATTTTGCCGTTGCAGTTCCACATCCGAAGAGGAGGGTTGTGAGTCTGGAAATGAATATGAAAAGCTAAGAGTGCTATTGTTAGCGAAACAATGTATTGAATTAGAAGTAGCAGATAGGAGATTTTTTATAAAAATGATGTAAAGGGTCGGAGACAAAACGAAGCCCTGGGGCATACCAGCATTTATTTTATGGGTTTCAGACTTGAATCCGTCCAAAACAACTTGTATTGAACGGTTCGAAAGAAAATTTCTAATCCAACGAAGAAGAGATTCGTCGATACCGAAAGCACTCATTTTCGATAAGAGAGCAAGATGCCAGACTTTATCAAATGCCTTTGAAATATCAAGTGCAATAATCTTACTTTCTCCAAAACAATGTAAAGATTTGTTCCACTGTTCGGTGAGATAAACCATGAGATCACCAGTGGACCTATTGCTACGAAAGCCGTATTGCCGGTCATTAAGAAGCTTCCGTTCCTCAAGATATTTCTTAAGCTGACAATTAATCAGCATTTCCATGACCTTGGAAAGGAGGGACGTAAGTGCAATCGGTCGGTAATTAGAGGGTGAGGAAGATTCGCCTTTTTTGGTAATAGGCTGGACAAATACGGTTTTCTATCCACTCGGAACGAGACCTGAGGATTAGGACAGATGAAAATGCTTACGCAGTGGTTTTGCCAGCGTTGAAGAACACCTCTTCAGAACAATAGCGGGTATACCATCCGGACCAGCGGATTTATGTATGTTAAGATCTTTTAGGACTCTCGCCACACTACGAGTGCGAAAAAATATTGGCCCCATAGAATCACTAACGCGCTCGATGACAGGCCGAGTCATAACAGTCAATGGCAGCGTTGAATTGGCAGCAAACTGCCAAGCAAAGAAATAAGCTTTCTCTAAAGAGCTAACAAGTGGAGTGTCATTGACAACGAGCGTAGGAACCGACGAAGAGGAAGAATTCCTCATGTTTTTTACAAATGACCAAACATTTTTACTGCCTTTTGGACATCGCAGTATTTTTTAACAATAATTACATTAGTTTCTAAATTCCAGTATATGCTATGCATAGATGCTGAGCTAAATGAAAATTGCCCATAGAAATAAAATCATTTTCTGAGGAAACTTTTAAAGCCAATTTGAACTTAAACTTTCAATAAATGTTATAATGTAAAAAATAATAACTAAAAATAATAACAAAGCATAAAATCTATTATACGAAAAAGTAAGTTCATAGATAACCATAACCAATTGCTATCCTAAACATAAAAGTATATATAGATAAAAAAGAACAAGATTGATTCACTTAAAAATCTAATACAAAGTAAAAAATCTAATTTGCCAAGTTGCCATAGTTCCCTGAACCGGGACGATTTGGTTCGGTTCGATATAAAAAAAAAAAACAAATTATTGTTATTGAAAATTCAAAACCGCTATTCATATTGAAAGTTTTGTTAAAGCAATAACGAAGAAGCCCTCAACCCAAAAGACATCCATCCATAAACATGAGCTGAATAAGCAAGTACGTACATTCACATAAACGAGACGAGTACAAGCCCAATCCAACGACACTCCTTCCGGCTTCCCAGCTTTGGTATCGGCATCGGTATCGGCCTCCACAAGAAAATATTCATCTAAAGCAACAACTGTGTATAGGTATATACATATGTAGGTAAGGTATATCCTTAGACACTGGTCTGACACTCTTGGTTGGATGATATGATATGCGATATGCTGTTGAACTATTGGGAGATAAGATATTTCCCGGAGGAGTCACTTAGGTGAAATGTTTTTGATATTTCGAAGGAGTTTTTTCTTGTTTTCTTTTTGTTTTTGTTTCTGAATTAAATTAATAAGAAGAGAATAACTTTAACTGTTGAAGCATTTTATTCGTTTTGTAAAATGTAAATTTACAAAAATTTAACAGGAATTGAAGAAGTGACAGAGAGTTCAAAGAAGAGGTTAAATCGATTTGGTTTTTGTTATACTGAATGATAGTTTAGTTTTTGGGAGTAGTCGTTAAGTGGTACAAGCTACAACCTACAAGCTTGTAGTAAATTCAAAAAATGTTAATGCTTGAGTCTTGTGCTGATGCAAAAATCGTAACGCAGCTGTTGCTAATGTGCATTAAATGTATCAGAATCAATTTTGTATATTTATCTCATTATTAGTTGGACAAGCAGACGTTATTCTACACTTCCAACATACAAATAATACGTATACGCCCCAGTGCTTGTATTTAAGTGCATTTATTTAAAGAAGCCTAACATAGTCTTTTATATTAAAATCTTTCAAGTTAAGGAAATTGCCTAAATGGTTTTTTTTCCGTTATATAAGGATTTTCAATAAGAGATTTCATTTGGAATAGCCTGCTATTCGGGCAGTTGTTTTTTTGAATTATCATATTTTGACATTCTACCAGTAAAAACTACGCCACTACAACAACAACCTCGCATTGGAATTATTAAAAAAATGTGAAAATTTTGCCACAGTTTCTAGTTTTACAAGATAAATTTCCTGACCGTGTTATTTCTCGAAGAGGTGACTACAATTGGCCATTAAGATCTTGTGATTTAACATCTTTAGACTTTTTTCTTTGAGGCAGTTGAATAAAGACCTTAAAAATGTCAAATGTTCCAATTTGTCAGGAAAAATTTCATGAAATGGAAATTGTCGCTAAGCACACTCATCCAAATAGAACTTGATCAATTTTTCTCGGTAATAATACTACAAATATGGTTGTTTTTGATTTTTGTCGTACATGCAATTGAAACCGACCTTCACGATACATACAAAAATACAAGGAAACAATAAAAACACAGACGGAAGAAGAAGATAATTTGTCTGAAAATCAAAATTATAATCATATATCTTAAAATATCCGTTTATATCTCTGAAATTTATTTATTTTGCTTTTTTATGTTCATAAGAAAAAAAAGAGGCTATCGATTTGTCTTGCTTAAAACAAAATATTCATAACAATATTTTGTGTGACATAAATAATTTTCATTCTTTTTTCTCCTAATACTTGAGTCGAAAATCATTTCTTACCAGTTTTTTGTTGTTTTTGTAGGTTTTCGTGTTTTGTTAAAAAAGTTTTTAGTTAGTTTTTTCTAAAAACATAACTAAAAATTACAGACAATATTTTGCATATGATGAAATAGTTTGATGTCAAAATTTATTTTTGCTAACGAAATTTTTAGTCGAAAACTAATTTGTACCATTTTTAGTAGCATTTCTTGAAAATTTGTATTTCTTATATCTTATATCTTATATCTTATCTTATATAAGCAAATGGCGATTTTTTTTTCTAAGAAAATTTAGCACACAATGAAATAATTTTGAAGTCAATACCTTCATTTAATCACGAGGTATCAAAAATCGAACATTAATTTTTACCAGTTTTGCATACTATTTGTTTAGATGAAATTAGTTTTGAAGCCAATATCTTTAATTTTTTGGCAGTTTTTTTCAATATTTTTTTTTTGCGCAAAAAAACTGTCATTTTTTTGTAAAACTGAATGTATGTAATTTGTAAAATTGAATGTTTTGTATAAGATGAAAATAGAAGTCAATATCTTATATTTTTGAGAAGGTCAATTTTTACCAAGTTTTAGAAATGTATTTAATTTGTTTTTATTTTTTGTATACAAATTGTTAATTTGATCTTTCCCAAAATTTTACTGAATGTTAAAAACTATATTTTTTATAAGACGAAATTAGTTAAAATCCTATATGTTAAATTTGCAAAAACATATTTGAATCGAAAATCAATTTTTACCAACTTTTAGTAATGTTTTTTTTTGGTTATAATTTTTTGAACAAAATCTGTCAATTCGATTTTTCTCAAAATTTTACCAGATGTCAAAAATATTATTTTTTGTTGCATACAATTAATTTGGAGATACAATTATTATCTTATTCGAGGTGACAATTATTTTTCTTTCATTTTTTTTTTTTGATTTATAAAAAAAACGTTAGTTGAATTTTTTCAAAATTATATCAATCTGGTATCACGTTACCTGTGGCGTGATGTTATGCCAGAGGTCTTGGATTCAATCCCGGCCTGTACCCTCTAAAGGTTTTTTACGAGTACTGCCTCTTGCAAGGAATGGACAAATCCTCCAAGAGTATTTCTCAAATTAGCCGTTTGGATTCGGCTTTCATCCCTAACAACATTACTCGCATAAAGGAATGATTGAGAGTTGTAAGTCAATAGGACCTTTCTCAACGGACTGTTACGTCATTGAAAAAAAAAATTTGTCACTTCGAAAATTTTACGAACAAAAAAATTAATTTACCTCCAAAATAATTTTGTGCAACGAATAATAACGTTTTTAACATCAGGTAAAATTTTGAGAAAAATCGAATTGGCAGTTTTTTTTATAAAAATTAAAACCTTAAAAAAATATTACTCAAAGTTGGTAAAAATTGATATGTGACTCAAATATCTTTTCAAAAATTTGAAATATTGGCTTAAAATTAATTTTATCTTATAAAAAATATTGTTTTCAGTATTCAATCCAATTTTGAAAAAAAAAATAAATTGATAGTTTTTTTTTACAAAAAATAAAAATCTAAAAAAAAAACATTACTAAAAGTGGGTAAAAATTGATTTTCGACTAAAATATCGTTTCAAAAATTAAAAATATTTTTTTTGACATTCAGTAAATTTTGTATTAAAATCCAACAGTCCGGTTTTTCATAAAAAAGTAAAATCTACAAAAAATAGTATACGCAAATTTGGTAAAAATTGATGTTCGGTTCTCTATATCTCGTGAATAATAGAAGATTTCTTATTCATCCAATTTGTATTTGTTTATATAAGAAATAAGAACTTTTAAGAAAATTGGTAAAAATTGGTTTTCGACATAAAATCTCGTTAACTAAAATAGATTTTGAAATCAATCTATTTCATCAAATGCAAAATATTGTTGGTAATTTAAAAATTTGTAAGAATAATTCAACTGACAACTTTCTTAACAAAACGCAAAAACCTACAAACTTTTAAGCAAGACAAATTTACAGACGGGATGTCTGTATTAGTGTGGATCGCATCCCAGCCTCTTTTTTCATCCGGAGTTCCCCAGGGAAGCCAATTAGGCCCGATCTTATTCCTCGTGTTCCCTAATATACTTCAAAACTCAATGTGTTTCCTGTTTGCAGATGATCTGAATTTTTTTAGACGCATACATAGTACAAGCGATTGTGATCTTTTGCAAAATGAAATCAACAGACTTTCTGACTGGTGTAAGATAAATCAATTAAATCTGAACATTCCTAAATGTCAATCACTTTCTCATACTCGCCGGCAATTATCGATTGACTGCAATTATAACATTGAAAAATTATAACTTGAAAAATTTTCTACAAAAAAAAGACCTTGGTGTTATTTTTGACCATAAAATTGAACTTTCACAAAAATATCGAATTTTTAGTTAACAAAGCGAATTCCGTGCTTGGTTTTCTTTATCGAAACTATGTTGACTTACATAATCCGAATACGTTGAAGAGTCTTTTTATTAGTTATGTAAGGTGAGTTCTAGAATACTGCTGCATCATTTGGAATCCTTTTTATAACATCCATAACCGTAGAATAGAAGCAATTCAAAAAATATTTACACGATATGTGTTTAATAAATTAAGGTGGAAATTGAAATACCCTCTCTTACATTTTTGTTTGTCAACTTATTGGTATTCAGTCACTGGAGAACCGAAGGCGATAACCTTTATTCATGACATCTTATCTTACCACATACGAGTAGACTGTTATTTTTATTAGTTCTCATAGATCTATACGCTCCCTCACGTGGTTTGAAAAATCGTTTTTTATTTCGCGAAAACGCTCCTAGAGTGAACTATGCCTTCAACGAACCATTACTCGCTTGGTCTTATTGCAAAACCCTTCAAATTTTTCAACAACTAATGACAACTAATGTTTGAAACGAAATATTGAAAGCGAAATAAGGACATACAAACAAATGTTCGAGTATCAGAAATACTCGTACTTCTTCTTTTGCAGCGTCGAATTCAAAAGTATCATATTTTTATGATTTTACGAAGATTGATGTTTACAAATGAAATGGTTTGAATCAAAATCATAAAATTCATTATTCCAGCAGAATTTCCTTCGCAGAATCCTTCTGTATCAAATTTATAAGTCTATCAAAAAGTCTGTCATGAAAAATTGGATTTATTCTTGCTAGTAGGTGCTTCTTCTTCTGCCATAACAATGTACAAGGATTATTTCTTATAAATGAAAAAAATAATTAATAAAAAAATAATAAATAATTAAACGCACTAAGAAAAGCTAAGAAAAACATTATATAGTGTTGTTATTTTCTTCCCTATTATCATTCATATTCAATAGCATATTATCTCATTTTAAAATCATTTCAATTTTCATAAATATGAAATAAAACGTTTTAATTTTAAAGCATTTCGCTTCTTTTTATTAATTCAAATTTTGACTTTTAATTCATTAAATGTTTATAAATTACCCTTGATATTGGTTCATTAAGGCTGTTATAAGTTCAATATAAGGACGGAAGCGGAAAGAGGAACTGTTTTCATTCCCTTTTTTGTGGTTTCTATAGAAGTAGCATAATCAAGGAGCATTTTTTCGGCAAATTAAAAAAGATTTATATTTAATTACTTTTTGCCTTTTGATAACTTTGATTAAAATTTTTAATCATTTTTGTTTATATTTATGTTAAGTGTGCTTAAAACTCTTGCCTCTCTCTTTGTTTCTCGTACCTTCTATGATTTGTGACCGACATGATGGGAAACACTTCAGAAACAAATCAAGATGAAATTGCTTGTCTACGCTAAAAACATTTAGTTATAAGTATGCGTTTTATTTTTTTTTTGCAAACAACACGTCTAAAAAACACTCTTTGTAACATTTTATTTTTTGTACTCTAATTTAAAAAAAAAATCTATTAATCTCAAGCGAAATGTGATAACACTAGAATCTGATCTCAAATTATTTTTTAACTAATTAATTTCTTTTAGTTTTTTTTTAGAAAAACCATCTTCTTAAGTATTAAATTTATTAATTTACATTTAAAGAACTATTAAAAATTTTGAAATTTTACTTTAAACTTGACAACATTCTTTATTTTCCTCCATGGCATCATAATTCTAAAACCACATCTTTATTTCCTCTTTAACCTCATAATATAAGTTCTCTTCTCCCTAAAGCTATCACATCGGTTTTCATTCATATAATGTACATGTTACTATAAACTTAACAATTTTCTTTGCAAAATCGAATTCCCTAAATAACACCTTTTTATCACACTCAGGAGGGGTAAATTCTCTTGAAAAACAAAACAAGCAACTTTAAGAAACTTCTTGGAAATAGTTTTCCACCAAGGAGTCGTTAAGCGATGAATTTGGGCATATACAAAATAACTTAAACAATAACAACTCCAGGCAAAGAAGAAAACTTCGATGTACAATGTTTTATAAGTAGGAAAATATTATTTAGGTATGAATTTGAAAAGGAAAATAATATAATTTTTGCGCCAAAACACAAGTTATGAGAAAAGTGGGTTTTCTAAACGAAGTTTTTTTATAGAATGCTCGTTCAGTTATAACCATTTTCTAAAATAATTCACCCCGGGGAAATGATGTTCGTGCATCAACAAGCTTCATCATACGAATTTTCATTTCATATATGTATGTATACATTTTTATGTTTTTACACACAAACATTTGTATGTAGTACATACATATGTACATTAGACTGACTCACAAAAAACTAAAATGTCTTGATGAATAAATAATGTCCGAATTTCAGCTTATTGGATTGATATCGCTGGTTGGCAAAATTAGGCTCCGAACTGCTCCAATTTTTCAAAATACCCGATTTTAACATTATTTTTATATGTTCTCAATATATGTATGTATGTACATATTTAAAAATTTAAATGTGATAGCCTTGTTAAGACTTCGTATTCGTTACAAAAACAAAAATTACTTTCAAATCGTTTTGTTAAAAATCTTTTCTGTTGAAAATCGTCTTAGCAAAAATGGTTGAGACCTTCTTAAAGATTTAGGTAATACAGTTGAAATCTAACATCTTTTGTAGATTTTTTGAAAACTGTATTAAATGCCTTGCTATAAACATTTAAACTGAATATTGAAAGTAGGAATTACAGTTTTGGAAAAGCATCATGAATGCAATTTAACAAAACTACTTCGTGAATAAATTAAGATACCCTAAAAAGCTAAGTGATTTTGGATTTAGATTTGAAACAAGTCAATCAAAACTCAAAATGCACATTGCTTCGATCAAGTGCATTTAGAGAATTTTTAATGGCCTTTAAAAAGGATCCTGTTTTTTTTATTTTATGTAATCTTTTCAAATTTATAAAGGGTTTAATAAACATTCACATTTAATTCTACTATTTTTTGGATCACATGTTTTAAAGTTGTAAAAAGAAAAAGCTAATAGTCAAAAACTTGCATACAATTGGTATGGAAAACTGAAAAACGCGATTACTGACCTCTAAATATCAACCTGAACTTTAAACAGGAATAATATATTACAAAGTTATACCCGTGGTGTGATGATTAGTACATAGGACTGTCATGTCAGAGGTCTTGGGTTCAATCACTGCCTGTTTTTTTTCACTGATACTGCCTTTTGTGGGGAATTGACAATTCCTCCAAGAGTAATTCTTGTCATGAAAAGTGCTTTCTCAAATAAGCCGTTCGGATTCGGCTTAAACTAAAGGTCCCCTCCATGCCCGACACTACATAACTCGCACACAGGAATGGTTGAGAGTTGTAAGTCACTACGCCGTAGTTCTCAAGGGACTGTTACCCCACCCAATTTATTAACTTCTCATAGGAAGTTATTGTAATCGTTACGATTTGTCGAATTGAAAATTTTGACATTTCTCGACGTTTCAAGGTCCCTCGAATCTAAATAAAAGATTTTTAGAGAGATGTCTGTGTGTGCATGTGTACGTACAGTTGAAATACCGACTTTAAATACATTTTGTTATAAACATAGAAAGATGCAGAAAACAACAACAAAATTGAATGGGTGTTTTTTTTTGAAATTTGGTAAAATCGAATTGACAGTTTTTTTTACAAAGAATAAAAACCTAAATTACTAAAACTTGGTAAATATTAATTTTCAATTCAAATATTTGTTGAAAAATTAAAAATATTTTCTTCAACTTATAAAATCTTTAGAAAATATTGTTTTTGACATTCAGTAAAATTTTTATAAAAATCCAACAGTCAGTTGTTTCATAAAAAAGAAAATCTACAAAAAATGGTTCGCAATATATGTACTACTAAAATTGGTAAAAATTGTTTTTCTACTAAAAATCTTGTTAACAAAAATAGATTTTGAAATCAAAACTGATATTTTGAATAAGTGATAAGAAATTGTTTTCGACTAAAGAAAAAGAGGAACAAAGAAAGATATTGACTTCAAATTATTTATCTTACACAAAATATTGTTATAAATATTTTGTGAAGTCTTAAGCAAAACAAATCGACAGACAGCCTCTTTTTACAAAAAATCTAACGAAAAAACTAGTTTCATTGAAAATCGAAGACATTTTGTTTTTTTTTTTTGTTTTTTGAAGCAGTCTAATGTATACGTGCATGAAAATGAAAACAATATCTGAAGTTTTTTGATAGAAACACGCAATTATTTCGAATGTATGTGATGTTTTTTAAAGGGTGGATTGGATATGCAATTCGGATGCTGTGAAATGTTGAAATTAGTGCAATGAACAGTGCTAGTTTTATGGTAGTTGTAACTTTGCACAAAACCAACCAAATAAAGTGCGTTATAATTTTGTTACTGAAATAATTTATGAGGCTTCGAGGTTTTTGATAAATGTGTCGATTAACTCATACAACCTCTATGATTAGTTTCCACTTCAGTGAAATGAAATAATTTCTCAGTTTAATCGTCGTTGCTTAGCTAAATTAAATTTTTAAATGCGTAAATTTAATATTGAATCAAAGCAAGAAAACAAAATAAATAAATATGTATATTACTGAAATTGTATAGAAACTTGGTCCTTTAAGGGAGTAACGTTGATAGGCATTGTTGGCATATAGGACTTATTTACACATTAGCTTTGTTGCGATTATTAGTAGGTGTAGAAATCCGAGAAATAAGACCATAATGTATTTCTGCCCTAATTCATAGTAGAAATAGGATTGGTGTGAATCGAAATTCAAATTTTTTACATGTTTCATACAAAGTTTTCTAAAAAGAGGCTCCATTTTTTTATTAAAAAACAAGTCTTTCTTAAGTGAAATTAGACAATGTTTATTTCATTATATGTAAGTATGAAGATATGTCATTTATAAATTGAAGGCGATATCACCGAATACTATATGGTTGCAGCATTATATCCTCCTCATACAATTTTCATTTCCGTTTGCAGTCCACGAATGTAATCTTTAAGGTCTTAAATCTATTGTGAAGAGTTGATATTTTTCACGAAGCCTTAAAAAAATAAAATGCACGACTGGGTCTCACGAACCTGATCCTGTATTCAAAAAGTCTGTTCATAAACAATACCAATATTTTGAGGCTTAAAAATAAACGCAGGAAAATTTTCTTGCAAAATTGTGATTGTTCCAACATTTACAGAACCCAATATAATATGAAGATACGAAGTTGCTGATGATGGACCGAACACACGAAGTTGCTGATGACAGCTGAACTTTCACAGCGCATCATTAACTTGACGCAATAGCTCAAACCACTAGTTTTTTCATCTTGAATGTTTTAAGAACAAAAATTGATATAACTATCAGAACAATTTCTTCATTTCCCAAAGAGCGACGTTTAAAACATCTGTTTAATTTTAACAAATACAAACAATACTAAATTTTCTTGTTAGAATATTTTTCGTTTTAATGACGTTTTTCTTTAACTTATTTTGGTACCTCATTTGTAAATTGAAAATGAGTCTGGGACCCACACTGATAACTTGCCATCCCGTCAGTTGATTTGTCTTGCTTGAAAGTTTAAAGGTTTTCGTGTTTTGTTAAAAAAGTTGTCAGTTGAATTATTCTTAAAAATTTCAAAATTACCAACAATATTTTGCATATAATGAAATAGTTTGATTTCGAAATCTATTTTTGTTAACGAGATTTTTAGTCGAAAAACAATTTTTACCAATTTTAGTAGCATTTCTTAAAAATTTTTATTTCTTATATAAACAAATACAAAGTGGGTGAATGAAATTAATTTGAAGTCAATGTCTTCTATTGTTCACGAGATATCGAGAACCGCATATCAATGTTTACCAAATATGCGTAATATTTTTTGTTGATTGTATTTTTTTTTTATGAAAAAACGGACTGTTAGATTTTTAAACAAAATTTGCTGAATGTCGAAAACAATTTGTGAGATAAAATAAGTTTGAAGCCAATATTTTTAGTTTTTTTAGGTTTTTATTTTTTGTTAAAAAAAATGGTTGCCTGTAAAGTCGGTTTTTTCGGGCGAAGATTTTACGTGACAACGTCTTTTTCTCGGTAGAATATTTATTGATATGAATATAATTAAATTGCACAATAGGAACAAGGAATTGAATGAAAATAAGAATTGCACAAATTTTTTAAACTAATAATTTACTTAACACTATCAACATTTATCAATAGTATGACATAACCTATAAACTCAGTTTCTCAACTTTTGTGTCAATCTAACAATTAATCAATCAATCATAGTTTACGATAATGAAATATCAGTGTACAATTATTTACCTTTATTGTTGTAGTTGTTGTAAATGACGAATCTAAGCACTCCACA